>CM038215.1:22251570-23451570 GCA_021442155.1 Cymbidium sinense
TGTCAATTTGTAATCATTTAGATGACAATATAATAAAGATGAGCTGAATCCAATTCTATTTTGACCGTCTACATATGCTTCAGCATTTATGCCCCAAAATAAAATAAAATAAAGTTGATCCAAGCAATCTCTATTTATTGCATGTAAGGTACCAGCCAAAAGTTCATTTCAATACTTGTCTTCAAAATAGCAAAAACATAAATAAACATGCTTCATTAAATACTATAGCTTTCTTCTTTTCAATATATAAGCCACCAAATTATAAAAATCAATTGCTTCAACAAAAGTAATTTACAAAAGGAGAAAATAAGAACAGGGAACCGATGGTAAATAGTTTACAAACAAATGCTTCATAGAGCACTATTGTTTCCTAATTGTCAACAAAGTGAACAAAGAAAGAAATGTACAGCACTCAGAATAGGAGAACAGAAGGCATTCTACTATGGCAGCTTCATAATGGGAAATTATTACATATGAATGGAACGGACAATCAATTAGAAACTTGTTGATGGGATACCCACACGTGTAGAATTTGCATGTAATGATTTCTCCTTCATGACAACTCTTTGAAGCACATTACAACTCGCGGACGAAAAAAAACAGCGGAACTAAAGCATATGAAGGATGATCGATGATTTGAAAATGAGTAAATATTTGATAGGTTTTATGCAATAGTCGTTATCTAACAACGAGATAGAGACAAAAGAGAAAAATGCGATATCTTATTCTGTACCGTCACATTCTCTCTCTTCCATCTATCTCTATCTCACTCTACACTCTACACACTCAATGAGTAACACCTACTAATCAGCATTGTCATGAACATGGTATGTTTTATCCATTTTACTCTGCAATGGCTTACCGTTCTATGATTTTGATGATTCTGAGCTCCAGATGGACTGGGGACATTGTGAGAACCCATGCTTGCAGTTCTTAGAAGGCGACGGAATTCAGATAAACTGATCTTTCCGTCCTTGTCGATGTCTGCCTCTTCTAATAGTGGATCAATAGAACCCTTGAGCCCAGTGCTGCAGAGAAATAAAATTTCTCTTATGATGAACAAAAAAATAAATAATAAAATCCCATTGAATTTTATTCTAGGCTTGAAAAAAAAAGAAACATTGTTGTCTCGACAACAATTAATGTGAACAAGTATTGGGTTTGGATATCTGGGCCTAATTCCCATTAGAACGAGTTTAAAAGATTGACATGTTTTGTTTCTAATATAGTTAAATGGTATGAAATTAAGTGATTTCGATTCACAGATAATAAAAAAAATATACTGAAAGCATTTGCTGTAAATCTATGGTAAAATTGCAAAACATTAAGATATTTCTTACATGCAATCATAGAAGGTTAAGAGAAATTCCATTAATAGATACAATAATTTTACATATTATGAAGATATTTGCTGTTAAATATATAATAGAACAACAAAACAATTAGACACAAACTTTTTTTTTTTTTGAAGTATTTCATGTTGTTGTGTTGTAGGTAATGAAATGTACATTTTAAGCATATAAATGTATTAAATAAGTAAATAGTAGAATTTAAGTGTTAAATATGTAAAAATATAAGAATTGTTTGGTACGTAAATCTTCCAATAATTAATAAAAACATTTCAATTTTAAATATCACATCAAAAATATCATCATCGTTCACTTTTTTAAATGAAATGCACATTTTCAAGCATATAAATATATTAAATAAGTAAATATTAAACTTTAAGTGTTAAATATGTAAAAATATAAGAATTGTGTGGTATGTAAATCTTCCAATAATTAATAACATCTAGTTTTATAAAGATTTATAAGACAGAGGGTTAAGATCTAAAGGTGGTTCACAATGCTGTAAGATTCTTATACCATTTATAAATGAAACTATTCAGAATATGAATATTAAGTTCCAAGTTGAAAGATACCATTCTGAGTTCCTCAGGAGTAATATATCCATCTCCATCTACATCAAATTTATCAAAAGCAGCTTTAGAGCGCCTATCCCATCTTTCAGAGTCATGTTCCTCTAGCTGATGAACATGCAAAGCTGCGGCAACAAATTCAGAAAAATCCACCAGTCCATCCGTATTGCTATCAATCTGATCCAAAATGTACTCAGTTTTACGGAGAAAATATATACGAAATAATATCCACATGAGAAAGAAACAAGTATGAAATTATAATTTTAAAAAACAACAGAGTGAAAGCTTGTACTTAAGCGAAACTCAAATATGAAAATTTATGGACTCCTATAAAAATTCCACCAGTGGCTTTATCAGATTAATATAAACTTTCAGCAGCAATAAATGAATTAAGCATGGTTTTCAAAGCTTAATAAATGTAATTATGACACGCAAAAAACAAAAAAATAAGAAGGCTGGCTTTGAGAGATCAACCAAGATCTGAAGTTATGCCAAAGAAATGAGTATGCTAATAAAACGATACTATAAATGGTGAAGAGACATGCAAAACCAGGTGGTGCCCATAATGGAGATGTCGCCAATGATGTAATCATCATAAAATTGGAAGTTGCACATTTTAAAAAAATGGGTTTTGAGGGTGGTTCAGTGAACTATACTAGTTGAAGCAACAGTCTCCTGAAAGAAAGGTAACTACACATGATAATGAGTCGAGTTTGAGTTTTGTTCTACTTGAATTTGAAATGATCAATTTTATCTTGATTTGAGCATAACTCAATCAATTTAATTTTGAATTGAGCTAGCTAAAATTACTCGATTTTGGACTATCTAGAAATCAATTCAACTCCAAATTATTAAAAAAATTTATTTGATAGATATATTGAACTCCGGACCTTTTGTGTGAGCTATGAAACACCAACCAAATGGACCAACAACAATATTCTACTCGTATTATATCAAATAATACCAATATATAATAGTATGTTGAGATCTCAAGCAAGCCACTGCAAACTCAAAATTGGCTTGAATAAATTTTAAGCCAAGTATCCTAACTCTAAACTCAACTTGAAAAGTCAAATTTTATTCAACTAAAAAAATTGTCTTAGTTTTGACTTTCAGATACTGTTATTAACTCCTAAAAGAATCACAAATTTTGAAGAACTATGATTTAAAATAGATTAAAGCTATCAATAATCTAAAAAATAGGGAAAAATTATCCATTAACCATGTTGAATTCTAATCATTCAAAATTTGAGATAGAGGGTAAAAGATATAAAAGAAAAATTAGCTCTATCCTCCTTAAAACATAGTAGTCTAATTCTATATATACCTATAATGATGTAAAGAGTGAATGTGTCATTTTCGTTTTGAGAGCCTATCTAAGCTCTTCAGTAGGAATAATTTTGACAGCAGAGGTTAATTCTCAACATTCATTAAGAGTTGCACCAAATTATTCATAATTTTTTTTCAAATCAAAATCAAAATCAAATAGATTCCTTATCATTTTTTTTCTCATACATCTTATACCTTCTGAATGCATTTAGAGTTCACAATCAAACTTAAGATATAAACCTAATTATAAGAAATTGATTCCCATACTAACTTGCAAAACTCCTCTCCACGAATTTAAATTTGTATTCACATTGTTTGTGAAAAAAAATAATCATAATTTTCTCTTTCTATCTACATTTAAAGCTCTAAATGAGGCCTTGAAAGGATAGAGCTTAATTGGTACTTTTCAAATGCAAAAGTAAATCCATAAGCTTGTTCGGCTGCTATTCTTAAGTGTGATTTTTTAACCAGCATTATGCCAAGCAAACTGCCAAGAAGATTCGACTTGTATGACAAAAAAGTTCCATATCCAAATAAAATATAGGTTTAGACCAATGAACTAATAGATGGAGAAATGGAGAATGACAACTTACAGCTTGAAGAATCTCTAAAGCACGTGCATCTTTCATTCTCCATGGAAGATCTTTTGCAAGTGCCTACAGAGAGATTAACAGAACTTGGCCAATGGCCAAAAATTAAGAGAAAAAAAAATCTCTAAGACATTGAATAAAATGAACGGAATTACAAGCATGTCATGGTGAAACTGAAGTAGATGAAAATAAAACAGAAAATTGAGATTTAATATTTTAAGAATAACTAAAAGCAGCAATTTAAATATAATCGCTCTCAACAAAAAGCGATAATCTAACAGGTAACAATAGAAGGTAACAAATAACCAGCCTCTAGTTCAAAGTCTCGAGCATGATAGAATCAAAAGGGAACAAATTTGAAGCTAAAGACCATTTCAAAACATCATATTTAGTCTCTTACATGAAACATAATATTATCAGCAGCATCTGGAACACACTGTACAACTAAAGAAAGTGTAGCACACATTGCAAAAATTATATGATAAGACTTACTTGTCTCATTTCTTCAAGACTGATTGCACCATTTTTGTCAACATCAATTGCATCAAATTGGTCACGTAAGTCAGCTAGTTCATTTTCATTTAACGTACTTGCTAGAGCCTGTTTAAATCATGGGTATAGAAACCTCAGAATCTTTTTGCAAGGCATTTAAAATAGAGCTTGATGTGTGCCATAATGGTTTTAATTTGTTACCCTTAGAGCAAACTGCTTTAAACGGCTGTACTTCACAAATTGTCGTAAATTAAATAAAACAGATATGGGGATTTCCTTCGCATCTCCCCTTCTCTCACCCATGGGTGTGCTGCACAAAAAATAGATAAATAATAAAATTCAGAATTCCCATGTCAAGGAGATTTGAACCGTTGAACTTGCTAATTATGAACAAGAACAAAAAAAATGTGGTTAAAAAAATTCAGTCAACATATTCAGTATGACTTGTAAGAGAAATGCTAACATATATCTGCTCTTATTACTTAATTAATGCGTTATCTTAAAGGTTATAACCATGTTCTGCAGAGTAAATACTTTCCAAAAAGAAACTTACATAAAGCTTGAGCTGCTGTCAGTCTTGCCCGAGGATCTTTCACTAGCAACTTCTGAACAAAATCTTTCGCACTTGCACTTATACTAGGCCAGGGCTTCCTCTTAAAATCTGGTTTGTTTTTCAACACCTGAAAACACATCACAAAAAGTGTCCTCATTATACATGAGTAAAATAAAATATTTGTGCTAGCTTCAAGTATGACTTATAAAAATATTGAAATAAAAAGAGAGAATAAAAATAACATTTCCATCTTCAAGAAAGTTTCAAATTATAGGGATAACCATGGAAACATGAAGGATAATGTTCAATTAAACATAAGCAATAAATGATAGATATAAAAGCCTTTTCCATTATAACATGAAACAGCTGAGATTAGCTGATGGGCTAGTATATATCAAGCCAAAACCCAACAGTGATTTTCAAGATACTCTAATTTAACATTTCCAAAGTTATGTAAATTAAGAGAATGAGAAGGAGAAGTTATTTTGAAACTTCACTAGTTTCAAGACCTTTACATCACCAGCAGCAATAGAATATGAAGAAAATAAGTTACCTTAAGCAATGTGTAAAAAAAAGGACTTCCTTATTAAGTGTATGTTTAAGGTTTTATACGGCAAACAAAAATAAACATGTTTAAAGCAGTCCAAGCATGCTGTTAATAACTTTTGATCATTTTTTTGTGTAATGAAGTTATTTATATAAAAAATAGCTTATAAAACTTATGAGTTAATTCTAAAAAAATTAATTATCCAAGTTTCTTCTAATGGTCATTTTAAGAAACTAGAAAATAAACATGTTCAAAAGACATGCCTACCACCATCATCATCATTAGTATCATCCCAAATATTTGAAGTTGGTTTGCCAACACTTTTCTTAAAGTTCCCATAAATAACTTAACCTTTTAGGTCAATTTTACACGAGTTATATATATGAAACAACAAAGTAGGTATTTATGAACCAAACACTTTTTCTAAAGATAATAAAGTGTTTTTTTAAGTCCCAAAATACAACATATAGCATGCACACAACTAAAAGTCTTTGCACGTATTTGGCAAACTTCTTTGATGAAATCTACAGCTATATATATATATATATATATATATATTATATATATATATATATATTGCATGAAATGTTATGTTGCATGAGTTTGAGACTTTGCAACTTGGATAGTGATGGACGACTTCTTTCACATGTTCCCCATTGAGATGAAACCATGAAGAAGGTTACATGCAGAGCACATTATGTTGCATGTTTCAAGCACTAGCAAAATCTTGATGTACAAGATCTTTCAAAAACAAAGCAACCACACACACAAAAAAAGCATCACTAAACAAAGCCTAAGATGCATAATGAAAATGAAAATTATCATCATTGCAAACATCAATGCAAATTATGAAAATGCAGTCTATTCCATGTTATGCTGTTCAATTAATTAGGCCAATGGCAAAAGTTACATACAGCAGCCATGCAAACCAGTGTTTCATTTACAAAATAAATTAGACAGAACTTTACTAGGATAGACAAAAATAGCTGCAAGGAAAGCATAATCAATAACCAGAATCAACATTGTATGACAGATATTAATAGAGTAAAGCTTGAGAAAAAATAATGTTTACAATTGGCACAAAACCACATGTTACTTATTAGAATCGGCAGACATTTTCTTTCTCAAGTTGACCATGTGACTAAGGAGAAGTTCACTCAGCGGGTTAACACAAAACAATGACATACTAGATGGAACCACACCAGAGTCAGAGGTTCACATTTGCATGTTTTCTGAGGACTTCACAATATCAGCCATTGTGTCCTTACTAAAGATGTATCATTCTTCACTAACATTCGCATCATCATACCTTTATTAGCCTTCTTCAATCTATTTAAGGTAGGCATTAGTCCTTCAATCCAAATGTTAACTTAGCCACTCACAGAAGATGACTAAAACATAAAATCATCTATAACATAAGTACTAAGTAAATTTCATGCATCACCTTAAAAAATCCCATCTTCAGTTTTATCCCAAAATGGCCACATAACAAAATGTAGGTGATAACACCTATACTCCAAACATCTGATTCAGGTCCAGATTTGCGCTTCAGCACCTCTGGAGCAACATAGTAAGCACTGACAATGTCATGAAATCTCTTTCCTGCATAATGCCAGTTTTCAAATCTCAACTATGAGATAAGCATTCTTCTGGGATCTCAATAGTCACAAACATGCTATGGTTTAAAAGGAATCAATGTGTACCTGGCTTTATAAAATCAGAGAGGCCAAAGTCAGTAGCTTTAAGAGGAGAGTCCTCTTTGCTTGATTTCAAAAGAAAGTTCTGTGTGAAAAAAAATTGTTTGATGTCTTATATAGCAGGCAAACTAGAATTTATTGTCAATAAAAAAAACTGATAAAATACTAGACAGTTACCTCAGGCTTCATGTCCCGATGTACTAGACCACGTAGATGACACTCTGCTGCAACTTTGAGCATCTGTCTTACTACAACAGCAGCATCCTTCTCCGTGTACCTGCTATCCTTCCTGAAAGAAATGTTGACTTAATATCAAAATTTCTTCTCAGAATCATCAATTATGCAAGAAGAATTCGAATGTCCATAGTTCCACAAGATGGAAGGTAGCATTATGAAGTAAATGAATATATAATAGTACACAAAAAGTAAGAAATGTACTTACTTCGACAATAACCGGTCAAGTAGTTCACCACCCTCGCACAATCTGCTTTAAGAACATGATAGCAATGTCATGCCCAATCTTAGAGAAGATCATTCGAATGTCCATAGTTCCACAAGTAAATAACAGACAAAAAGCTAAGGAAAGACTCAAATTTCAACCATGGAAGCTTAGATGCTCTTGCAGCCAAGACATTTAATTGTTCAATTGCCCGTATAAAAAAATTGAAAACATTAAAAGTACCATGATAATCTCATAAACGTATAATAATGCCATAGGTAAAATGAATTGACTACCAAATCATTAATTTGATACAATATCACAATAAATTGATATTTCCCGACACTGAAAAATTAAGGAAATTTGTGTCATTCAGTGTCAACTATCACATAAAGAAAGGTATTTCTAATGAAGTACTTATATGGAAGCTTCAGGAAAGCAAGTTAATATTATAAATGATCATAGAGAGTACGAAAAAAATCACCAAATCAAAATGATTATTCCAATTTAATAGACAGACTTCACTGAAATTATTTAAACTGCTAATTTTTTTCGTTAATATAACAGAAGAAACTGTTTCAAAATTTTAAAATCTTCACAAAAGCTTGAAAAGATGATAATGAACTAACAAAAAAAAGTAATGGAAAACTTTTAATTGTCATCAGTATCAATTTAAAGGTAGTCAAGAACACTTACTCCATAACACATAACTATCATCTTCAAATGCATTATAGAAGTGGACAATATTCTCATGGCCTTTAAGGGCTTCGAGTATCTTTACTTCACGCTTTACATCCTCAACAGCAATCGGAAGAACCATCTGTGGCAAAAACGAAACCACTATATACATTATTATCTCCAAAACACTAGGTAATCACGGATGAAGATAAAGAAGGGTATTATTTAATTAGAAGGACAAATGACCTTTAAGAATATATGCATGTTAGGAAGGTAGTTTTTTCTTCATTTCTATTTCATTATTCTTTTTTTTTCCATTGACAGAGAAATATAAAAGCCCATCAAAGATTCAAGAATAGGATATCTCCAATGTTTCAATTACTAACAACACCTCCTTTAGCAAGCCCATTAAGAGTAAATCAACAACAACAAGCCTTTATCACATTGTCCTTCTTCTCCATTGTATCCTATTATGTGTCAAATTCTTCTAATTAAAAATAAGATAATTTTCTATACTACCTAACCAAATCTTCTTAAGTCTACCTCTAACTTTCTTAACGTAGGTCAAATCAAATACATTTACTCTCTAATTGGGTCCCCGACAGCCAATATTTTATATGATCAAACCATCTAAGACGACTCTCTCTAATCTTATTTTCCACAACTACTCCAACCTAATAAGAGTAAAGAAATATTATACCTAATAAGAAGTTCAGTTCTGAAAATCTTTGCGCATAGAAGAATGATTAGAACATAATTTTAAATCAGTGATGACCCTACATTGTTTAGTAAATGCAAGCAATTGTGAAATCCAAATTAAGTGCAGAGGCGCTGTTTAAAATGCTTTAGGCACTACTTGATATGGGAGAATCTTATTGAAATAATGTTTTAAATCATAACATTGGAAATGAAGATCAATCAATCACATAAAAAAAATCATCAATCGGATGATAATCAGGATTAGAAAGCAAAAAATTCTAGACCATTGGATAACAATTTGGATAGCAGGATAAAGATGACCACTAAATTTTGAACTTATTTAGGTTAAGTGATAAGACGTGAATTTTTGGGTGGTGAATTTTTGAACTTGCTTATAAGGATATTAAGAAGAAAAGGGGAGGCAATAGATAAAGTGATTGGAGTTAGAAAAGGTGTATGTTTATGAGGAGACCGAGAGGTGTATAATTTTGGGGAATCATCTAGTGGAGTTTTGGATTAGATGCAGGCTCATAACTGCTGCGCAATTACAGGACAGAAGAGTAATTTAGGATTTGGTGATGAGTAGGTTGAAAGTATGAAGCCTTCTAGAAAAGGTTTAGGAGGCAAAGAGCTAAGATTAGGATTTGGGAATTTTGAGAAAAGGCAACGAACTTGAGGTGAATTTTGGGTGAGAATGGCTTGCTGTTGTAGGGATATTAGGAAGCAGGAAGCTTATGGATAGATTGTGAAGTGGTTAGAGTTAGATTGGTGTATATGAGAAGGTTGAGAGGTGTGGGAAATTATCTAGTAGAGTTTTGGGTTAGATGTAGACTCTTAACTTCTAGTGCACTTGGCCAAAGGGCAGAAGAGTGATTTAAGATTTGGTGATGAGTAGATTGAAAGTGTTGTGGAAAAGATTAGGAGGACTACATCTTGTTGATGTAACCAAAGAGCTTAGATTAGGTTTTTTAGGAGAAGGCAAAAGCTTGAGTAGTTATAGGATTTGGAGGAAGGTGGAGAGATACAACAACAATGCAAGTAAAATAAAAATTAACACAATCCCTAAAGAAAAGTATTGGCTTCAACCACCAAACCATTAAAATTGAGAGAACTTCTTCAATCTAAATTGAAGTCAAAAGTCATCACTATATCAATTTGCATCTACTTATAAATTGTATTCAAGTCACAATTGAGCTAATAATATTTAAAATTTAAAAGGGGGGTAGACCAACAAATTAAAATGTGAAGGATTTGTTGGAGATCATTGACTCATGCCTTCAAATATGCCTCCTTTGAATTTGAACTTTGAATGGTCGACCAATTCATGCTTGGGTAGATATTGATCCATCAACCAATTTCTAAAATAACTTCTAAGTCCCAACTAACTTTCAAATTTTAATATTACAAACATGATTGAAATATTTAATGCAATAACACAATATGTTAGAATTTGATTTAGAATCTTGTAATTGGTTTATACAACAATTAATATTCTGCATCAATAAGTTTGTACTTTGGATTTAAATTTTAATATCCATTTTTTGTAAGCCTAGTTTAAGAAGGATAAGATTATTCCTAAATAAGTTCGAATAAAATTATTTTATTTGGAGTTATTTTAAGATAAATAAAGTCCATTTAAAATTAATTCATGCTATTTTTCAATAACCAAACAATTTCTTGCTATAAAAAGTGAATCAACTTTCCCAAAGATTCTCTCCCCACTTTACCAGGGAATTGTAACAATAGCAAACACTAAAAGCAAACTGTGATTATTTTAACAAATCATGGCCACTATAATAATCCATGGTTACTATAACATATAATGAGTAGAAATCAAAAACATATATAAGAAGTTACATTATAAAAAAATAAAAATAAAAAAAAACTAAAAAATTTTCATATGGTGGCTCTCATCATTATACTTAAAGGATAGTTCTAGTTCACGCTTGCCTAGAAAAATGCGAACTAGTTTTTTTTAAATACTTCTGCATATCCAATTCTAAATAAAAATTTGGTATCTGAGAACCAATTCTAATTTGTAATAAAAAATAAATATGAAGTTAAATTAATGTTTAGGATAGATACTCTTAGTGATTCCATGAAGCCTGGGGATTACAACTATTAAAAGATATTACGTACAATTAAAAAAAGATCTTAGCTGAAAGAAAGGATGGACAAGTAATAGTTGATCAGATGGTTGCAATGAAAAAAATAACACAATTTTCTCAACCATCACCTATCCCAACAAAATGAGAATCTTCTAATCAAAAACAAAAACCTAAACTGGGTAAAATATACACATTGATACAAATATGATCCAAAATTATAATGCAATGTTTTAGTGAACCTCCTAGACTAAAACATTAAGGATATAAACTTAAAGTAGTCCATCTCTTAAATCTAAAGAAAGGAGCTTTAATACTTTTATGCAAAATTAAAATGGGTTGCAATAGAATTGGATTTAAAGCATGATTAATCTCAAACATGTAGGCTAGAAATGGTGCTCCAACTCCAAA
Source organism: Cymbidium sinense (assembly GCA_021442155.1). Lineage (NCBI taxonomy): Eukaryota > Viridiplantae > Streptophyta > Magnoliopsida > Asparagales > Orchidaceae > Cymbidium > Cymbidium sinense. The sequence goes on from CM038215.1 coordinate 22,263,029, forward strand.
GAATGATCTAATACAAAAACACTCCAATTAGTGGTTATAAATTAGTGGTTATAAAGGTTAGGAGTAAAAATCTTTAAGGTAAAATTTAATTCCAAATACTCATCCTAAATCATCAATGAATGTTCCACACATCTCAAGTCAGAATTAGAGTTGTAGGGCCCTAATTATGGAGTCTTGCAAGTAGAATTGAGAATCACAAACCTAAACTCTATTGTGGTTTCCATGATACGAGGTATTGAACGCATGATAGGAGACTTTGAATTTCCCAAAAGGGCATTTATTGGAAAATGATGGACTTAGGGTTCATGTAATTAAAATTTATAAAGAAATGATATTCATGGAAAAAAGAAATAAAAATAGTTTAAATATAAACTAAAATTAAATCTTACTTTGGTGATAAAATACTTTTATTTATGCTTTTACTTTTTAATACTTCGGATTTTCCAAAAGGGTTTTTATAGAGAATGTTCAGACCCAACCCGAATTACTAAGGCAAGAACAAACGATTAGAAGGTGAAGTTATGTTTTAAATTTCAATTTTTTTTCACTAATCAATACTCATCAAATTAATCAAAAGAGTCGCTAATGAATGCAATCTAATTAACTTAAAATAATTAAAATAAGTTTACCTTTATCTAAGGTGACCATGTATCGATAAAGATTTTCTCTTATATTGCTCAATTTTAATTCAAAATTTAAACCTGAAAATATTAATTTAAAATATGATGAGCTATCAATCAACCAGTAAATACTCATATTTATAAACTACAGTAATGTAATGAAAAAAATAATATGCATGCTAATCAAACATAATAAATTAATATAAAATACTTGACAATTTATATTCAATTATGATTTCTAAAGAAGGTTTAGCATATTTCATTGTATAGTATAATATCTTATATATATCATTTACATCCATCACATGAGCCACCGTCTAAAGTTATACCATTTAAAGCACTTCAATATCAATATCATTTTTCACATACACGCATGAAAACCTTAACGTTCGCCAAAAGTGTCATAAGAGAAAACTCCATCATATTCAACACGCATACAAGTATACTATATAGTTCATATCATTTATATTCTCATATATATATATATATATATATATATATATATATATATATATATATATATATATATATATATATATATATATATATATATATATATAAAAAATTAGTCATGTTGAATAACTTAAACCATTCATATCAATATGCCAAATGTTATAAAAGAATAATTGAATCATTGTAGAATCTTACATTTTAAACAAACAATATCTATCGCTATCCATACAATTAGTTTAGAAGAAGCAAAAAATGCTACCACAATTTAGAAGTAAGAGTATACACCTCAAAGTTTTGTTCTACAATAATATATGTTCACTTTCCCTTTAACTTGACCACACTCAACACATATTCAATCTATGAACCACGATATAATAATTAATAATAATAATAATAATAATAATAAGATTACGCAAAAATATGTGAATAATTCAAATCGTTATTTAGTTGAATCGAATATGTCGAGGGTCAATAAGACCAATCGAGAAAGCACCCGTAAGCTTAAGATTATGAAAAAAGGTGTGGATCTTATCCAAATTTAGACGACGCAAAGTAAATTTTCTGACAAGAGAGAATTCAAATGGTTTCGCCAACAATTCAACATCCACATCAAAGCACACAACGGCCGCCAAACCACGAAAAGAAGTCAAAATGAGATTAACCAACTATATTATTATTATTATTATTATTATTATTATTATTATCATTATTATTATTATTATTATAAATTAAATCATATACATATGCATTTACATTTAATTATGATAATTATTTAATTATATAAACTCATATATTTAAATCTCTAAAAAGAAATATTCTCACTTAGACATTCAAGTCATTCCTATTTGAACAAAAATAACATTTGAACAATAATAAAATAAATTATAAATTAAATGCATATCTTAATATTCCTCCTCTTGATCTATTTGTCTTTTCATTCAACTACAAAATTAACATTTGCAATCCAACAAAATCTAATAGATTATTTTAACATACAAATGTATACATACATACATGCATGCATGCATGCATGCATATGACAATAAATTTCAATTGTTATGTTCCTTTCTTACAATTAAAAATATAAGCTAATTATCTACATTTCCTAATCTAAAAAAAATTATATTTTTTCATATTTATCTTTCTCATAATGAGTTTAAAAATTCCTATACTATTTCAAATATAAATCGAATATGAGGTTTGCAAAAGTAATCAAAATAGAAATATACATCTTGATCTAGCAAAAAAAGGGAAAGAAAACCCTAATTTCCAACATTAATGTCATGCCTAGCTTTATTCTTTGCTATCGAACTTGTTTCCGGTCATGCACAAAGGTTAGAATTCGATTTGGCACACTAAGCTTCCTTTCTTACATGATTTCCCTAGCCTTGTACGGCACATCGACGTTGCTTGGAAGTGTGTTCTCTCGTACCTGCTTGTCTCTATTTGCTCGCCAACGCTTCGGGCTCCCCATCTCGCACTCTCATTTAGCTCCCCTCTTCGTCTCCCCTCTCTCGCCTTTTGTTCGCCACTGACCCCATCCCCCATTTTAATAATGGGAACCAACTGATGATAGTTCAATTGAACCTATTTGGTTTTCAGTTAGTCCAATTGCAATGAATCATATTTTGATTCGCCAAGTAACCTAATCACTTGATTATCTCTTGCCAATGTGTATCAAAAGGAAGAACCATTTTTCTTCTCATCTAAATATCTTTTAGAAAGTCCCAACAATGGAACCATTAATTAGTTATATTTGCATAGTACAAGAGGACAAATTTGTAAAATCCAAGACCTCAACTTTATAAGATTTTACAAAAAAATATTATTAGAATTCTTAAATGAGAATACTTACATAAATAATTGCTCCCATCTTTGTCAGCCTATGTAACACTACAATCTTTATGAATGAGATGCAAAATACAAGCACGACTGCTGGTCTAAATAAAAAAAATAAAAATAAATAAAAAAAGACGAAATGCCTTACTCAGCCCATAGGGTGGAAAGATAACAACTTGTACTCATTCGTTATCAAAATGAAGCTTTAAGAGCTAGTTTTTCTAAGCTTATTGCAGTTGTTATGGATTGGCCTTGGTTTAAAAGCAGAGAAGCAATAATCATTTCATTGGAAGTACAGTACAACATCTAAGAGTATATAGTTAAGATAGAATCAGGATTAAGTATAAAATTTCTCATTTAAAATGCCATTGAAACTAACTTTTTTTTATAAATGTTGAGCGGAAATTCTGCAAGTACATGGCTTCAAACTTACACTCTTCCGAAGTAGAGTGAAGTCCTAAACAACTAGAGCAATCAAATGGCCATAATATTGAAATTCAAAGTTACAGGAACAAAATGAAATCTTCAGGCATAGAATTACCTCTGAAGACTGTCTTTAACAAAATGGGTAAATGGGCAACCAAAACTGAAAAGGATTTTAGAACACATATCTTAAATCGTATAGAACATATGAATCCGATGCTTCAAAAAACATATAATAGGGTTCATTTCTTCCTTGAGCCCTTTTTTTTCAGATTGTACATGCTTCAAAAGAAACGGAAGAATTCTTTAGCAAAAACCGCTCTCAATTGGATTAAGAGATGTTTTTCCCCGTTTACGCGATAAAACAAACAATACACTCACAGATACTTCGTGGATCTCAATTGCAGATCACATTTCGCAATTCAAGTGAAACAGAACAAAAAAAATCTGATACTTAATTCAAAAAAGAATAACAAAATTAGACTCCTCAACTTTCCCTAACAAATCTTGGTGATGAGAAATCAGCGCCGACAATATATGAACAATTTACAAAATATAAAGGCATGTACACAGCCAAAAACAATGATCAACTCTATTGTTGAAAGGAGAAGAACCAATATGCTCGAATTACCTTAGCCTTCTCGATCCTCTTGACAGCCGCTTTGTCTCCATTGGCCCTGTCTGTCGCGACGAAGGTATACCCAAATTGACCATGACCTAGGAGTTTCCCAATCGCATACCGGCTATCGAAATCCTTTGCATAACCGAAATTCGTCCTCTTCCCACTCGGCACAATCCCGCTCAACCTCCTCTTATGCCCAGCATCGGTCGCCTTCGCCTTCTCCTTCTCTCTCCCCTCCTGCTGATGCTGATGCTGCGGATTATCATCAGAGAACTCAGGTTGCTTCTGCGGATGCTGACTATGCTGGACGTTCCCCTTCCCAGCATTCGGAGTTGGAAGCATCACCTCCTCGTTGCCGGCGGCAGCGCCGCCCGTTTCCTTGCCTGCGGTCGAGAAACAGGAGCCCATCCTCTCCCACCCCAGAACTCGGGAAGTCAGAGACAATCATCAATCTATATATGGAACCGCCACGAAAGCAACCTCGATAGAGAGGATCCAACTGCGAAGGCTAGTGGAAAGCGAGTAAGGGGATCGGTCAAAGGAAGGGGCTTTCTCTGAAAGAGTGCGGCGAGCGAGAGATTTGGAAGGCAACCCCTCACTTCTCCCCTCTTTCTCTCTCCTTTGAATATTATTAAATTAAAAAAAATATTTACAGCAGCGAAGAACCGCGAGGAAGAAGCGATCAGCGTTCCCGCTGCAATTTTCGGGTTTATTATTTTAATTTTTTTTCTTGAAATTAAAAAGCTGCAAATTTTCATTTGAAAATCATTGAACTTATTTTAAAATCAGTACTATACATAAAAAAAATTTATTATACTAATTTAAAATTAAGTTTGATAATTTTCAAATTCATTCTAATATAATTTATATAAGAATATTCTAATAATTATAAAGTAAAATATGTTAAAATATTTTATACAAATTTTATTAGGATAGAATTACAATTTTTTAAATTTGTTTTTAAATTAATGTAACATAAATTATTTATATAATATTAATCCTAAAATAAATATAATAATTATTTTAAGAAAATTTATATAGATAATATATAATTCTTAAATATTTATATAAATAGCATCTAAATATTTAATATTATATCAAAAATAATATAATAATTAACTTTTAAGTAAAATATATATTTTAAATATATAAAATGTATTATATTTCTAAACATAAAATTATAAATGTAAAATATGCAAAATGCATAGAAATTCTCTACTATGTTTGTAAATGAATATAATATAAATAATATATATTAAACTCATTTTAAAATAACATTAAGATTTTTAAAAATTTATTCTCACTAAAAAATAATCAAAATATCATAACGCAATTTCTTTTCATAAGAGATTAAAAAAAAAATTACGGGAGTTGGGCGAGTGTCCCCACGCGGATGGCTGACCCTGTGGGCCCCAGCCGTAGTAGCCGTTTTAGGAATCTTTTAGGATAACTTTTTTATTCCTTTAATTTTTAAAAATCAGCTAAAAATAATCACAATTGTATAAGCTACCAATTTTTTAATTATTTTTTAAAAATTTTATGATGATAATTTATTTATGAGAATTAAAATTGTTAGAGTGTGACAGTTATCATAAAATTGATGTTTAAATTTTTCAAAAATATATTTTCTCTGCAATAATTTTACAATCAGTTTTTCAAAAAATTACTGTTGTCCCAAAACAAATCCTTAATTTGAATCCCATTTCACATGATATTTGTGATACTATATTTTTATTGTGTTTTAAAAAAGTTGCAGTAATATATATATATATATATATATATATATATATATATATATATATATATATATATATATATATATATATATATATATATATATATATATATATATATATATATATATATATATATATATATATTTTTAACTTAATATGATAAAGTGTGACTATCAAAAATTATGATATGATTTTTTTAAAAATAAAAAATTTATAATACATACTGCAGCAGCTTTAGTACTGCATATTTATATCGCTACAACTATCTCAAACAAATCTTAAGATTCTATTTTGAGAAATCTTTTATTATTGCCAAAGTAGTATAAATTTTGGCTTTTTAATGTGAATTATGATCAATTTTTTTAGATTCATGTGTTGATCTTATAGTTAATTAATCATTGATTGTTTATTTCTTTTTGTTTGACTATCTATGCAAATGCTCCTCTAAAACCTAGTAACATATTGTAGCATAATAATACTATATTTACTTTTAAATAGTTGACATCATCACTCATAACTAATGTGTCTTGGATAACTATTCCCTACCATCATCATAATGATTAATTAAAAAATCACTTATTTCTATCATATGATGGCCTAATCATATCATTTAGTGAATTTGATTGAGAATAACCACTCAATCAATCTAACATATCTTCACTCTTTTCCCTTCATAAGAATAGTGTTGATTATTCAAGTTTATGCATATATAGATATAATAGATTTAATTGAGTGCAATTCTTAAGATTTATCTAAGAAGCTATTTGGTTGCTTGAAAAAAGAATGCAGTGTACAAAGAATATAATGTAAAAGGAATGCAATGTATTTAGATTACTTTAGATTATTTGGATGAAAACTCTACAAATACATGAATTTATTTTTTTTTGTTTGGTAAAATAAATATAATGTAAAGGATTTTGAAAGTTTTGGGTGGCGGCGACCGAGATGATGGCAAAACGATGGACAACGGATGGCGATTGACGGCGGCAACTATATTGGCGGTGTATTTGAAATTCGCCTAGATTTGGGTGAATTTCAAATATTGAAATTTAACCTTTTGATGAATTTCAAATGCATTACATCACTTTAAAATTTTACTCTGCATCATGCCAAACTCAAAAAAAAAAAAAAAGAAGATAAAATGTATGCATTTACTTTACTTTCCATTCCAACCAAACAACCCTAAAGATTTGAGGTTAATCCATTCAGAATGTCTTGCATTGACGAGTTGTATCGCATTTTTGGCTCAAAGGTGTGACATAATGGTATCAAAGTGACATAGTTGTTATTCCATATCTTTATTTCCTTAAGATATATTTTTTTCTTAATTATTAGTGTATTATTATATCATATAGTATATGTTTGTTTATTTTATTTTGATTTGCTTTAATTTATTTATAGAGAATAACATTAAATAGTAGAGGTGGTGCCACCAAGGCCCTAATAATGACTTTAGAGCTACTAAAAAAACCATACTCACTCCTCTTTTCATCTATGGCCATGATTTTACTTCCCAAAATCTTGATTTGGTTGCCCTTATTGAGATCATGACACAAAATGTTGCTTAATCCTTAAGCTTAATATTACTTCTCATCTACTCAAATAGTTAAAGTGATCCTTAGAGTTCATAGGTTTTTGATCCTTTGCTAATAACAATACCAAGCAATTAGGGGTAAAAGATCCTTTGCTAATAACATCATTCTCACATTTTTTTATAATCATCAAAGCAAATAATAAGCAGCCCATATAATTTACTTAAATATATACATATCATTAGGGGTGTTAAAAATTGATCTGACAACTTCGACCCAACCCACTCAAAAATCGAGTTTGGGTTGACCAATAATTTTTGGGTTGGGTTGAATAAATTGACATGTTTGATTTTTTTGGGTTGTTGACCCAAACCCGGTTGACTTCGATTTTGACCCGCCAACTCGAATTTGACTCGAAATTGACCCGATTTTTTACACACGAACCAGAATTTGACTCAATTTTGACTTAAAAAATATATCATTCAGTCGTCTCGGGTCATCGTTAAGGTCGGTCGGGTTGAAGTTTTGACCCGTTTAATGGTTGAGTTCGGTCAATCTATTCGAGTCGTCGAATTCAGTCCCCACCGACCGATCTATTGACAATCATGATTAGATCTATAATTTACTAATACTTATTAAATATAAACAAGAAATCACACTCAATGATCATTTTCTTTAGTGCATTTACTTCTCAAATATACAGTTCTTTTGCAATCTTCAGAAATACCAACTAAAGGACATAACTCCATGGACATATAAAACAACGAAGATGACAAAGGTGTTTTCAACTATTTCTTGCAGATAATAAATCTAACAGTAAGTAGCTGGAAATCAACTGATTCGTTAGCCCATACAGAAAGTTTTTTTTGGCTAATTGAAATGAATTGTCTTCTGCGGCTGGTCAATGCTCACTAATTATTAAAATAATCTAGATTAAAATTTTTTAATTAGTTTTGTCCAAACAACAGCCTGTACCTATGACTTAATCCCACGCTATTCTTTATTTGACTATATGAAATGATAATACATAAGATAATAGATAAATTATCCTTATAGACTCTCTCTCTCTCTCTCTCTCTCTCAGGATCAGCGACTGAAAATGATATATAGCACTGTATAATATAGAAATGACGATTTCATTGATTCATAAAGATAAGACCTACTTCCAAGTGGCTTCCTTCAAGCACTTCTATGAAACTAGATATATATATATATATATATATATATATATATTGACCTTCAATATATGTCATAAGTCGAACCATGAGAATTCGGCTCGAAATGGCACGCATCTTTAAAATACCTATCGTCACAAAATGGTCACGAAACGATCAACGACGGACTTCACCATCGTGTCAGTTGAACGCCTAAATTGGTCAAGATATAAATATAATAATCAATGACCAATGATCAGCGTCAGCGATCCAGCGTCGGCGCGCATATATCGAGGAAGAGAAGCTACGATGTCCGAACGACGTTCATGAAATTGATCGAGCTTCAAACATCAAATCATCAAGTAAAAATTGCACTCAATTGGACAAGTTTGCACGAAAAATGGTAAAGCGGCGATATTTTGAAATTTGATTTGGCCACTCGAAACGGCCTCCTCGAAAGCGGTACGCTTTAAAACATCGAATAACCTTATATTTATATATATATATATATATATATATATATATATATATATATATATATATATATATATATATATATATATATATATATATATATATATATTTCATGTGATTTATTAAATTTACATTGAATTCGTTTAATCAATTTAAAAATCTAAAAGCTCTAAATCCTTAAAAACGCCTTCGGTTGCCACCATCCTTACACACCGGCCGGGTTCTGCCTCTTCTCGCAGGGACCCGAGGGGCTCCTCTTCTGAGAAAATATTAGTCCGAGTCCCGACGTAGCTTTTCGTCGGACTCTATCAGACGACGCGTGTCCCGATTTTTTTTCCCGCTTTAGCGCGGCGCAGATAATAGTAGACATTTTCCACCGACCAGAACGTCGATGGCATATTAACGCGTAGTAAATACATTTCCCCTCGACCAGCTGGCGTCGTTGGAATCGCGGGGAGGAATTTAAAGAAATATATAGCAGTTAGGGTTTAGGGTTAGTTTTTTAGAGCAAAACGAGCTTAAAGAGAAAATCTCATTTCCTTTTACAAAAGAACATGAAGATGGAGAAACGTTGAGAAATAACAACCACTTTAGGCGAGGATGTATTAAATAGAAATTCATCGGTAATGTTTTCGTGCATTTTTTCTATATTTGTTAGTGATATTCTCTCGCAAAAGAGAATATGTTCATTACATCGATTAGAAGCAATTTGGATGCTTTTGATTATGTTTTATTTTATTTGGATTTAGTGCATCATGTACTACTGCACTTTGGAGGGTACAATTATTTTGACCTTTTTTTTAGTTTATTTTGCCAACTTCTTATGATTATGTTTAGGGCATTCAATGGAAGCATTTGGAGATTGTTTGGATGGTTTGGGATTTTTGTATTTATACTGTGTACCTCTTTGGAGGTGATCATTTTTTCCATTATTTGCCAACCTCTTATGATTATGTTTAGGGCATTCCAAAGGAAGCATTTGATGGCTTTGGATGGTTTAGGGAGGGTTTAATGCATCGTACTCTGTACCTCTTTGGAGGTACAGATCATTTTAACCTTTTTTCCAGTTTATTTTGCCAACTTCTTATGATTATGTAGGGCATTATGGAAGCATTTGGAGGTGTTTGGATGGTTTTTTGGGTGGTATTTTTGCATCACTCTGTATACCTCTTTGGAGGGATCATTTTGACCTTTTTCCAGTTTATTTTTTCTTATGATTATGTTTAGGCATTCCAAAGGAAGCATTTATGGCGTTTGGATGGTTTGGGGGTTTAGGCATCGTACTCTGTGTACCTCTTTGGAGGTACAAATTATTTTGACCTTTTTTCCAGTTTATTTTGCCAAATTCTTATGATTATGTTTTGGGGCATTCCAAAGGAAGCATTTGAGATTGTTTGGATGGTTTTGGTGGTATTTTACATCGTACTATGTACCTCTTTGGAGATTCTGATCATTTTGACCATTTTTTCCAGTTTATTTTGCCAACTTCTTATGATTATGTTTAGGCATTCAAAAGCATTTGAGGTGTTTGGATGGTTTGGGTGATATTGCATCATCTGTGTACCTCTTTGGAGGGTACATTTTTGACCTTTTTTCCCAGTTTATTTTGCCAACTTCTTATGATTATGTTTAGGCATTGCGAAGGAAGCATTTGAAGATTGTTTGGATGATTTCTGGATGGTATTCTGTATCTGTACTCTGTGTACCTCTTTGGAGGGTACAAATCATTTTTGACCTTTTTTTCCTAGTTTATTTTGCCAACTTCTTATGATTATGTTTAGGGCATTGCAAAGGAAGCATTTGGAGATTGTATGGATGATTTGGGTGATGCATCGTACTCTGTGTACCTCTTTGGAGAATTCTGATTTTACCTTTTTTTCCTAATTTATTTTGCCAACTTCTTATGATTATGTTTAGGGCATTGCAAAGGAAGCATTTGGAGATTGTTTGGAGGTTTGCTGGGTGGTATTTTGCATCATTACTGTGTACCTCTTTGGAGGTAGATCATTTTATCTTTTTTCCCGGTTTATTTTGCCAACTTCTTATGATTATGTTTAGGCATTCAGTATTTGGAGATTGTTTGGATGGATTTGGGTGGTATTGCATTTGTACTCGTGTACCTCTTTGGAGGAGTCTGGATCATTTTTGACCTTTTTTTACTAGTTTATTTTGCCAACTTCTTATGATTTTGTTTAGGGCATTCCAAAGGAAACATTTGGAGATTGTTTGGATGGTTTTTGGGTGGTGACACATCGTACTCTGTGTACCTCTTTGGAGGGGCACAGATTTTTGACCTTTTTTCCAGTTTATTTTGACTTCTTATGATTATGTTTAGGGCATTAGAAGCATTTGATTGTTGGATGGTTTGGGTGGTATTCTACATTGTACCTCTTTGGAGGTACATCATTTTTTTTTTTCCCAGTTTATTTTGCCAACTTCTTATGATTATGTTTAGGGCATTCAAGCATTTGGAGATTATTTGGATGGTTTTGGGAGGTATTGCATTTACTCATTACCTCTTTGGAAAATTTTTGACCTTTTTTATTTATTTTGCCAACTTTGTTTAGGGCATTCAAAAGGAAGTATTTGAGAGATTGTTTGGATGGTTTTGGTGGCATTACTATTACCTCTTTGGAGTACATATCATTTTATTTTTTTTCCAATTTATTTTGCCAACTTCTTATGATTATGTTTAGGCATTGAAGGAAGCATTTGATTGTTTGGATGATTTGGTTTTGCATCAGTACTGTCTTTGGAGGTCAGATCATTTTGACCTTTTTTCTCATTTATTTTTGCTTCTTGATTATGTTTAGGGCATTCAATGGAAGCATTTGGAGATTGTTTGGATGGTTTGGTGGTATTCTACTTACGTACTCATGTACCTCTTTGGAGAATAGATTATTTTGACCTTTTTTCAGTTTATTTTATATAATTATGTTTGGGTATTAGAAAGGAAGCATTTAGAATTATTTGGATAGTTTTGGGTGATATGCATCTATCATTGTACCTCTTTGAGAGTGATCATTTTGTTTTTTTCCAGTTTATTTTGCCAACTTCTTCGATTATGTTTAGGGCATTAAAGGAAGCATTTGGAGATTGTTGGAGTTTGGGTGGTATTTTGTATACTGTGTATCTTTGGAGGTACAAATCATTTTGACCTTTTTTCCAATTTATTTTGCTTTATTGAGATTATGTTTAGGCATCAATGGAAAATTGATGAGATTTGATGGTTTCGGGTTGGTATTTTGCATTATTATCGGTTTGGAGAATAAGATCATTTTGACCTTTTTTTCATTTATTTTGTCTACTTTTTTGTATGAATATATTTAGGGCATTCCAATGAAAACATTTTGATTTGATGATTTCTTGGGTATTTAGATCTAACATATTTTGTATCTGTTTGGCATTCAATGATAATAAATGTCTGATGAAAGTCGTGATGTCTAATGAAAATTTGAAACTCAAGACCATTGAAGGCGTATGCATTATCGTGACTATTCAAGTTGGTTATAAGAATACTTGGCAAACTCAAAGAATTGAAATCAAAAGATTTTCTATGCAGCGGTAAGAAGTCTGTCAGCCATGAACAAAATTAGAAAGTTGATAAGAAGCTTTATTGCATGATTATATTCTCGGTGATTTGGAGGGAATTGGGCTTAAAAAACATACATAAACTCATAATCATAGGCGACTTACATCTTCTGGATCACAGATCATTAATGAAGAAGGAGTCCGTGTTGAACAATAGGCGGTATTAGAAACGATGCATTCTATCTAAGAAAGTTGTATGATAATATTATAAAAGATGGTTTCAATTTTATTGAAAAGAGAAAAGATCGAGGATTGATGGTCAATGCATTAATATAGTTGTTTAGGAAAAGAAAGCGGCATGGGATGTTTGCATGGGATGTACAAGTTGATAAGTCAATTGCTTAGTAAGTTTTTTAAGTCAGGATAGAATATGATTGTTTTGGGATGTGATAATTTTTTGTACAAATCGATAAAATATAATCGTTTGTGCCTCTTGTTGGAGTGAATCATCTTGGCAAAATGTATTATTTGTAGCCTTTTATCAAAGAGACAATTGAGTCATTCATTAGAACATTTCTTTGGTTGATGAATGAGACATCTTTAACAATATTCAGTCAAGATCGGTATGGTATTGAAATTGTATTGCGCTACTCTCATAGGTTGTAATGCATATTTCAAAAGCTCCTTCAATGTTCATTGCTTTAATAGTAACAAGATAAGAAATGTGATTAAAAGGAAGATTTAGAGGCTTTTGTTTTGGAGAGAGTGAATTTTATGGAAAATTGTTTTATGTAAGTGTATATTCAGTGTTTTTTTTAATATATGAAAATGATATTTACATTTTGATTGTGAAGTGTTGTTTGGAAAAATGTATTTTTAAATATGTTATGAACATTTTCATTAGTGGTTGAAGAACATCTGAAAGGTAATATGTTAGATATTTTCATGTTGTTAAGATTTTGTATTTTATAAATATGATAATGTATAAAAGAGTTTGACTTATTTATGAAGAAATTTTTGATCATGGTTTGGAGCTTTATAAAATGTCATGGAATTATGAGGTATTGTGCATCTTTTGAGAATAATAGAGAATATCAAAGAAATACAATTATTTCTTAAAATTATGGATTGCATGATAAATATAGATTAAGATGATATTTATATTTTGACGGTCTATTTTGATGATGTTTTATGAAGTTTTTATTTTGGAAGATTTTTTGATATTGGATTTGAAATATAGAGATTATTTGGTAGAAATTGAGATATCATGTGATTTTTGCATTTATACTCAAAGTATGATCATTTAAAGATATTTTTTGCATTTTTTTATATGTTTTGATTACATATCTTTATGATTTGTAAGAGATTTTACTGATATTTTTGAGAATTTATTGAAAATTATATTATTTGTGGTTGATGCATATCTGCCACATATAGTGAGGATATATTTTTTATTTTTGATTATTTTTTAGTATTTTTGAGCATTGGAAGATTTCAAATGATTTTTGATCATTCTATGATTTTGGATGGAGTGATAATTTTTTGATCGTATTATTTTAGTATTTTAAATATTTTTGTTAATCTTAGATTTTTTTTGCGAGAAACCATTGATATTTGACATTTTGCATGTACTCTTTTGTTCTGTTTGATGCACAGTATCATTTTTGTATCGTTTTAATATGTTTATTTCGAGCTATATCTTGAATTATTTTTAGCGATGATGGATATTATTTAGGTATTTTGAGATGATTATTTTATGTTCTTTTGTACAATTTCTCTTTGTCTGCTCTTTAAGCAATAGTATTTGAGTAATTACGAGGATTGTAATCATTAGATCAATTATGTTGATAAATATGTTTATTGGTTTTATTATTTTGCATCATTCAGAAATAATGTTTTAGATCATTTTGACTTTTCCGGTTTATTTTACCTTTTATGATTATGTTTAGGCATCAAAGCATTTGGAGGTTTGGATGGTTTTGGGTGGTATTTTGCATTTCTGACCTCTTTGGAGGTACAGTCATTTTGACCTTTTTGTTTATTTTGCCAACTCTTATGATTATGTTTAGCATTCAATGGAAGCATTTGATGGCGGTTTGGATGGTTTTGGGTGGTATTTTGCGTACTGTACCTCTTTGGAGGTCTGGATTTTGACCTTTTTTCCTTTATTTTGCTTACTTCTTATGATTATGTTTAGGGCATCTTAATGGAAGCATTGATGCGGTTTGGATGGTTTAGTGGTATTTTGCATTATCTGTGCCTCTTTGGAGGTGGTCATTTTGATATTTTTTTTTTTATTTTGCCACTTCTTATGATTATGTTTAGGGCATTGCAAAGGAAGCATTTGATGGTTTGGATGGTTAGTGGTTTTTACATGTACTCAGTACCTCTTTGGAGGTACAATCATTTTGACCTTTTTTTTATTTATTTTACTTCTTATGATTATGTTTAGGGACATCTATGGAAGCATTTGATGGCGGTTTGGATGGTTTGGGTGGTATTTTGCATCGTACTGTACCTCTTTGGAGATCATTTTGACCTTTTTTTTTTATTTCTTATGATTATGTTTAGGCACAAAATGAAGCATTTGGAGTTTGGATGGTTTGGGTGGTATTTTGCATCACGTACTCTGTGTACCTCTTTGGAGGTACAAATCATTTTGACCTTTTTTCAGTTTATTTTGCAACTTCTTATGATTATGTTTAGGCATTCCGGAAGCATTTGATATTGGATGGATTTGGTTTATGCATACTGTACCTCTTTGGAGTATTTTTTGACCTTTTTTTGCGGTTTATTTTACTTCTTATGATTATGTTTAAGACATTAATGGAAGCTTTGATGGATTTGGATGGTTTATGGGTGTATTTTGTATCGTACTCCCTCTTTGGAGGTATATCATTTTGACCTTTTTTTATTTTGCCAACTTATGATTATGTTTAGATTTCAAATGAAGCATTTGATGGTTTGGATGGTTTTGGTTTTGCATCATTTCGTGTACCTTTGGAGGGTATATATTATTTTAGACCTTTTTTTGAAGTTTATTTGCTTATTTTATGATTATGTTTAAAACATTCACTCAATGGATTGATGAAGCATTGATGCTTTGGATGGTTTCTGGTGGTATTTTCCAGACTGTACCTCTTTTGAGGGTAGTGATCATTCGATTTTTTTCTAGTTTATTTTGCTTATTTCTTATGATTACATTTAAAACATCTCAAAGGAAGCATTTGATGGCGCTTTGATGGTTTCGGTGATTGTATCAGACTGGTACCTCTGAGGGTGATCGATTTTGACCCTTTTTTTGCGTTTATTTTGCACTTATGATTATGTTTAAGACATTCCAAAGGAAGCATTTGATGTAGCTGATGGTTAAGAACCGGTTTATGCATCAGACAGGTACCTCTTTGAGGGTACGATTTTTTTGACCTTTTTTTTTGCGCTTTATTTTGCTTTCTTATGATTATGTTTAAGATCTCAATATAAGCATTGATGCTTGGATAGTTTCGGTGATTCAGATTGTACTCTTGAGGGTACGTGATCATTTTTTACCTTTAACGTGTGGACAAATTTAAAAGCCATCTTAATCTATTATTTTTACAAAATTCAGTAATTGAAAATAATTATTATATAATTAAATGTTAAAGTTATCTATACAAAGTTCCATTACGTTATAACAAATTTAAAATTCAACTTCGCTTATTTTATTTTTCATCTAAATAAATAGACAAGTCACCCGATAAGGTTCAAGTTATTCAACTTCATTTCACTCACCACGAGTATACTAAGAATACCAATGAGCTAATCTTTTCAACTGCTTTGTTTTCATAATAAGAAAAACAGCTAACAACAATCAAAATTTACAATCAAAATTTTACAATCAAAATTTTACAATCAAAATTTACTTACCTATGAGCTAATTTTTTCAACTGCTTTATTTCAATACATGTCAGTTAAAATTAAAACTGTAAGAATATCATGATTTTAAAAACATATAATCCCTAATGACCAGTAATCACTAATTTAATTTTAGATTAGTTTTATTCTCAGGTAATTTATTTATTTTATGCAACGATTAACTTTTATGCATTCGCTCATAACAAAATGACCATACCATAAAAATGATTTTAAATGCAGATTTTATTGAAGAGTATACCCCAAATATCATCCAGTAAAATATCGAAATCAAACTATATGAGATGAGAGAAGAAGTTAAAAAAAGTAGAGTAAAATATCATCCCGTCCATACTTCAACAAAAAAATAGCTAAGTCTTCAAAGCCACCTAATGATGCATTAAACAAAATCCTATATCAAACAAAATAATATTATTCTCTTTGGATTTTAAGTCCCAAACAAAATGTAAAAGCAACTCACTCTAAATATATTCATTTTCTTGGCCAATCCTCTACCCAATCCAGGAGGTTCATTCACGCCTTCCATGTATTTGACAAACATTCCGCAATGACACTTTTTTTGGAATGGTATCCCACTCACTATGTCAATTGGCCATTTCCTGATCGCCGCAAAAAGCTCCCGCCAAAGATCTTCAACAAGTAATTTGATCCAATAGCCGTAATCTCTCAATAAGTTACCTAGAAAAAAATAGTTAAGAAGAACCAAATTTGAAAACGCTTCTACAATCTCGTGAAGAATGCTCTTATTGGTTTGGGCGTAATGAGTCATAAAAATACTGACTTAATATGCTCAACAGAGTGAAGGTCGACATCTATAACTAAAGAAGATTAACTCAAACCTGACATCCTCGAAGTGATATGTCGATGAACATTTTGCTTTCCATCTTTACCGCACATAACTCAGAGAAGAGTACACATATACTTTATCTAAACAAACAAGAACAATCGAATCATTCTATAAGAACATACCCAATGCAAGCATGAAATATAAATAAAAATGACAGAGCAGTACTTCTACCAAGAGCATGACGCATCAATGTGAAGATCTCGAGAGATATTGATTTGTCAAAGAACTCATCGAAGTGCCTCGATGCAATATATTACATCGATGATGAAAGTTAGATGAAGAGCTACATTCACTATGAATAAATGATCGATCTACTAAGATGATGCATACCCGACCGATGCTCCTCCACCACAACGATATATCAGGTCATCGACCTTTATTGGCTCATCTTTGCGAACCTATAAAAAAATTTAGTGAAATATATTTCTATTATCTCAAATTCAAAAGAAAATAACTTAATACCTCCGCCGCTTCTCATCTTGAGGAGGCCACCACATCACTTATTCTTACCGAGACTTCCATAAGTGTGTGTGTGAAGAAATAGCTTTCCTCTTTCTTATGCCGAAGCTTTAACACCAATGCTCGTCGCCACGTGTTTCTGAGCATCGCATGTGTAGTGGCCTCCACAAGAACTTCTCCTACCCAATTCTGGCTTCTCAAGTATCCAACTCCACAATGGAAGCTCTGGTACTCCACAAGAGCTTCCTCCTGTACTCCCTCGTGGGCTTTACACGTGGTAGCCTCCCCATGGTACCTCCACAGGGAAGCTCGTAGCCTCAAGAGTTTCCGGTGACCCCCCATGTGAACCTCCCCACATTTGGGGTGGCAGGACCGCTGGGGAACATCCTCAAAGAACCCGCAAATCAAGCCCATCCATCCTCTCGCTATTGTATGGAAAGACGACACGCCTCTTTCAAGTCCTTGAAACCCAGTATCCTCCACCGCAAAGTCCCAAGAGCAGAGGCGTGCTAAACACCGGAGAGAATAGAGAGACATAAAGAGAGTCGCTGCACCAATTGGACTTAAAATGGACTACTATCTGCCCACATGTGTAGATTCATGTGGGACACCGATCAAGGAGCCGCCCTCTTCCAATAAGTCCTCAATGAAAGGCGTACTGGTAAATAAAAAATTTTGAAGACATACAACATAAATAAATACATTCTTATATGAACTAAGTGATATTATTATATGTCACCGACGTCCTCCCAAACCAAGAAAAGCATTTTTTGAAACTCTATTTTGCCCATCGCAAAGATAATGGCTTTATGACATTATGATGCTTATGTGCTCACCACCATATCTACAATGAATATTTTAAACAAGAATTTCAAGACATTAAATTACACAGTAATGGAGATATAAAATATACCATCAGAAGAGTGACAAAGTCACTCATGTAACCAACCGCTTTTGAATCTTTGATGCAATAACATCAAATTGGGAAACTAAAGTCCCAAATGGCATCTCATGCAAGAATCTATCTATATCATCTACGTAAATCAATTCCGATGTCACCTGTAATTGTGATATACAAAAATAGATTTGACAAAAGAACGATATACAATCGACAAATCGCGGCGTAATGAGCCATCTCAATTCTGATTCTTGTAGTCATGATGAACAAATGATAGGGATTTCGCCACAACCTTCTCCTCTGCTTGGCATCCCTATCATCAATGCAACTTCATCGGGTGAAAGGAATGCCGCCACCCAAAGAAGAAAGCTTGCTTTTCTGTCCCAAAGAAGATAGATCGTAATGGCAAGAATCTTGCTTAATTCCATGGAGTCTAATGAATTGATGGAGATGAAGCCTCTTTAAAATGTCAAGGTTTCATCAAGAAAAGCTGTAATATTATCAAACATATTTCTACAAGCAGGTCTGATCAAGTTATCCTTTTCCCGCATAATGATAAACTTCAAAAAAGAAAAGTTAGTAGTCAAAATGATCACCTCCAAAGAGGTACATAGAGTACAGATGCAAAATACCACCCAGAAACCATCCAAATAATCTCCAAATACTTCCATTGGAATGCCCTAAACATAATCACAAGAAGTTGGCAAAATAAACTGAAAAAGGTCAAAATGACTGTACTCCAAAGAGGTACACAGATGCACAAAATACCCATAAACCATCCAAACTGCCATAAAATGCTTCCTTTGGAATGCCCTAAACATAATCATAAGAAGTTGGCAAAATAAACTAGAAAAAAAGTCAAAATGATCTCTGCTCCAAAGAGGTACAAAGTACAGCACTAAACTTAAACCATCCAAACCGCCATCAAATGCTTTGAATGCCCTATACATCATAAGAGAGGCAAAATAAACTGGAAAAAAGGTCAAAATGATCTCATTCTCCAAAGAGGTACAAAGTACATATATAAAATATCACCTAAACCATCCAAACCTCCAAATGCTTCCTTCAATGCCCTAAACATAATCATAAGTTGCAAAATAAACTAAAAAAAAGGTCAAAATGATGTACCTCCAAAGAGGTACAGAGTACAACATAAAATACCACCCAGAAATCCTCCAAATAATCTCCAAATGCTTCCATTATAATGCTCTAAACATAATCGTAAGAAGTTGGCAAAATAAACTGGAAAAAAAGGTCAAAATTGATCTGTACCCTCTAAAGAGGTATACAGAGTACAGATGCAAAATACCGTAAATCATCCAAACTACCAAAAATGCTTCCTTTGGAATGCCCTAAATATAATCATATAAGAAGCAAAATAAACTGGAAAAAGGTCAAAATGATCTGACTCCAAAGAGGTACATACAGAGCATGATGCTAAACCCCTGAAACCATCCAAACCGCCATCAAATGCTTCCACAATGCCCTACATAATCATAAGAAGTTGGCAAAATAAAAAAAGAAAAATGATTTGTACCTCCAAAGAGGTACTGAAAGATACAAAAATCAAACCATCCAAACGCCATAAAATGCTTCCATTGGAATGCCCTAAACATAATCATAAGAAGTAGGCAAAATAAAAAAAGGTCAAAATGATCTCAGATTCCAAAGAGGTACACAGAGTACAGATGTAAAATACCAACCTTAACCATCCAAACTGCCATCAAATACTTCCATTGAGATGCCCTAAACATAATCTCAATAAACAGGCAAAATAAACTGAAAAAAAAGGTCAAAATGATATGTACCCTCCAAAGAGGTAGAGTATAGATAAAAATATCACCTAAACCATCCAAACACTCCAAATGCTTTTCAATGCCCTAAACATAATCATAAGAAGTAAAATAAACCGAAAAAAGGTCAAAATGATATGTACCTCCAAAGAGGTACACAGATGATGCAAAATACCACCCAGAAATCATCCAAACAATCTCAAAATGCTTCCTTTGCAATGCCCTAAACATAATCATAAGAAGTTGATAAAATAAACCGGGAAAAAAGGTCAAAATGATCAGACCTCCAAAGAGGTACAGTACAGTAAATACCACCCAAAACCATCCAAATCGCATCAAATGCTTCGAGATGCCCTAAACATAATCTCAATAAAAGACAAAATAAATTGGGAAAAAAGGTCATGCACTCCAAAGAGGTACACGAGTACGATGCAAAATACCACTAAATCATCCAAACCGCCATCAAATTATTACATTTGAATATAATGAACATAATCTCAAGAAAGCTAAGAAACTAAAAAAGCTCTAAAATGTATTTAAAGAGGTATAGACATGATACAAAATAACATATAAAATACCAATCTTTCACCTGATAGTGAGAAAAAGTAAACCCTAAATTCATTCAAATTCGAATGCATGTATAAATACCTCATAGTCACAATACCTCAATTTTGTTTATATCCGAAAGGCGGATGTGCACCATCGAGAGCGGAGCTAAGCCGAGAAAAATCTTGTCGAAAGAAAGAAAGCCTAAACTGCTCACAGCGAATGTCAACGAATGTTCTCGTTCTTCTCCCGCTTTTGAACGACATGGCTCGCAAGTGGGAAACGATTTACGCCGGCCCATTAATATGCCATCGATGTTTACGGGTCGTCGCAGAGAAATGTCTTTACAGCCGCCCATTATCTTGACGCCCCATAATCGCTAAAACGAAAAAAAATCGACACGATCATTCAGGAATTGGAGTCCGCGACGCAGTGTATCGGCGACTCCAGACGTAATATTTTCTCCCTCTTCGCACAGGTGAGCCGCACGAGAACCGTCCGTTGCTCCTTTCGCTCTCGCCTCCTCCACGCGCGAACGGTTCCTCAAAGAGGCTCCTTCCATTTTTCCCTTCCTCCTTTCTCCAGAAAATGACAACTCCTTCCTCTCTTCCCCTTCGTTCCATTTTCCCAAAACCGCAAGGCAGAAGCCCCGATCGCCCCTCTCCAACCCACAATCGAAAGTTACTAGCCCGTCGCCACTTCTCCAACAGAATTTAAAGAGGTTATGGAAAGACAGATTGGTTTTAAAACTTCATCCTTTCCCTGGTATGAAGCATCTTGATGTCGCTGGTGGGACGGGTGATGTAGCTTTTCGTATCCTGCGTAGAATAAAGAGTGAAAGAAGCGTGCCATTGATCAAGGGCCGTGAAGAGAAGTCTCTAGTTTGGGTTCAAGGTGATGTAGAAGCTTTGAAATTTGAGGATGGTTCAATGGATGGTTATACTATTGCCTTTGGGATCAGAAATGTAATGCATATAGAGAAGGCAATCTCTGAAGCTTACAGGGTATTGAAGCGAGGCGGCCGATTTCTTTGCCTAGAACTGAGTCATGTGGAGCAACCCCTCTTCAAACAAATCTATGACTACTACTCGTTCAAAGTGATCCCAGCTATTGGAGAGTTTGTAGCAGGTGACAAGGAATCTTATCAATATTTGGTCGAGAGTATCCGTCGATTGCCTAAGCAGGATACTTTTGCTCGAATGATTGCTGATGCTGGATTTTGGATGGTTGAATATGAGAATCTTGTTGGCGGAGTTGTTGCTATTCATTTTGCAGTGAAGTGTTTCTTCTTGGCATCAGTACTTCGAAGAATTATATTATAAACAATGCTAGAATATTAGCAACATTTGCCAAAGTAACTACTGATGGATATAACTAGATGATCCAAACAAATTATATCAGTGCTGCTGTGCTGACCAGTCTTCCGCTTTCTTTAATTAAAAACAGCCCCTCTTTATTTCCTTGCAAACAATGGAAACCGAAAAATAACATCATCATTAGGCGGGTTCTTCTTTAGGATTCTGACATTTTCACTACCCCTGCTGCTAAAGAACCCCTCTTTCTTCTATTGCAAATAATGAAAATCGAGAAGCAACACCGTCATTAGGCAGTTTCTTCTCCTAATTTTTGGCGTCTCCCTTTCTACCTCCCTTTCCGACCTTTCCTTTTGTCGCAACTAGAGATGGACACCATTATTAGACGGGTTCTTCTCTTGGATTCTGGCATCGCCAATTCCGCCTATTTGCCGAATATTGTAACGCATAGAAAAATGAGTCAAAACATGTAGGATCAATGTGTGATGTGGATATATATATATATATATAAATGTTTGTGTTTCTTTTGCAGTTGAAGGCGCTCGCCGTGCTCATTTATTCGATGAGATGAAAATCGATTATGGTGTCAAGAAGATAACAGCCACTTATTATACAGACGAAGTAAGCAACATCCATTGATGTATTTCTCTGAATGTTGTCATTGCCGAATCTTGTAACTTAGAAAAAAATGGAAAATAAAATAATCGGCTTAAGAATGTTAAGCAAAGAAACTAAAAGCTAAAATTCAAATTGAAAAACTCCAAACAAAAAAGGGGGAAGGGAAAAGAACATTAAATGAGTACAAAAGTAAAACATTAAATCAAAAAAAAAGATGGGGGAAAATGAATGTAGGAGAGTTTGAATAAGTCTCATATGTGCATCATAGCATAACTAACTTCAATGCAAACACTTAAAATTTTGGTATTTAAAGTTTTAGCTATAATACTTAAATTGAAAGCTAACATTTGCATGGAGGAATCCTATAGAGTTGAAGGTTAAATTGAAAAGAGAAAAGATGTCTATAGTCATAATATGTGTTGATCTATTTATAAGCTTGAAATATCTAAGGATGTTTCAAAAAAAAAAAAAAAAATACAGAAACTCATAATCTTATCTGTGAAAATAAGAAACAAGTCAAATGAGGAACCTTCAAAAAAAGGATGAATCAACTAAAATATTCTTTGAGGGATAAATTTTCGTTTAAAATAACAAATTAAATTATCTTTTAAATTTATAGTTTCAAAACAAGTATCGTCACCGGATCTGCAACTCTTCGTACAAGTAGACAGAATGTCATCTAAATCAAATTCTAGAAAAATCATAGGGCTTCCTTCAATAAAAAAAATTAGAGAATTTCATTCTAATTATGATTTTCAAAGTCAATGACTTCATTAATTAAATGAAATTATCTGTTTATAAATGTCCGCGTGGACATAGAGATTTGAAGTGCAAATTTTAATGTCTCAAAAGGATGCACATGCTAAGTTAGAATTAAATAAAAATCTGAAATCAATCTAATAATTCAGAAATAAAAACTACCTAAATTCTTAAATACACCCGCATGGGCCTCAACATAATGCAGAATGCTCAAAATTTAAGTGTGGGATATGAGGGTTGTTTTTCGCTTTAGATAAGATCGGATTAACAAAACTTAAAAAGCTATTATGATATTTTCAACTTAGTGAAATATCTAAGAGGCTAATTCTATCATGTTATAATAGATTTGATCCTCTATTAGAAGCTAAATAGAGTTGATATGATCTAAAGTTCTCAAATATATTCGAAATAATCAATTAACTACCGCGATGACTGTTGAATGGTGATTTTAATGGAGGGATACTTCCATCAAAATGTGATTTTAATTTCAAATCAAATTAACTCAAATTGAATGTCAATCTAAAAACTATTTAAATAAAATTCTATCATTAAAAGCTTAAAGCAAAACTCAATTTATTCTCCTTCCACAATTATTTATCGGGAGTGACAAATTAAGAAAACTCTACTCATAAAGGAGCTAATGTCAAATCAAGTGTTCTACTATGTTCACTTAATCAATCTCATGCCAAGAAGTGACGGACATTATTTAACGCATGGTTTGGCCAAGACGCTCACGATGATGCTAACGAGTCCTCGACGGTGGCTCCGTAAGACTCCATTATATTACACCATGATCAGTTGATGTTCAAATGGCTCGCCTCTTTGAGTGAATCATAGGGTATACTTGATAGGCAAAAGTCTTGAACTAAGGTAGACTTAAGTCCGTCCTGACAAACACCATCCTGTCTATAAGGATTTCTTGTCCATGTGCTAATAAGGATCATTCTATCGTCGACCACCTCCTCTCACTAAGTAGATTAGGACCACGACGGATGACTAAACCAGATCTAGATTGGGCACGCCATCATTCCCCAACCATCCGGGCTAAGCTAAATGAAATAAATTCAAAATTTAAAACTTCACATCTACTATACGCTACATTTAAATGATCTAACGATTTTAACCAAAGTTCTCTCTCACTTATTGGGATGAGTTATTAACTATAGGGGCTTGAGGCTATAGAAACCCAACTGCATCTAAAGTCACAAAAATGAGAGCGACATCTCTGTAGTGTCTTATTGGTGACTAATTTGCTGAGAATATATATATATATATATATATATATATATATATATATATATATATATATATATATATATATATATATATATATATATATATATATATATATATATATATATATATATATATATATATATATATATATATATAAAGAGAGAGAGAGAGAGAAGTTCAATAATTGCAAAGTAGCCATGTTGTTGTGATGGTTATCGTCATTTTAAATATTTAAAATATAAAAAATATATAATTTTAAAAAAAATATATTATTATATATATATTCAAATATTTGAGAGAATTTAATCACAAATTTACATATTTAATTTCACACCTCATGTATCATCCCTGAATATACTATGAATGATAGTTTAATTATATTAAGAGATAAAAATCAAAGATGTATCAAAAAGAAAAAAAAATCAGAACATAATATAAAATATATTAAGATCCAAATATACCTTTTTTTTTTCTAGATTTTATACATATTGGGCATCGTAGATTTAAGAAAATACTCTAACAAAAGATTTATGCTCAATGTTAAGTTATTATTATTAATGAATAGTTTGGTGCTTATGCTAAGAATAGAGTTCTTAGTTTACATCTGATATGACCCTGAAAACTCTACTAGTCGACGCACGAATCTTGATGCTAAAAGTAAGCTAATCCGAAGTTGAAACTGGTCGAGATCAAGCTCTTAAAATATCCTTGGAAACTTTGGGATATCAGTTAAATTCTAAATAGCTCTCAAATATGAAGTGTTTATAAAATCGAAGGCCTCGAAGCCGATTCCAACAAGCCAAAGATCTTACAATTCGACATCATTTGAGCATTCAAATACACAAAATACCTCATATGATCAAGGGAATCATCAGCCGTCCAGATGGAGAGGAGTGGTTGATTTTGCATGTATTTACGAGATGCCACTCCTCCAATACAATAAATCCTCATTCCTCATATGAGGGGGGGAAGGGAAGGAGAGGCCAAGCAAGAGAGAGAGAGCTCTAAAGATCCTCAAGACAATCACCACCACTTATTGTCAACCGCCGGCCGCCATCCTCGTCATCACGATCCTCGCCGTCGACCACCGCGTTTGCCATCATCATGACCACTATCATTGACATCATCCAACATCGCCGCCACATCATCAACATTGTCTTCGTTATTAAGAATCGCGTTCCCTTTCTACATATACTGTAATCCCAGACGGGAAGATCTTGTACTGAACAGATACATAGTTTTTCGGGCTATGCCGTAGTTTTCTATTTTGAGTTTTCCATGTAAAATTTGAGTTTTCTTGTTCACTCTTTAAATAATATGTGCTAGACTTCACAACTAAGGCGATAACTTTCTTACTCTACCGCAATGGTTTTCTAGCATAATAGTTTAGCCGTCAGGGATCGATTATTCATTATTTATCTGACCACCAAGTTTCCAACAAGATCAAAACCACTATCGAGGTGGAGCATTTCAAGCTTTTAAAGAGCGTAAACGAAGAATGAAGATTCATCAAACTTTGTTCCTTCAGATTCTGAATCAACTCTTAATCTAAGATCACCCATGTTAAGCATCTAATCGATTTCCATCCCAAAAAAATAAGTCAAAGTTGGAGAATATTTCAACATTGAGAAGAGATATAGCTTTATAAAATTATATTTTTCCACTCATACTCATGGAAAAACAAGACGTTAAGGAGCAACTTTGGCTACAACCACAAACGGATGTTTTAATTGACCTCTTCCATACGCGTGTTAGGGTAACACTCGACAAACAACCTCGGATGGGTCAAAATCTCGGATTCAATTCAACCTCTTCCACACATGTTAACGCCATGGAGTCACACACCGACAAACAACCGGATAGTCAAAAGGTCCGGTGGACTCACGACGCATTATCGTAACACCGACAAACAACCTTGATAGGTCAAAGGTCCTTGGTGGACTTCACGGCCTCTTCCATAACCATCTGCAACACTCACAAACAACCGGATGGGTCAAAATCCTCGATTCAATTCAACCTCTTCCACGCGTGTTAACGTCACACCCGACAACAACCTAGATCAAAAGGTCCTTGGTGGACTTCCCAGACCTCTTCCATGCAGGTTAACGCCATCTGGGTAACACCGACAAACAACCTCGATAGGTCAAAAGGTCCTTGGTGGACTTCACGGCCTCTTCCACACGTTAACGCCATCTGCAACACTCTAACAAACAAGCTGGATGGGTCAAAATCCTCGGATTCAACCTCTTCCACATAGTTAACGCGTCAGTAACACTCGACAAACAACCTCGGATGGGTCAAAATCCTCGGATAATTCAACCTCTTCCATACAGTTAACGCCATCGGCAAAGACTACAAACAACCTAGATAGTCAAAAGGTCCGGACTTCCCACGACCACTTCCATACAAGTTAACGCCATCGGGTAACACCGATAAACAACCTGGATAGGTCAAAATCCTCGGATTCAATTCGACCTCTTCCATATAGGCCATCGAGCAACACTCGACAAACAACCTCGGATGGGTCAAAATCTCGGATTCAATTCAACCTCTTCCATACAGGTTAGCGTCAAAGCAAAGACTCGACAAACAACTGGGATAGGTCAAAAGGTCGCGGTGGACTTCCCACGACTCTTCCATACGCGTGGCCATCTGTAACACCACAAACAACCCGGATAGGTCAAAAATCTCGGCGATTCAATTCCTCTTCCATGTTAAGCGTCGCCATCGGCAACACTGACAAACAACCCCGGATGGGGTCAAAATGGATTCAATTCAACCTCTTCCACACAAATGCGCATCGCCATCACACAAAACAACACCGGATAGGTCAAAGATCTCCCGGCCGCGACTATCGACGCCGCATTCGTGCGCCGCCTTCGCCGATTTAACGCCGGTTATCGCTGACCATTGACGCTGGCCATTGCCACGTCGATCATTTTCATTGTGCGAGCCGACACCCCGTCCGGCCGCAACAACTGCGCTAACTGTTGCCGGTAGAACGCCGCTGACTTATCGTACTGCCACTACCGTTGCCGGTCCGCTGCGAATTATCGCCGGTGAACCTTCGCGGCATCACCATCGTGCCGGTCATCTCGCTTAACTACCGCGCCGTTATCGCTGATTACTGGTTGCGTTGTTGCCGACCTAGGCTTACATCATTGTGGAATTGTTGACGATCATGCCATTATCTCGCTGATTACTGCACTGCGCATGCTGGGTTGATTGCTGGCTACCACCCGGCCGCAACAACTGCTGCCATTACTCGCCGGTTATCTCGCCTTCTGACGGCGCCACTCTCGTTTTACTGCTCAATTCTGTTGCTGACACATTGCCAGCCACTAACCGTTAATGGGTCCGCTGCATTACTGGTTGCCGGCCATCGTCCAGCGTTGAATGACTGCTTGACCACTTGTTGCCGCTTAACACGGTGCAGCTGCTGGCTACGCTGCACCATCGCCGGTATATTCGGTCACCATCGGTTATCTCCTCATTGCGTTAAGTCGCCAGGTTGCCATTTGCATTGCTGGTTTCGACGCCGCTAAATAACCGGTTTGGTTAACACGCTGACTTTACCGTCGTTTGCCATCACTACTGGCCACACCACCGCCATTGACCATCGCCGGTGATCGCTCACCACCATCGCCGGTTATCACCGCTGGCCAATTATCGCCCAAGATATTCGGTGCCACCACCATCGCCGGTTATCCTGCTGACTACATTGCGTTTTGCCCACCACAATTTCCGGCCGCTAACAATGCCGTCATTAACGCTGGCTGCCATCTTGTCGATTACCGCCGCTGGCTGACCATCGGAGCCGCATGCACCATTATCGCGAATCGTCACCACTCATCGCTGGCCATCTCGCTGATACATGACAGCGTAATTACCGCTATGCCGCGTTGCCATTGCTGACCACTCGCTACCGCTAACAACCGCGAGCCGTATTGCTGACCATAGCACATCAGCCATTACTGGTTATTGGCCATCACCATCGCTGTGAATCGCCGGTAACACCATGCGCCATTATCACTGCCGGAATTATCGCTGCATATTCGTTATTACCATCGCCTATCCTCGCTGGATTACTGTTGCCGACGTTTACCACCCCGCGGCGCAACTGCCATTAACGCCAGCTGACTACTGTTGTTAGTCAGCCGACTCATCGTTGCCGCTGGCCACCATCGCGGCATCTTCGAGTCACCACCATCGCCGGTTATCCTCGCTGATTACTGAGTACACTGAGTTTGCCGCGGCTGCTGGCGTTACCTCGCTTTGACGCTATTTGTAACTGGTGGCTGCTGACATCGGTTATTGGTCTGCCACATCGTTGTGCCACCGCTCTATGTTGCCGCCATGCAACCATCGTGGTAATTCGCCGGTTACCACTATCATGCCGGCTATCCCGCTCGACGCACCGACGTGACTATTCGCAGCTGCTGCCGACCACCCCTTGCCGCCAACCGTCGTCATTGCACCACTAACTATCGTCACTGGTTATCTCGCTGACTACCATCAGGTCACCGTGCCGGCCAATGTCGTCGCCACCATCGCCGAGCATCTTCGCCAACCTCGCTCTCCGGATCGCCCAACCCGGCCGGTCCGGTTGAGGCCAACGCTTCTTCAGGGAAACCGAGCTCGCTTATGAACTACGGGTCTTGATCGCCTCCAAACTCGCCGGTCAGACAGGCCAACGCCTCTTCGAGGAAAACGAGCGCCAGATGAACTACGGGTCTTGATCGCCTCCAAACCCGGTTGGTCCGAGCAGTGAAGAACGCCTCTTCGAGGGAAACCGAGCTTCGCCGTATGAACCTACGGGTCTGACGCTCAAACCCGGCCGGTCCAACAAGGATCAACGCTCTTTCGAGGGAAAACCGAGTCTCGCCAGATGCTACGGGTCTGATCGCAACGACCTTCTCTCAAGGAGAGAAGGTGCCTTCTCCTTAGCCCTACTAGGCAAAAGGGTAAAACTTAAACCACCGGAAACCGCCTAAAACCTTCAAAACGCGTCTTCCGCCCAGCTTCCGACACCATACTCTAATTCGCTCACATGTTCACGCCACGGGTCGCGAATCCGGCCCATGCTCTGCGGCCGTCAAGATAGCTCTGACGGCCAGAATCAACCAGGCGGCAACCGCCGGACGCTCATGGCGCAACCGCGGGCGGCGCTAACCCCCGACTGCT
Organism: Cymbidium sinense; assembly: GCA_021442155.1. Classification (NCBI taxonomy): domain Eukaryota; kingdom Viridiplantae; phylum Streptophyta; class Magnoliopsida; order Asparagales; family Orchidaceae; genus Cymbidium; species Cymbidium sinense. The sequence goes on from CM038215.1 coordinate 22,292,978, forward strand.
CACCACACGCATGGCTGACTCGCTTCAGCGCTGTCTGACCGCAGGGACCATCAGGCCGCTGCCATAGCCTGGCTAACTGAACCGCGTTCGCCATGACTGCAGCTCATTGAGGCCATGGGCCAGCTGTGCGTGCTGCCGCCAAGACACCGTGCCAGAAGCGCGTGAGCACTCCTGAAGGCCTGTCACGGATGGTCAGAACCTCAAAATTCGCACTACAGATACATTTATGCGCCAGACTGCTTCTCAGAGTCATAATTCGCTTAAATGAAGATCGTTCTCTCAAAATATGTGGTTAATTGCAGATTTTGTTGAAGAATTTACTATTTTGAAGATTTGGCACATATATTTTTTGATGATTGAGATAATATCATCCAAAAATAGAACCGATATGCAGAAAACTCTACTAGTCGCGACGTCTGAATCTTGATCTTTAAAATAAGCCCGTCAGAAGTTGGCCCGGTAGATCGAGCTCTTAAAATATCCTTGGAAACTTTGGGATATCAGTTAAATCTCTAAATAACTCTTAAATATGAAGTGTTTATAGTCAAATCAAGCGTTTATTGCCGGCCGGTTCCAACAAGCCAAAGATCTTACAATTAGGCATCATTTGATCATTCAAATACAAAATACCTCATATGATCAAGGGAATCATCATGAGCCCGTCCAGATGGAGAGGAGTGGTTCGGATTTTGTATTTACTCCTCCTCCAATAGCCCCTCATTCAGTATGAGGGAAGAAGGAGAAGGGAGGCCAAGCGAGAGAGGAGAGAGCTTTCAAAGATCCTCCAAGCACAATCGTGCCACCGACGGTTGTACCGCCGTGGCGCCGCCATCGTGCCCACCGATCCTCGTCGTCGACCAGTGCCGGTCATCATCGCGACTACTTATCGTTGACATCATCGTCAACATCGTCATCAACATCGTCAACATTGTCATTCTTAAAGCTATTGTCCTTTCTCTGATTACGTAATCGCGGTATCGGAAGATCTTGTACTCGAAAAGATACATAGTGGAAACTTTTCTTGGGCTAGGCAGTGGTTTTCCCTCTTTTGAGATTTTCCAGTAAAAATTTTGGAGTTTTCTTTCACTCTTTAAATACGTGTGTCAAACTAAAGCGAGAACTTTACTCTACCGCAACTGGTTTTCTAGCACGAACGTCTTTTTTTTTTTGAATTGCTGAACACATAAATTTGCATAAAAAAAAATTAGTGTGAATTTCAATATTTAAATGAGAATTTAAAATTAGAGATAGAAAGATATTATTTTTATAAATAATCAAAATTTAAATAATAAGTATGAGATTGGCACAAAAGGAAAATACAGAGAGCAGTTAGCGCTTCATTATATTAACCATGAACAAAACAATTACAAAGAGAAACCATAGTGCTTCTTAACATTTCCAACATAGATGGATATGAAGTTACAACTGTTACACACAGTGAAGCATTCTGTCCATTTTCTTCTAAATTAAACAAGCCATGGCTTTATATTATGAGCTTTTACGAGCTCTCTCTGACTTCCTCTTTAAAGTAATAAGAATTTTAGTCTGTTAAAGTTAGAAATTTGAAGGTTAAAAAGAAACACTTCTGCTCTTCCTCTTAATGGTCTCATGGCAGATAATTGTTCATGAATTGTAAGCCTTCCTGACTCATCTGTTGCACCTCTGAAGGCGATAAAATTCTGATGCAGCGAACACAGTTGACAAATTCACTGAAGCATTATAAGAGGATTAATGTCAAAGAAAGAGTTTTGGGACTGACATATAATAATTATAATGTTGAATCAAGTATGTGTTTGTATATTTGTAATAATAGATGTGTTTAGTGTTCTTAGCTTACAAAACACGAAAAGAAAGTACTCACTCCCATGGATCATCTCCGACGAGTAGGACATCATTCTCCTGATCGATGTAAACGAGCTTCCATTCTGAATATTTAGGATCATCAAGTTGACCTTCGAGCCCAAACATGCGTACAATTGCAGATTTAAGTTGTTCATAGTTTCTGAAACGTTTCAAATCAATCGACCTTCCGACCGAACCAAGCTTTTGAACCTACTCAGATCATAATTAACAACAGTATAGGTTGCGTGATGATCGAAAAACAAGTTTTTACAAAGAAATATTCTATAATGATACCTTAGTATATGTCCTCATTGGTTGTTGCACAGCTTGTTTCATTGCATGCTTACTCAAATAGCTGTAATCATTAGTATCAATGTTCCCAGATGAAGTGCCAGCTGAGCTATCAGGAATATCCTGCAAAGAGAAGACCTGAGAGTCTGCTAAGCTTGTGGAAGTTAACTGAGATGATTGGATATCTTGATTCATGGCAAAGCAGCTAAATGAGTCTTCTAAAGTTACAGGAAAACTGGAGCCTTTAACCACACTAAACTCCTCCAAAACTGTGCTGGGAACAGAAGAGTCGGTAAAGATATCAGCATTGCTTGATTCACTATGAAGATTGCTGCATGTACCCTCACTGGAAAAGTCCCTAATCCCACACAATTTCAGTAATTCTGGGGAAAAATTTTCTTTCATTCCAGTTTTCATATGAGGGATTCCTTCAGATGGGTTTATCTCTCTATAACCATAGGTCTCTTCGGCAAAAAAAGGCATAAATGTAGGAGAAAAAGTGTCTGAAAATGATGGGAACTGGCATTTATCAAATGGATTGAAGGCTTCCAAATTCAAGATGGAAGATAGAGCTGCTGAAGGACTTTCAGCATTCTCTACTGTAGATACAAAGAGATGATCTGGTCTACTGGAGTTGAGCATACTGTTGGGTGCAAAAGATTGGTATAATGAGTGCTGCAGCATTAACTCTTCATTATCTGAACACTGATATAATTGACACCCATGATAAGATTCTTATTTGATTGATTTGATGATTCTATACATGTTGACTGTCCAGTGGATGGATCAAGCTGCTGCTGATAAATGTGAGGATCATCATGTTGATCTTCAGCAACTGAAAAATTTCTAAAGTTTTCATTTTTATTGATTTCATTTCCAGTATGTGTCACAGGACTGAATCTTTCAAGATTCCCTGAGAACTGGCTCATATCAGATTCAGTTTTCAGTTTATTTTGACAAGGCTCAGTCTTTTCATTCTTTGCTGTATCATATAAAAGTTTAGACTTTATCTCAATTTTTTCTTCAACTAAATCATCTTCACATTTGTTCTCATGCTCATTTAGCTCTTGGTAATTTCTCAGAGGAGTTTCAGCTGAAAACTGGCTTACTAAGTTTGCTGCAATTAGCAAACCTTGCTGCTCTAGACAGTAGTGGAGATTCTGATTTTCTAATGGAATGTTGTCTTCGAATGGAAGTGTTTGTTCCTGTAGTCCAAGAGACGTGTTTTTCTCTCTTATAGCTGTTTGGATTATCAACTCCTCATTTGAAGAACAATCTTGCATCGCCATGAGAGTTGGCAAAGTTGAAGATGAGGTTGTAGAGAAGCCATTTGCCTTGATTTTTTGTAAAATAGTTGCAAAGACTGATTGATGACATCCAATTTCATTAACAGGAAGAGAACTTTGTTGTTTGATTGCCTTCTTCATAAGACGTTCTGAATCAAGTTTTGATCTTAAGGTCTGTAGATCAGAACTTCTATAATCAGAAGCCTGTAAAAAATGCTTCACATTTGCAGCTCCAATATCAATTCCTGGCAATGCAAATGACCAAAGTAGAAGAATAATCTTAGAATTCCTAAGTTTGTTCAAGAAAGATTAAGTAGAAGTAATTTATACAATTATTGGAAGAAGACAGAAATTTTCCTAAGTTCCTAGATCTACATTGCAGAAGAACATGCTTGAGAGAAAAAATAGATTAAGCAAAACTAGTCAAGAAGTTCTAACATGTGAATTCAATAATCACTTTAGAAACTAGTATAGCCTAATGGCATAAAATATCTTTACATTTGTTGTGATAATCTATTATACTTAGGGGCTGTTTGGTTGCCTGCATTTGGAATGCACTATATTCCAAATACACGCTTTTGAACATTTGGCGTTTGGTTCAAGTAAAATAAAATTAGGTGTATTTCAAATACACAGAAAGATATGTATTTGAATTCAGTTGGCATTCAAATCACGCCATATAAAGTGATCGGCGGCGGCCGTATGTCATCAACCACCAGGCCGCCCGGTCTCCGACCCTCCCGTAGCCCGCCGCCGCCGCCACCCACCGCCGGTTCGGCTGGCCGCCATGCCCATTGTTCGCCGGTTGCCGCCGCCCGATCATCAAAACTTCGGTTTACTTTTACATTTGTCAACCAAACAAAAAAAAGCAATGTGAATTTGTAAAATTCATAAACAACTATAAAGTAATTCTTTTGCACTGTCTTCTTTTTACACTGCATTTCAAATGAAGGTAACCAAACAGCTCCTTAGAACATATTGCTCAAGTAATCAGTTAACAATTTTGAAAAACCAAATATTCCTTGCTCTAAAACTACCAAATTTTCATAAATATTCAATTCTTCTAACTCACAATCATAAATATTCAATTCTTTATCAAACTATTTGTTACTAAAAGAGTTAAATGGTTGGAACAGCTTAGATGCAAAAGCTTGAACATGATTGAGTAATAATATGTGCAAGCCTTACCCATTAAGCTAGAAATACAATGCCTTTTCAAACTTGGAGGGAAAACAAAAAGGCTTTCAGGAGTCTCAATCTCCCATATGCTAACCCTCTCCGGTCTCTCGTCATAACCAGGTTCATCCCATTCCACCTGAGACAAATAAAGATATAAGCTGTTTAGATTAGGCTTATTTTTGTAAAGGGGAATTTACATACATAGTATATAATTCTTATATATTTATATATCTAATATCTAAATTTTCATATTTATATAAATGACACCCAAATATTTAATATTATATCAAAAATAGTAATATCATTAATTTTTTAAAGTGAAATGCACATTTTCATACATAGAAAAGGTAACTTTAGGTGTTAGGTATGTAAATGCATAAGACTTATGTACTATTTATATAAATATTCCTATTGTAAATTGACTTTAGTGCTTTATAATAGCATGTGACAACTGACCTGTAGATTGCGCCACTTTGAGTTAGGCCATCTTACAAAATCAAAATCACTAATTCCTACAATGGTTCCCATACACCTGCAAATGAAACAGTGATGTGATGTTAAGATAATCAATCAATAAGTGCTTTAAGCAAAACTACTATAATAGTTCAACTAAGAATTTGGAGATAAGATACCCATTGAGTTTAATTATATGAAGCTTTATATCATTCCCTCTTTGGTTTCTATGCACTTCTCCATGATTTCAATGTATTAGAGGAAGAGATATATGGAAGAGAGAGAGATTTTAGGAGATAGATTGGGCGAAAAGTGGGAGGGGCGCATCAAATAAAAAGCGAGTATAGTGGTCAATTGCGAAGTGCATTGTGATGAGAAATTAAATTTTATTGTTTCTACAACATAAAAGTAAACATCCTAAATAACCTATTATTTATATAGAGTATGACCCTATTCTAAAGTTTACAACAGCATCAAATCTTTATCGCATTACATGGGGTCAACTGCATGAATGATTCTTCTCCATAATGTCCTATTAAGTGTCAGATTCTCATTTAATTCTAACAAAGTAAGATCATTTTTTATACTACGTAAGCCTTCTTAAGCCTATCTCTACTTTTCTTAATATAGGTTAAATCTTATACATCTACTCTCATAATTGGATCATCAAATGGCTGACATTTTATGTGACCACCCCAACTAAGGTGATTCTCTCTATTCATATTAAGAATTAATCATAAATACTAGATAAGATAAATTTTAAAATGAAGATAAGGATTTAAACACCTTAAGGAGAAGGATAAGAAATCCTTATCACATCTTCGATGCTGCGAGGTGGTTGTGCATCTCCTATAAAACTTAAAATAAAGATAAATATGTTATATAATTTAAGGAGGAGGATAACAATTCTTATCGAACCAGCGGTCCAGATAAGCTCTATCTCATGCCTTTACCACCAACCCCACCACAACACACACACACACCCCATGGGATCATCTCAAGCAATAAGGTGACAAAAGTAAGTTCCCTCCTAATGGTTAGGGGTCATTAATTAAGAAAGCGGGTTTTATCTTAAGTTATATGAGAAAATCAAGGGCTGTATTTTCTCAACAATCAAACCACAATGAAGCAATAGTGGTAGCAAGATTTATCCCTCAAATAAATGAACTTATATAAATTCTTGCATGCATTTGTGTGATTATTTTTTTATGTTTTCTATTTTTCTGCCTTTTTTGTAGGTTTCAACTATTTCCTAACACCTTCATCAATGGAATTGGTGCTTATAAACTATCTATTCTACAACAACAATTCATGACTAAAAGGTGACTAGCATGAAGAATGATTTCATTTTTGTGCTTCAGATTGTTCTTTACCTTTTGTAGACTTATAAAGCTGAAATTTTTTAAGTGAATTATGCTTACATCACCTATCAAATAGCTAGTATTAGATATACATATTTTTTTGAAGTTACATTTTCCACCTCTAGCATGTGCAATTCCAGAAAACATGGGTAAGGTTTGCATAATATTTGCTATCCACTAAAAAGGTTAAGTGTAATTAAACAAAAGGTTTTTAATCTAAGTTCTACAAGTTCATCTCTGAAAACAAGAACTAGAATGTTTCTTCGCATGTATCCTTCAAAAACAAAAACTTTTAAAGAGTATACATTGCATGTATCATGCCTGATAAAGGATGATGACAAAGGAGAAAGAAGCAGCAAAAAAAAAAAAATACATATAATCCAAAAAAAACCTTCTTTTAGTTGATTCTTCTGTTGCAAACATCATTCCAAATCTCATCCAATAGACACTTAGGTATAGACAGCTTTCTGGTACCTAAAGGAACAATGAATTCTGAAGGACATGCCCTGTGAAATTACCAATATTTTTTAGTAACAAATATTAGAGAGAGAGAGAGAGAGAGAGAGAGAGAGAAATACCATGTAGAAAATATACCTTGGGTTGTAGTAAACAGTAAATGGACTGCTGCTAGCTGCGGCATGGGCAGCAACAGAACATATGTGCATCAGCAGATAGGACAGAGGCAATGCTGACTGCTGGCAATTGGAGCGTCTTAAACCCAAAAGAAGTTGTGATTTTCATCTCTGAAGAAATCATAAATAATTCTCAGCTTGATAGAAATGAGAATCAAAAGTAAAGTACTCGTTTGCTCAATATTTTGAGCAGTATGGACTCAGCAAGAGGTAAATCCATGGTCATCAAGTTTAGAAGGAATGCTCAAGATCATCATCTTTATCGTTCTGGTGAGTCCAATTTAGCTGCTTTAAAAGAATATAAAATTAATCTTTTTCATGAATATACTTACCTGATAAACAAAACTGAATCGCCAGCCTTAAGCCGCTTCACTCCAACGAACAAGCTCCAACCAGTCGTCAAAAGATGGCGCTTTGGCTGCCCTGGATAGATAAGGATCATTTAGAAGAAGTCAGTTGGTAAAATAACAAGGAATTCAAAAAGGAGCATACCCAATAAATGAAGACAGCCCCTACTCAGGAAAATATTGCATGAAAGAAAAAAAAAACTAAGTAAATTAAATTTTAATTTATCTTTTTAATAATTAGAAATGAGAATATTGATTTCAAGTTGATTCATTAACTTAAATATGAAAAAAAATGTAATGTTTAGAGAAAAAAAGGCTCATTTTGAAATAGTTCCTTTTTCATATAATCAACTCTATTTTTTATTTTTATTTCTTTGTCTTTTGCTTATACTAAGGGGCCATTTGATATCATTTTATTTTTATTTTCATTTTATTTTTATCTTATTTTGTTTATGTTTTGATTTGAAATAAAATATGGTTGACACTCATAATTATTTTAAAAAATGGTCAATGCAACTTTCAAGTGTTCTTAAAAATAATAGATAAAAATGCATAAAAAATACATCAAACAAGTATGATTTTAAAAATGATATAAAAATACAAACAAACTTGATCTAAAAAAATCCCTAAGGGGTTATTTGGGATCAATTTTGTTTTTTTTTATTTTGTGCTTTATGATATTTTAAAAAACATATTTGTGCGATTTATTTTTTATGTATTTTATTCTTTATTTTAAAAAACAAATAGCATTATTTTAAAACAACAATAACCACCAAACATATTTTACTTTGAAACAATATATAAATAAAACAAAACAAATAAAAAAAAATAAATAACAAAAGTGATCCCAAATGGCCCTTAAGAGAATAGGAGAACTCAGAAAATTGAAGATTGAAGAGCATCAAATTTTGACATGGAAATTGTATTTCCTTTTCTCTTTCCCCTGCCATATGCACTATATTGATTACAGAAAGGTTACTTCCATGGCTCAAAATGATGACATTAAGCTCACAATAGAGACAACTGAACAACTACTCTAAACCCACCCTCCAAAGAAACTCTGGAGAAAATTTTATAAACATTCATTGAAGGACTAACAGATTCTGCAAAAATGAACTTAATGCAAAGAAGAAAGAGCAAGCCTTCTATGGAAGAAATAAGATACAAATGATGCAAACATTTAGATCAAGTGCTAATGCTTAAAAAATACTCCTTACCACGATAAATGTGTCGAAATGTCCAAATGTTGTCATGCAAATCTCGAACAATAAGCTCCTGATTGGGAGGCTGCATTGTATAATCCTAAAACAAAAGAAAAAATATGAAAAATATTGGCACATTGGGCAAAAATGGACTGTTCAAACCTCAATCTGAAGCTCTTACCAGCTGTGGAAACAGCTTTTCTGCAGCTCTTCTTGGCACTGAGAAACCGCCATGAGTGCTAGTATCGCTCGCAGTCAAATTCTTGCAAAAGAATTCAGTTGGCTGCTTGCTTTTTGTGTATCCAAAATCAGGAATTTGGAAGACATCAGCTTCCTTAAATCGAAAAAGAAGAGCATAATCCATCTTAATGAAGGTCAATATCAGAAGCTTAAAGCATCAAAAGAATGTAAATCCAAGAAAAAAAACTCAAGAACTTTTAAACTTGACATATTTTTTTTGAATTTGCATTAATGCTACATCATTTAAGGTAGAAAATTAAGAGAGACAAATGATTTTAGAATATAAAACTTCAGAATATGAGCTAGATTACATACAGAGTTAACAGGCTGAAGGGTTATTTGTGCATAGATTTCATCACTGTCCCTGTCAGCCTACAAGTGCAAGAAGCAACTAGAATAAAACCCCATAAATTCTGGTTACCAAACAGTAAAAAAAACTTAAAGATTATACTCACATGTAATGTGACATTATGAACTTGGCACATAAGTTGTGATGGCAGATTTGTATAACTGGGAATCTGTGAATTGATAGTTCTTCTGGTTGAGGTAGACACCTATATTTGAAAGAAATGAAATTACTAAAGAGAGAAACCAAGCAGAAGAGTCAACAACACCAAGGGCTCTCCCAACAAAAAAGTTTTTTTTTTCAACACAAAGTAGTAACATTGCAGTTATGAACCATTCCATGCTTGGCATGGCTGCCTTTCACCTTAGAAATTGAAATTTTGTGTTTTTGGAGGCTGTTTTTACAAAAATATGGAAGATAGTCACTAGTTAACAACAGTAGGAAGGTAAACAAGAACTACTTATCTTAGTAAGTTTAATTCCAAATTTAATCCACACTCAAGTGATTAGATAAATAGTTGGAAAGCAAACTTAATGCTGATTAAGTTTACTGGTAGTACATTAGGATCTGTTTGGGATCTTCTTTTTTTTTGCTTCTTGTTTTGTTTTAATGTTATTTTTAAAATATTTTGTTTAGTGTGTTTTTTAAGCACTTTGATGTTTTTTTTTGTTTTTAAATATAAATAATATTAATTTTTTTTTAAACTTAAAATATTTTTTAGATGTTTTGAGTGTTTCTAAAAACAATTATCACCACAAAACATGTTTTATTTTGAAATAAAATAAAATATGCTTAAAACATTTATGTTGTATACATAAACAAAACAAAATACAAGAGATAGCATAGACACCTATGAAGAGTCAATCTCTTGGATTTTTCTTTATGTTACAATATAAATGTTTAAGATCAAGTATTTTATGGTAATTATAAAATTATAGAGGGAAAAGAGAAAAAAAATATAAATTTTGATCATCCATAAAGATATAAGCATTCAAACTTGAATATGTTTAAAGTACAAACAATCTTCATTAGCATAAAGCCTTGCTTATCATGATAACAAATTTACTAAAAACATTATGAAAAATGAACTAAAACAATTCCTACTAAATATCTCAAAATTGAGATTTATGATTATAATAAGATAAGCTACAAAAGACTATTACATATGAGATCAGCAGAAAAAAGAGAAAAAAATCTTCAATCATCCTCAAATCACTGTAAATAAATCGAACCAGGTACAGAAAAAGGATATTTTGAGCCAAAACATTATGAAACCTGTTCGCTATGCCCCTGAGGGAAGTAGTAAACAAGGCTCCCTGGCTGATGACACCAGAGGGCCTGCACAAATGCCATAGCTCTGAATTTAAAATCTTCTTTGCACCTGAGCACATCAAAGCACATTCAGAGTAAACCCACACGCAAAAATTATATATAAAAAAGTATAAATATCTGTAGACTCATGGTTTGACAGTTCTGAATTCTCCAGTGTAACTAAATCCATAAGAAATAAAAGAAAGTTAAAACAATTGTCATAAACAACCTGAGTTTGCTTGAACCTGTCCAAGAAGTTTCATTTCATCCGACAATATGGAAATAAACTAGTAAGAAGTAGATTGCTTCGCAGTTGATTATATGACATCCTTAACCAACTCTGAAGATAACCAGAAGCACAAACTCGTAATCTCCATCTTAGTAACCAGAATCTATGTTTTCTAGTTGAAATTTCCAATTTTTTTCAGTGACTTTATCAGTAGTAAGAGCACTGTTTCAGAAAACATCCCCAGTTCTAAAATTTTCAGCACAATGCCAAACCAAAAAACTTAAACACGTCAAAATCTATGGACCCATGAGTTCCCCATACACCCCATTTCCCCAACAGATTCTGGTGCAAAAATCCCATCTTTCATTTCCTTCTCACTTATATACGAGCAGGTGAAATCCAAGGAAAGTGAAGCCAAGAAACGAATGAGAAGAAACAAACTAGGAAGCATTAAGAATAAGGACATCTGAAGTTACTCGCAAGCAAAAACAAACAGTATACGAGGGCAAAAACTGGGAGCGATTGAGAAAAGCGAGGGCTTTGGGTAATCCTAGTGGGTGGAAGTCCTGAAAAAGTGAAGCCTCCTCCTCCAGAAGCACGCGAACAATGGCATCATATGAGTGGTCGAATTCCAAGTGGTCTTTTTTCTTACAAAGTTCTCTGCTTTTATTCGTCCTACTCTCCTATTTCCCTCTCCTTGCTTGCACAAAGATACCGACCTTTCAATAAGAGTCTAAGAGACCATGATTCCACTCCATCTCCTTTTTCGCTTTTTCCCCTCGAAATCGCAGGTCTTCATCGACATTTTTCATCCCATTTTCTCTTTCCCTGCTCCAATGGCAGCTTTTGGCAGCTGACAAACAAAATACAGGGAGCGGTAATGGAGGGTGAGTGAGAATGTATAGAAAAAGCTCGAGTGGCTGATGGGGTCTTCGAGATCTCTATACGTATAGGATTACGTCTGAATCCATCATCTTCGAATCTCATCTGTTCACTCAGTTTGCTTGCGTGTTTGGGTCCATTTGACCGTTTGGGAAGAGACGTTGAGGGGCTGTTCAGAGGGGAACTTGTCACATGGTGAGTTGGGAACTGTTCTTCTGATTTGGGACGTTTGGCATAACTAGCACAGGGTTTTGCACCTTTCCATGCAATATTCAGGTCCGGGTTTATTAAAATTCCAGCTTTTCTATTTTTTTCAAAGGAGAAAAAAGTTCCTAATTAAGCACTCAAGCAAAAAAAAAGACAATTTTATATGATTTTTTAGCATATATGAGGCTCCCAAAGCTTTCTCTGCCCAAATGATTTATTAATAATTTGACGATAATGAATATATGACCATATGATCAATTTTATGTTGAAGATGATGAATGCTTATTTTTTAGGAGTTTTAATGGAAGGAGGGAGCTTTGATTTTAGTTGATGGGAGAGAAGGTGAGATGAATAGCATAGGTTTTTTAAGAGTCGATTTAGTTAAATTTAGATTTGAAATTATTACATATAATTTTTTATTTTTGCATCACATTTAAGGCGAACATAGATTAAATATAATTATAAATATTATATTTTTTTATATTTTGATTCACAACTTCAATATATTGATCATTACATAGATATTTTAATGTTCTATCCATGAATACTATATATGAAATAGAGATGTAATCATGCAGCTAGAAATTATCTTCCCTCATCGTCGACCTTTGATAATTGTTCTTAAATAAAATTCTGAGTAGCGCATGCCTTTGTCGTCTCCTCCATTCTCCAATTCGCCATTTTAGGCTACGACACAGAGGGGAGAGAGAGAGAGAGAGAGAGTAGAGAGAGAAATGATTAGGGTGATGGGATTGGACGGTTCTGATGCGGCGCGAGGACCGAAGAGCACGCGTGGGTTGGGAGAAATGAGAAGACGATAGGCATGCAGAGGCCGCCCACCTTTTCTCCTTCACTATATTATTACATTCACATTCTTACCATCTCACCACTTAAATAAAAAGCATTCAAGTGAATTAATAATTTTTTTAATCTTACATAGTTGATTGTCAATTCAAGTTTCATTTATAAACAAACAATATTTTTTTGTTCTTATGCATTGATTTTATTATAAAAAAAAAAATTAAAATTTTTTAATAAAAAAAGATAATGATTCGAAGTTAGATCATGTCACCAAATTTAAAACAAAATAAAAAAAAACCTTAGTGAAGGATGAATTGCACTAAAATATTTGACTTTAAAATAGAAATATCATGATATATCAATTTATAGGCTTTATATAGTATTGATTTTTGCCATTAAAAAAGAAATAAAGAGAGCAAATGTGTATCACATTAAGAGTCTGTATATTACAATTGTGACTTTTGAAAATGCTATTATTTAAGAAAATTATGATGGGTCTAATTTATTTTAAAATGACAAAGTAGCATTAAATGCATTACATGGAAATGTTAAGTTGAAAAACATAACTTTTTTATCACTGATTCCTCAAAATACAGCTAAATCACAACCCTAATACAATACTAAATGACATTGACATGCAATGTAATACCGCACCGCAACACCACTGCCGCCCCAAACAACCCCTCAATCTTTTCATGCCAACTCAATTTTTAAAATATTAAGATTATTTTAGGGTATGAAGTCAAATAATGTATCATCACTAATGACAATTATAGAATTTAAATTTTAATATAAGTGAAATGATTTTGTTTAGATTCAAACATCAAGATATACACAACATGCATAATTACATGAGGTGAGATATTTTAAGCATTTATATTATATATAACTATAAAAAAAACTATTTGCTAGCGTTCTAATTTAGCCTTTATTTGCACAAATCATCAATTGAATTCTAAAATAGCATCTATTTAAAAAATTATTATATCAATTATTCACAAGTTATTTAGTATGAACCACATGTTATAGGCCTTAGTTTAAGTTCATATGTCATATAAATATATATTTATTTAAAAATACAAGAAATTAGTAATTTTCTATAAATTTTAATTTTTATTATTAAAAGATCAAAGTATGAAAACTTTGATTAAATTTCACTTTTCTTCCACTTTAAGTAAGTAGACACAATGTTTTAATAAACAATAAATTAGAAGAGAAAACATTCATGATTCAAAGTTCAATAAGAATTAAATGAGAGGTTGAACTATAATAATATAATACATTATTTAAATAGTAAAATATAAATAATAATAATAATCCACTTAATAAATTTTTTTTTTGAGGTTCTTGGATGTGGCAGCTAGGGTTTTCCAAAGGTAAGGTTCTTTGCTCAAGGCTCATTGCAGATTGGCGTAATCTTCCCTCTTCTTCATCCTCTTTGCATCTCCCTTCTTTCCTTTTCCTCATCGACCTCGGCTTGCGGGTCGATCATTATTGTATATGGCTTGAGGGACATGTTCAATAAATCCTTTCCACCATTATCATCTTCCTCCCTCACTTCCTCCTCAGTAAGAAGCGAGTGATCCTATCACCTCAGGGCATTGGAAAGAGCTCCTTATTGCTCAAAATGACAAAAGTAAATCTATTGCCCTATCTTATATTCCACCAAACACATCTGAGATATGTTTTTCTAAGGAAGATCTATCATAAGGTCAAAAGGAGTGGAAAATGTTATTAGTTGGACATGCGCTCGTCAAGAGGCCATACTATGGCTCTTTACTGGCTGCGGTCAAAAAACGGTGGAAATTCAAAGGGAATATGGACCTCCTGACCTTGGAAGGGGATTTCTTTCTCTTCAAATTCTCCTGTATGGAAGACTTCAACCTAGTTTGGGATAGTGGACCATGCTTTCTTAACGGTCGTCCATTCATTTTTCAACAATGGAAATGGAATTTTCGACCAACCAAAGAGCACTTCATAGAGCTCCCTCTTTGGATCAAATTACCCAACTTTCCTTCTTTGGAGCGAGAAAGGCTTCTCTGGTGGCAAGCGGATAGGGTTCCATTGGTGGATAACCTCACAGCTACAAAAGCTCGGATAACATTCGCAAGAATCTGTGTGCGGGTGAATACCTTGTCTAAACTACCAGATGCTATTCCTATCAATCTAAATGGGATGAAATTCAATCAAGAAATTATATATAACTGGAAGCCATCAATCTGTATAAAATGTCAATCCTTTTCACATGAGGAGATGAAGTGTCCATTGAATCAAGTTATATAGACTAACCTAAGAGGAAGAGGCATCGCCCATCAAGCAATTAGAGGGAATTCCCGAGATAAAATCCATTTGAATCAAACAGAAACCTCTTCTCAGTTCTCCCCTTTGGTTACGGGAAATGAATAGGAAGAAGAAGCACCTATAGATACTATTCCTCGTTACGATGGATAACCACCAATTCCCTCTCCCATTATAGACGAAGTTGTGGAGCCGGAGATTACCAATTACGTGGATCGATTAAAGATCCCTCCCGATTTTCTTAATGATCTTCTGCGGATGATCACAAGATCGTCAACCTTTCCGGTCGTGTTGACTTATCGAAAATGAAAAGGAAAACACCAAGTACTCACGGTAACTCGATTATGGGTGGGGAAAATCCTAAGTCAACATCCAATATGACCCCCTCAGCAAACAAAGGTAAGCAAAAAAAAGGGCAAAAAGCCCGTAACCTCTTCATCTCAATGACTTTTCCGGTAATGGGATGTTAGAACGTGCGTGGGCTTGCTGCTGAGGGCAGAACCCGTGATTGCTTGCGGCTCATTAAGAAGTATAATATTGACCTTATGTGTCTTTTTGAGACAAAGATGCTCTTCAAATCCTTTTCTTCAAGAAATTTAATCTTTTTCCAAATGAATCCTGCTGCTCGAACTTTGATCAAGCAGTGAGGGGTCGTATTTGGATTAAGTGGCGTTTTGGTAGTTTAGTATTTACTCCCTTTTTAAAGTCTTCTCAACTAATTCATGGTCTTATTACCATGATTTGTGAAACTTCCTTCCTTCGACTTGTGTGTATCTTTGAAAATGATCTAAGCGCTCGAGCTTTGGAATTCTTTGAGATCTCTTGCCACAAACATATGAGCCTTGGATTATAATGGGTGATTTTAATTGTTATCTTTCTAACTTGGAGAAAACTGGAGGTAACCCGCTTTCTCTCAAAAACTCTCTTGATTTTAAGGATTGTGTTAACGATTGTGAGCTGTTGGAGCTCCCTAGCGTGGGGTTATTCTTCACCTAGTCAAATCAGCAAGTGAATAATCCTATCTTTTCTAAGCTGTACATGGTTTTTTGCAATTCACAGTGGCTTGATGTTTATCCTAGTTCATATTATAAGATTCCCTCTTCTCTTTCATTCACCTATTATTACATATGAACACCAAATTATTCCTCTCACATAGATTCATGTTTAAAAGTCATTGGTCCCTTTCATCCGATTTTGGAAGTCACCAAGGTGCTTGGGATGGTTATGTGTGATGATCCTTTGTTTATTTTTCAAAAAAATTATCTCGTGTAAAAGCTTTCAAGGATAGACATTGGGATCTTTGTTGACTTCAAGCTCAAATTAGCCAAACAAATGACCAAGCCAAAATCTTTGCTAATCTCAAGCAAGATCCAAGTAATGTCTCTCTTATCCAGATGCTTGGGAAGTTAATTCTAAGTACTCTACGGACTTGTTAGAGCATGTGGGTGAAAAGCAGGCGAAGGCCCATTGGGACTCACTCGAGGATGATTTGAAATTTCTATACAACTCAATCAAAGGAAAAATGCAAACCTCATAAGAGAACTACACCGAGAAGGGATGGTATCAAATCTATTATGATTTAGGAAATATGTAAGTATTATCAATCTCTTTTCAATTGTAACTCTAATGATTTCTTGTACCTTTGGATATCCCCACAGGGAGGCAGTTTCTCTAAGTCAGGCAAAAGAGTTGCAGGAAGATATAAGTGATGTGAAAATAAAAGCAACACTAAATAGTATAAGTGAGGACAAATCTCCAGGTCCTGATGGCTTTAACTCCAGATTCTTTTTGGCAACTTGGGAATTGACTGGAAAATAATTTCTAAGAGCGGCTCACCATTTCTTCAATTATGCTAAACTTTCCAAATGTTTTAAACATACACTTATTTCTCTCATTCCAAAAGTAAAACATTCCAAAAATCTCATATTATAAACCTATTTTCTATGTAACATCTTCTATAAAGTGTTAGCTAAGGTTCTAGCAACAGATGAAAAAAGTCCTTAGACATTAATAAATCTCAAATAGCCTTTATTAAAGGATGTTTGGATAATCTTACTATGTAAATGAAATTACAAAGGAGTATTCTTCCAAAATCGACAAGGCATGTTCATTCAAACTCGACCTTAGGAAAGCTTTTGACTCTATAAATAGAAAATCTCTTATTCATAGATTACTTGCCAAGGGCTTTCCAATGCGCTTTGTGAAGTGGGTGGAGGCATGCATTATGGATGTTTCTTTCTCAGTTGTCCTAAATGGAGAAATCAAAGGATGGTTTTCGTCTTCGTCGGGTCTAAGGCAAGGTTGCCCCCTCTCTCCCTTTTTGTTTACTATTGCGATAGACACTTTTTCATGTCTTTTGGACAGAGAAGTAAATCTCAGACGCTTCAATCCATTCTCGGTGGGCTCCTGCAACGTGTCTCATCTTATGTTTGCTGACGACTTGTTGACTATGGGGGTAGCAAACAGCAACTCTCTTTCTTCATTAAAGGGTTGTCTTGATACTCTTGAAGCTTATATGGGTTTGGGTATCAACAATGACAAATCGGTTATCTGTTTCTCCAAGGTGTCTTCCATGGGTGGAGGACTTGAACATATCCTTAATATTAAGATGGGTTCGTTTCCACTGAACTATCTTGGTCTTCCTTTGGTAATAGGTCCTATTAGAGTGATTCATTGCAATAACCTCTTTGATAAGCTTCACTTTTGGATGGCTGGTTGGAAGAGCAAGTTCCTCTCTCCGGGAGGTATCAACTTATTAGATCTATTGTGAATGGTCTCCCAACTTACTAGTTCAGATCTTTATGTTCCCCAATCTATTATTAAGAAAATAAACTCCTTTACCTCACTTCTTATCATAATGGGGTAACAAGAGATTGCATACTATATCTTGGTCTAGAACTACGCTACCTAGGGATCTTGGAGGCTGGGTCTCCTCTCTGCCGCTCTTCACTCTTTTAATAAACTTAAATCTATCGAAATTATTAGGAAGGATTCTCTTTTTTGCATTGTGGTGTGGCGGTATGAATCAATTTGGGATTTATCATCTCTTAGAGTTTCTCCTTTGTGGAAGGAATTAAGATCTCTTGGTCTTAAATTCAAAGATTGGTTCAAATATAATGGAGATGGAAATTTGTTTTCCCTCTTCCATGGTGACCCATGAAAAAGCTGTTTCAACATGAAGGAGGTCTAATATATGTTGGGCTTTCCGATGCAGTAAATTCTCATATTAAATGGGAAGTGGAATCTCCCTTGGAGCTCAAACCCAGAATTTTCTCTTTTATTTGATAAAATAAACCAAACTCCAATATATGGAGGGGCTAATTAGATTTCCTGGGGAGATATTAAACACCCAACAAATTGGGAGCTGAAAAAGGTTTTATTTGCAGATCATATTCAAGTAAATTGGTTCAAAGAAATATGGTTTAAAGGGAATGCTTTAAATTATGCATTGTACTGCTGGATGGCTTATATAGGATGTCCGAAAACCTGGATGTGCTTTAGAAGGGGAATAGGATCCATTAAATCACTTGGATATGAATGAATCACACACTCATCCTTTTTTGAATGCTCTTTTTCATGAATCAGAATCTCCTTCCAAGCGGGCTTCTTCTGCTTCACTTCAACAGATTTTGGGCTGTAGATGTTAATGCGCATAAAATGATAAAAAAGCACTATCTTATTCTTTAGTCTCGGTTTATACTATATCCGAAAGAAAGAATAATAGGTTATATTCCTCTTATTTATTAATTCTCAAGAGCTCATTTACCAAATCAAAAATCGAGTTGGGTATAAAGTTTTATGGTGGAAAATTAAAGAGAATTGACCTCTCTTAGTGAAACAACAACTTCATCGTTGGTATGTGGGAGATGCTAATTAGTTTTCCCCCCTTCTTCTCTTCCCCCCGTATTTTTTTTGGGTTCTTTGGACAATGATGATATTTGGTCCTCGGTGATCTTTCTGGTGGAGAATCCGGTCACTCCACCGGTTCCATCGAATTGATTGTGTTATCAGGCATTGAAGGCGCCACGGTTCTCTGGCGTCTTTACGGTTCTTCTTCTCGTGATATTGATCCACCGATTTTTTGTGGTTTTGTGTCGAGTCCAGTTGTTTTCATTTTATCCTTAAAGCTTTTGTAATTAGTTTTTGGGAGCATCTACTCTGATGTTTTTTCTATTTTTCCGTTTATCCAATGTTGTTTTACAGTATAGATTGTTCTCATTTTGTAACCACACTCACTATTTGGAATGAATTGGGCTAATGCCCTCAACTTTTTCCAAAAAAAAAAATTAATAATTTTTTTAATCTTACATACTTGATTGTCAATTCAAGTTTCATTTATGAACAAACAATCATTTTTTGTTCTTATGCATTGATTTTATTATAAGAAAAAAATTTAAAATTTTTTAATAAAAAAAGATAATGATTTGAAGTTAGATCATGTCACCAAATTTAAAACAAAATAAAAAAAAAATTAGTGAAGGATGAATTGCACTAAAATATTTGACTTTAAAATAGAAATATCATGATATATCAATTTATAGGCTTTATATAGTATTGATTTTTTGGCATTAAAAAAGAAATAAATAGGGCGAATGTGTATCACATTAAGAGTCTGTTTAATGTGATGGTTTGAAAATACTATTATTTAAGAAAATTATGATGGTATAAATTTATTTTAAAATGACAAATTGTAGTATTTTTGTCATCGTATCTGAAATGTTATGTTGAAAAAACTTTTCATTATTGATTCCTCAAAATACTAAATCGAAATCGTCTTAAATGACATTGAGATGCAAAGTAATGCTTCGCACAAACAACCCCTCAATCTTTTCATGCCAACTCAATTTTTAAAATATTAAGAATATTTTAGGATATGAAGTCAAATAATGTATCATCACTAATGACAATTATAGAATTTAAATTTTAATATAAGTGAAATGATTTTGTTTAGATTCAAGCATCAAGATATACACAACATGCATAATTACATGAGGTGAGATATTTAAGCATTTATATTATATATAACTATAAAAAAAAAATTTGCTAGCTTCTTTCTAATTTAGCCTTTATTTGCACAAATCATCAATTGAATTCGGCTAAAATAGCATCTATTTAAAAAAATTATTATATCAATTATTCACAAGTTATTTAGTATGAATCACATGTTATAGGCCTTAGTTTAAGTTCATATATGTCATAAAATGATATAAATATATATTTATTTAAAAAAATACAAGAAATTAGTAATTTTCTATAAATTTTAATTTTTTTATTCAAAGATCAGAGTATGAAAACTTTGATTAAATTTCACTTTTTCTTCCACTTTAAGTAAGTAGACACAATATTTTAATAAACAATAAATTAGAAGAGAAAACATTCATGATTCAAAGTTTAATAAGAATTAAATGAGAGGTTGAACTATAATAATATAATACATTATTTAAATAGTAAAATATAAATAATAATAATAATCCACTTAATTAATAAAAAAAGTTATTAAACTTTTAAAATAAATATGATTTTATATTCTAAAGATAACATTATATACATTTTTCAAAACATTTTAAATCTTCCTACAATATCCTTAGAAAAAATCATAAATTCATCATGAATTAGAACATTATTTTTTTTACTAAAATTGAGAGCCAAAATGCAACATTTAAATAAATAAAAGAATTTAAAAAAAAAAAACAGAGTTAGGTTATAAGATTCAAAATCACAACATAAAAATTACATTTGTAAAGAAAATCAAAATAACATTTAATATAAAAATAAATTGATCAAATAATATTTTTTTTCTTATAAAAATAAAAAAAAAATACATAAAATCAATAAAAAATAAAGAAAAAAAATATTAGTTTGATATTCCCCACATAAAATGATGGAGTTCTCCAGGTGGCAAAGCAATAAAGTAATACTGCTGATTTTGGGAGAAGAGAAAGGCTAAGAAGGTGAGATGAGATAGGCATGACATAAGAAGGGGATCTGTTACTGAAGCCTTTTCAGTCTCTTTGCCTCTTTATAGGGAACAACTGAACAACAATTTTTACTTTTTTTTTCCTTTCTTTCTTTTCACTCTCACATCTCTCCATAAAGTGTCAATTCAAAGATTACCTGCACAGTTCTCTTCTTCAGACACTCAAAAAAAAAAAAAAAACAAAAATAAATGATTTTTTTAAAATTAGCTTTTTTTTTTTTTATCAAGTTTTTATATTTTAATGAATAAGAATGTGGAGAGGTTTTATTTCCTCATCTTATTAATTTTAACAAAATTATATATTTGATATTTACAAATACATTCACCTTATTCTTTAATATTTACAAATCAACTACTTTTAATCTTAATTTTTTAATTTCACATTCAAATATTAAAATTCATAACATATTTTTTATTTTTATAAAATTCTCAATGATTTTGATGATGACATATGTAAATACATGAATCAAATAGTTTAAAAAAAAATGTTAAGAGGTTAAATTATAAATACATATTTATTGAGTGATTAATTTATAATATATATATATATATATATATATATATATATATATAATAATAATAATAATAAGTTCTTCCAAGACTGAACAAATGTAAAACTCTTAAACAAGAAATAGATCCATAATTCATTCAAATAGAACACAAACATTTTAAAATTTGACAAAATCTAACCAAAACCACATAAGCCGGGTCATCGGGTCGACCCAAACAGGTAACGAATCGGGTCCAAACGACACGAATTAAAAAAAACAAAACAGAGGTTAGCAGGTGTGCTTACCTTCTTCTTCCTTCCTTGGACTTGAGAGGCACTCCTCTGTACAAATCCACGCGCTCTCTGAGGGCATCGCGCCGAGGCCTCGCGATCTTATTATTGGGATCGAAAAGAAGAACTTCTTCGAACGCTCTGAGCGCCATTTTCAGATTCTTCCTCTTCTCGTAGGCGTCGCCCATATTGTTCCAGGCCGTGACGTAGCCGGGCTGAAGCGCTGCTTCGAACTGGGCGATGCCCTCGTCGAGCTTATTGTCGCGAACGTAACTCACGCCTAAAGCATTGTGAACCTGCTTGGAAATGATAGATTTTTTTTATTTTTTATTCTTTTTGGAAAATTTACACAATTCCTATGCATTTAGATCTCTAACACCTAAAAATTTGATATTTACAAATTTAGTATCTTTTCTATGTTAAACAGGCACAATAAAGATGATATTTTTGATGTAATATTAAAGAATTAGATGTTAAATATGTAAATATATAAGAATAGTATAACATTTTCGATTGTGAATGTGATTTTAAATGATTTTAGTGATATGAAACATATTGAATTGTTTGGTAGATGTGTTTAAGATTTAAATTAAAGAAGGAAGAGATATAGTAAGGAAGAAACGGTGTAGATCTCTTGAATCATATTTCTCCCAGAATTTACTGAATCTAAGGCTTTAGCTTAAAATGGGAGAAAGAACTGGATTTAATAATGGTAGTGAGAGTTATGAGAAAACAAAATTTTTTTTTGGGAAATTTACACATACATCTGTTTTCATTTCTTACATAAAACTTGAATATTTAAAATTAAGACTTTTCTACTCAAAAGTCGTTTAAAAAAAAGTAGTGGTATTTTTTTAATAATAATAAAGATTTAGGTCTTATTTAAGTAAAATTAAAGTTTGGGTGTGAAATATTAATTAAATTGCGTGGTAATCCCCATTTTTTTTTGTTAGGATGGATCTCAAGATATTGCACACATCTCAAAGCAAATTTAATGGCGTTAATACACATCCTAAATAAATTTTTTTCAGGATTTATGGGCGTTAAATAGATTATTTATTGAGATTTAGCTTAAATATTAACTAAATTTTGGCTAAATCTCAACCAAACAGCCCATAAAAGATTAAAAGAATAAATATATAGTACAGACAGTAAGCTATATTCATGAAACAAAAATAAGAGCAGCTCAGATAAACAATAAACAATAACATTTTTCGGTGTTAGTCAATTTGAAAGAGCAATAAGTGCAGTAAATTCATCAACAGTAAAGGCCAAAGCTGATATGACTGGCAAGCACTCTTTCAGTTTATTTTTTACTTGAAAAAGTTAAATAGGCTCCTTAGATTGCCTTAGAAATGGGAAGAGAAATGATATTTTGGAGGGATCAATTCTTATGCATTTATATGTCTAACACCTAAAATTTGATATTTACAAGTATATGAAAGATGCATTTCACTTTAAAAAATCAATAATGATGTTATTTTTGATATAATATTAAAGATTTAGATGATATTTAAGTAAATATTAAAATTTAAATGTTCAATATATAAATATATAAAAATTATGTGCTATGTATATAAAAAAAAAAAGGAAAAAAAGCAGGCCAAACAGAAACAGAAGACAGATGTCATAATCATATGTTTTATGTGATCTATTGCAATTTTCTGGGCTAACCCGGCCTGCTTTTCAGGCCAAAATGTCATAATCTCAAGTGGGACAGTCATCTAAGAACCCCTAAATAAGTATAAAGTGCAAATTTTTATTGAATGGTAGATCTAAGATCTGTTGGTTTAAAGAGCATTAACTATGAAAGATCTAAATCAAGCTAGAACTTTTACAAATATAGAGTCAATAGAGGCAAAGCTGACACCATTTTCTTTCTTTTTGCCTTTTTATTTCAATCACAGGAAAGTTAACTTCGGCAAAGATGATTTTATTCTCCAAAGAACAATGCTAAAAGCACAAATAATTTGTCGGACATTGCCCCTTATTAAGTAGAGGATAAAATCAACTTTTTGCGTGCCAAAGGTTTGTTTTTTAGTAAATTATTTCAGACCATTTGTTGGCGACAGCATCATTAGCGGATAAAGACTTTGAAAATTATTATCAGAATTTAGAAATTAAGTCAATTTAAGTACTTAACACACAATTCTTATGCATATACATATCTCACACTAAAGTTTGATATTTATAAATATATCACTTTTCCTGTACATGAAAAGGTGCATTTCACCTAAAAAAATAAATGATAGTACTATTTTTGATATAATATTAAAAATTTGAGTGTTATTTATATAAATATGAGACTTTAGACATTAGATAATATAAATGTATGTAAATGCCCCACTCCCCTCTTTAAGAAAAGAAAAAAAGCTGATTAGCTTTTCCATTCTCCACAAACAAAAAGTGTAGAATACCACCTGATGGACCATAACCTTGTATCCCACTCAGTTTGATCAACAGGATGAAAAGGGAATCTTTTACCTCATCCTATCCTTCTAGGTTTAATGAGTAAAACCTACTGTATATATGGCTATCTATGTCAATGTAGACCACCCATTCATGCCTATAGTAGCCATCATTTATTTTCAGAAGCATGCCTTATCAGCTTTAATCCAAGTATCCAACCAAAATTTCATATGCTCATGGAATATTAAGTATAAGAAGCTTCTGAAAATAATATAGAGAGAAATGAAATAAACTGGCTGCTGACAAACTTCGGTAAAAACTCATACTACAAGTTCTACATTGTTCTAGAAGTAGTCTAACAGCTAGGAAAATTTATAATCACAGGGATAAAAATTAATAAAACAGGAGTTTTTCAAAAAAGTCAGAAAGCAATCTGGGAAACCCTTACATCTTGCACAAATCACAGCATTAATAAATAAAATTATATTTTATTTGATTTTTCAATTATAAGACTAGTTAAATAAGCTAAGTGTCGGATCAAAAATTTTCTGGTGAAATCAAGTTGAACCATACTTGAAGATGTACATCAAGATTAAGGATTCAAGATTGAGCTAATTGAGCTGAATTGAGGTACGTTCCCTTAGATCTCTCACAAGGTCTGTTACAATGAGAATCCAATTAGAGGCACATGGACAGAGTACAAGAGTTTTTTTAGAGAGAAAATGATAGAGAGAGTCTAGGCTATAGAGTCGCTATAAGAATGTAATTATTAACACAATTCCAAAAGCATAAAATCTCTATAAGAATGCAATTTAAAGTTAAGAAAAAAAAAACATATAAACTATAAATAGTTATGTTGCAATTGTATACTTATCAAAAACTGTTTCCATGGCATATATCAGGCTTATCAAATAATCATGTTATAATAACTAAAAACAGCTAAAGAACTATATGATGAACGTTCTAATATATAGTAACAGCATATAGGCTATAGAGTCGCTTAAATTTTGAACAATATTATTAAGATCATAAATTTACACTAAACTACTATTTTTTAACCATAGATGTTACATTAAAATGATGACCATGCTAACAAAAAAGTTGTTAAGAATCATCTAATAATGCTAAAATCATAGATTACAAAAGGTTTAAGAATAAGAGAAATAATATAGTTGTAGGCTTCATTGGTTAATGCTTTGTGATATCGTGCAATGCTGTGTGAATAAATTTCCCACTAATATAATAGGGATGGATTAAATGTTCCCAGTGCATTTAACCATGATTGTTAAGCAGAGGGGTTCAAGAGCTAAGAATTTGCATTCTGAATTACACAAAACCAAAATTATAGTTTGTAGATTTTCATAAAGCAACACAATAAAGGGAAGCCTTAGTTTTCAACTCTAATTTTTTGCCTACTTTGGTCTATTTTTATTGTAATTATTTTCTGTCATTTCGAATTTAAAATCCTACTCATACAGCGAACAATTTTAATTCAATCCAATTGATGGCTCTTTTAATGAACTAGTAACATGAATCAGCAAGCAACATTGAAATCTATACTTCATGAAATGCAAGAATGGTTTCTGATATAGAAAAGTGTAGCTAGGCACTACTATGAAAGCTTCAATCAAAGAAGAACAATTATGGCTACCTATTTCAATCAAAGAATTGTTTTATGACCCACCAGTAATTTTTACTAGGTTACAAAATATTCTATTTGGGCGTGTAAGCGGTGGGAGGTGTTAGTTGTGGCAGGATAGAGAGAAATTCTGGAAGTTGCTAAATAAGATTTTTGGCAAACCTGTGCTAGATCCTGGTCGTCTCTGTCCCATTTCTCAATTGCTTGCTGCAGGTACTTGGTTGCTGCTGGGTAGAATTTTCTTCTGAAGCATAACAGCACCAAGCTCAAAATACTCAGTTGCAGTAGCATCACCACTTCTGACTTGCTCCTGAAAGAATAAATTATGCCTAGGTTAGTGAGTAACCAGATAAGGATTGTTAGCGTGCCCATGCTTGCTTGATTTCTCCCTTTAGAAGTAAGAGAATTGAAGAGAAGAGAGGAAGTTTGACTGATTGACAGAGGGATCGATTTCTTGAAATTTTGGGAGGGAAGAGAGAGTTTAGAACTAAGGATTACATTAGAGAGAGACGAGAGATGAGAGGACAGAGAGGGAATCAAACGGAATGAGTGATGTCATATTAATGTATAGATAATCTATATAACAGCCATCTTATCATATATATAAAATTAAGCCATCTTATCATATATATATAATTAAGATTTACAAATATAAATTCCAACAAAATACTATCATCTAATTCCAATTTGAAAAATAAGATTATCAAAAGGAATAACTATCCAACTTAAAATAAGCCTAAATAAAAAATGAAATTAATACAATTTAATGGATTAGCTTGGATTAAATCCGGCCTTCAAGCCTGCCAAGAATCAGCACTTGAATCCACGTGCTCTATATAGGGAACTGCTGAAGAGAGGAGAGATAATAAGGAATTAAAGAGGATTTTCTTTCAATTTCATTCAAAAATAAATAATGAAAATACATGTTTTCTTATCACTATTTATAGAAATTGGGTAATAATTAACTAATTCAAATTTTAAATCCAGAAAAATCATAAAAATAGATAAATTATATCATCAAATTTAAAAAGATAATTATATCAAAAGTTTAGAAATGAAATAAAATGCTTAAAATTATCTAAAATAGATAGAATAACCTAACTACGTTCTTAATGCATATTCTACATTAAATGGCCTTGCCACCTTCATATCATGATTTGGCCGCACCAGAAGCATTCCCAAAAAAAACGAAATAGAAGAATTTAATAAATTTACCTGAAGTTCTTTAGCAGAAAGGTCAAGTTCTCTTCGAACAAGAACCTGACGAATAACAAAGAAGGTTCCAAGTCCAAGAAGACCTAATAGTATGAGCAAATAAGATAGTTGTATTCCCAGCTCAAACAACTCCCCAATCTCATAAACCATGTCCGTTTTATCTCCAACACTGGACTGTGCTACTTGACAAGAACTGAACCATGAAGATATCACAAATGAAAGCAAGCATGATCTCCAGAATAGGCCATTATTGTTTTCTGTGTTATTGCTCAGTGATAGTTTCTCTAGTCCTGCAATAAGAATACGGAATAGATACATCACAGCTTTTGTTTGGTGGAACAAAAGCCATTGGAGAACTATGCCACCTAAAACAGTCAAATACATGCTCCTTTATTGAGGAATTAACGAAGAAGAACTGGAACAGAAGAATGAATTAAAAAACCTGTATTTAGGAACTAAAATGGTGATAAAAGGTAAATCTCCACCCAAAAATACGGATGAACTAGCATAATATGAAGGCAGATATTTCAAGGTATATGTCCGGAGAAAATATAATAATGGTCGCATTGCAGCCGATGATTACTGAAAGAATTCATGCAAGCGAAATGCCAAACTTAAAGTCAATCTTGTTATTAACCCTTCTGTTAAAGCTCCTTCTATAAGAAATAAGACGAGCAATAGTTTTCTTCAACTTAGAGTAAACTTTTTGCAACCTTCTAATGAGTTAAGTTCATTGGATTTCTTGTTGCATCAACTCAAAGAATCAGTATTCTGAGAGCAGACTTAAAATTAAATCAATTTACAGGTTACTATTCTAAGAGCAGACTTAAAATCAAATCAATCAGCAAGAACAACATCCAACCAGTTTCAAACCAAGAAAGAGGCTGGTAACTGTGGATCGCCAATGGCATGCTAAGGTGATTGACTATTATTATCCTTCAATCTGGGACCTGCTCCGTTGAGAAGGAAAGTAAATCCTTGGAGAAATTTAACCATTCCTTTCTCAAGCAGTATTATGTTAAACGGGAAACATGTCAACCAAGAAATCCAAGGTCTCAGGACAGATAAGTGGGACGAATAGTCTAATATATTCTACAAGGAGCACAGTTCCATCATCTAGGTTTGTCTCTGCTAATGAAGAATGTAGAGCTGAAGATGCCAGAACTGTAACAGCTTTATTCAGAAGCAAGTAAAGTTCCCGTGCAAATACATGGGCTCGGACAAAGAAAAAAGAATAGACATAAAAACTAGCATATTATTATAATTTATGATGGATATGATTTGTTTACATCAGGAAAATATAACATGACAGATGTTTTGATAATACAATGATACTGAAGACATAATTTATAAAGGAAAATTTACATGCATAACACAAACTCTTAACACATTTACATAGCTAACACCTAAAGTTTGATATTTTACAAATATAACAACTTTCCTATGCATGAAAAGATGTATTTCACTTTAAAAAATCAATAATGATGCTTATTTGATGTAATATAAAAAAAATTTGTGTGTTGTTTATACAAATATGAAAGTTTAGATGTTAGATACCTAAATATATAGGAATTGTGTGCTATGCTTGTAAATGCCAATTTTATAATATACTGCAATTAGAATATATGCAGCAAAAAGGACGAATACTTAATATCCAGTAAACCAAACAACAAGTGTAGTTTATGGCATGATTCAGAATGAATTGTTATTATTTTATAATGTTATATTTGAATTTTGAAATAAAAATAGTCAGTGAGGGGAACCGCAAGAAATTAAAGCATGGTGGGGATAAGAGAAGTTTCATGCAAATTTGAGTTCATGCAAACAAAAAAATAATTTTAAGATATTAAGAAATTGAAAATGAAATAAAAAATATCAGATATAAATGCTATAATTATCAATATTTATGCAAACTTAACGTGCTTCTAAACATGCATTTGAGAAAAATATATGTTCAAGGAGAATTACTGTATAGATAAACTTAAAAGTTAAAATAGTAAGTTCGAACTGTAGGTTACCTTTTAGCAGCTGTAAATTTTTGCACCAATTTTTTGCACCAATATTTATGCAAACACTATAATTGCCGGTCTCAAGTCCGGATGTAAAAAGTGGAGGGTTGCGATAGTGCGACCAACGTAAAATTCGAAATAATCGACATAAATCCTTTAAAATATTGTGTTAATGCTAGGGTGTCCCTGAGCGACGATGACGAATACAATGAAAAAAATTATGACAGATGCATCGATGCAGTGCGGTGTTAAATAAGCAAGGTTATTATGGATGGATGCGACAAAGAAACTAGTCAGTAACTAAATTAGATTAGGAACTTGGAATAAAGATATACTCTTATAGGTAAACTAATGGAATTAATAGATATTATGGTTCATGGAAGATAAATATTTTATGTGTTCAACTAAATGGGTTGAGAAGAAAGCGAGATTGATAGTTTAGGTTTTAAACTTTGGTATTAGTCAAATTAGAAATGGTGTAGATGTAATTATAGATAAAAATTTGACGGATAATATTATAAATATTAATAGATGTGAATAGAATTATACTTTAAAGATTATTGTCTAAGATTATCAATGTTATAAGTGTTTATGCTCAGTAGGTTTGGATGTACTCAAAAGAAAAATTTTGGGATGAATTAGAGATTAATACAAAAGATATCTTAAAAAAAATTATTTATTGAAGGAGATTTAAATGGGCGTATTTAGTGATTGATAGAAGATTTTAAAAGTATTCATGGTGGTTATGAATTTGGTGATTAATGAAAAGATAGACTATATTACATTTTCTTTTACATGATTTTGTAGTTCTTATCTTTATTTAAGAAAATAGGAAATATTATTACTTATAAAAATGGATCTAGTAAAACACAGATTGATTATTTTCTGATAAGAAAAATAGATTGTTTAGATTGTAAGGTCATTCAAAGTGAAAGTTTAAATACTCAACATCGATTATTAGTCTTAGATTTTAAGATAAAAGGTTAGAAGATGAAAAATAAATCAAATTATTGTCCCAGGATTAGATGAGGGCACTTAAAGAACATTAATAAAATAATTTTAAAATACTGATAACTTAAAATTTGAGATGTTCATAAAAAAGTTAATGTTATGTGAAAAAAGTAGCAAGTGAAATTAAACAAGTTACTAAAAATATGCTTGGAGAATCAAAATGAAAAGCTTCTTTTAATAAAAATAGTTTGTGGTGAAGTCAGAATATACATGAAAAGATAAAAAAATATAAAGTGTTGTTATAAAACTTGTTTTAGATGTAAAATTGAGAATTGGGAAAATATATAGAAACGTGTAGATTTGAAGAAGCGATATTGATCTGAAAAATTTAGCTTTTAGTGATTTATACAATAAATTAAATATCGAAGGTGAAATATATATATGTATAAAATTTATACCAAAGAGATAGAAAGAAGTAAAGATCTAGACAAGTGAGGTGTATTAAGGATGAAAATTAAAGTGTTT
Organism: Cymbidium sinense; assembly: GCA_021442155.1. Lineage (NCBI taxonomy): Eukaryota > Viridiplantae > Streptophyta > Magnoliopsida > Asparagales > Orchidaceae > Cymbidium > Cymbidium sinense. The sequence goes on from CM038215.1 coordinate 22,323,391, forward strand.
TCTTAAAAGGATATTGAAAATAGGTGGATGAGGCATTTTGATAAACTTTTCAATAAAGGATCTGAAAATACGATTGATTTTAGCAACCTTAATACCTTAAACAAAATAGAGAATTTTATTTTTATTGCCGTATTAGTAAATCTGAAGTTAGAGAAGCTTTAAAGAAAATGAAATGTAGGAAAAACAGTAGGACCTGATGATATTCCAATAGAAATATGAAAATGTTTAGGAAATTGAAGAATTTTTTGGCTTACAAATCTTTTTAATGTTATTTTAAAGACTAAAAATATGCCAGATAAGTGGAGAAAGAGTTTGTTGGTTTCTATATTTAAGAATAAAGGTGATGCACAGGTGTGTGCAAATTATAGAGGAATTAAGTTAATGTGTCATATGTTAAAATTATGGGAGAGAGTAATTGAGCATAGGTTACGATGTGATACAAAAGTTTCTTACAATCAGTTTGGTTTCAAGCTAGGTAGATCTACTATGGATGCTATACATTTGTTAAGAAGTCTGATGGAGAAGTATAGAAAAAGCAAGGAGGATCTACATATGATATTTATTGATTTAGAGAAAACTTATGATAAAGTTTCAAGAGATATTCTTTGGAGAGTTCTAGAAAAGAAAGGAGTTAATATTGGTTATATTTAAGTCATTAAGGATATGTATACTAGAGGCATTACTTGTGTCCAAATGCAAGGAGGATTGACAAAATATTTTTCTATTTAGGTTGAATTACATCAAACTTTAAGCCTTATTTTTTTTGCTTTAGTTATGAATGTTCTTACCATTTAAGATGTACCTTGGTGTATGGTTTTTGCTGATGACATTCTTCTTGTTGATAAGACTAGAGAGGGACTCCAAGAGAAACTTGAATTATGGAGGTCAATCTTAGGCTCCGTTTGTTTAAGCTTTTTTGTGCGTTTTGCTGTTGAAAGTGGGTATATTTATGGAAGTGTTTGAATAGTGGTTTTTGCTAAACTCGTTTTATAAAAGCGGAGTTTTACATTTTAAAAGCGTAAAGCATACCTCGTTTCTCCATCGGAAATTTTGGGAAATAAAATGTATTGGTATTCTCCCACTCCTGATCCTTATGCATGCTCGTTGTGAATGAGAGAATGGGAGGAGAGCTCGTTGGTAGTTACGGAGCTTGGGAAGCTTGTTTCATTCAAGACCAGATGAGAAAGAGAGGCAGAAGAATCACTGCGTGGATTACCCCTAATGCCGCGAGGACAGTCAGAAGCGAGGGATGGTTAGAGAGGAAGGCTAGTGCAGGATAAAATATACGTAAGATCTGTATGCTTGAGAGAGGTATTCTCAATCGTAAGTTAAAATTTTTTTTTAGGTAAAATTAAGATACTATATATTTTGAATAAAAAATTTCTTAAATTCAATTATAATTTTGTGAAATAGTTATAATGAGATGAAGACATTTTGGCATTTCATACACAATCGTCTCAGTAAACTAGAATTTAAAAGCTAATTTTATCACAAGATTCTCAACGTTAAAAAAAAATCATATGAACCACTTTTACATAAGTGCTTTTAAGCGAGTTTTTTAAGAATCTTAAAAGGCAGAATGCAAAGGTTTTTTAATTAAGTAGATCTAAGCGAATTGTGTAATTTTTAGTTAGTTATAGTGGTAGTATTGTGACATTAGGTGAACAAGTCATTAAAAAGAGTGAACGATTCAGATATTTAGGCTTTATTGTTCAAATTGATGGTGAAATAGATGGAGATGTTATTAGTAGGATTCAAGTTGGATGGTTGAAATGGAGGTATGCATCTAGCCTGTTGTGTGATAGAAAAATACCGCTTAAACTTAAGGGAGAATTTTATAAGATGGTGGTAAGAGTTGCAATGATTTATGGTGCATAATGTTGGCCAATGAAAGAGAAGCATGAGACTAAGTTAAGTGTTGCATAGATGAGGATGCTCATGATGATGACTTTACTCTTAGAGATAAAATCTAAATGAGTATGTTAAGCATTGGAGTAGTTCATGGCATATCATTAGAGTCGCGTTAGATGGTTTGGCCACATAAAAGCATCATAATGATAGGAGAGTAGATCATTAGATTTCCTATGTTAAGAAAGGTAGGGTGGATCTAAAAGACATGATTAAGATGTATAAAATTATCTTAATATACTTGAATTAAATGAGAATTTGACACATGTAGGACCACAATCGAATGATTCTATAGTACCTCACTTAGTGGGATAAAGGCTTGTTGTTGTTGTTGACTTGTGAGCTCCCAACAATAAGTTACAAAATGAAAGAACTCCGTTCTGCGTACATCATCATCAAATTAAAAATCGGCAATCAAAATCTTAGTCATTGCATTAATTTTATGTAATTATTTTCTAGGTAATCAAATTTAGCAAATAATATTAAAATTTACACAATGTTGAATGAAAGATAGCCTAAATAATGCAAGATATAGCAAATAAGGTGAAAGTCATTCAAGAATTTATTTTCCTTCACTTAAATGCAATTTTAACGCTTTCATAAAAAATGGTTCCTAAATTTTCTAGGAACTTGCTCATCATGATCTTCATATTTATGAGCTTTCTATTAAAATTAAAACATATCAAAGAAAGAAAAAAAAAAGTTAATATTAGTATAATATATTTCGATATGACGAAAACTAGAGAGCGTGAATCGATGTCAGCAATCTAATTCATCAAGACTAACCCAAATCAAACGTAATTGAAAACTTTGCAATATCGGCTCATATATGGGTGTTTATAGTCAATCGGCGTCTTGAAGAGGATCTAACAAGTCAAAGATCATAATTCGACTTTGAGCATTCAAATACTTAAAATACATCAATGATCAGCATTGAAAACTTTGTGATATCAACCGACTCTAAATATAGAGTGTTTATAGTCAAATCGGCGTCTTGAAGTCGGATCTAACAAGCGATCTCGTAATTACGACTTCGTTGAGCATTCAAATACTTAAAATACATCAAATGATCAAAGCATAATTGAAAACTTTGCAAATCGACTCTAAATATGGAGTGTTTATATCCTCAAAGGCGTCAAAAGCGGATCTGTCAGATCTCATAACCGACTTCATTTGAGCATTCAAATACTTAAAATACATCAAATGATCAAATGAATCATTTTGAGCCGTCCAGATGGAATGGAGTGGTTTGATTTTGCTATTCTTTCTATGAAATACGCCATTCTTCTATAAGAGCAACAAAAGAAGAGCAAAAGCAAAATCCTCACATGTCTTACCACTCTGCCAGCTCATTTTACCGTGCCATGCTCGACCACCAACCATCATGGTTCGTATACAGGTCATTCTTGCCGTCAACCACTGCTCCCTGGTCATCACGTACCATCGTCGTTGGTCATTGATTGCGCCGGTCATAGTCGACCACCATGTTTCGCGGTACCGACCATCTACCACATATTTCATCAATCATCTTTATCTATTACATTATCTCATCTCGACCAAAATGCCTCATCATATCTCGCCGGTCATCCGCCGTCGATTCATTATTGATTGTTCACCGTCATCTACTATTTACAGTATACCAATATATATCATTTGTTACTTGACTCAGGGTTGTTAGGCTTTCTCATTTATAATTTTGTAATCCCATATTGGGAAAATTTGTATTCCGAAACAGATACATAGTGGAAAATTTTTTCTTTGGGCTAGTAGTTTTCCCTTTTGAGATTTTTCAAGAAAAAAATTCAATTTTCTTATTAATTCAAATATTTATGTGTGTGTTGGATTCCAACAAAGCTAGTAAACTTTTCTTCTACGATTTTTTAGTGACAACTACTAACAACCTCTATTAACATTCATAAAATAGCTAATCTAAGAATAATGGTGGTAAAACAGCTTTTGAGCATGATGAGTATTTTGTGAGAAAACAAAAGACAACAACAACAAGCCTTTATCCACTACATTGGGTTGGCTACTTGAATCCTTCGTCTCCATTGTGTCCTAAAGTGTCAAATTCTCATTTAATTTCAATAAAATAAGATCATAATTTATACTTCCTAACCAAGTTTTTTTAGATTTACCTATATCTTTCTTAATGTAAGTTGAATCTAATATCTCTCCTCTTGGTCATCGATTAGATGATATGACACCATCTGAGGCAACTTTCTCTAATCTTATTTGCCACTACTCCAACATTTTCACATCATTTCACATTTTATCTCTAAGTGCAAAGTTACTCATCCACGATCCTCATCTCCTCAACTTAATTTTTTTGCTTCTCTTTACTAGCCAACATTCTCATAAAGCATTCCAAGTCTCCCAGGGGGAGAGGCAAGTAGACGTTGCAGCCTCTCCTAGAAAGCATTGCCATTACTCCCTTCCTTCTCTTAGAGACAAGAAGAGAGAGAGAGAGAGAGAGAGAGAGAGAGAAAGAGAATGAGTACATTAAATAGTCCAATTTCCGCTTGAAATAAATGTTTTGGTTCCTGAAAATCTGAAAATGTACTCTGCTACGTTTAATTGACATTCCAAATACTACATTTCTACTAATAAATGTACACATGAGAATTGAAATTAAAGATAAATCTGAAACTAGCATTAGATTGATAAATGAAACAACTACTCAAATTTCTAAATTAGTGCATATCAAGCAGAAGAAGACTAACCTTCAAGGATTTTTAAGTTTTGGTACTTCATTTCCATTTCCACATCAAAATCTGTCTTCCTCCGACAAAAGAATCAAAAGAAATTGAAAAAAAAAAGATTAGTGACCATTAATTTCCTGAATGTAACAAAGTGTAGCTAAGTTATCATGACTTTCATTTAATTATTTCTCTCTCTTTTCTTTTTGGAATGTCAACCAACCACAGAAAAAAAAATCAACAAAAATTGCTAGCAAATGTTTGTCAAATTAGCCATCAGTTGCTATTGCTAATCCAGAAGAAAAAAAAAAGACCAAAATAGTTCCTCGATTAGTTATGAGAGGTTATTCTGATCTCAAACAATATGAAAAGTCTGATTTACTCTAGACTTTTAAAATTTAGTGACTATGGATGATCCAACTGTGATAAATAAAAAATTTCTTCCATATTTTTATTGATGATTTAGTGGCAATGGATTATATAATTGGGATGATACAAGGAATTTCTTCCAAAAATATTTGGGGCGAACTCTCGTCGCGTACTTGACCTAATGTGATCTGCTGTGATGTAAGGGTTATGTTGGGTCAAGACGTGACAGATGCACTGCATTGGATGCCTGAGATGCCCTCTATGAGCAGCTTCTTCATTCAACGATATCACGTCTGTCAAACGGGAAGCTTCTGAAATCTCGACTTACATTTATGTCTAAGGAAACTTTCATTGCTAAGATTTCAAGTATATTTCACAATTACGTTTCAGCAATTAAAGAGTAAACATACTGAATGCGATGCGATAAATATACCTTGGCAATCTGGCAAAATTGTGGCCGACTCTTGAAACCTGCTACTCTACTTCCACGAAACTGCTTCCGATTCTGTCAACAATAATTGAAAATTCGCCCAAGTATCACAATAACTACAAGTTAAAACGTTGAAACTCTAAACTCATACCAGATTTATTCAAATTTACAGTCCACGATCAAGATTACCATGAGGAGCGAGATTACGGCACACTTCGAGAATACTCTTTTTAAGCATCTAGAGCTCCGGAGATTTTGAAAGTTGCAACAAATGGATTTCTCCGAGCAGCCATTGGTGTTGGTAGGAGTGGCAGCGATCGATTTCGCGAGTGGCAAAAAGGGCGATGCCATGAGAGCGACGGGGAGGTCGAAGACGACTCAAGGGTTTCCAGAGCGTGCCGAAGGAGAAGGTGAGCGATAAAATCATTGCTGTGAGCATTCTCCCTCCATCCTCTGCGTCACGGTCGGGTTCCCGCTCCACTTTGTTCTGTGGATAAGCCAAGTGAGGATGTCGTCTCCAGAGGTAAATTGCAAAACAGTCGCACCACATATAGGATGTATCTCATATTATTTTGAATTTATTTTTATTTGAGGATTTACATATATACCACTCAAAATTTTCTTTTATATATATATATATATATATTAAATCAACCATTCAATTCATATGCATTTATTATTTAATATTTTTTTTTAATTTTTTGAACTATTGGACCTATGTATTTGCACATATCACCATCAAATTATTGAAATTTTTATAAAATGAAAAATATGGGTTGAATTTTTATTATGAATTTTAATATTTGAATGTTAATTTAAAGTTTTGAGATTGAAAGTGGTTGATTTGCAAATATATAAGAATTAAGTGATTGTTTATGTAAATGACTCTATATTTAATGAAGATTTAGCACCAATTCTTAAGTATTGACATACTAATACATAAATTTTGATATTTATAAAAAAAAGAAGAAATTACAAACATATCAATTCTTATGCATTTACATATCGCACGCCTAAACTTTAATTTTTTTTATATATAAAACACCTCATTCTTCTATATCCAATCAAAAATATCATCATTATTCATTAAAAAAAGTGAAATACATTTTTTCAAGCATAGAAAAGAATTAGATAAATAAATATCTAACTGTGTGTGTTAATTATGTAAATACTTGATAATTGTGTGACATGTATGTAAATCTTCCATATAAATTTAACACTTTTCTTGTAATGCATTTCACTTTAAGAAGTTAATAATAATGCCTTTTTATGTTATATTAAATATTCACACGTTATTTATGTTAATATTAAAATTTAGAATACACAAACATACATTTATATAGTTTTTACAAAACAATTAATTCTCACTCATGCATTAATCATTTTATTATACCATCATAATGAATTATTAATTAAATTATTGTGTCAATTATTTTCTAGTTTTATATATTAACTAGTCAAACTAAAACATAATTAATATTTGAATCATGTCAAAAACAATAAAAATTAACTATACAAGAATTTTAATGATCTTGATTAAAATATGACTAAAATTATTAATTTACCATAATATGTAGTTTTTTTTATTAGTTTTCATGCTAAATTCAATAATTAAATATCATACTTATTTATCATATTATAACAGTAATAAAACCTTAGTGATCTTAATTAAGTTTTAATTAATCAATTAATTTATTATTATTAAAATTAAAATTTTAATATAATAATCACCTTATGCAGAGTACTAATTAATTTCTATTTAATAATAATATAATGATAACATGATTTATTTTAATCAAATAAAAATATAAATAACTATTATAAACCTAATAGTCAAAGTTAAACACCAATAAAGATTAATAATTTAATAATAATATTCATTTACAATAGTTAGCTCGATCAACCACTAATAAGAATGAGACATAATTATTATAAATCTAATGATGTTTTAGTCAATTTTGGGATTGATTGGTGTTGGGGCATTTATTGACACATCTTATAAGAATAATATTATATGCATGTTATAATGGTGTGCTCTCACAATTGCTTGACAAGGGTATCCATCACTTCAAATTCTTTTAAAGTATAGGTGCCAAATGTCTCCCAACGTAGAGACTTTATAAGGACATTATCTAACATTGTTTATTTATTTATTTTTTAAAAAAAATTAAGGGCAAGAGCCCAATTTCATTCCAAGAGTAAAAAGTACACTATTGGTAATCCCCAAAGGGATTGAAGTAAAGAAACTGGATAAATAGCTAACCTATGGACCGTTTAATAAACCTAACATAGAGGACAAAAAACAAAAAATAGACTAAAGCTTGAAGTAAGAATCCAGACTCAGTATAGCAAAAATCATCCAAAATTACGATGATAGGAGCCTCTCGATAGAAGAAGAGCAAACTGGATTAGTCAAAGCAAGCTTGAAAAGAAACGGGGGCTGCCCCTCTCCGATTGCCACTTCCACAATCCTTGAAAATATGTATTTGAATTGATAAAAGTAAGAGATTACAATAAAAATAAAAGAAAGATCAAAACTAGCTACTTACATCATGTTTCCTATCCTCCTCTAAAAGAATAAAAAATTGTGGAGGAATAATGTGACTATCTAAGCTATGCCATATAAAATCAAACCTTGTAGCTATATCTGCACAAAAGTCAGTTAATTTATTGTTGGATCTCTATGTATATGCAAAAATAGCCTAGTGAAAATTCTTCAAAAGCGATATCTGCCCCTCGAAGGTGCATTTTGCCATATCTCTTTGTTCAAAGTCGAGGTGATTCCACCCAATGTTATCTCCCTCAATGATGATGCCTTTGTATTCTCCATTCGGCTCAATGATATTTTTGGTATAAAACATAACAGCTCTCAGAGGTGCTATCCCAGTGCTGAAAATAGTGGCTCATAGCTTTGATAAAATTGCCATTCTCATCTCTCAAAACCACAACAATGCTAACAGACCCATTGGGAAGTAAGGAGCCATCCACATTTGCTTCGATCCAATCAGGAGGGGGAGCACACCACAAGATTGGTTTAAGTAGCCCAAAGGGCTGGGTGATGTCCCATTGCTTCTGGAAAGGAAAAGAGTTATAATGAGTGATGGACCCAAGGATAGAGGCAGCAATTATCTTAAGAGTGCCATGGCTGCGACCATGAGTTTTGGCATTACAGGTTCTCCAAACTTGGCAAATAATTGCACAGTAACATCTAGCCCAACAAAGGTTGCTGGTTTGCACATCAGTAAGGGCTTGAAACAAATCAGGTAGGTTGTTGAAAGCTAGAATCAAGCATCCCCATTTGGCAAAAATCTGTATAATGGTTGTAATAAGGGTGCAGTGGATAACTACATGTTCAGTATTCTCCTTTTGGTTACATCCCCATGAGCAAAGGGTAGTATCAGTTAGGCCGTGGTGAGCAAGCCAACAATTAGTTGGCAAGGCTTGTTTAATAAGTCTCCACTAGAAGAGATGTTCTCACGGGTGGCAGTTTGTAGTGTAAACCGTGAGGCCATATTGGATGATCAACAAAGAGGGCTTTGTAAACAGTAGAAGTGATGGTTGTCACTATGGGAGTCTTGATCAATTCAGGAATGTCCTAGAGTTGATCAGTCAAGATCGAAATTTTGGATATCTCCTCACCCAGCACATACCAAAAGTAGATGTAGCTTTTCTTCCAATTCCAAAAGCGGTCGGGTTGGCAACATTCCACTAAGCATTGCATTCCATGTTCAAGAAGGTTGGCCATTTTGAAAGAGGCACAATCCAGAAGAGTGGAGGAAGTTGATGTCTTCCCCATTCGAGACCCTCCAATGGATAATTACATTCATGGGCAGATCTAAAATAATTTTCCGAAGAGTTGAGTCCCCGTTTGGGGTTCCTTTGCCATGGGTTTGACCAGTACTTTTCAATCAAGCATTTGTTTAACATAAGTTGGGTTTGGAGATGAATTCCCAAGAAATTTTGGATCGAAGAGGACCATGCCCTCTCGGTGGGTGTAGGCAGCCCTCCATTTTGATAAGTTTACAAATTTGGTCTAGGAACATAGTGTAGCAGGTTACGGTTGTGGGTGCCTTGCCAAAGGAAGTGCCTAGCAAGCCTTTCAATCTCGGTAGTGATCCCTTTAGGGATATTGGTGTGAGTTGCTTGATACATGGAGATACAAAGCAAGGAAGATCTGATTAGTGTTAATCGGCCAGCCATGGACAAATGCCTAACTCCCCATAGGTTGATCTTATCTCTAACCCGCTGAACAAGCTGCAGAAAATCAGAGGCCTTGAGTTTTCTCATAGCTAATTTAATACCCAAGTAGTATAGCTCTTGACTCTCCTGAAACCAGTCAATCTGGTGATCCTGTTGGCCTTCCATCTGTGAGTGGCTTTGCTGAAAAGAATGATGGTTTTGTTGGAATTAATGCACTGCCCAGTCCAGCTATAATAGTTATTAAGGATCTTCAAAATACCCTTGGCATGAGCAACATAAGCTTTGGTTGTGATAAGAATGTCATCAGCATAAAGAAGGTGGGATATACGTGTTCCCCCTTGGCAATAGCCACACCAAGATCACAACTATGCTACTTGATAGCTAGAGAGAGCAATTCAGAGCAGAGAATAAAAAGATATGGAGATAACGAGCATCCTTGACAGAAACCACAATGAGCATGTATCTAATTAGTCCTTTGGCCATTCAATAGAAGGGAGAAGGAAGGGGAGGAGACACATTGAAGGAGCTAATTCTGGAACTTCCTAGGCAAACCAAATTTGTCAAGAACCAAAGCAAGAGTTTCCCAGTTCATTTTATCATAAGCTTGTTCCATATCGATTTTAATCCCCATAAAGCCTTCCTTAGAAGTGCAATGTTGAAATTTATTGAAAATTTCTTGGGCAGCTAAACAATGGTGGGAGATAGATCGATAAGGTACAAATGCATCCTGCTCTTCAGAAATGATGTTAGGAAAGATATTTTTTCACACAATTTTGGCTACAAATAAGAGCACTTTCCCCATGGTTCCGATATTGGCGATCCAGTGAGGGACCCAAAAGCAGTGACATCTGATGAAAGCGGCTCGGAATACATCATCATCCAAAATGCCAAAGCAGAAAAAATAGCAAAAGCACTAAACCCGATCGAAAAAAATCTGAATGACATTATTATTCAGATAGAAGAAAAGCTTCTTAGAATTCAAGGCTGCTCCAAGAATCCAATAAATCAACCACATTGGCCAGCCAGGAAGTTTTAATATTCCATCTCTTTAGCTTAAAAACAACCAAATGCTTAATTTTGTTAGCCGGGGACATAGTGGAGTTGTCCATGCGATGGTGGAAATGAAAATTGCATTCCCCCCAGATAATGTAGACAGAGATTGCAGTTATCAGAAGAAATAGTCTTTGAAGGGCCTTGTGGCACACTAGAGAAAATGAAGACAATACCCGAGAGAGAGTGGCACTGAGAAGGAAGAAGTGTCCGTTAGGTAATAAGGATCTTATGAGCTCCATGGATAGATGACATTCAAAAAATAGGTGGTTGTGGGTTTCCAGATCAACCTTACAAATGAAACATAAAGACAATTGACACAAACCTCGAGAGGAAAGTTTATCAGTAGTTTTCAGGTCCTCCACATAAGCTATCCAGCAGAAAAGTGCAAAGTTGATGGCGTAGCCTTTAAACCAGACACCCTTCCACCAATCCACCATGAGAACATGGAGAAATATAGAAGCTTTGATGAGATTAGAGGAGGTCGTCTTATGGCCCTTCCAGAGTATCTTATAAGAACCATTAATAGGGGTAATGTTATAGATTGCCTGATAGTAAAAGAAATTAAAGAGCTTTAGGCTCTCTGGCAGAGCCCAAACTCCATTAATAAGGATCACACTAACAGTTGAATCCAAGGGCTTACTAAAGATATTGAAACACAAAGGCCCAAGCATTTCAAATAGAGAGCTTCCATTACACCATAGATTAAAGTAGAGATAACAAGAATCACCGTTTCTTATAGAAATGAAAGATCCTTCTTAAATTGACTATTCTTAGATTCTCTAATAGTGAGGACCTATGAAGAGAATTCTTCCATAAAGCCATATTTAGAAAACACCAATCCACTAAAAAGTTTTGTTTAAGATTTTTCACAAGGAATTATTTTTGTAAATAAGATTCAGTGTAGAGACTAAGGAAAGACCAGTGACACCCTTGTCCCTAGGTAAAGTCATTTTAGCCCAGTAAACAATATGAAGCTTCTTAACTTCACTGCTATGATAAAAAAAGTTGGCAGTAATAGAAGAAAGTTTCTTCAGGATGTCCTTAGGGATCGCCATAGATCTGAACCGGTATGCAAATAGATTATTGATAGAAGATCTTAACAGTTGAAATCGACCACCATAGGACAAAAATTTGCATTTCCACCTAGCAAGCCATGCTTGAATTTTATTAAATAAAGGATTAAAATGAACAGTTTTAAAGGGACCAGATACCAGAGGTAGTCCCAAGTACTTGAAAGAAAAACTGTCTAACTTCAAGTTTAACATCCGAGAAAAAGAATTTGCAAGCTTAGCATTTTTGGAGAAATAAATATGGGATTTATCATAATTTACTTCCTATAGAAGCCAAGGAAAGTAGGGTATCATTAAGAGAAGTAGATTGCTCATTAATACACCCACAACCGAAGATCATCGGTGAATAAAGATAAGAAACATAGTAATTACCATTATAAAGGGGAGTGTACCTCTTTAGCGACTTCCTTGTCTAAAGACAAGACACATCCATGGCAATGATTGAAAGAAAAGGAGATAGTGGGCAGCATTGTCTCAATTCATTTGATGATTTGAAAAACCCTTTTATTTCCCCATTAAGCACAATGGAAAAAGGAACATTGGAAATACAAGCTTTAATCCAACGGATGAAAGTTGAGGGAAAACCTTTATATTTTATCCGAAGAAGTAAGGAGTCCCTGTTTATCAAATAAAAAGCTTTTCTTAAGTCTAATTTAGCAATGAATTGCTCAGAGGAGGGGGACGGCCATCGAAGATCTTGACAGAGCTCATTGGTCAGAGGAACGTTATCAGCAATATCTCTATTATGTAGAAAAGTTGATTAAGTAGGATTAATGATATTTGGAAGAACTTTCTTCAGACGATTAGCCAGCACTTTGGATAGGACTTTATAGAAAGTATTATATAGGGAGATAGGCCGATAGTCTGCTAGAGAGTTGGAGTGCTTGACTTTAGGAACCAATGTAATAAAGGCTGTTTGAACATATTAGGAAGTCTAATTGAAAGAATAATAGCATGCAAGGAAGCTGTTTACCTACAATATCCCAACAAGAAATAAAGAATTTAGAAGTAAAACCATCAGGACCATGAGCTTTATTCTCATTGATATCATGCAAAGCTATCGAGATTTCCTGATATGAGACAGTTGACTCAAGTTCACTAGCTTGTGAGGGGGTGAGAGTTCTGCCAATAGGCAAATCATGGATATGAATTAGGACTGAGTACCCTTTATTAAAGAGAAAAGAATAGTAGCTGCCGATTTCTTAGGCAATAGAGTAGGGATCAGAGATTTGACCCTAACTGGCACTAAGAGAATGAATGGAATTTGAATTTCTCCTCTCTCTAATGAAGAAGTATAAGAATTTTAAATCATCATTAGAGTTTGTTAACTAGTGAGCCTTGGCCCTTTGTTTTACCACATACTCTCTTTACAAATTAGGTCTTAATATTTCTCATTGATATCTTTGGATTTAAGGGCCATGAATAGATTATCTGGATCTGCCTCAAGACATTGGAGTATATGCTCTTGAGCACTCTTGAGATAGTATATTTGCTAGCTTAGTGAGGAATAGCCCCAAGATTATCTTTTTAAGGAGTCTCTAGTATGCTTAAATTTTTTTGAGAATACATATAGGGGGTCCCTTGTAATGTAGACTTTCCAAGCTCTCTAAACTACTTCCTGAAAGTTGGAATAAGAAGTCCATTATTTCTGGAACATAAACCGCATTGTTGAGGGCTGCGGCTTTTGTAGAAGGGCTATTAAAGGTGAATAATTTGAGGATAATGGAGCAGGAACTCTATATGAAGAGAGAGGAAACAAATTCACCAAATGAATATTATATAAAACTTTATCTAGTCTAGATTGGATAAGGTTTTCTACCTGGTGGTTAGACCAAATGAAAAAAAGCCCGGAGCTAGGAAGATCGAAAAGCCCACAGTCTTGAACGCACTATCTGAAGTCTTGGGTCCTTGAAAGGGGGATAAGGTTACCCCCCTTTTTTTTTCATTGCTGAAGAGAACATAATTAAAGTCCATATCTTTATCAATATGATGGAGGAGATTCCAAAGTTGGAGTCAGGCTTAAGCATCATTATGAGCATAAACAAACGTAAGGAAAAAGGGAGCAACATTGTTAAAAGAAAAGGAACTGTGTATAAGCTCAGGGGAAGTAAGAATAGGAGAAAAGGAGGTAGTTGTAGAATTCCACTTAATCTAGATCCTACCACCCAAAAAACTATCAAAGTTATTAACATCAGCTTCAAAAGAAAAAAGCTTCAGTTTATTGAGAAGAGATTGATATCCAAGGGAGGCCTCATAAAGTTTAGTCTCAAGAAAACAAAATAGGTTGACATGAGACTCCTTCATAATCCACTTACAGTCATTAACTCTACCCTCTGCAAGAACACCTCGAACATTCCAACAACCCAAAGTAGGAAGATTCATAAATTAAACAATAAGGGGAAAGGTTACTTACTTTTCTTTTTGTTGGGAGCCTTATGGCCTTGGGTATTATGGCTATAAGAAAATTTGTTAAATTCAGCCTCAGAAGGATTCTTCCTTTAAGTTTTAGAGTAGTTCTCATTTTATCTGGTGGAGTAAGCTCTTTGAGGAGAGACAGCTGAAGAGCATGCAATAATTCCAAGGGCAAGGGAAGTATTGGAAGGGTCATCAGAAGAGGGGTGCTTCTGCTCTATCTCGGTGCAAGAAATAGGTACTTCATCTTCCAAGGGATCATCAAGGGAGGGAGAAAGAATAGGGTATTGGTTTAGGTCATTGATAGGGAGAGAAGGGTTCAAAGGATTGTGCTCCACCGGCTTGGGGAAGCTCAGAATTCACATTAGTAGGCTCAACATTAACATTAGAGAGGGATGTGGAAGGGGGCTCAGCTTGCTCCCTCGAAAACATAGGATGAGGAAAGGGGCGCCTACTGTGACGCTGACCCCGAGCAGCCAGTTTCCTTGTTGGGTTTAGCAGACAAGAAGCTTCATCATGGGATAAGGATGAACATTTTGACAGTGGGAGATCATAAATGATAGGTTGCTCAAACTTGAGGACATTAAGGTTGATTGGGACCAAATCAGGAAGAGTAGAGGAAGTATTAATCTATACACAAACCTGAGGGAAAGATACTCTCGATTTTGAGGCTGTTAGACTATCGATGGCAAGGGGGATACCAACCTTACTAGCAACCTTAGAGAACCCCACTTTATTCCAACAACATAGTGGGAAGTTGGGGAGCTTGATCCAAAGAGGAATCTCAGAGAATGCTCCTTTGCAGGACGAAAATCCTAGGACCATTTCTGAAATATGATCAGCCATTAAGAAAACACGGCCCATTGTCCCAAACTAAGTCAAAATCTTCCTGGCAGGTGAACTTAAACAGGAAAAAATTGCCTTCCAATGTCAGGAGTTCAAAACCCCCTTTTAGCTTCCATTTCTTCTTAACGGCTACAAGAAGAGATCTGTAGAACGGACATTTTCAAATAGCATGTCCAACCAAGGATAAAAGCCACTCTTTCTGTGCAGCTCTAAGTTCATCCTCAGAGAAATTGATTTCATCATAGGCCGAATAATAGGGAGAAAGTATTGATTTTTTTCATTTTGGGAGATAAGGAGGAAAACCTAAAGCAATAAGGAAGTACCTGAAGAGAGGAAGAAAGATGACTGTCGGGAGGAACTGAAGGTTCAAGCAAGAGGAGCATAACCCTAGAATTCTTTCAGTACCCATTATTTAACATTTTCATTTGATTTTTCTATATAGTAATGTGAATTATACATTTTTTATATTAAATGTAAGGGTATTGAGGATTCCCATGGGCACAAGTTCCCATGAGTAATTACATCCTAGGCTTAATTCCCTAAAAACACCTTAAATTAAGAATATAACTATGCCCTATATTTAATATTAATTAAATTTGATTTCACATTTAAGATTATGATGTTAACTTGATTACAATAGAAATATTTATTATCGTGATTAGTAGACCTAATATATGATATATATATATATATATATATATATATATATATATATATAGATGATAGAGCTCTAAAATGCTACATAATATAAGGAAATATAAGGAGTTTAATTAACAATCACGGGTTGCTTTTTATCGAATGTCCAAAATATAACACATAATTGGTGAAATTTAGTAGTGTGGACATGAATTGACTTAGTTCATGGTGAGTAACATGGCTATTAATAGTTTAGATATGTCTTTATGTGACCACTAACATTTAGTGCATTGGGATTGATAGAACAATATTAAGATTAGCTTAAGTGTTTTAATGATTCAATACCAAATCATGAACCTACTTTGGAGGGGAGTACCTTTGAGCATATGATTGTAAAACGTTGTTAACTGTTATAAGATAATCCTCAAGTGTGTGACCCATAACATATATTTAACTCAAGGTGATCTTAGAAGGAAGCTACTAATTTTAGAATTTATATGATAAAAAAATATTTAGATATATTCATGAGATGTCTCAAATTAGAAACCATGACTTGGTTTGCACTCTAGGTTGAAGTGCAATTAACTTAAGAAAATTCAGAGCATTATGTTTTGGGGGAGATTTTGTAAGATCACTTGCTTCATGCCAATCTTGAGATGACTTATACCTCAATTTAGTAGATATGATCTAAGGAATTATGGGTTTATGAATTTAAATAGATTTAGTGTTAATTTAAGGACTTGTGCATTGATTTAGTGAAGTTAGTTTGAGATGTTTGATTTATGAGTTTGGATGGCTTTAGAACTATTTGAGAACTATGTCTCAATTTTATATAGATAATAAAAGATTTAGAGATTTAGAATTGAAGTATATTTTAGCTAACTTGATTTGGAGTTACTCCATAATTTTTAATTTCCCAATTTATTCTTTTTAGATGCTTAGTTTGAGTATCCATATGCATGGTTGAGGTTGTGGCCATCTAAGTGACTTCAATTAGTTTGAGTTTCTTTAATAATTTTAGACTCATGTTTCTTTATATGAAAAAGTTTAATATGGTTCATTTATCTTTGAACCTATAGGTTTTGTCCAATTTATTCTTTCATGAGATGCATCTATTAAGATTTTACTTGAAGAGCTTGAGAGACTTTTCATTAAAGATATGGTTGATCATATGAGAGATGGAGTAGAAGACGGGGAACAAAAATAAGTTTTGTGTCTCATGTAAGGATTTGTATAGATTATTTATTTATTTATTATTATTACTTTTGTGTTTTAATTTCATTTTATAAAGTTTTTCTAAGTTGTGTTCTTTGTTATAACACTACTCATGCATAACATTGGGCTCTTCAAGTGTCAAAAGGGAGAATATAGCCTAATTTTCTTATGCATTTGGACTTGAAGAATCTCCAACTTGATCTCCATTCTCCTATGCTCTTGACAGAATGTGTTTTGCTACATACTAATACAATATAATAATGTTTTTATGGTCAACTAGCCATCATAGGATTAAGGCCACTTTTAATGGGATATGTATGTAGGATATATCTATTACAATGTTGCATTAAGACAACTAAAAATTCAAAGAATATTATATATATATATATATATATATATATATATATATATATATATATTAATTTTTTCTTTTATCACATTTTTAAGGTACATAGACATGGGATGATTTAGATAATGGAGCATAAATGTAAACTTAATAAAGTTTAATATATCATATTCATTTATTTATGAAATTAGGTCTAGGTTGTTTATAATATATAGAGCATAATTGCATTCTTTTATATTTATTTTATGGGTGCATTATAAATTCAATTCTATATGGGCATTGTTGATCTCACTTTGGAGTGAGCTCTCAACTTCCTCATCATAGTTCTAGGACTCTTATAGATACTAAGAGCTCCTTAGTCTTAAGACACTTCTAGTGATTAGGTGAATACCCAACATAACCTTAGAGACTTAGAAGAGTTAGCCTTAGGGATTTAGGAGGACTTGCCCCTATAACCCAATCCCAAATTCCCTCTTTCAAAAACCTCAAATTCAAAACCAAATCTAAATCTAAATTCTATCAAATGATTGAAACCCATGATTGAATTCAAATTATAAAATCTTTCCTAAGTCCTTTGATTTCATCATATAGACTTAACCTTAAATCCAAATCTCGAAACTCAAATAATTTTCTCATAACCCATTTATATCATCATTTATATTCATAAATATAAATGAAATATAAATTCAAGAATAACCAAACCTAAATCAAATCAAATTTCCAACATACCCTTTTAGTCAAATTTTTGAACTTGGCTAAATGATACCCAAAATAATTCAAAACTCATAAGTTTCTTCAGGATTCAATCATTCATATAATAATTTACCTAAATATAAACATAAACTTCAATCATCAAGCCAAATACAAGCTAACCCAAATCAAACCCAAGTTAGCCCTTTTGACTTAAAATTATCATATGAACTAAAATCCATATGGCTTCAAACCACTTGCAGTTGGATTTATATTTCAATCCTAGGCTCATGTGTGAGTGAGTTCAACTAAACTTAAATCAAGCCATCATCAGGCAAATTAACCCATTTCGGCTCACTTGCCCCAAAGTGACCTAAATGACCTTTTTGAGCCAATTCTAATCCAACCCAAATTGGATTGAACTAAGCTCATCCAAACCTCACAACATGATCAACAATCATTATAGTTTAATCAATTATTTTGAATTGAGTCAAACCAAGTCAACTAGTCTTGACCAAGTCAACACTTAGCCCAAATGAAACCCAAACTAGCCAAAAGCCATCATATATCAAATTGATTAAAACCATTGATTCAAACACATTCATAATCAATGATTGAACATGACCAAACATTTACTTGAGCCAAACCAAGCCTAATTATTCATTTGACCCAAGTTGATCCAAATTGACCTAAAAAGCCAAAATGGGCCAAATCATGATTTGATCCAAATTTATTGCAACCAATGGCTCAAGTTCATTCCAAATCACTTATTGAAGTTGAACAAAGCCATGATTGAGCCCAAGTCAACCAATTGGTCAACTTGACATAACTTAGCCCAAATTGACCTAAAGGGTTAAATTAGCCAAAACTCAAATTAATTATAAATTAGGTCAAACCAAAGCCTATAATCATTTTAATTAACCAATTAAACTTGACTCAACAACTAACCTAACCAAATTTGGTCAAATTATTCAAATTGATTAACTTGACCCATTTGATCGATATGAATCCAAATAAGTCATAACCAAATCCAAAGTAAATTAAATCAAACCAATGACACCAATACACTCTACTTGGTCATATGAACTTGACCTAACCCTTGGTTTGACCCAACCTAACTCAATTTGACCTAAATATGTCAAATCAAACCAAACCAAACTAAATAAACTCCAAATGACATAAAATTTGGTCCAATTCACGTTTTGACTCATTTCAAATCTGTTGAAATCAAATTAAATGTCAAATGGCCACTTTGCCCCTTGGTCAAGGGCATCCCATGAGAAAAGAAACTTGCCCAAGTGATCATTTCTCTTTCTTGACCACTTGACACTCATCCATGGGTCCACATAGGCACCAAGGACACTGATCATTTGACCCAAGAGATGGTTGGCACAACTATGACTCATGGGAAGGTGAATTTACCTCACCTCTCCTATTGAAACACTTAGCATGAAGGACTCCCACCTCTCCTTGCTAGGACACCCATTTGTCCTTCCTGACAACCACTTTTCATGCCTTAGCCAATCAAAATGAGCCACCTAGAATGATTTCCTTCCATTTCCAATCACCCCATGCCAAATGACAATATTTTGCAGCCAAAAATTAAATAAAATAAGAGATTTTCGGCCACATTTGGAACCAAGGCATTAGAGGCAGCAAAACTTCTCCTCTCACTCTCATTTCTATCTCTTAGAGCTCACAAACAAACCATCAATCATTCCCACTTGATTTTGGGGTGAAAAAAAAATCAAAAATTGGTGAGGAAGTGGTGGCGATTAAGACATTCAGTGAAGGAGAAGGTCTAAATCATTCAAGGCTTCTTCCCCACTCAAAAGCATACTTGGATCATCATCGCTGCCAGAAATCATCCCTCATGAGGTAATCTTCAAGACCCTGTAGTCGGCCTTAGGGTTTCCTATTTTTTGTGATATTTTTTCGTGCAATTTTATGATTTTTCCCTAGAATCCCATGCATTCTTTATTTTATGCAATTCTAATATGAAATAAAATTTTATGGTGTGAATTCGTCAGAGCTCATTTGGATGAAATTTCACTCAAAATTGCAAAAAATCTCGGGTGAACAGTATTTCCGTCCGTTTCTTCCGTCGGACGCACAACAACCGTCCAATCCCACGATTCACCTCTTTGATCCCCCGGATCGGACCATCTAATCCATTGATTGATGTGCATATCAAACCATCATTTTCTTGATCCCATTTTCGCTTCGTGAGCAGCGTCGGTTACAAGATATAGTGTCGTGTGGCACCGCATTGCCATGTCAGTGTCGCGGACGGTACCGACTGGGTTAAGTGAGAAAATCTATATTTTTTATTTTAAAAATTATTTAAAACATCTAAAAATTCAAAAATTGATATAAAATAAAGTACTCAATGAAAAATTACAAATAAGAGCTCGTTGGATTCATATTTTCGAGAGGAATTCATTAAATCCAAAATCTCTAAATTTTGCTAGATAGTTTGAGCATAATTTAAGTTTTGTTAAAAATAAAATTTTATTAATTAAACTAAAAATAAACATTAGATTAAATTGAAAAGTTTATGGAATGAACTGAAGTTAAAATCTACTTACCATAAAAATTTGAAATCAAAATCACTTTTAGATTGAAAGATATTGAATTTTGAAGTTCAAATGATTTATTTTAATAAAATAAATTAACAAACTTCATGAAAATTATCTTAATCAACTAAAACTTTGAAAAGTCATAACTAATTGTAGAAAAATCTAAAAAAGTACAAATAAATACTCATTTTAAAGGTATTTCTGAGGAGATTAATTTAAAATTAATTCTAATTAATTTTGAATAATAATTAAGGCTTAATTGGGATTTAACTTAAAACTTAATTAGCTTAATTACTCCAAATTTACCCAAGTAATAAATCCCAAACCTTTTCAGTTTGATTAATGGGATAATCTCTGCCTGCCATAATTTTCTTGAAATTTATTGCTTGATTAATTAGGGAAATTGCTCATCTTAGTCTTAATCACTCTCTTAATTATTTAGATGATTAATTAACATTCTAAATAGTAAGAAAATCATTAATTAAGCTTGTTAATCATTGTGAGATACTGAATGGACATGGGGAATGAGACTGGGGCCTCTTTCTCATTCTTTTCCCTAAGTTCACTTCACTTGACCTGTAATTAATTAATTTGGGATTAATTCATTAATTAAACATCTTAATTAATTAAATTAAAATCATAATCATTCCATAACTTATATAATCTAATCTTGGGTAGCTCTTTGGGTGTTCAATGACCAAAAGGGGGGAGTTAATGAAATTATGGTTAGCTCATATGTGTGAGAAAATCATAAAAGTAGTTAAGTGAGATTCCTTAAGCTTAATTAACTATTAATCATGAGCCAATTATATTAGGTCCCTTTCATTTCTTATGTGCATTACAAATTTGCTTTTGATGTGATTGCATATCATATTGGCTCATTATTAATTAGTTAATTAACTTAAAGTGATGTAGGTAAGAGTTAATTAATTCACTTAATTCATACCCTTACCTAATTAAACCATAAAATCAACCTAATTACTTCTTCCTTAAACTAAAATTAACTCACACATGGGGTATGAGATTAGGACCAGCAAACCTCTTTCACTTTCCTAAATCAAATCAAACTTAAAATTAAGAAATTTCATTAAAGAACTTTGGTTTATTTTAAGTGGCTTTATTTAGTATGATTATCCATAGGAATTAATTAGAATGAATAAGATTATGTGCTTATGTTCGTTTATTTCTTTCCAATTATGTTTAATGTTTCTTTTCATATGTAATCATGCATCCATTTCTTTTAAAATTAACTAAATGAAATGGTTTCTTTTATGTCTATGTGGTGAAAATATTTTTACCTTTATTTATCTTTTTGAAGAGGATAAATGAAAACATAAATATACACTTTTAGTTAGGACACCACGTAGATCCGCATATATTCTTAGTAGGGTGATCAGGTATGATATTGAGGAGAGGTGTACTATCTCGAAAGACAGAAGTCATCACCCTACTATGGACCTAATTACCCCAATAAAGACTCCTAAGGATAATGGGTCTTCATATGTACCAGAGATTCTTCCCCTACTTTACATAGAAAAGTAAAGTAGGGTTTATTTTAAACCGGGTTCGTTAAGTTTCCTATGGAGGCAAGCCACCATAATTAATTACATCTTAAAGAATAAGATTCCTTAAGAATACTCTTGATTAAGGTAAATGATCATTGTCTCCAAAGATTTCAATAGGTAGGACTATCAATCGAATAGTTTATTTTTGGTAAATCAAGTGAGATCGATTAAGAGGAGGGAGTTCTTATCGAAGCCAAATAGAGGTGAGTAGGGAATATTTAGGATACTAGGAGGCCTAGTAAACATCCCAAACTATCATATGGTTGGGGTTTATATTTTTGAAATTGAATTACTTATTTGAGTTGAATTTTTATTAGAAGTTTATGGCTTATAATTCTATAATACAAGATTATGGAAATGCCTAAGAGGTTAGGATTTATGCTTATGGCCCATAGAAGGGAGAAGCAACCTCATAACCTAAATCTAAGGAGCTTTAGAGAGGGACAAAAGCACGACCTAAATCTAAAGTGAAAAATGGGTATTCGGCTTGCCTCCACAAGAGAGGACAAACCACCCAACTACTTATTCTTACAACCGTCTGGGGGTGGCTGCCAACTAACTCCTCCAATGATTTTAAATTCATGTAAGCAAGTCATATGTTTATGCAAGATAGCTAGGCTGTTGTTTATTTTAGAAAGAGACTAAGTCCTTAAACTCACTCCCTAAGAGACTAGATCATGTAAGGGAATGAAAAATGACCTAGATCTAATGCAAAACATATTACATTTTACTTTCATTTTTGGACAATCATTTGACTCAGGATTATAGGATTCATATGTCTAATGCATGAGAAATAAGATTATGGGCCAAAACTAACGAGAAGGGAGAGGTGTGTTTCCACCATGGCTCTCAAAGGTCAAGCCAAGTTCTCTAGCAAAGGTGGAAGCCCTCCAATTAAGAGTGAAATAATATATTTTTATGCATAATTTTAGAAAAGAATGCTCATCCAGCTAAGGGGTTGCTAATTCTTTTATCTTGATTTTAAACCTAAGCTTTAGGTGAGATTATGAGTTATTTAATTTTATTTTGAGCTGTTAAGTTGGGTAAAATATTTATTTTTTTCTAAAGAGCCTAATCCACATCAAGGTCATACATAAAGCAAGGAAGAAACTAGGAAAATCATGCCACTTAATGCAAAAGTTAAACAAATCATCAATCAATTTATAAAGCTAATCGCAAAAAAAAAAAAGATTATTGTGGTTGGACACCACCGCGCAAACCCGAAAATATCAAATATGGGTAGCCGAACTCTACCCTTATACAACCCGGATTATAAATTAATAAAATTACAATTTAAGTAAAAGAATTCATTGTTATGGGGGTCTTCAAGCTTCATTCTTCTTTCTTCTTCTTATTTCTTCTTTTCTTAAGTGAATTACTTAGATATTGTAATTCTTTTATCTTGATTTTAACTTAGGCTCTAAATGAGGTTATGAGTTATTTATTTTTAATTTTGAGTTAATTAATTCGGTAGAAGATTTGTTTTTCCCTAAGAGCTTAATCATCATCCAAGCTATACATCAAAGCAAGGAAGAAACTAGGAAAGCATGTCATTTCTATTGCACAAGCTAAACAAAATATTAAACATTTTATAAAGTTAACGCAAAAGAATAAAAGGGAAAGTGTGGTCGGGCACCACCACATAAACCTGAAAATAAATTGGGTAGCCAAGCGCTACCCTTATACAACCCAAATTACAAATGAATTAATTACAATTAAGTAAGGAATTCATGTTATGGGGGTCTTCATTCTTCATTTATTTATTCTTCTTTTCTTTTTTCTTCTTTCTTCTTTTGGTTCCTTCTTTTGGATGGTTGGAATGTGGATACTCCAAAGGCTTCTCATGGTACATAAGATGTGATCTTATAACCAATGCTCATCCTAATCCCCCATAATAATCATTCCAAAATCCAAATTACAAAAGTACATGAAAAGGAAAAAAAGTAAATCTAACTAATACCTACAAAACATAGATTAGCTAAACAAACCACACATTCCCAAGCATGTATATAAATAAATTGGACTTAGCACCCACACGTGGGTAACCAAGTCCACCTGGCCTTTTTTGGATTATGCTTAAGGGTATAAGTAACCTGCACAACATAAGCAATTATATTTTTATTAAAGCGCCCCTTAAGCACAATCCCCTGAAGAAGATAATGATTAGACTAAATCATCCTACCATTCATTCTACACATATACACCCTAACATCTAGACTAAAATATCACATCATAAAATAAAAGCAAACATTAAACCATGCACCGCCCTAATATATGACTAGAAGTGGTGATTTAGCATAATGTGTGTGCCATGTAAGGTTTATGTGGTATGCTTAGCTAGGCTTTAAGGTTATGATTTTCTAAGTGTGAAAATGTTTAACTTAGAAGGGTAGTCTCATTTAAGTTATTTAGTCGATATGGGTTCATTTTATTTGATGATTTGATTTGGTTTGAATGAACCTACTTAATTACTAAAGGTTGAAAGAGAGAAAAAGAGAAGAGAACTTCTCTTTCCTCCCTACCTTAAGTGATTTCTAAGGTAGGTTCATTAAAGATTTTTGTTTAGTGAATATTTTATTATGTATTTTATATAATCATAAGTTTAGATTTTTCTCTAAACAAACTGATGGAGGTGTGCGTTCTTTCTTTTGATGAGATTGAGAGAACGTGGGTATTGGAGGTGAAGGAAGAAGAAATGTGGGATAACTAGCGCTCCCACCAAGGATTGCCAAGGTTTGGCCACCAAGCTCTCAAATCACAAGAATAACTCAAAAATTTGTAATTGCCAAAAGATCTCCTTCATTCTATAAGAGGCTATTTATAGCCATTACAGCATCTTTCAAAAGAAAAGAATTCAAAACATGGAGGGAAAGGTGGGTGGCCATTAATGTGAAGCAATAAATTATCTCATTATTTTATGCCATCCACCCATTTCACATGCTATTATTTTATGTGGATTCAACCACCTCACATGTCATGCTTTGAATTTTAAATGCAAAATTTCAAATATGGAGTTTCTAGAAGAAAATTAAAATTACATAAATAAAAAAAAGATGAAATCATAAAATGGGCCTTATCATGCTAATGGGCTAAGTCTTCTTTCTTGAATTTTCTTGGGCTTTAGAGATCTTGTAAATGGGCCTCTCTAATTTGTTGATCCTCATTAGCTTGAGATTTTATAAATGGGCCTTGGGCTTTAATTTGTTGATCCTTGATGTTCTACATCAACTCCCTGGCTCAAAATGAACTACTGTAGAGTTAAAATCTAAGAAGTCTTCTACTAATTGGGGCTAAAGTCTCCAAATCACTAGGTCAACCATGTGTCCGGTGGCTTATTCTTCCAACGAATTAGAAAATGATGTTCAGAAGATGGATTAATGGGTGCTTCCTCGGTGATAATATAGTCAACTTCAAAGGAAGAGGGCTTCTGCAAGTACGGTGTTATATCTCCTGCTAAAGAGTTAGACTGAACAAGTGGAGGTTTTCTAATTCCTTCATATGATAGAATATCTTCAATATTAATAACTGGATGAATGAACATATCAACAGGCAAATCAAGGTGATAAGCATTAGTTCAATTTTCTTGAGAATTTTAAATGGACCACAAGCTGCATGTAATTTCTTATATTTTAGTAGTTTGATAACGCCAGTCGAATGCTAATCAATACATAATCACCTTCTTTATATTCTTTAGAACAATTATGATTTTCCTTAGAAGCATAATTATCATTACTTATAGTAATTTGCTTTCTTATATCTTCATGGAGGCTTTGAAAATCTTTAGCAAATGAGAATGCATCGAAAATACATGAGATGGTAGGTTTGCTACATCTATTGGTTGTCGTGGGTTTTGACCATGACTATCTCAAATGGTGATTTTTTTGTAGTTCTAGATATAGTTATTATAGTGAATTGAGGTTGGTAAATGTAAATCCCAATTTCTAAACTTTTACCTACCAAACATCTAAGCAAATTTCTAAGTACGATTAACTACTTTTTGTCCATCATTTGTGGGTGAAAGGCGTAAGAGAATTTTAATTTGGTACCTAATAATTTCCATAATGTTTTCCAAAATATGAGACAAACTTAACATCTTCGTGAAATAATGGTTAAAGGGAGACCATGGAGTTATTTCCTTAAAAATAATTTGGCTATATAAGAAGCATCATTTGTTTTTTTGAACAAGGTAAGAAATGAGCCATTTTGAGAACCTATCTACTACAACAAAAATACTATCATGTCCTCATGTCCTAGGTAATCCTAGAATAAAATCCATTGATAAGTCTTCCCAAGGCCTATAAGGAAAGGTAAGGCGTATTGTCCACCTTTGTTTGATAGTTTTAGCTGTTACAAATTAAGCATTGAGCCAATTTTTGAACATCGTTTTAATGAAGGTCAATAAAATCTATTTTCTAATAAACATATGATCTTATCCTTTCCAAAATAACCAGCTACACCCCCCAACATGTAGCTCAGTGATAAGGAATTCTCTAAGAGAAGATCGATGAATGCATAATTGTTTTCCTTTATATAAATATCCATTTGTTATCAAGAATGTCCCTTGTAAAGTTATTGGTTTATCTAGGTGTTCAAGATAAATTAGGTGAAAGTCGCAAACAATATAATCATCTTTGATTCTATCAAATTGGGATTCTCAATTCTAAAGAGGAAATCATTAGGTTTACCCCGGATAAAGCATGGTTTATTCTCAATTCCGTGCTTATGCTTTAGAACAAAAGAGTAGTCTTGTAAAAATTCAACCCATTTTGCATGCCTATGACTTAATTTTGTTGAGTATTAATGAATTTTAAGGCATGATCGAATTAAGTATAAATTCTCTATGTAAGAGATAATGCGCCTTAAGGATTGAATTACATATAAAACTCTATCATAAGTGGAATATCAGTTTAGCTTCATTTAACTTTTCACTAAAGAATGTTATGGGATGATTCTCTTGACTTAAAATTCCACCTATCCCAATTCTTGAAGCATCACATGTCACTTCAAAGGCTTTAGAAAAATCGAAGCCTAAGGATTGGTGCGAAGTGATAAGAACTTTAATTTGCTCTAAGGCCTTTTGTGCATTAGAGTCCAACAAAATTTATCTAATTTTAGTATATCGTTATTGGAGCAACAATGGTACTAAAATTCTTAATAAATCTCATAAAAAGTGGCTAAACCATGGAGCTTTTAACGAAAACTTTTAGGTGGTGGCCAATCTAAGATTGCTTTCACTTTAGAAGGATCTAAGCCCAAAGTGGATATAATAAAGCCCAAAAAAAGATTACCTACTTGCAAAAGAAACACTTTTTTAAATTGATGTATAATTTCTCTTGTTTAAGTAGTTCAAAGACTTTTGTAGGTGTTGTAGATGTTCATTTTCACTTGGACTAAAAATCGAATATCATCAAAATACACCACCAAAATTTACCTATATATGGTTTAAGAATAGTATTCATTAATCTCATAAATGTGCTAGAGCATTTGAAAGTCCAAAGGGCATGACAAGCCATTCATAAAGTCCATCGGGTCTTAAAAGCCTCTTCCACTCATCTCGATCTAATCCAATTTGATGATATCCACTTTTAGATCAATCTTTGAAAAAAAATTTGCTCGAGATTAAATCTAACATATCATCTAATGGGAATAGAAACCTATATTTGATAGTAATTTTATTTATTGCTCGACTATCAACACACATTCGCCATGTTCCATCTTTCTTTGGGGTTAATAATGCTGGGACCGCACAAGGGCTAAGACTCTCTTGAATAAAACCCTTTTTAATAAGTCCTCAACTTGTCTTTTAATCTCAACATGTTGGTAGGGTTCATCCTATAATGTGGAAGATTAAGAAGTTGAGAACCTAAGAACTCAATAGCATGTTGAATGTCTCTTAGAGGAGGTAGCTCATCGGAAGCTCATCGCAATATCGTTAAAATCGAAGAAGAAAAGAGACCACAACAGTATGAGTCTCATTAGTCTGGTTTGACTTCTTTTACATGTAATATGTGAAGAAGAAATGGATCAAAATTCTTTTCAGAAGCACCAAAACCTATTATTTCTATCTTTGGGGTCAAAGGAGAAAGAGTAGGTGTTTTAAAATAAGGATCAGAAATGATAGTGTTAGGCATAATGAGGATTTTCTATGATAATTAATTGAAGTTTGGCATTTTCTTCAATAGAGGCTTAGTCAAGTAAAGTCAAGTTGTTTTGTGGTGTTATGGAGGTGTTTTTTCTCCTTTATTGGTAGGAGTTTAATAGTCTTATTATTATGTTTAAAACATAAGTATTTTCCCTACCATAGTGAATAACATTCATATCATATAGCCAAGGTCGTCTAAGAGAATATGAGCAATGTCCATAGGGAGAACATCACACCAAATTTGATCCTCATAGCTTCCTATTTTAATAGTAACTAAACACCGATTGGTGATGGGAAGAGATGTATGATTTACCCAACTAACATGAAATGGTTTAGGGTGGGGTTCAGATTTTAGGTTGGCTCGAGTTAAGGTATGTGTTGAAATGACATTCATAGCACTCCCTCCATCTATAACTAACCTACATCTCTTTTCATTACACAAAACATACATGCTAAAATGTTCTTTCTCCTCCAATCTTCTTCTCATTTTTTATTACAGAAGACATCTCATCACATTAACATGAGGGTCATTTAATTCAATTCTTCATCGATAATGGGGTGTCATCATAAACTTCTTCTAAATTATCATCTATTGGATTTTCAACTTCTTCTAAAAATAAGATTTGAGCTTTACATTGATTTTGCATATGACCTTTTATGATATTTAAAACATATTACTTCCTAATGTTCTTAGAGCTCCCTTCAATTGAAGTTTTAGGAGGGATTTAGATGGGGTCTAACAAAGATCTATTGGATGAAATGGAATGTACTTGACTTTTAATTTTAGAGAGGAGATTTCTTTTGTTCAACCATAATGATAATGAAATGCTTCCTAAAGATTGTGGGTCAAATAATTCAACTTCATTTCTAATGTCAGCCCTAAGTCCAATAACAAATTTATTGGCTAATTTCTAATCATTATCGAGTTCTAGAAACTAGATCTTCAAAAGTGTTCAAGTATTGACAAGATAATTACCTTGTCTCAAAGTTAATAATTACTATGTAGCTTCTTATCATGATGCCTAGGACAATACTTTCTCTTAACATTTCTTTCATTTCTATCCAAGTGAGGTTTGTCCTTCCTAATCTTTGTTCTTTAGCTAAAGTATTTGTCCAATAAATTTTAGCATGCCCTATCAATTTCATTTTAGCAAAAGTAACCCTTTGGTAATCATCCATTTTATACCAATCAAAGAAGTCATCCATTTGAACTAACCAATCGAGAAATTTATTTGGATCATGTATACCATCATAAGTTGGCTTACTTTAACTCTTGAGATGGATCATTAGAGTCTTCTATAGTCTTAAAATAATTTTCTCCCTTCCACCATTTCTAGCAATTGATGTCTTCTAAGTGGTTGATTTTCTCATGGTTTGGATACGAATCTTCTTCATCTATCCCTACTAGCACAGTCTGAGCAGGTATTGGAGGAGGAGTTGGTACTCTATTATTTTGTAGATGCGCAATAAGAGTTTGCATTTGTTGTTTAAGTTCGTGCATTTGATTCTTACTTTCTTCTAATATTTGTTGAGTTTTGTTCATTGTCTTGGATCCTAAGATCTAAGGCATCTAATCTAGTCAAATTTTCAACTTGATCTTGAGAGATAGATTTTGGTGCCATGAGATTTTTTTTTAAGGAAGAAAAAAAGATATAAGGGACCAATGAAAAAATGAAAAAAATAAATAAATAAGTATAATATTGTGCAATCAAAGTGAAATTTTAAGCTAAGAGAACTTCCGGTGAGGATACAAGACCACTTAAATCCCAAGCTCTCCAGACTTTAGGTATTTTTTTGACAAAGTTTTATTTAGCTTCCAAAATCACCAAGTTTAACACCCTTATATTATTATGCATGCATATTTTTTTTATATATATATTTTTAATGCAATAGAATAAAAATGCTCAAATTTATCAAGCCTCTTTTTTTCTTTTTAAGAAAGCAAGTTATCATAAGTTAATCAAAGAAACTTCTAAAATTAACCATAAATAATAACAAAGATAATAAAGCAAGTAATTAGATTTTGATTTGCACTAATGGCTAGGTTGCTTTAGGTGATGAACTACCTCACCAAGGTACTCTTAATTTTTTTTTCTCTTTTGGAGGAGGGGAGGGGTGCAAAATTGGAAAATGGCTAAAATATATAATAGAGCTTACTAATTGAAATTTTATGCTATCACCATAAACTTGCAAGCAATATATATATCTTTCCAAGCTACTAATGTTTTTAAACTATCACATAAAAGAAAATTAATTAACCTCACAAGTCCAAGAAAACTCACAAGTTTGAAGACAAGTCCAACACTTGAGTTTCTCCCTTTGTTGAAGAACTTTTGACCAAATTTATTCTTCCTTTCGCCTGATACCAAATTTGAGGTGTGCATTCTTTCTTTTGATGAGATTGAGAGAACGGGTATTGGAGGTGAAGAAAGAAGATATGTGGGATAACTAGCGCTCCCACCAAGGATTGCCAAGGTTTGGCCACCAAGCTCTCAAACCACAAGAATAACTCAAAAATTTGTAATTGCCAAAATATCTCCTTCATTCTAATAAGAGGGACTATTTATAGCCATTACAAGCATCTTTCAAAAGAAAAGAATTCAAAACATGGAGGGAAAGGTGGGTGGCCACATTAATGTGAAGCAATAAATTATCTCATTATTTTATGCCATCCACCCATTTCACATGCTATTATTTTATGTGGATTCAACCACCTCACATGTCATGCTTTGAATTTTTAAATGCAAAATTTTAAACATGGAGTTTCTAGAAGAAAATTAAAAATTACATAAATAAAAAAAGATGAAATCATAAAATGGGCCTTAGCAGGCTAATGGGCTAAGTCTTCTTCTTTCTTGAATTTTCTTGGGCTTTAGCTTGAGATCTTATAAATGGGCCTTGGGCTCTAATTTGTTGATCCTCATGATTAGAGATTTTGTAAATGGGCCTTGGGCTTTAATTTGTTGATCCTCATGATGTTCTACATTACAAACCTATTCAAAAATAAAGATATTTTAAGATTAAGTAAAGTGAATTACTATCACAAAACACATAACATTTTATTTCTTTCTCACATGTGTATAACATGCATATGAATGGATCCTAAGCATATCTATACATACAAATGAGAATGTTTAGCATACTTTATGATGAATGCTAAATGAGCTACTTAAGAAAATTTGAATGCTTTATGATGCATGACTTTCATTAAGTAGAAAAGAGGTTTTCTTATCCGTTTTTCACATGCACACATGTATTTATGAAAGTCGGTGAGTGCCATTGTTAACTGTAAGGTACAAGACCTACTTAGAGATACTTAAAGCTAAGAACCGGGTTGTCGGACTAATATACCACTTTCCTTAAATACATGCATATGTACAAAAAAGAAATGCATGGAAAGAGAATGCTAAGTGAGTTACTTTAAAAAATTTGAATGTTTTATGGTGCATGATTTTTATTAAGTAGAAAAGAGATTTTCTTATCCACTTTTCACATGCACACATGTATGTATGAAAGGCATAAGTGAGTACAAGATGGGAGAAAATTCCACACACATAGAGTTGCCTTCAATGTGAAAGGAGAGGCAAAATTATATATGTGAAATTCATCTTGGTAAGATGCCATGATCCATGATACTTATTCAGTGATCGATACATCATCAAAATATAGTGTATTAGCTTGAAGAAGTCACTTTTAATAGAACTAATCACCCCAATAAGGACTCTAAGGACATGAGACTGCATATGTACCAGAGATTCTTCACCTACTTTACATGAAAAAGTAAAGCAAGATTTATTTTAAATCAGGTTCGTTAAGTTCTCTACAGGGGTAAGCTTCCATAGTTAATTACATCCTAAAGGATATGATCCTTTAGGAAAGCACTCGATTAAGGTAAATGATCATTGTCTTTGAAGATTTCAATAGGAAGGACTATTAATCGATTGATTTATGTTTGGAAGATTAAATGAGATTGATCAAAAGAGGGAGTTATTATCTAAGCCAAAATGGGAGATAAGTAGGAGAGGCTCACGATGCTAGGAAACCTAGCGAACATCTCAAACTATCCTAAAATTGGGCTTTATATTTTGGAAATTGATTTAGTTTGTTGGAGTTGCATTTTTCATTAGAATTTTAGGACTTAAGATTCCTTAACATAAGATTAAGGAAATACCTAAGAGGTGAGGAGTTATGCTTATGGCCCACAAAGGGGAGAAACAACCTCAAAAATTAAATCTAGAGAGCTTCGACGAGGGCCAGAAGCACAACCTAAATCTAAGGAGAAAATGGGTAATCAGTTTGCCTCCATAAGAGAGGACAAATCACCTGATAGATTTGACTTACAACTGCCTGGGGGTGGCCGCCAACTAACTCCTTCTACAATTTTAGATAAATGTAGGCAAGTCTTTATGCTAATGTAAGATAGCTAGGCAATTATTATTTAGAAAGAGACTAAGTCCTTAAACTCACTCCCTAAAGAGATTATATCGTGTAAAGGGCATGCTTCAAATGACATAAATCTAATGCAATTCAAATTTTATTTTATTTTTATTTTTGGACAATTATTATGACTCAGGAAATAAGATTTTTTTATGACTAATGCTTGAGAAATTAGATTTTTGGCCAAAATCAACGAGAAGGTAAGAGGTGAGTTTCCACCATGGCTCTCAAGGTTCATTTGCAAAGGTGAAAGTCCTCCAATCAAGAGTGAAATAAGATGCATTTGTGCATGATATTATAAAGAAATGGTCATCCAACTAAGGGGTTGCTAATTCTTTTATCCTGATTTTAATCCTAAGCTTTAAATGAGGTTATGAGTTATTTAGTTTTAGTTTGAATTGTTAAGTTGGGTAAAAGATTTATTTTTTCCTAAAGAGCCTAATCCACATCCAGGCCATACATAAAGTAAGGAATAAACTAGGAAAAACATGCCACTTACTGCAAAAGCTAAACAAATGATCAAATAATTTATAAAGTTAATTGCAAAAAGAATAAATAGCTGTTTGTGGTCGAGCGCCACCTCATAAATCCAAAAATATCACATTGGGTAGCCGAGCTCTACCCTCAAATTTCAAATTACAAATCAATTAAATTACAAACCCAAATTACAAATCAATTAAATTACAATTTTAAGCAAAGGAATTCATTGTTATGGGGTCTTCAAGCTTTATTCTTCTTTCTTCTTTCTTCTTTCTTCTTCTTATTTCTTCTTTTCTTAAGTGAATTACTTAGAATGATTCATAAAGTATGTTAAATATTCTCATTTGCATGTATAGATATGCTTAGGGTTCATCCATATGCATGTTATGCATGTTGGGAAAGAAATGAAGTAATGTGTGTTATGTGAATTTTGATTCATTTCATTTAATCTTTAAATATCTTTCTTTTTGAATAGGTTTGTTTAGGGTTTGTCTAAACTTAGGATTGACTAAAATATGTAATCAATACATTCACCTAAATGAAACTAAAATGTTAACCTATTTTAGAAATTACTTAGGATTAGGGAAGGAAAGAGAAGTTATCTTCTCTTTCCCTCTCTTCATAACTTAGCAACTAATTGTAGGTTTCACTTAAACTCAATTAAAATAAGAAATAAAAATAACCCAAAACACTTACATAACTTAAATGAAACCCTCCTCTAAGATGAATATGTCCTTCACACTTAGAAAACTTGAACCTAAAGTCCTTAGCTAAGCATACCACACAAACCTTTAAAGCACACACATTAGCCGAACTCTACCCTTATACAACCCGGATTATAAATTAATAAAATTAAAATTTAAGTAAAGGAATTCATTGTTATGGGGGTCTTCAAGCTTCATTCTTCTTTCTTCTTTTCTTCTTTTCTTCTTCTTATTTCTTCTTTTCTTAAGTGAATTACTTAGAATGATTCATAAAGTATGTTAAATATTCTCATTTGCATGTATAGATATGCTTAGGGTCCATCCATATGCATGTTATGTATGTTGGGAAAGAAATGAAGTAATGTGTGTTATGTGAATTTTGATTCATTTTATTTAATTTATGAAGCTAATCACAAAAAAAAAAAAAAACAAATAACTCATAACCTCATTTAGAGCCTAAGTTAAAATCAAGATAAAAGAATTAGCAACCCCTTAGCTGGATGAGCATTTCTTTTCTAAAATCATGCATAAAAATATATTATTTCACTCTTAATTGGAGGGCTTTTACCTTTGCTAGAGAACTTGGCTTGACCTTTGAGAGCCATGGTGAAAATTCACCTCCTCCCTTCTTGCTGATTTTTAATCTTCTTTCTCATGCATTAGTCATACAAAATCTTATTAGCCTTAGTCAAAATAATTGTCCAAAATAAAAAAATAAAATGAAATTTGAATTGCATTAGATTTAGGTCATTTGAATGATGTCTCTTTACAAGATCTAGTCTCTTCAGGGGGTGAGTTTAAGGACTTAGTCTCTTTCTAATAATAAAGAACCTAGCTATCTTGCATAAGCATAAAGACTTACCTACATATATTTAAAATCATAAGAGGAGTTAGTTGGGCCACCCCAGTTGTATGTCAAGTATGGGTGATTTGTCCTCTCGGAGGCAAACCAATTACCCATTTATAGCCTTAAATTTAGGTTGGCTCAGAAGCTCCCTAGATTTAGGTTTTGAGGTTTCTCCACTTGGGCCATAATCATAATTTCACCTCTTAAGAATTTCCTTAATCTTGTGTTAAGGAATCTTAAGTCTTAAAATTCTAATAAAAATGCAACTCAAATAAACTAAATCAATTTCTAAAACATAAAGCCCACTATAGGATAGTTTGATATGCTCACTAGGTTTCCTAGCATTGTGGGCATCTACTATATATCTCCCATTTTGGCTTCGATAATAACTCCCTCTTTTGATCAATCCCTTTTGATCTTCAAAAATATAAACCAATCGATTGATAGTCCTTTCCTATTGAAATATTCAAAGATAACAATCATTTACCTTAATCGAGAGTCTTCCTAGGGAATCCCCATTTCTTAGGATGTAATTGACTATGGGGGCTTGCCCCTGTAGGGAACTTAATGAACTTGGTTTAAAATAAACCCTGCTTTACTTTTCCATGTAAAGTAGGGAAGAATCTCTGGTACATATGCAAACCTATCGCTCTTAGGAGTCCTTATTGAGGTAATTAGTTCCATTAAAGGGTAGTGACTTTTGTCTTTTGAGATAGTATACTATTTTCTTGATGATGTATCTGATCACTTAAATAAGTACATCTGTGGATCTGTGTGGCGTCTTAACAAGATGAATTTCTATAAGGTCTCCTCTTTCTTTTCTCCCCACAAATTTGAATGGCAACTCCCAATAGGAATTATTCACCATAAATTTTTTCGGCGACTCCACTGGGGATGATTCCTCTATCCATCTTTGGTAAATGATCATTGTCCTTGAGTATTGATAGTGGATTTATACTTTTGTATGAATCCAAGACTATCCTTCTTTCTGTTGGCACTTAGCTAATTTTATTCTTGAGCTGAGTTAGCCAACATCTTTAAGTTTTAGGATCACATTCCTTGTTGGTCTTAAAACCCCTGTTGGGATCTCCAATGGGTAAAATGAAAAGATCTAAAATAAAAAGAAAACATCTTTAAGACTACCTCCTTACCATTTTCATGGTAAGGAAAGGTTCATCCTAAAAATAATAAAAGCTTCCATAAAGAACTTTGCTTTTTAAAAGCACCTTTTCAAAAATGCACTTAATAAAAATATTTTTTCACAAAATTTTATAACCATCATTTAAAAATTATCATAATTGTTACATGTAGGGATTTTCAAAAATAAAACTAATAACATTTTCCAAAAGCACAAATGAACATCTTCTTTCAATTCACTTTGATGAAGATTCAATTTTCAAAATAAAATGAACAATGATCTTTTTTAAAAACTACAATTACAATCATAAAGTTTTCAAAAGCACACATGAATCTTTCTATTTCAATACATTCACACTTATTGAATGGAAAGTTCATTTGTAAACAAAATTAAAATTTCAAAAATATATGAATACCTTCATTTAATATACTCAAGTTTATTAAATGAAGATTTCATTCAAACTAAAATAAAATATCTTTAGAAATCCCACTTAAAAAATTTCACATATGTTTTAAAGTTGGAATTCCTCTTTCAAAAAAGCAACAATCACACACAAAAAATTTATTTTTCAAAAGTTAGATTGATCTCCATTCCACATACCTAAAATTGTTGAATGGAGGTCCCCTTTTTCAAAAATTAAAATTCCAACAATCATATTTCAGAAAATTTTCAAACATACATTTGGAATTTCATTTAGCATAATCAAATTTTCTAAGTGAAGTTTCAAATCCAAAATCAAAATCAACAATCATATTTCAAAAAAAATTTCAAACATACATTTGGAGTTTTATTTAGCATAATCAAATTTGCTAAGTGAAGTTTCCAAATTCAAAATCAAAATCAACAATCATCTTTCAAAATTTTCTAAAACACATTTGGAACCTCTGTTAACATACCCAAATTTGTTAAGTGAAGTCTCCAAATCCCAAAATTCAAAAATTTTCTAAAACACATTTGGAATTTCATTTAGCATAATTAAATTTTCTAAGTAAAGTTTCCAAATCCAAAATCAAAATCAAGAATCATATCTAAAAATTTTAAAACAATATTTGGAACTTCATTTAACATACCCAAATTTGTTAAGTAAAGCTTCCAAATCCAAAAATAAAAAATTTCAAACACCTTTTGGAACTTCTTCCCTTAGCATACCAAATTTCCTAAAGAGAAGTTTCCATTTTTCAAAATCAAAAGTGAAATCAAAATTTTAAACACACCATTTGGAATTTCATTTAGCATACTCAAATTTACTAAGTGAAAATCCCATTTCATAAAACCAAGTTGGACTTCATCTTTAGCATACCAAATTTACTAAAGTTGATTCTCCACTTTCAAACACTTCAAAAACAAAACAAAACACTCAGGATTCCCTTAGCATACCAAATTTGCTAAGGATCATACCCTTTTCCAAAAAGCAAAACATTCCAAACAAATGAAACCTTTAGGATTCTTAGCATACTTAAATTTGCTAAAAAAAAAAAAAAAAATCCTATTTTCAAAAATTAAACAAATTACACTTGGATTCTTCACTAAGCATACCTAAATTTGCTAAGTAAGAATTCTAAAATTTTCAAAATCAAAATAAATTCACAAAAAGGAACAATCACTTTTACTTCACTTAGCATACCTAAATTTGCTAAGTAAAGTAAAATTCCAAAACAATCAAACAAAACAAAATCATTTTGACCCTTACTTTAACATATCTAAATTTGTTAAAGGGAAGGGTCCTCAAAATTACAAATTTAAATTCAAAACTTCAATAAACCTATGGAAGCATCCTATCAAAATTTTGAATCCATATTTCAACATACCTAAATTTGTTGAAGTTTGGATTCATATTCAAATTCCTCTTTCAATCAATCTTTTAAAATCTATTTGAACCCACTTAACACTTCCAAGTTATTGGATGTGGGTTCAAATTTTCAAAATTTAAAATTTAAAATCTATGGAGATA
Source organism: Cymbidium sinense (assembly GCA_021442155.1). NCBI lineage: Eukaryota > Viridiplantae > Streptophyta > Magnoliopsida > Asparagales > Orchidaceae > Cymbidium > Cymbidium sinense. The sequence continues at coordinate 22,361,108 of CM038215.1, forward strand.
GAAACTGATACAAGTTCATTCCTCATTGCAGATTCTTTTAGGTGCTCGAGGTTAGTTTACTATAGTTGTGCAAATGGCCGCCAAAATTTGTCTTTACATTCCCCACATATGGATCTAGCTTTAGATGTGACTTCTCCATCTAGACCATACCCACTTGATCCACTTTGGCTAGGGATTTGAGGGGGCCAGGAACACTTGTGAGGGCATTCCCCTCACCATAGTTAGTAGGAAGAAGGTGATCGGGTAGAAGTCGGTCATCAGGATAGACTTACCATGTGATTCAGATGTATCCTCATGAGGAAAGTTGTGATTAGCACTTCAACTATTAGTCAGAGCAGGTTCTAGTTGAGTTCATCCGTGAGTTGTCCCTATTATAAGTGCGGATAGCACCCCATCATATGTACCCTCTAAGGTAAGGCTCCCCGGTTTAGGCTTGTCTCCCGACATTTTAGTATTCTCACACTCCTCTCATCCTACCTATACCTAGTGTAGGAATAAGAATCGTATGGTCAAATGGTTCCACACTTGAATATCTAGAGAGGTAGAGGCAGCATTTAGATCAACCATGGATGAGTCTCCCATGATCACTTCACCACTGGTTACAAAAAACTAGTTTCATCCTCTCTCAGGATTAGACAGAGAGGATGCTAGGAGGATCCGTTCATTACCTCCTCTAGTGGTGCACTTACAACCAATATGAGTAGGAGGTCACACGCACCTCAATGTTTACACTAGGTAGTAGCATCTGATGATTAAAGTTTAGTACCCAGTTTGATCTTTGATTTGTTATCCCCCATAGTGTAGGGAGGTAGATTCATCAGGAGAGGGCCTATGAGGCCCTTACATCACACATTACTATGAGAGTGAAAGGTTCGAGCTTGTTTGGTTGATTTTCCATTGGTGTAGTGACCATACCGATAGTATTCTCCTCAGGGGACCGACCACAAGAGGCGTGACACAGAGTCTGGAGTTCCACCCCACCGCTTCTACCCCACGGTGAGGTCCATGCCTCTCGACGATAGTGATCACACCGACACAAGATGTTTGTACATGCTAAGTTAGATCATTCTTAGATGAGATAGTTGCACACTATTTTATGGAGAAGAAGGAGATCTTAGGGTACACCTGGTTCGATGAAGAGAGAGTCAGCTTCGATCCCAATGAAGATGACTTGATGGGGGATTCAGCTGATGTAAGCATGGTTGACACCAAAGGTTCTCTTCTTAGGGAGTAACAGACCATGGAAGGTGATGAGGTTGATCAAGGAGACACCGCAGAATCAACCCATCACCTCCAACAATAGTTAAGGTAGAAAGATGAGCAGATTGAAAGGATGGCACAACAATTACAGGACTTGTTAACAGTAGTGTCAGTACTTCAAAAGCAAGCCCCTCCAGTTCATCCTAGTACAATTGATGTCAGTCAGCCTGAGCTAGTGCATGTCTTGGACCCAATCAAGACTCTACCTCCCATTGGGCAAGGTAGTACTAGCCTATATAGGAAGGTAGTGGATAGTACCTCCATACATGAAAAAGATCTAAAATCCATGGTTGAGCAGCAGGTGAAGGAAACTTTGGCTCAAGCCCAGGGAGGATCATTGGTTCTAAAGGGTAGACCCTACCTAGAGGAATTTGATGCTATCTAGCATCCCAAAGGTTTCATGCCTCCTTCCTTCAAAAGCTTGATGGGCGGGGAATCGAGGAATGTAGCTCACTCCCCAATGCATGAAACGCTTTACTCTTTAGACTCTTTGTCAGTAGCCTAGCGGGTATCGCTTTGATTGGTATGTTGAACTGCCCAACTATTCAATAAAGACATTTACTAAGTTAGAGCAACTCTTCATCAAGATATTTGCTGGAGCTCAGCAAAGGGTTACTGTAGGTGATCTCGTTATAGCACAACAATACTTTGGTGAGTCACTTGTTGATTATATTCTCTGATGGCATAACCTAAGTATGAAGTGTGAACCATAACTGTTTGAACAGTATGCCATTGAGATTCTTTTGAAGAATATCCATGGCCTGGTCACCTTCATGCTTAAGGACTTCATCATAAAGACATTTGAGAAGCTAATCAACAAGGTGACTAGTCTACAAAGACAGGCCAAATAGTTTCCTTTTCCAGATCAGCTGCCCAAGTAGAAACCCCAAAAGGTCTATGAAAAAAAAACCTGGAGCAGTAGCAATGGTTGATAAGGGGATGCAGCCAGCTAGAGATCAGTCTGAGAGACCATGATCTCAACATCCTCCACCTCCTTTGGCACCACCGAGGCAACCCTATTGGCCTCCACCGCAGCCTCCACGGGCCAAAGACACCACCGCCAACCATACCACAAGTGACATGCATATTCCGCTAGGTATGGTCCGCTTACTTTTAGATAAGTTAAACAAGCCTTATTCTTTTAAGAGGGAGGTAATCGAAAATCTTTAAGAATCTCTTAAACAAACTTGATTTGCTACCCAGCCTAGAGATGGAGGAAGTAGGCAAAAGTCATGATCCAAAATTTTGCCCTTACCACTGTATGCTAGGCCATGTTTTGAAGGATTGCTTTACATTTAAAGATTGGTTTGAACACAATTTCAAGACTGATGTTGTACTTATCCCAAAAGAATACCTTGTGGAACAACCTTCTAGTTCCATTATGGAAATCCTTGGGGATACAAGTGATCCTACCAAAACCAAAGAAGGTTGGGATATTTCTTTGTCTAAAACCTCTAAGAAAATAATTTAGAAGATCAAGAAGCTTTCCTTGTAGGTGCCTGAGTTAGCTCAAATTTCCAACACCAAGGAAGGTTTACAAGTTGCTAGTGCCAACTCTAGGAAAGTGGGAGCTTAGTAGCGAAGCGTGTCACCGAGATAGCCAACGCAGCTAGACCATGTAGACTCAACCTTCAGTTGTAGCTTTCACATCGGTGACTTCTACCACTTTATGGTGAATAAATTCCTATTAGGGAGTCACCTTTCAAATCTGTTAGGAAAAAGAAAGAGGAGACCTTATAGAAATTCATCTTGGTAAGACACCGTGCAGATCTAGAAATGTACTTACTCAAGTGATCAGATATGTCATTAAGGAAATAGTGTACTATCTCGAGAGATAGAAATCACTATCCTTTAATGGAACCAATCACCTCAATAAGGACTCCTAAGGATGATTGGTCTACATATGTACCAGAGATTTTTCCCCTACTTTATATGGAAAATTAAAGCAGAGTTTATTTTAAATCGGGTTTATTAAGTTTCCTATAGGGGCAAGCCCCCATAGTTAATTATATCCTAAAGGATGGGATCCCTTAGAAATACTCTCGATTAAGGTAAATGATCATTATCTTTGAAGATTTCAATAGGAAGGACTATCAATCGATTGGTTTATATTTGAAGGATCAAATGAGATTGATCAAATGAGAGAATTATTATCAAAACCAAAATGAGAAATAAGTAGGAGATGCCCATGATACTAGGAAACCTAGCGAGCATCTCAAACTATCCTATAGTTGGGCTTTACATTTTAGAAATTAATTTAATTTATTTGAGTTGTATTTTTTCATTAAATTTTAGGACTTAAGATTCCTTAACACAAGATTAAGGAAATGCCTAAGAGGTGAGGAATTAATCTTAGGGCCGATAAAGGGAAGAAGCAACCTCAGAACCTAAATTTAGGGAGCTTCGATAAGGGCCAGAAGCACAACCTAAATCTAAGGAGAAAATGGGTAATTGGTTTGCCTCCACAAGAGAGGACAAATCACCCAACAGCTTGGACTTGCAACCGCCTGGGGGTGGCTACCAACTAACTCCTCTTACGATTTTAAATACATATAGGCAAGTCTTTATGCTTATGCAAGATAGCACTATTATTATTTAGAAAGAGACTAAGTCCTTAAAGTCACTCCTAAAGATAGATCATGTAAAGGGACATGCTTCAAATGACCTAAATATAATGTAATTCAAATTTCATTTTATTTTCATTTTGGATAATTATTTTGACTCAGCTAATAGGATTTTATGACTAATGCATGAGAAAGAAGATTAGTGGCCAAAATTAGGGAAGGGAGGAGGTGAGTTTCCACCATGACTCTCAAAAGGTTAAGCTGGGTTCTCTGGCAAAGGTGGAAGCCCTTCAATCAAGAGTGAAATAAGATGCATTTGTGCATGATATTATAAAATAATGCTCTTCCAGCTAAGGGGTTGCTAATTCTTTTATCTTGATTTTAAACCTAAGCTTTAGGTGAGGTTATGAGTTGTTTAATTTTATTTTGAGTTGTTAAGTTGGGTAAAAGATTTATTTTTCTCTAAGGAGCCTAATCCACATCCTGGCCATACATAAAGCAAAGAAGAAACTTAAAAAATCATGCCACTTAATGCAAAAGCTAAACAAATCATCACTCAATTTATAAAGCTAATCGCAAAAAGAATAAATGATCGTTGTGGTCGGGCACCATTGTAAAAACCCAAAAATATCAAATTGGGTAGCCGAGCTCTACCCTTATACAACCCGGATTACAAATGAATATTACAATTAAGCAAAGAATTCTTTGTTATGTGGATCTTCAAGCTTTATTATTCTTTCTTCTTTCTTCTTTCTTCTTTTTTCTTTCTTCTTTCTTCTTCTTTGGATGGTTGGATGGTAGATGCTCCAAGGCTTCACATGGTGCATAAAATAGGATCTTATGACCAATGCTTATTCTAATCCCCATAATAAATCATTCTAAAATCCTAATTATACAATTTTTTACATGAAAAGGAAAAAAAAATGGAAATCTAACTAACACCTGCGAAACAAAGGTTAGCTAAATCACACCATACAAATCCCAAGCATGTATATTGAACTTATCACCCCACACATGGGTGTCTAAGTCCACCTGGTCTATGGATTATGCTTAGGGGTATAAAGCACCTGCAAGCAAAAGCATTTATATTTTTATTTATGATAGCTCCCTTTAAGCATAATTCCTTGTAGAAAAGAATAGTTAGACTAAGGAAGTCCTACCATTCATTCTACGAGCATACACCCTAACATCTAGTCTAATACATATATCATAAAACATAACATCAAACCATGCACCGACCTAACCTAAGGCTAGAAGTGGGACTTAGGCTAATGTGTGTGCTTTGAAGTCTTGTGTGGTATGCTTTGCTATAGTATTAGGTTCAAATTTTCTATGTACGAAGAACATGCTCAACTTAGAGGAGGATTTCATTTAAGTTGTTTAAGTGCTTTGGGTTGGTTTTATTTCATGTTTTAATTTGGTTTAAGTGAAACCTATAATTAATTACTAAGTTATGAAGAGAGAGAAAGGGAAGAGAACTTCTCTATCCTTCCTTTACCTTAAGTAATTTTCTAAAGTAGGTTCATATTCTAGTTTTATTTAGGTGAATGTTTTGATTTCATCTTTTAATCAATCCTAAGTTTATATAACTCTAAACAAACCTATTAAAAAAGAAAGGCATTTTAAGATTAAATAAAATGAATCAAAATTAACATAACACACATTACTTCATTTCTTTCCCAACATATATAACATGCATATGGATGGACCCTAAGCATATCTATACATGCAAATGATGAGTATTTAACACACTTTATGATGCATGCTAAGTAATCCATTTAAGAAATTTAGAAGTTGAATATGCATGATTTTTCTTAAGTAGGGTTTTCCTTATCCAAATTTTCACATACATACATGAAAGTAAGAAAGGCATAAGTGAGTGTATTAACAGAGGTGTAAGGTACAAGACCTACTTAGGGATACTTAAAGCCTTGCAATCGGGGTTGTAGACTAATATACTTCTCCTTAAATACAAACATGTATATAAAAGAAATGAAGTAGAAAAGGGAAATGCAAAAGTTTATTTAATGGATTCATTTTACTTGATACAATTTATACATGCAAATATAGGTAACCTTTCTTAGGTGATATCATAAGGATGAATAAGGTATGGAATTAAGTAAGTGTTGGGTTCTTTTCAAATGAACCCTACATCTTACTAACTCCTATTCAAAACTCTGCTAACATAAGGAAGAAAGAGAACCTAAGCTAAGCATACCTTTATAAACTATCACATGCAAGCTTATAATTAAAGTATAAGTAGCACACTTTCAGATTTGGAATTTGATTTATGTATTTTGAAAATAATTTATATTTAGTAGTGATAATAGACACTCATATTTTACTTTAGCCAACACATACACGTTTGACATAAAGTAAACAATTTCATTTTAAAATTTGAAACATAAAATTATGAATGCATGAAATCACATCGCATACAACTTAACATGTTGGGAAAGATCCAAAGCAATGAAAGCATGTAAACAAACTCACTTCACTTAAATCCTAAAGACATTCTTATAGAATAAGAAAATTTAGAATAAATCAAAGTGAATTTAAAATGATTTTTTTTTTAGTTTGAAGTTTGATTTAATTTTGAAAGGGTGAGATGATTTTGCTATTCCTAACCCATTCCCACATATGTTTGATATATATTTTTTTAATTTTTAGATTATTAAATCCAATTTTAAGCATTGATTAGGTTAAGGTATGAATTAAGTAGCTTAATTAACCCTTACCTACACCACCTTAGAAAAATTAACTAAATAATTATGAGCCAATGAGATGACATAAAACCCACAAGGAATTTAAATTTGCAATGCACCTAATAATGAAAAGGCCTAATGCAATTTGGCTCATAATTAAAATTTAATTAAGCTAAGGGATTTAGCTTAAGTAATTTCAAAATACCCTTTCATACTTATGAATGGGTTTTTGATTTCCTTAATTGAACTTAGGCTATTAAACACTCAAGCATCTACCCAAAGTAGATTAATTAAGTTTTGGAACTTTTAAAATTTTTTAGAAATTTATTAAGGGATAATTAATGAATTAACCCTTAATTAAGAGGAGATTATGGAGAATAGGGGTTTAGGGAATATCTTAGGGAAATGCCCCAAAATTATTCCATAAACCTTATACTTACAGATCTAACCTTAATCAACCCTAATCATAGGTAAAACCACTAATCATGCCCCTAATTATGCTTAATTATATAAGAAGGGTAATTAGGAAACCATATGCACTCAATCAAGCCTTCAATAAATCCCAAGAAAATTAGGGGAGTGAGGTCATCCCCTAAAACTTACCCAAGAAATTTGTGATTAATCAGGCCTAATCAAAGAGTAATTACAAAATATACTTTCCAATAAAACCAAATTTAGAGAAAATCATATTTCAAAACTCATCAAAATTAATTATAAATATAGGTTTAATTATCTATCCATAGGTTTTATTTCATATTTTGAATTTTCTATGAAGAGTTATTCATTTTAAAAGATCCATGGATTAATTAGAATTAATTAGGCATTTTTTCTAATAATCCTACCAATGCGAGATGGTGGGCGCTGCTTTACATGCATCGCAGCGGAAGGGAAAACAAAGGCATATGACACGCTTAAATTCTCTATCCTCCGATCAAAGATTGGATGACTAAGGATTTCCCCCCTGATTTATAATAGATAAATGATATCTAAATGTGTTAAATAATCTCAACTGTCCATCTAAAATGAGCAGATGGAAGGCTGAGATGAGCTAAGTTCTTCCCCTTGATCAATAGAGACCGTCCATGATCAAGTTGAAGATCCAAGCTCTATGGAATCATTAAAATACAACCCACACCATCTAGAGACATACGCAAAATCCAAATCAAAATTTGATGAGGTGAAAATTTCTTTCACAAAGCTCCACACCACATTGAGTTTAGTGATAAAAAAATTTCATACCTCATCGGAGGTGATCATCGGTGCTCTAGATCAATGAGGTGGCATTGTCTGGTGGAGACAGATCCTTATTGAAATTCCTAGGCCTTGGGATTGAGTGGCTTGCTCTATGGACCAACACCACTTGAAGATCCCAGCGGTTTTGATCCAATTGCTCCTCTCCTTGCTATGGGAACTCCAATGGAAGCTTGAGTGAGCTCAGATTGGTCCTTCAAAGAAGTGTGAAGGAGGAATTGAGAGGAAATGAAGTGTAGAAGAAATTGGCAATTCACTCTACCTTCCTTATTTTTTACTGTTCAAAAGCTAAGAAGAACAAAATGGTAAGAGCTCTAGGAGGTTTAGGATCAATCCCCAATGGCTCCTCTGGCTTCCTATTCTTCAATTGACCTTGAGTGTGTCAAAATAGAAGTGAATTATATATCTCCCCATGGATCGAACGGCAATCCATGCCATTTTGATCCAATTGATGAGATTGGAGAGCTTGTTTTGACTATTTTGAGTGTCCACATGGTCGGTTTGATCCAAAGAATGGATTGCCATCTTCCCATGTGCTTGAATTGAGCTTGAGAGGGATTTTGAAATTTCAATTTTAGGGAGGTGGTTTGGTTGGGACAAATGGGCTGACCCAAACCCATTGGGTTGGTGCACCACTCACTAAGTCCCCTTGAGCTTTAGGAAAGCCTCAAGTGATTGTGAAGAGGGTATGACCAAATTACCCATAGGTTAAGCCAAAATTTGTTCTATGACCTAGGGGTAGGATGGTCATTTTTCTAATTTTCCACTTTGGATATGTTGGGTATGTAGAGAAACTAGGTTAGGTCAAGTCTCATTGGATTTGGAATCCATTTGATAAGGTTTGGCTCATGTTGACCCATTTAGGTCAAAATGGGTCAACTTGGGTCAAGTTGACCAATAGGTCAAATTGGGTCAAGTTCATATGACCATTTGAAATATTTTTTGGTGGCTTTGGTTTGACTCAATTTGGTATATATTTGGTTTTGGCTCAATGACTTCATTTAGGTCAAATGGGTCAAGTTGACCTATTTGACCCATTTGACCTATTTGAGGTAGGTCAAGGGTAGGTTTAGGTTAGGTTATTCATATGGAATGGATTTGTATATTTGTTTCCAATCAATTTTGGTTAAGTTCAATGTTGTCTAAAGTCAATTAAAGCTGGGTCTAGTTGGCTAATTGAGACTTTGGTCAAGTTCCACAAGTGATTTGGGATGGACTTGACCCATTGGTTTCAATCAATTTGGCTTAGATCAAGTTTTGTCACATTTTGACCCTTTAGGTCAAAATGGGTCAACTTTCAAGTCACCAATTGGGCTAGGTTAGGCTCAAATGTTATTTGGTCAAGTTCAAACATAGTCATGAGTGAACTTAGATCAATGGTTTCAATCAATTTGGCCTATGGTGAAATTTACAAGGTTTCATTTTAGTTAAGTGTTCACTTGGTCAACCCTTAGGTTTGACTTAGTTTGACCCAATTTGATTGATTGATCATCCCATGATGATTGTTGATCATGATGAGAGGGAAATATGAGTTTGGTTCAATCCAATTTGGTTATGATCAAAATTTGGCTCATAAGGGTAATTTAGGTCTAGTGAGCCTAAGTGGGTCAAATGGCTTGGTCAAAGCTTGATTTGAAGTTGATTGATCTTGTATATAGACTTATGATTGACATATAAATTCATTTACAAGTGGTTTGAAGTCAAATGGATTTTGATCCATTTGAAAATTTAATATTCAAAGGAAGAATATGTAGGGGTCTTGGGTCTGATTTTTGATTTGGGTTTTGACTGAATGATTGAAGTTTGGATTTATGTATGAGCTTATGATTGTAGGGTTGATTGAACCATGAGAGAAAATCAAGGGTTTGGCTTGATTTGAAAGTGATTTGGCTAAGTTCAAAATTTTGTCTTGAAAGGCTTAGATTTGATTTTAAGTGGATTTGAGTTTGATTTTTGGAATAGGTTTTGATTGTTTGAAATTATATATGTGAATATAAATGAGAATATAAATGGACCATGAGAAAATTTCAAGGATTTTAGGTGGTTTAATCATGATTTAGGTTAAATCCATTAAAGGGTAATTAAAGGATTTAAGAAAAAATTTAATTTGAAATTTAATTTTTGAATTGATTGATGATTTATATTTATATTTCATTTATATATGAATATAAATGAAAATACAACTAAATTTTGAGAAAATCTTATGAGTTTGAAATGGTTTGATCATGATTTAGGTTAAATCCATTAAAGGAAATTTTAAATTGGAATTTAATTTTTGCCTTTGATTTGATTGATGTATATTTATATTTCATTTATATATGAGAATATAAATAATTTTTGAGAAAATCTCAAGGATTTGAATAGGTTTGATCAAGGTTTATTTTGGCTTAATGGAAAATTAAAGGGACATAAGAAAATTTTCAAGAATTGAATTTAGTTTTAGTTTGAATTTATATTTCATTTATAAATGTAAATAAATATAAATGAGAATATAAATGACATGAGAAAATCTCAAAGGTTTGAATTGGTTTTGATTGATTTTGGTTAAGTCCTTAAGGGAAGGTTAAGGACTTAGAAAATTTCATGAATTGATTTTGAATTTTGAATTTGATTTGATGGGTTTGAATTTATATTTCATTTATACATGAGAATATAAATTAGAATATAAATGTATTATGAGAAAATATCAAAGATTTGAATAGGTTTAGATCATAGTTTTGGTTAAGTCCTTAAGGAGGCTGGGACTTAGTAAAATTGGACTTAGGAATTTTTGATGGATTTTGGTCATGGGTTTCAATCATATCTTTCAATCATGCATTTCAATCATGGAATTGAATCATGGAATTGATTTGAGTTTGGAGAAAATCAAATAGAATTGATTTGGAGTTTGACTTGAAAGAAGGAAAGTGAGGAATTGTTTAATGCTAAGGGTATGAAGTTTTCCTAACACCCCTAAGACATGACCTATTCCTATGGCTAACTCTTCTAAATATTCTAGAGCTAGGTTGAGTGTCCACCTAATCACTAGATGTGTCCTAAGACTAAAGAACTCTTAAAGTCTAAGAGAAATCCTAAGCCTAAGATGGAGGGGTTGGGAGGTCATTCTAAAAATGAGGTCAACAAAGGGAGCCCAATAGGTGTGGTGTGACTGACAAGGAACATCACACGTATTGACATTGACCAAAATGATCAACAATACTGAGTGATCACAAGCACTAACAAAAATAATCTTATCCTTACCCCAAGGAAAAGAAAGAATCAGAACAGTGTATGTATTCTATTATGTCTAGAGAGAGGAAGAAATCCACTATGAGTGTGAACCTTCCACTAGGGAAGCAGGTTCAAGTCACCCATAAGGGGATGAAAAGTGTTTTCACCATGGCTCTCAAAGGTAAAGCCAAGTTCTCTAGAGTAGGGTTTATTTTAAACCGAGTTCGTTAAGTTCCCTACAGGGGCAAGCCCTCATAGTTAATTACATCCTAAGGAAGGGGATTCCTTAGGAATACTCTCGATTAAGGTAAATGATCATCCAAAGATTTCAATAGGTAGGACTATCAATCGATTAGTTTATTTTGGAAGATCAAATGGGATTGATCAAAGAGAGAGAGAGAGAGAGAGAGAGAGAGAGAGAGAGAGAGAGAGATATTATCGAAGCCAAAGGAAGATAAGTAGGAGATGCTCACGATGCTAGGAAACCTAGCGAACATCTCAAACTATCATATGGTTTGGCTTTATATTTTTGAAATTAAATTATTTATTTGAGTTGAATTTTCATTAGAAGTTTAGGGCTTATAATTCCATATTACGTATTGCTATGAAATGCACAAGGGTGAGGATTTATGATTATGGCCCATAAAATGGAGAAGCAATCTTAGAATCTAAATCTAGGGAGCTTTGGCGAGGGCCAACAACACGACCTAAATCTAAGGTGAAAAATGAGTATTTGGTTTCCCTCCACAAGAGAGGACAAACCATCTAACTACTTTGACTTACAACTGCCTGGGGGTGACCGTCAACTAACTCCTCCTAGAATTTTAAATTCATGTAGACAAGTCATATGCTTTGTATGATATAGGTTGTTATTTATTTTAGAAAGAGACTATGTCCTTAAACTCACTCCCTAGAGACTAGATCATGTGAGGGCATGAAAATGATCTGATCTAATGTAAAATATATTACATTTTACTTTCATTTTGGACAATCATTTTCAAGCTTATAGGATTCATATGCATGCATAAGAAATAAGATTATGGGCAAAATTAGAAGAGGAGGTGTGTTTTCAGGGCTCTCAAAGGTCAAGCCAAGTTCTCGGCAAAGGAGCCCTCCAATCAAGAGTGAAATAATATGTTTTATGCATGATGTTAGAAAATAAATACTCATCTAAGGGGTTGCTAATTCTTTTATCTTGATTTTAACTAGGCTTTTGAGGTTATGAGTTGTTTATTTTAATTTTGAGTTGTTTAATTTGGTAGAAGATTTTTTTCCTAAGAGCTTAATCGTCATCTAGGCCTTACATCAAGCAAGGAAGAAACTAGAAAAATATACCATCTTAATGCACAAGCTAAATAAAACATCAAACATTTTATAAAGCTAAAAAGAATAAAAGGCCATTTGTGGTGGGCACCACATAAACCTAAAATAAAGGTGAGCTCTACCCTTATACAACAATTACAAATGAATTAATTTACAATCAAGGAAATTCATGTTATTTCTTGATTTCTTCATTTCTTCTTTTTTCTTTTGGTTCCTTCTTTTGGTTCCTTCTTTCAGATGGTTGGAAGGTGGTTGCTCCAAAGGCTTCACATGGTACATAAGATTTAATATTGTGACTAATGCTCATACAAATCCCCCATAACATTCATTCCAAAAATCCTAATTGCAAAAATACATGAAAAGAAAAGTAAATCTAACAAACACCTGCAAAATAGAGATTAGCTAAATAAACCATACAAATCAAGATGTATATTGGACTTAGCACCACATGGGTAACCAAGTCCACGGCCTATTGGATTATGCTTAGGGGTATAAGCACACACACACAAAAGTATTTATATTTTTATTACTGCCCCTTAAGCACAATCCTCATAGAAAATAATGATTAGACTAAATCATCCTACCATTCATTCTATGCACATTCACCCTAAATTTCAGACTAGAAATAATACATCATAAAATAAAAGCAAACATCAAGCCATGCACCGTCCTAACCTAAAGTTAGAAGTGGTGACTTAACCTAATGTGTGTGCCTTAAAAGGTTTGTGTGGTATGCTTAGCTATGGATTTAAGGTTTAAATTTTCTAAGTGTGAAGATGTTCAACTTAGATGTGTGGTTTCATTTAAGTTGTTTAGTTGATTTGGGTTTATTTGATGATTTATTTTGGTTTAGGTGAACCTTAAATCTAAGGTTGTAAAGAGAGGGAAAAGAGAAGAGAACTTCTCTTTCCTTCCCTACCCTAAGTAATTTCTAAAGTAAATTCATGTTTAGTTTTATTTAGTGAATGTTTTATTATTTATTTTAATTAATCCTAAGTTTATATTTTTCTCTAAACAAACCTATTCAAAAAGAAAGACATTTTAAGATTAAATAAAGTGAATTAATATCACAAAACATACATCACTTCATTTTTTCCCAACATGTATAACATGCATATGAATGAATCTAAGCATATCTATACATACAAATAGAATGTATTTAGCATACTTTATGATGAATGCTAAGAAATGTTACTTAAAAAAAATTGGAATGCTTTATGATGCATGATTTTCATTAAGTAGAAAAGAGGGGTTTCTGTTATCCATTATTCACATACACATGTACATGTATAAATAACAAGTGATTCTGGTATTGTTAGCAGGGTACAAGACCTACTTAGAAACTTAAAGCCTGTAACTGGGGTTGTCTAATATACCACTTTCCTTAAATACAAACACATGTATAAAAGTAATGAATGAAAAAGAAAGATTCAAAAAAGTTTGTATTTGTTTGTTTGTTTGTTTCATTTATGCAATTTATATGCATAAGTGTGGATGTCCTTCTTAGGTAATAGCATAGAAATTGATAGGAATGGGGTTAGACAAGTGTTGTGTTCTTTTCAAATGAACTATACTTTGCCAAATCTATCAAAACTATGCTAAAAGAAGAGAAGGAAAAGCTACACTATGCATCTCCATATTTATATTCACATTCAAGCTGATAAATGATTATAAGTAGCACACTTTCAATTTTAGGTGTTTGATTTATAGATTTTGAAAATAGTTTTGGATTTAGTAGTGTTAATAGTCATTCATATTTTTTACTTTAGCCAAAATAAGCAATTTGACATAAAGATACCATTTTATTTTCAATTTGATTTTCGAAAATCATGAATGCATGAAATTCATATGACATACACATTTAGCATGTTAGGAAAGAACTAAAGTGTTGAAAGCATGTAAACACATTCACCCTAATTAATTCTTAAAGACAATCTTATGAAATAGGAAAGCTTAAAGTAAATCAAGTTATTTTTAAGGGAGGTTTGATTTTGTTTTGAGTTTGATTTAATTTGTGAAATATGAGGTGAGTTTACTGCTCCTAACCCATTCCCACATATGTTTGCTGATTTATTTTATTCTTAGGATTATTAGATGATTTGTTTTATATGTTGCATAGGTTAACGTGTGAATTAAGTGTGTTAATTATCCCTTACCTACATCACCTTAGCATAGTTAATCAAATAATTATGAGCAAATGATATGACATAAAATTACACAAGGAATTTAAATCAGCAATGCATCTAGGCAAGAAAGGTACCTAATACAATTGGCTCATGATTAAAGATTAATTAAGCTAAGAGGTTTATTTTAAGTAATTTCATAACTCCTCACACATGTGAGTTGGATTGATTTCATTAATACTTAGGTTATTGAACACCTAAGCATCTACCCAAGATAAATTAATTGAGTTCTGGAAAGTTTTAGAATTTTATGAAATTAATTAAGAGAGTAATTAGTGAATTAAACCCTTAATTAAGGTTGTATTAAGGAAGAAAGAGGGTTTAAGGAAATCTTAAGGAAAGTATCCCAAATTATTCCCTAAACCTCATATTCACTTAAGCAAAACTTAATTGACTTAATCAGAGGTTTAGACCACTAATTATACCCTTAATTAAGCTTAATTATAATAAAGGATTGATTAAGGAATGAACTAGAAATTCCTCTAATTAAATCACCAATAAATCCCAAGAAAATTAGGAGAGATAGGAATCATCCCACTAATTATGTACAAGAAGTTTGGGATTAATCAGTGGAGTAATTAAAGGGTAATCAGTAAAATAACATTCCCAATAAAACTCAAATCCAGAGAAGAGCACTATTCAAAATCCATTGAAATCATTTTTAGAATATTCTATGTTCAATTATCTATCAAATATAATTTATTTCATATTTTTTTTAATTTTTATATGAATTTAGGAAGTTTTCATGATTAATTAGTGATTTAATAGCCTAATTAAATGTTTATTCTCATCGTGCCATGAATGATGTGCGCATTTTCCACGTGCATGAGATTCAATATTTAAGTTATCACATCATAGCGTGGCGTCGATGCGTGTTACGCTTTCTCCATTCGATAGATCGGATCGACTTAGTTAAAAAGATCTAAAGAGATTAAAACATGGATCATGTCTTGATCATATCCATCCAAAATGCATGGATGGATACCCCATGATCCTTCCCTCTATGAAATGGACATCCATCTTCAGAAGATACGCTAAATTGAGCTTCATTTTGAAACTCAACCCACACCATCTAAGGTAAAGGGGATCACATCTAACGACTAGAATCTCATGGGGTGATACTTTACTTCACAAAGGACCAGATCACATTAAAATTATGCTCGGTTTAATGGCATACCTCACCGGTGCTCGATTCCTTTGGAGAAGCTTCATTTAGTGAAGACAAAGCTTTGTTGAGAGTTTGAGGTCTTGAGATTGGATGGATTCTTCTAGAGGCCAACTCCCTTCAAATGACTCACTTTGATCAAGAGTAGCCCTCCCTTGCCTTTAGCTTGTGTGAAGGCTTGGGTCTTGATCAACTCACGATGAAGCTTGCAAAGGAAATTTGATTGATATTGAGTGTGGAATAAGTTTGAAATTCAATGGAGCTCCCTTATTTTTGGTTTTAGAAAATTCAAAAATGGAGAAGTTAAAATCAAAGCTTGGGATCACTTGGCAATGGTTCCTCTAGCTTCCCTGAGTTAAATCGAGTGTGAGACTATGAAGATTAAATTGAATTAGTGGGAGTATATCTCCCCCTTGAAGGATCTGATGGCTGTGAAGTAGCTTACCATTTTGGTCCAATTGACCCTATTCAATGGGTTGTTTGAGCTATTTAGAGTGGCATGGCATTCGAGTTTGGCTAGAGGAGGAGTGGGTGAGGTGGCCATGTGCTCAAATAAGGTGGAGGGAGGATTCCATGTGGCCATTTTCAAAGGAGGTGGTCAATTTTGGGTTAGGGCAGGGTTTGGCTGACCCAAACTCATTGGGTCATGTGTCTAGGTCCATTAGTGATCATTTGGTCCACTAAGAGGATGCCAAGGGTCCATGAAAAGGAATTGATCAAATTCCAAGTGGTTTTGGCCAAAATTTACCCTATGGCCTAGGGGTAAAAGAGTCATTTTGCTTGGCTTTCAATTTGAATATGTTTGATATGTTTAAAAAATAGGTTAGGCCAAGTTTCATTGAATTTGGAATTGGTTTGATGTGATTTGCCTCATGTTGACCCATTTAGGTCAAAATGGTCAACTTGGGTCAAGTTGACCAATTAGTCAAATTAGGTCAAACCAAGGGTTGGGACAAGTTATATGACCATTTGAAATATTTTGGTGGCTTTGGTTTAATTCAATTTGGTTTATATTTGGTTTTAGTTCAATTGAGTTCATTTAGGTCAAATGGTTCAAGTTGACCAAATTGACACATTTGACCTATTTGAATTATGTCATGGGTTGGTTCATGTTTGGTTGGTCATTTAAAATGGATTGGTATCTTTATTTCCAATCAATTTGGTTTATATTTGAGTTTGGCTCATTATGACTCTTTAGGTCAAGTTGGGTTCAAGGTCAATTGGGCTATATTAGGTATAGTTGGCCAATTGAGGCTTTGTTCAAGTTCAACAATCATTTTGGAATGAACTTGACCCATTGGTTTCAATCAATTTGGTTTAGATCAAGTTTTAACACATTTTGACTATTTAGGTCAGGTTGGGTCAACTTGGGACAAGTGGCTAATTGGGCTAGGTTAGGCTCAAATGTTAGCATGGTCAAGTTCAAATATTGATCATGAATGAACTTGGATCAATGGTCTCAATCAATTTGGCCTATGTTGGGTTTCATTTTGGCTAAGTGTTGACTTGGTCAATCCTTAGATTTGACTTGGCTTGACCTAATTTGAGTAATTGATCATCTCATGATGATTGCTGATCATGATGAGAGACTTGGTTTGACCCAAATTTTGGCCAAAACCACTTAGAATTTGGTCAATTCCTTTTCATGGACACTTGTCATCCTCTTAATAGACCAAATGGTCACTAATGGACCTAGTGCACATGACCTAATGGGTTTGGGTCTACCAAACCCAACCCAAACCCAAAATCAACCACCTCCTTTAAAAATGGCCACAAAAAATCCTCCCTCTACCTTGTTTGAGCACATGGCCACCTCACCCACTCCCTCGCCAAATGAATGCCATGCCTTCTAGCAGATTAAACAACCCATTGAATAGGTTATTGGATCAATGATCTCACTTGTTTGAGCACATGGCCACCTCACCCCCTCTCTGGCCAACAATGTCATGCCTTTCATGGATCAACCCATTGAATAGGTCTATTGGATCAAATGACATCTCCTTGCTTTCGATATTGCTAGGGAGATATACTCCCCCTAATTTGATTTCATTTGCATAGTCCCTAATTCGATTGAGCAAGATGAAGCTAGAGAAGTCATTTCTCAGCCTCCCTAAGCTCTCTTAAGTAATTCCCAAACTCCATTTTCTTGATTTTCATAGATTGAAAATATGAGTGCTCCACTAAAAATCCAACTTAGCCTACACTCAATAGCAACCTAATTCACTTTGCAAGCATCCTCGGGGAACTCAATTGAGTTCACCTAAGCTTTTTTCTAAGCTCCAAAAGCAAAGGAGGTTCTATTTTGATTAAAGCTGCAAGGAAGTGAAGGTGGAGTTGGCCCATAAGAGGATCCACCCAATCTCAAGACCTCAAACTCTCAAAGCTTAGTCCACTCTGGCTTCTCCAATGAATCAGCATTGGTGATCACCTTGATGAGGCATGCCATTAAAAGCATAATTTCAATGTGGTGGTCCTTTGTCAAGTAAAATGTCATGAGATTAGTTAGATGTGACCCCTTTTGCCTTTAGATGGTGTAGGTTGAGTTTCAATTTGATTCAAGCTCAATCGAGCTCAGATCTTCTCCTAGAAGGTGGACGGTGCCCATTGCTCATAGAGAAGAATAGGGAAGGATCATGGGCCATCCATCCACACATTTTGGATGGACGACCGTGATCAAAGACATAGAGATCCATGTTTTAACCCCCGTATCCTCACCATCGATCCTTGGCCGGTGATGGGGAGAAAAAAGTAGCTGCTGCAGGTGCTTTGATGTGATAACTTAAATATTGAATCCCATCATGCCACGTGGAAAGCGCGTAGTATTCCGCATGGTAGGAAATTAAACATTTAATTAGGTTATTAAATCACTAATTAGTCATAGAAACTTCCTAAATTCATATCTAATCATAAAAAATTAGGAAAATATAAAATAAATTGCATTGGATAGATAATTAAACATAAAATATTCTAAAAATAATTTCAATGAATTTTGAATAGTACTTTTCTTTGGATTTGGGTTTTATTGGGAATGTTATTTTGCTAATTACCCTCTAATTACTCCACTGATTAATCCCAAACTTCTTGTGCATAATTAGTGGGATGACTACATCCCTAATTTTCTTGGGATTTATTGGTGGTTTAATTAGAGGAATTTCTAGTTCATTCTTTAATCACTCCCTTAATATAATTAAGCTTAATTAAGGGTATAATTAGTGGTTTAACCCTCTGATTGAGTCAATTAAGTTTTGATTAAGTGAATATGAGGTTTAGAATAATTTTGGGATACTTTCCTTAAGATATTCCTTAAACCCCTTTCTTCCTTAATCTAACCTTAATTAAGGGTTAATTCACTAATTACCCCTTAATTAATTTCATAAAATTCTAAAACTTTCTAGAACTCAATTAATCTATCTTGGGTAGATGCTTAGGTGTTCAAGAGCCTAAGTACAATTAAGAAAATCAAAATCAAACTCACATGTGTGAGAGGGGTTATGAAATTTCTTAACTTAAATCCCTTAGCTTAATTAATCATTAATCATGAGCCAATTGCATTAGGTACCTTTCTTTCCTAGGTGCATTACTAATTTAAATTCCTTGTGTGATTTTATGTCATATCATTGGCTCATAATTATTTGATTAACTATGCTAAGGTGGTGTAGGTAATTAACACACTTAATTCATACCTTAACCTAAGCAACATATAAAAATCATCTAATAATCCTAAGAATAAACTAAATCAACAAACATATGTGGGAATGGGTTAGGAGCAGCAAACTCACCTCATATTTCTCAAATTAAATCAAACTCAAAACAAATCAAACCTTCCTTAAAAATAACTTGATTTGCTTTAAGCTTTCTTATTTCATAAGATTATCTTTACGAATTAATTAGGGTGAATGTGTTTACATGCTTTCATCACTTTAGTTCTTTCCTAACATACTAAATGTGTATGTCATATGAATTTCATGCATTCATGCTTTTCAAAAATCAAATTGAAAATGAAATGTTTTCTTTATGTCAAATTGCATGTTTTGGCTAAAGTAAAAATATGAATGGCTATTATCACTATTAAATTCAAAACTATTTTCAAAATCTATAAATCAAACACCTAAAATTGAAAGTGTGCTACTTATAATTATTTATAAGCTTGCATGTGGATATAAATATGAAGATATGCATAGTGTAGCTTTCCTTCTCTTTTCTTTTAGCATATTTTGAATAGATTTGGCAAAGTGTATAGTTCATTTGAAAAGAATATAACACTTACTATCCATTCCTATGCTATTAAGAAGGATATCCATACTTACATATAAATTGCATAAACATAAACAAACACTTTTATTGAATAATTTTAGATTATTAATACACATTTCTTTTTACACATTGAATTTTTATCCATAATCTATGATTATTTAATGAAACAAAGATATGATATATTATTGCGCATCTTTATTTTACCATTCATTTCATACATGTGTTTGTATTTAAAGAAAGTGGTATATTAGTCTACAACCTCTTGTGAGACTTTAAGAAGCCTAAGTAGGTCTCAACACCCTTGGTGCTAACAATGCGCTCACTTATGCCTTTTTATACACATACATGTGCATGTGAATAATGGATAAAAGAAACCCTCTTTTCTACTTAATGAAAATCATGCATCATAAAGAATTCAAATTTTCTTAAGTAACATTTCTTAGCATTCATTATAAAGTGTGCTAATCATTGCCATTTGTATGTATATATATACTCAGGATATATTCATATTCATGTTATACATGTTGGGAAAGAAATGAAGTGATGTGTTTTGATATTAATTCATTTTACTTAATATAAAATGCCTTTCTTTTGAATAGGTTTGTTTAGGAAATCTAAACTTAGGATTAATTAAAACACTTAATAAATATTCACTAAATAAAATCAAATATGAATCCACTTTAGAAATTACTTAAGGTAGGGAAGGAAAGAGAAGTTCTCTTCTCTTTTCCCTCTCTTTAAAACTTAGTAATTAATTATAGGATTCACTTAAATTAAACAAAAAGACAAAATAAAATCAACCCAAATCAACTAAACAACTTAAATGAAACCACCCATCTAAGTTGAACATCTTCACACTTAGAAAATTTAAGCCTTAAATCCATAGCTAAGCATACCACACAAACCTTTTAAAAGCACACATTTGGGTTAAGTCACCACTTCTAGCTTTAGGTTAGGGGTGCATGGCATGATGTTTGCTTTTATTTTGTGATGTATTTCTAGTTTGATGTTAGGGTGAATGTGCATAGAATGAATGGTAGGATGATTTAGTCTCATTTTACAGGGATTGTGCTTAAGAAGTAATAAAAAAATAAATACTTTTTTTTTGTGCGGTGCTTATACCCTAAGCATAATCCAATAGGCCAGTGGACTTGGTTACCCATGTGTGAGGTGCTAAGTCCAATATACATGCTTGGGATTTGTATGGTTTGTTTAGCTAATCTCTATTTTATAGGTGTTAGATTTACTTTTCTTTTCATGTAATTTTTGTAATTAGGATTTTGGAATGATGTTATGGGGATTAGGATGAGCATTGGTCATAAGATTACATCATATGTATGTGTAAGCCTTTGGAGCAAACCTTCAAACCATCAAAAGAAAAACCAAAGAAGAAGAAGAAGAAGAAAAAAGAAGAAGAAGAAGAAGAAGAAGAAAAGAAGAAATGAAGACCCCCATAACATGAATTTCCTTACTTATTGTAAATTAATTCATTTGTAATCCATGTTGTATAAGGGTAAAACTACCCAATTTATTTTTTTTGGGTTTTGCGTGGTGCCACCACAAATGGTCTTTTATTCTTTTATTAGCTTTATAAAATGTTTGATGTTTTATTTAGCTTGTGCATTAAGATGACATGTTTCTAGTTTCTTCTTTCTTGATGTATGGCTGGATGATGATTAGGCTCTTAGGGAAAAATAAATCTTCTACCAAATTAATCAACTCAAAATTAAAATAAATAACTCATAACCTCATTTAAAGCCTAAGTTAAAAATCAAGATAAAATAATTAGAAACCCCTTAGCTAGATGAGTATTTCTTTTATAACATCATGCATAAAAGCATATTATTCACTCTTGATTGGAGGGCTTCCACCTTTTGAGAGAACTTGGCTTGACCTTTGAGAGCCATGGTGGAAACACACCTCCTTCTCACCTGATTTTGGCCATAATCTACTTCTCATGCATTAGGCATATGAATCCTATAAGCTGAGTCAATGATTGTCCAAAATGAAAAATAAAATGTAATATATTTTACATTAGATCTAGGTCATTTTTATGCCCTTACATGATCTAGTCTCTTAGGTGAGTTTAAGGACTTAGTCTCTTTCTAAATAAATAAACTTACTATCTTGCATAAAACATATGACTTGCCTACATGAATTTAAAATTGTTGGAGTTAGTTGGCGACCCCAGTGATTGTAAGTCCAAGTAGTGGTTTGTCCTCTCTTGTGGAGGTAAACCAAATACCCATTTTGCCTTAGATTTAGGTGTTCTTTTTATTTGCCAAAGCTCCTAGATTTAGTTCTAAGGTTGCTTCTCCCTTTTATGGGCCATAAGCATAAATCCTCACCTCTTAGGCATTTCCATAACTTATTGTGGAATTATAAATAAACTTCTAATAAAATTCAACTCAAATAAATAATTCAATTTCAAAATATAAAGCCAACCATAGGATAGTTTGAGATGCTCGCTAGGTTCCTAGCATCATGAGCATCTTCTACTTATCTTTTTTCAGCTTCCATAATAACTCTTTCTCTTTGATCAATCCCATTTGATTTTCAAAAATAAACTAATTGATTGATAGTCTTACCTATTGAAATCTTTGAGACAATGATCATTTACCTTAATGAGAGTATTCTAAGGAATCCCCTTCCTATGATGTAATTAACTATGGGGCTTGCCCTGTAGGAACTTAATGAACCGGTTTAAAATAAACCTACTTTACTTTTCCATGTAAAGTAGGGAAGAATCTTTGGTACATATCAGACCCATTGTCCTTAGTCCTTGTTGAGATTTAGGTCCATTGTAGGTGGTGACTTCTATCTTTCAGATAGTACACCTCTCCTCAATGTCATGCGATCACCCTCAATAAGAACATTTGATCTATGGTGTCAAAATGCAAAAGAGTATATTTCTATCTTCATTTTATCCCACATAGAGTGAAGATGGAAGTATACCTCTTTAGAAATTTGAATAATAAATTTCACATTTTTTGGTGACTCAATTGAGATGGTTCCTCTCTCCATCTTTGGTAAATGATCATTGTCTCCAAGTATCGATAGTGGGTTTGTACTTTGGTATGAATCCAAGACTATCTTTCTTTCATTGGCACTTAGCTTATTTCATCCTTAAGTTAAGCTAGCCAACATCTTTAGGTTTTAGGACCTCACTCGTGTTGGTCTTAAAACCCCATTGGTTCAATGGGTGAAAATAAAATCTTAAACAAAAATAATTATTTAAAGACTTCCTCATTATCATTTTCATGTTAAGGAAAGGTTCATTCTAAAATAATAAAGACAAAATAAATCCTTCATAAAAAAATCTTGCTTTTCAAAAGCACTCTTTCAAAATGCACATAATAAATATTTTGCAAAGTTTTCCTAAATCACCTTCATCTAATCTTCATGATTGTTATATGTAGGATCATCTTTACAAAATAAAATTCCAACAATCACATTTTCTAAAGAACAAATGTGTTTCTTCACTCAATTCATTTGGTGATATTTCATTTTCAAAAATAAAATTCAACAATTACATTTTTCAAAGCACAAATGAGTTTCTTCACTCAATTCATTTTGGTGAATCATTTTCAAAATAAAATTTCAACAAATCATGTTTTCAAAAGCATAAAATTTGAAGATGGGCCTTTCCATTCAATACATCCAAATGTGTTGGGATATTACATCTTCAAACAAAATCCAACTTTGAAATTTCAAACACATTCCACATGTGTTAGGTTGGAACTTTCACATTTTCAAAAGCACATATGAAACCTCCATTCAATATACCCACATTTATTGAATGGGTTTCATTCAAAAAAATCAAAATAAACTTTCAAAAGAACATATGAATATCTCCATTCAATACACTCAAATTTATTGAATGGAAATTTTATTTCCAAATAAAGTAACATTATTTTGAAATTCCACTTAATATATTCCATATATGATTAAGTTGGGATTTCCTCTTTCAAAAAGCAATGATCACACACAAAATATACACCTTTGGAAAAAGAAACATAATTGATTTCCATTTTACATACCCAAATTTGTTAAATGGAAATCTCCCTTTTCAAAAATAAAAAAAAAACAATTTTTTTCAAAAACACATTTGAAACTTCATTCTAGCATATCCCATTTGTTAAAATGAAGTCTCCCTTTTCCAAAACAAAAATTTGAAACACACTTTTTGGAATTTTATTTAGCATACTCAAATTTCCTAAGTGAAATTTCCATTTCATAAAATTTTTTTTTTAAAAAAATACTTTTGGAACTTCATTCTTTAGCATACCATTCTTGCTAAAGTGAAGTCTCCATTTTCAAAATAAAATCAAAACACAAACATTTTTTAACACATTTTTGGAATTTCATTCAGCATACTCAAATTTGCTAAGTAAAATTTTCATTTCACAAAAAAAAAAAAAAGAAACACATTTGGAACTTCATTCTAACATACCACATTTGCTAAAGTGAAGTCTCCATTTTCAACTAAAAATAAAATCAAAATCTAAAGAAACGCATTAGGATTCCCTTAGAATAATTAAATTTACTAAGGATCCTATGTTTCAAAATCAAATTAAAATCAAAAGAAACACATTAGGACTCCCTTAGCATAGTTAAATTTGCTAAGGATCCTATTTTCAAAATCAAATCAAAATCAAAAGAAACACATTAGGATTCCCTTAGCATACTTAAATTTGTTATGGATCCTACTTTTCAAAATCAAATAAAAATAAAAAAAACACATTAGGACTCCCTTAGCATACTTAAATTTGCTAAGGATCCTACATTTCAAAATCAAATCAAAATCAAAAGAAACACACTAGGATTTTCTTAACATACTTAAATTTGCTAGGAATCTTATTTTCAAAAATTTCAAAAAATAAAACACGCTTGGATTTTCTCATTTAGCATACCCAAATTTGCTAAATGAGAATTCCATTCACAAAATGATTTAAAAAGCAAAGTAAAGAAAGAAACAAAATAAGAAATTATTTTCAAACATCTCACTTAGCATACCAAATTTGCTAAGTGGTAAATTCAAAATCTCAAATCCAAAATAATCAAGTAAAATTAAATTGACCTTTACTTTAACATACCCAAATTTGTTAAATAAAGGGTCCTCAAATCAAATTAAAACTCAAATATGAACCTATGGAAGCATCCTTCAAACAAATATTTGAACCCATTTTCACATATCCAAATTTGTTGGAGTGGATTCTATATCAAACAATTCTCTTTCATAAAATCTTGAAATCTATTCCAAATCATTTGAGTTCGACTTAACATTTTCAAAATGTTGGGTATGAGTTTAAATTCAAAAATTCAAAGTCAATCGATCAAAATTTATTTTAACATTGCAGACTCTCGTTCAGCGACAGTTTTAGTTCAGTTTTTAGTTGATAGAAATGACTGCATAGAAATATGATTTTACATTTCCCCACGGGATGGACTTGGCCTAGATCAAATAGCCTTCCTTGTTCATTATGCCACCTCATTCATTTGGATGAGGTTTGAGGCGAGATTACCTGAGGCATTCCCTTATCACTATTAGCAAGAGTCGGTGTAAGCCGATCATTGATTGATATGCCTTGGACTCGATATTCCCTCCCTGAAGAGGAAGGCAGTGGTAGTTCCTACATTGTCGGTGGTACCGATTACTGTTTTCTCTTTGCCCTAGTGATAGCACCCACTCATTAGCACCTTAAGGATCCCAATCCCAAGGATAGTCTCTTCTTCTTTTGAGGTCGGTCAGCTCTTACCAACCCACCTGACTCAGAGGAGGAACACAAATTGCATGATAAAGTGATAGCATACACGCATTGCTAGGGAGATGAAGGCATCTACATGATTAGTTATGGAGGAGTTGCCCACTCTGATTTCCCCACTAATTACATTTCATCCTCTCTCGTCTATGAGAGGATGCCGGGAGGATCCCTTCACCTCCAGTGGTTGATTCCAGCCCTTAGAGTAGAGGTCATGTGTTGGCCTGTTGAGTTCTGCTAGGTTGGCGAGCTAGAATGATCGAGTCGGGGCTTAATTTGACTTGAGATATGTCATCCCCCGTAGCATGGGGAAGAATCATCAATAGGAGAGGGTTAGGAGGCACTGCCTCATATCACTAGAGAGAGGTGGAGGTTTGGTCGGTCGGACTCACATTGATTTTCCTGTGATTGCTACACATCGATCATAGACATTCTACTTACGGACTACTCACCGGGAGGAGAGGCTTTTCTAAGAGTTGGTGGTGTCTCCACCACCTACCCGTCCATCTCTTATATGTTTCCATCTCGGTTCCAAAGGCCATGAAGGCCACATTTGGAGAAGAGGACCCCGTTGGTGATCCGGCTATAACCAAGGGATCCCATTCCATCTACACCGTCTACTATGGTGAGGCTGAGCTCTCTTACTCGACCTTCTACCCCAGTTGTGGTGCAGAAGGAATGGCAACCCCGAAGCATAGTGGCCATCCTTTCATCATCACCACCGCAGTAGGATCTAGAGATGGTTGCAGTTCGAGGAGAGGGTGGCATAGTTGAACCCATGACCATAGAACCTCCTAGGAGTGTCACCCATGAGTCGGTGAGTGAGTGTATATCTTCTAGTACAACCCTCATAGGGTTGATTCTCTCGAGCGAGGAGGTGGTGCCTCCAGTACATGATGTTGATCACCACGATTCAAAATCATTTGTGCCGGTTTCAATATCATTCTTTAGATGACATAGTAGCTCACTATTTCATGGAAAAGAAGAAATCTAGGATATGGCGATGAGGAGAAGATGCTTTGATCCCAATGAAGATGATTTGTTGGGAGACTCAAAGGGGTTTGCATGATACAGGATCCTCAAAGAGAGCTATGGAAGGTGTTGAGGATGAGCGAAGACCATCAATCACAACTCCTAGCACAAAATAGTAGAAGGATGAAAACATAGATAGGATGGAGAGAAAGAGGATCTTTGAGCAGCTATTCTAGCATTGTAGAGCCAAGCCCCAACAATTCATCCAACCACAGATGAGACTAGTTAGTTGTGTCTTGGACCCAAAGATTTACCTCCATTAGAGCAAGGTAGCACCAGCATGTATAGGAAGGTAGTGGATAGCACCTCTATACATGAAAAAGATATCAAGTCCATGGTTGAGCAGCAGGTGAAGGAAGCATTGGCTTAAGCCTAATTTTTAGCAACCAAAATCTAGGAGAACAGAGGAAGTGGGCAAAAGTGATCCTAATACCATTATCTTCATGTTTTTGGTGGATTGCTTCACATTTGAGGTGACTTGAACATAGCTTTAAGATGATCTTAGTCATCTCAAGAAGGAATACCTTGTGGAACAACCATCTAGTTCCTTTAGAGTAATCCTTGGGGATACTCTTTGATCAAAGAAGGTTGGGATATCTCTTATCAACCTCAAAAATATTCAAGATCAAGAAACTTTCCTTGTGAAGTTATCAAACCTCAACATCAAGAAGGTTTATTAGTTGCGAGCTAACTTAAGGAAAGAGCTTCAGCATATACCATTGGATAGTCCGCTTAGACCAGAATCGTCTAGTCCACCTTGCGGTACACACATGGTGACTACAACTACTTTTAGTAGACATCTTGTCGGCGGATGGGGCATCAAATCCTCACCCCTCTTACTTTATTTAATTTCTACTTTGTATCTCATATCAATCAATTGAAGAATAAAGCTATCTTGAATTACATGTCACTTCGATGGGTTGTGAATCTATTCTAACTCTTCAAGTCCAAAATAACTATAATAATTATAATCTTTCTTTTTTAGATTGAGCTAGATTTTCTCTAAATGCTACGGGTTCCTCTTGAGATAGACTTGGAATCTTATTCAGTCATAGGGCTGAGCTGATAGAAAAACCTTTCATTACTCCAGAGATCACCAAGGCAACCTCCATGGCAAGGTTCTACCTTCTAAGGTAGCACCTCAAGATAGAGAAACAAGTCATTGGTTTAGAGGATTGAAGCCCCTCACAGATGCTCCACCCTTGGATATGCTTGTGGAGGTCAAAAGGTGGACTACAATGTCCTTTTCT
The DNA here is from genome assembly GCA_021442155.1 of Cymbidium sinense. Lineage (NCBI taxonomy): Eukaryota > Viridiplantae > Streptophyta > Magnoliopsida > Asparagales > Orchidaceae > Cymbidium > Cymbidium sinense. Next base: position 22,389,067 of record CM038215.1, read on the forward strand.
TACCTAAAAAAGTATGCATTAAGCATATCACGATGTAGTCTTCTAGAGATAAAGAATTAATCAAGACTCTCCTTGATCACGGATATGCTTAGCTGAATATATTGGTGAGGAGGCACATTATTCTAAAGAATAGTCACTTTCATAGATGAAGACCTTCTTAGGGGACATGGAGCACAAATCCCTTTACATTATAGTTGACATGGGATTCAGACTAGATGAGTTCTCATCGATCCGGTGCATCATGAATATAGTCTAAGACCTTTTATTTAAGGATCAACATCTCCACACTTGAGGAGATCAGATGATGTTGAGAGGATTCAATGAACAAGTGAGCGAGCTTTAGTTCCATAGTGTTACCTTTGGAGATGGGTATTTGGAAAGGCTGAAGCCAAGTTTTATCATTAATTTGAATACTTTATTGCTTTGCTTGGTAGGCCTATACATCGAGAATAAGATAATTCCATTCTCCTCCATTGCATCAAGTTCGAAGGATGGGATTGAATCTTGTCAAAGGATGAAAAGCCATTTTTTGATTAAAGAGGTTAAGATATATGAGGAACGATCCTTATCTTCCTCAAAACACCCTTTCTGAACTTGGACAAAACTCAAATCCAAAAGAAAAAGAAAAAGAAGAAAAAGAAAAAAAGGAAAAGAAAAAGATAAGAAAAGTGATAATCCAAGTGAACAAGAAAGGGAAATTGAAGAAGAAATAGAGCCGCATATCACATTCCACTCATAGTTCATTCCTTCATATGAACATGTGGGTAGGATGACTCAACCTCTACCAGGCAGGCAGAGAAAGAAACATAGGCAGTTCCAGAGGTGGAAGACCTCCTGGTTGGCCATTAGCCAACAAGGGTTATGTTCCAGTTCATAGAAGTACCCCTACTATTAACATAGACTTGGAGTCCAGTTCAAAGGATGAGTCTAATGTGATTAGCATATCGGCCAACCCCTCTTAACAATATTCATTGGAGGTGACACTCGAGTCAGATAGCGATGAAGATCGGTCCTCCAAACAAAGTAAAGTATTCAAATCAGATGTATGTAAAATTATTAGGCAGCAGCTGGGAACCTTAGCTCTAACCTCACTTTCATCTCAAAAAGTTGAAGGTTTCATAATTAAGAAAGCCCCTAAGTCTTCGAGTGATATGAAGCCAAAGAGATTCTTTTTAGGATCATCCTCCTCATGTCCTGAAGTTGATGTGGAACTTGAAGAGAATTCATACAAAGAATTAATGGAATTATTGTTTGACTTTTACTCACCTTGTGTTCATAATCTTATATAGAAAGGTTTGGTCCCTCATACATGGTCCAAGCACAGGTCAAAGTATTTTGAGAAGCTGTGGAACAATATAGACATGGAAGCATAATCAAGAGTAGGACTAGGATTCGGTACAGTGATGATGATGATTACTACTTAGTTATTACCAATCATTTGGAATCTGATAAGTTGTTTTAACACAACACCAACTCTTATGAGAATGTGTGTTTAGAAATCTCAAATGATCAGATGATCTCCAAATTAAAGACGCGCCAAAATTTGAAGAGGAGATCCATTCAATAATTGATAAACTTAAGGAAATTAACCTCGGGATGAAAGAAAATCCACGCCCGGCATACATCAGTTTGTTATTGAATGAAGAGGAAACTAATGACTTAGTTAGGCTATTGACTGAGTTTAAGAACTATTTTGCATAGAGTTATGAAGAGATGCTCGGATTATCTCCTGACGTAGCCATCCATAAACTAGTAATAGATCCTAGCACTAACCCTATCAAGGAAGCTCCTAGACGCATGTGATTAGAAATAAAAAAAAATAGGTCATTTTTGAAGTCAAGAAATTGATCAATGTTGGTTTCATCGGGAAGAAAAAATACCCACAGTTGCTTGTAATGTCCAGTTAAGAAGAAGAATGGACAAATTTGCATATGTGTTGATTTCAGGGACTTAAATAAGGCATGTCCTAAGGATGAGTTTCCTCTTCATATACTAGAACTAATGGTGGACATCACCTCATCTCATGCAATTTTGTCTTTCATGGATGGGTCATTTGACTACAACTAAATCAAGATGTCTCCTTTATGTGAAATAAACACTACTTTCTGAACCCTGATTGAAATCTTTTGTTATAGGGTCATGCCTTTCAACCTTAAAAATGCTAGTGCTACATACCAATGGGCCATGACTCAGATCTTCAATGAACTCATCCATCATGAGTTGAGTGCTATGTTGAGATCTAGTAGTCAAGCGAGAAAAGAAGACCATCTCTTTGACTTGAGTAGTTTTTGAGCGGTTAAGACAATATAACCTCAAAATGAATCCCCCGAAGTGTACATTTGGAGTAGCTTCAGGGAAATTATTTGGGTTTGTTGTCCGACACTGGGGAATAGAAATAAATCCAAAAAATATTATAGCTATCTTAGAAATGCCACCTCTTAAGAGTTTAACTCAACTCAGATCTTTTCAAGGACGGCTGACGTATCTAAGATGCAAACCATTTTCAACACTTGTCAAAAAGGATGCCAAGTTCAAGTGGGATGACAAGTGTCAGAATGCCTTTGAAGATATCAAGCAGAATTTGGTGAAGTCGCCCGGTTCTAGTGGCTATCCGGCGCCACTCATCCTCACTCTTTGCATTGGATGACTCTCTCGGTGCTTTTGTTGGCCCAAACCAGCGACAAAGGAAGGAAAGTGCTCTCTACTATCGACCATCATCGATTCTTTGAAAACTACCCACCTATTGAGATGCATTAGCTTTTAATCTTTACCTCCCAAAAGCTATGACTCTATATACTTTCTCATAAGGTAAACTTGATCTCCAGAACCAATCCACTACAGTATCTCATGACACAGCTAATGCTATTCGGATGGTTAGCATGATGGTTCATGATTCTCTTGTAGTTTGTTATCACATTCATACCTCTTTGTGCGATAAAAGGACAAGCTCTAGTGGATTTCTTAGCAGCACACCCACTTCCTAATGATTCTCTGCTTAGTGATGATCTCCCTGATAAACAAATCATAAACTTATGGGAGGTTGACAACCACTGATGGGAGATGTATTTTGATGGTGCAAATTCTATTCATAAAGGGAGAAGCATCACGATCTACTCTTCTAGGAAAGGCAGAGTAAGGAATAGTTCTCAACTCATCATGTGATGAGATTCTCATACTATCTTTCCAACCCCACCAACAATGAAGGCAGTATGAGGCTTTGATTATCGGTTTGGAGTTAGCCTTCACAATCTATGTCAAGAGCATCAACATCTTTGGGGATTCTCAGTTGGTCATCAATCAGATTGTCGGGTCTTATAAGGTTCTCAAACCCAAGATTTATCATTACCATGAGAATATCATAAAGTTGTTGGCCCAAATCCCTAAAGTCACCATCTACAAGGTTCCTCGAGTAGAGAACGTAGTAGCAGATGCTTTGACCAAACTTGCCAAAGAATTAGCATGCCCAGAAAATGAGTCCATTCCAATAAGGATCCAGAATAGACAAGTCCTATCCCTTGTTGATGCTGAACTCATCAAGGGACTTTCTCTTGAAGGGGAGGTTGTCGTTTCCTATAAGGACAAGGAGCTGGATTGGAGTCAATCGTTCATAGACTATTTAAACACTAGAAAACTACCTCAAGAAAAGTCACAAGCCCATCAGGTGAAACAGAGAGCTCTCTCTTATACTCTTGCTGATGGAACCTTGTATCACCCATACTTTGACCAGATGTGGTTACATTATTAAGATAAACACAAAGCCCATGGCATTGTAACTGAGGTACATTCAGGTCTATGCGGAGCACATTAATCCGGTCTAAAGATGAAGAAGAAGATCAAGAGACTAGGATACTACTGACCTTCGATGATTACAGACTGCATGGATGTAGCTAGGAGATGTCATTAGTGTCAGGTGCACGGTGTGGTCCTCCACCAACCACCCAACATTCTACACCCTACATTGGCCTCATGGCCATTTGAGTGTGGGGTACTGATATTATGGGTCCGATCGATCCTCCTTCTTCCATGGTTCATCAGTTTATCTTAGCTGCCACTGACTACTTTTATAAGTGGGCGGAGACAATCCCACTCAGAGAGATCACAGATCAGCATGTGCTTCAATTTTTAAGAACCATATCATATATAGGTTTGGGGTGCCTCATTGAATTATATTCGATAATGGTACTGCATTCAAAAGCACCAAGATCAATAGCTTCGCCAGAAGACACATCATAGATTGGAGATATTCTGCCATCTACTACCCTAGAGCAAATGGCTTAGCATAAGCATTCAACATAACTCTCATCCAAATACTAAAAAAGACTCTTGATGATAATAAACAAGTGGAATGAGCGGTTGGTTGAAGCCTTCCCACCATATCCAACTCCAACTCAATCCCATTTTCTTAGTGTATGGTCAGCCGTTCTACCTTTAGAAGTTCAACTCCTGTCACTAAGGATAGCATTGGGTAATAAGATCACTATAGAGCAGAATATAAAGTTATGGTTATAAGAACTCAAAGGTTTGGAGGAGTGTCACCTACAGGCATACCAGAACTTTGAGTTATACAAGGCCAAAATGATTCAAGGTCACAACAAGTTGGTCTAAGTCTTTTTTTAAGGAGAGCTTGTGTTAGTCTAAGGATATTGCCCGTGGAGTCATGAGAGAAGGCCTACCAAGGAGGATCTTATCGATTTTTTGATGTAAAGGGGAACACATGCTTCCAATTAATGGGCTCTATTTAAAGAAATATTACCTATAAAAATCATGTTTGAAAATAATTCTATCAATCAACAAAATTTTGATTCCATTTCATCAAAATATCCTCTTCTTTAGAAGCATTGTTTGCTTGTCTTGCGAATCTGCTGTGATGTGTTTAGGGTAGGTGTAAGAGTCCCCTAATGGCATCTTATCCCTCTTTCACAACACAAACACAATCTCTGCTATTATAATAGGTGTAGAGAACAAGGCATCTATTTGATTAGCATAAGTTAGGTGTGAGAGAACCAAATTGATATCCTTTCTTAGTGGAATTTCCATTTGTCATATGTGGCACCATTTCAATCCTCGATGTTTAATGTAAGAGGGCAGAGGCATCCTATTCCCTTTAACACAAGCACAAAAATAAAACATATATTTTATTTCGGGCTACTTGATGTGGGAGCAAGCCCTATGTGGCACTCACTCATTATTTCTGGGTATACATGCTACCTAGTATGTCACCCCAGTGGTCACTTATTTGGAAGATGAGTCCCACTTTCTTCTAACTTGACCATTGCAAACCGAGCCTTGTTAGTTTGGTAGTCTTCTTGCTTGACCATAAGCTACCTCATGTTGATTTCATTTAAGAAGATGTGAGTCCCTGCTTTCTTCTTGAATTAATCAATGATCTAACTATGGTATATTTGGTTTAGGATAATTCCCCAGAGGCTCCTTTCCTCTTGACTACTTTTGAGTTGATATAAGTCCCTCCGACATTCACTCGAGTACCCTAGGTCGATGATGACACTTGTCGACAATGATAGACTATCCCGAATCTTCTTATGGGAGGATGTGAGTCCCGAGCTTTCTTCTGATTGTTGCCGGGGCACCTTAGGTTGGTTGATGTTCATTATGCTGACAATGACTCACCCGGTGGATACACCACTCTTGCTAGGTGTGAGTCCCCACACTTTCTCCTTGAGTTGGCCACCGAATACCTATTTGATATATGACTAGCCATGTCATCTTCTCTAGGGTTTTGGATTAAGCCCTTAGCGGCCCCTCTCCCCATGGGCATTCTATTTCAATCACGTCTCTTGTGACCCCATTTAGACACTACGGGTTATTTTTGGATTGACGGTTCCTTTCCTAACCAGTGATTGGAGAATTTGTTCAGCAGATGCGTAGATTCTCCATTGGTTCAGTAAATCTGAGATAGTCTAGGTTGATATAAGCTCATTCCCAGCTTGATCCCTCGCAAACTAATAGGATCCCTTTTCCCAAGCAGGCATCCTATCTTTAGGGCAGTGTCAGCAGAACTCCCTATAGGAATTGCCTGACTACCTGAGTTGAGATAAATCCCCGGGTCGGTACTCACTCCGTAGTCGCTCTTAGGTTGGGTTCAATCTATTTTGCCACAAGCAGGTTACCCTAGTAGTCATTTCACTTTGGAAGATGTAAGACTACGACACATTCTTTCTAGCATGGCTGTTTCAAATTGACGGGCAACATAGGGTTTGATTTGTTGCCCAAAGCAACCGATCACCCCAGCAGTCTTTTGTAGTCGGGATGCAAGTCCCCAAGCTTTCTTCCCTTAAATTGATCATTGCAAATCGAAAGGCACTCCTTTGGTTAGATAGTTCTCCCATCGGTCGAGAAGCGACTCCCTTTGGTTCAGTAAATCTGAGATAGGTCTAGGCTAATATAGGCTCCTTCTCAGTTTGATCCATCGCAAATCGACGACATCCATCAAAATAAAACTAAAATAATGAAATTAACCATTGACTATCTTTGAGCTGATTTAAGTCCCCAGGGCATTCACTCAATACGAGGTGATTTGTTGAAATCGATCACCCTAGTGTTTTCTTGTTTCTAGAAGATGTGAGTCCTCGGGCTTTCTTCTTAAGACTTGACCATTGCAAACCGAAAGGCATCCCCTTAGTTGGATAGTCCTACCTTGTGGTTGGTAGACTACTCCCTTTGGATTGGTAAGTCTGAGTTAGGTCTAGGCGTCTACGATACTTTGTGCAGTCCATCACAAACTGTTGGGACCCATCAAAATAAATCTAAAAATAAAGTTATTCTTGACTATCTTTGAGCTGATCTAAGTCCCCTAGTGGCATTCACTCAATAGTTAGCCCTAGGTTGGGTTCAATCTATTACCTTGCCAATAGATCACCCCAACAACTGGTCCCTACTTTGGAAGATATAAGTCTACTATGCTTTCTTCCTAAATGCACATGCAGAAAGGCATTCCCTTTGGTTGGCTAGTCCTATTATGTGGTTAGTAAACTACCCTTTTGGATTGATAAATCTAAGTTAGGGCTAGGCCTCCATGGCTCCTACTCAGTATGATCCATCGCATACCAACAGGCTCCATTTCAAAATTCAAAATAAAAAAATCTTAAATAAACAAAACAAAAATAATTAATCAACCCAAATCAAATATTTTGCTCCTCCTCAGTAAGATGCAAATCTTTCTAGCTTTCCAGCGGATCTAGAATTCTAATCCCTCAGTGAATTTCACCTTTCCTCCCTTGTGGATGACTTGAACTTGCCTCCTTAGTGGAGAGTTCACTTGTCTATCCCCAGTGGAGTAAAAATAAACACAATTAAACAAACAATAAATTGAAATAAATTCAACCCTCTTCCCCAACGAAACTTAATTAAACAAATCAAATTTCTCCCCAGTGAGACTCAAATCAAATCAAACCTCTCATTCCCTTTGTGGATGACTTGAACCTGCTTCCTTAGTGGAAGGTTCACATACTATATCCCTAGTGGATTCCTTCGTCCCTCTCTTATGTCCTTGGCATAAGTAGAGCCACATTGCACTAAACTCTAGATTCTTTCCATACCTTGGGTTAGGAGTAGACCATTTCTATTAGTGCTTGTGATTGTTCAGTGTTGTTGATCATTTTGGTCAACACCAATACGTGTGGTGTTCCTTATTAGTCACACCACACCTATTGGGCGCCCTTTGTTGACCTCATTTTTAGGATGATCTCTCAACCCTTTCATCTTATACATAGGACTCCTCTTAGACTTTAAGAGATCCTTAGTCTTAAGACACATCTAGCGATTAGGTGGACACTCAACCTAGCCCTAGAGACTTAGAAGAGTTAGCCACATGAATAGGTCATGCCGTAAGGGTGTTAGGAAAATTTGCCTACCCTATAGATTAAACCACATTCCTCACTTTCTTCCTTCAAGTGAAACTCCAAATCAAATCAACATTAAATCTAAATCAATTCTAGCTTAATTGATTTTCTCCAAACTCGAATCAATGCCAAATAATTGAAATCCATGATCAATTCCTTATCATTGAAGCCCATGATTAAAATTCCAAGTTCAAAATCTTTCCTAAGTCCATCAATCCTCTCTTAAGGACTTAGCCTAAATCAAATCTAAATCAATTCAAACTCATGAAATTTTCTCACAATCCATTTATATTCTCATTTATATTCATATATATAAATGAAATATAAATTCAAATCAATCAAACTAAATCCAAAATTCAAAGCCAAATCATAAATCTTTCTTAAGTCACTTTGATTCCCTCTTAAGGACTTAGCCTAAATCAAGTTCAAACTACCTCAAATCCTTGAAATTTTCTCATAACCCATTTATATTCTCATTTATATTCACATATATAAATGATATATAAATTCAAACAACCAAAACCAACTCAACAAATCAAACTCAAATTCAGCAAAAACCTTAGTCTTTCAAGTCAAAATCTTGAACTTAGCCAAATCAATTTCAAATCAAGCCAAACCTTGATTTTTTTTCTTCATGATTCAATCAATCCTTCAATCATGAATACACATATAAACATAAACATCAATCACCAAATCAAAACTCAATTCAAAAATTAAACCCAAGTCAAACTCATGTTCACCCTTTGAACTTGAAATTGTCAAATGAATCAAAACCCATTTGACTTCAAACCACTTGCAAATGGATTTATATTTCAATCATAAGTCCATATGTGAGTTCAATCAAACTTTGATCAAGTTTTGACCAAGCAATTTGACCCACTTAGGCTCATTTGACCCAAAGTGACCTAAAGTATCCTTATGAGCCAAATTTTAATACTAACAAAATTGGATTGAACTAAGCCCACCTAAGCCTCTCATCATGATCAACAATTATCATGAGATGATCAATAACTCAAATTGGGTCAAACCAAGTCAAACCTAAGTGTTGACCAAGTCAACACTTAGCCAAAATGAAACCCAACATAGCCAAAATCCACCATAGGCCAAATTGATTGAAACCATTGATCAAAACTCATTAATGATCAATGTTTGAACTTGACCAAGTCAACATTTGAGCCTAACCTAATCCAATTGGCTACTTGACCTAAAAACTCAAAATATGTCAAAACTTGATCTAAGCCAAATTGATTGAAACCAATGGGCCAAGTTCATTCCAAAATGATTGTTGAACTTGACCAAAGCCTCAATTGGAACCTAATTGACCATGAACCCAACTTGACTAAAGGGTCATATTGAGCCAAACTCAAATATAAACTAAATTGATTGGAAACAAAGATACCAATCCATTTCATATGACCAACCAAACATGAACCAACAACCATGACTCCCAAATAGGTCAAATGGGTCAATTTGGTAAACTTGACTCATTTGACCTAAATGAACTCAATTGAACCAAAACTAAATATAAACCAAATTGAATCAAACCAAAGCCACCAAAACATTTCAAATGGTCATATGAACTTGACTCAACCCTTGGTTTGACCCAATTTGACCAATTGGTCAACTTCATCTAAGTTGACCCATTTTGACCTAAATCATGAGCCAAATCACATCAAAATAATCCCAAATTCAATGAAACTTGGCCTAACCCATTTTTAAAACATATTAAACATATTCAAATTGAAACCCAAGATAAATGACCATTTTACTGCTAGGCCATAGGGTATCCCAAATTCAAAATCACTTGGAATTTGGTTAATTCCTTTTCATGGACACTTGGCATCCTCTTAGTGGACCAAATGGTCACTAATAGACCTAGTGCACATAACCTAATGAGTTTGGGTTAGCCAAACCCAACCCAAACCCAAAACTGACCACCTCTTTTGAAAATGGCCACATGGAATCCTCCCTCCACCTTGTTTGAGCACATAGCCACCTCACCCACTCCTCCTCTAGCCAAAACTGAATGTCATGCCTCTCTAAATAGATCAAAATGGCATCTCCTTGCTCGACTATCCGATTTATTTAGGGGGAGATATACTCCCCCTAACTTGATTTTTTTTTTTTTTGCATAGTCCCTAATTTGATTGAGCAAGAGGAATCCATAGAAGTCATTTCCCAGCCTCCCTAAGCTCTCTCAAGCAATTTCCAAACTCCATTTTCTCAACTTTCATAGATTGAAAATAAGGGAGCTCCACTCAAAATCCAACTTAGCCTACACTCAATATCAACCTAATTCACTTTGCAAGCATCCTTAGGGAACTCAATCGAGTTCACCCAAGCTTTTTCCTAAGCTCCAAAGGCAAGGGAGGTGCTATTTTGATCAAAGCCGTAAGGAAGTGAAGGTGGAGTTGGCCCATAGGAGGATCCACCCAATCTCAAGTCCTCAAACTCTTAACAAAGCTTCGTCTCCACTAGACGAAGCTTCTCCAAGGGAATCAAGTGTTGGTGAGGTATGCCATTAATCCGAGCATAATTTCAATTTGGTCTAGTCCTTTGTGAAGTAAAGTGTCACCCCCATGAGATTCTAGCTGTTAGATGTGATCCCCTTTGCCTTTAGATGATGTGGGTTGAGTTTCAATCCAATCCGAGCTCAATTGAGCTCAGATCTTCTCCTAGAAGGTGGACGGTGTCCATTGGTCACAAAGAAGAATAGGGAAGGATCATGGGTCTTACATCCGCACATTTTGGATGGATGGCCATGATCAAAGACACGTAGATTCATGTTTTAATTCCTTAGATCCGTGGCTTTAACCTAAGCCGTCCGATCCTTGATCGGACGGATGAGGAGAAAGCGCGTAAGGTTATCAAATTAGTAAGATATTGAGGAGAAAGCACATCAGGTTATCATACTTTCCACTAACCAAACTTTTGAGTTTATTGATGTTGCAAATAAGGAGCAAAGGGAGAAGGATACTTAGTAAGATATTGAGGAGTTAGGGTTCTTTTCTTATATATATATATAAATAAGTATGAGGCTAAGAGGATTAACCCCTTAACATTTTTTATACATTTAAGGATAAGAAGTCCTCAAAATATTAAATCTTTGCCCTAATATGCATAAATAATAAGGGGGCCCATCAATCTATCATAATTCCATGAAAGAGTGATATATACTTAAAAAATTAAAAATAAATTGCTAAAAAGTAAGAATTATCAAATTGAGGATTGCATAAATCCATACAAAAATGCACTACTCTATAGATCTATGTGTCATTGACCCTCTATATTCGATTGATGAGGAGCAACTTTTATTCAAGTCTTGGATGTTAGTATTGATTGACAACTCTAATGAAAGGGAGATAAAAGTATGAAATGGAAGAGCAATATTGTTCCAGAAGTTTAATACTCCAACTAAATAGTTAAATAGCAAGGTAAGAATTATATTAACTTATTAAAAGTATGTTTCTGGCATTTGAATCATCTTTAAACCAACTCCAAAAAAAATTTAGATATTGGTTTTTTAAATAACTAGATTTGAAAGTAAATTGGTGTTAACAAAATACGCATGATTATGGCATAGTTATGGTAGACAAATCATTTCATTAATCATATAGATCTATAATCTCTACTTTATAAAAAGTTTTAAAAAATGATTCCAAAAGTGTTATGATATGTCACTCATGCTTGCCATTAAAGATAAAGATAAGTATTCAAAATCATACAAAACTCATATGCTTTTTAATGAATTGGATTAAAATCTATTGGCTTATAAATGGGATGTTGCTTAATGTGAAGTCTATTACGTTGTATGATTATGATCTCTCCTACACCTCAATGCCAATATTACGAAGAATAATAGTTTCATTCTACAAATGCTTCCTTAGATTTCTTGACCAATCAAGGCTCTTTAATCAAATATGGGTACTCATTTTCTTTAAATCTCTAAGGATGTGGAGAAGGATTGCCACAAATGAGATGCCAAATAATATAATAAGGCTATAATAAGATAAGTTATTAAAATAAAAACTTAAGTAGTTTTGTGGATTGTGTGGCATACAACACTTGATATGTATAGTTTAAAAATAAATTCTAAGTTACACCTAATCACATACAATTCTTCCAGGACTGGTAATGTATAAATTTATTCTACAATAACATTGAGTCATAAATCCAGTTATTATGTTTATGTAAACATTCATTCATTATATATAATTATCACTTTATTTTATAAAATTTTATTGTATTACTATTATGTTTTATTTTTTATAATATGCTATTTGCATTATGATCATTATGTTTATTATAAAAAAATGTACTATGTTGTATCATAATTATTATGATAGCACTTTTTATCACATCAACTGAGATATAATCCATAATCGAATCATGATTAAATAATATTTAAATGATGATGGAACACTAAAAAAATTACAATAAAATCATAAGGGATCATTCTTCAAATAAAATTTATATAATCTTAGAACCATGATAAAAATTTCACAAATATCTTCAAACCATGATTGAGTAATCTTTTATACCAAAATTAAATTTTTTTAAACCATCTTTGACCTATGATTAAATAATAATTATCATATTCAAATCATCTTAGAATCATCTTGAAATCATTTCACTTTGAACTATCTTTTAGCCAACAATCTTTAAATGATAATCTATTCATCTCTGAATTATGATTAATCAATGATCAAATCATTTGTAAACATATTCTATTTCTCTTTAAAAAGTAATTTGTAAACGAAATCTATTTTTTATAATATGTAAACCTGTGGTGAAATTTTTATATTATTCAAATTTCTAAAGGAGGAATACTTCCATCTTCACTCTATGTGGGAGAAAATGAAGATAGGAATATACTCCTTTTTATGCATTTTTTGACACCACGTAGATCCCTAGATGTTCTTATTGAGGGTGATTGGGTACGACATTGAGGAGAGGTGTACTATCTCAAATGATAGAAGTCACCACCCTGCAATGGACCTAATCACCTTAACAAGGACTCCTAAGAACAATGGGTCTACATATGTACCAAAGATTCTTCCCTACTTTATATGAAAAAGTAAAGTAGGATTTATTTTAAATCAGGATCGTTAAGTTCCCTACAGGGGCAAGCTCCCATAGTTAATTACATCATAAGGAAGGGGATTCCTTAGGAATACTCTTGATTAAGGTAAATGATCATTGTCTATAAAGATCTCAATAGGTAGGACTATCAATTGATTAGTTTATTTTTGAAGATCAAATGGGATTGATCAAAGAGAAAGAGTTATTATCGAAGTCGAAGAAAGATAAGTGGGAGATGCTCACGATGCTAGGAAACTATCGAACATCTCAAACTATCCTATGGTTGGGCTTTACATTTTTGAAATTCAATTATTTATTTGAGTTAAATTTTTATTAGAAGTTTAGGGCTTATAATTCAACAATACAAGGTCATGGAAGTGCCTAAGAGGTGAGGATTTATGCTTATGGCTCATAGAAGAGAGAAGAAATCTCATAACCTTAATTTAGGGAGCTTTGGTGAGGACCAAAAGCACGACCTAAATCTAAGGCAAAAATGGGTATTTGGTTTGCCTCCACAAGAGAGGAAAAACCACCCGATTGCTTGGACTTACAATCGCCTGGGGGTGGCCGCCAACTAACTCCTATGATTTTAAATTCGTGTAGGCAAGTCATATGCTTTATGCAAGATAGTATGATTATTATTTATTTAGAAAGAGACTAAATCCTTAAACTCACTCCCTTCATGCAAGGGCATGAAAAATGACCTAGATCTAATGCAAAACATATTACATTTTATTTTCATTTTTGGACAATCATTTGACTCAGGATTATAGGACTCATATGCCAAATGCATGAGAAGTAAGATTATGGGCCAAAATCACCGAGAAGGGGAGGTGTGTTTCCACCATGACTCTCAAAGGTCAAGCTAAATTCTCTGGCAAAGGTGGAAGCCCTCTAATCAAGAGTGTAATAATATATTTTTATGCATGATGTTATAAAGAAATACTCATCCAACTAAGGGGTTGTTAATTCTTTTATTTAATTTTTAAGTTAGGCTTTAAATGAGATTATGAGTTATTTATTTTTAATATTGAGTTGATTAATTTGGTAGAAGATTTATTTTTTCCTAAGAGCCTAATCATCATCCAGGCCATACATCAAGCAAGGAAGAAACTAGGAAACATGCCATCTTAATGAACAAGCTAAACAAAACATCAAACATTTTATAAAGCTAATGTAAAAGAATAAAAGACCATTTATGGTTGGGAACCACCGCACAAACCCAAAATTGGGTAGTCGAGCTCTACCCTTATACAACCCATATACAAATGAATTAATTTACAATCAAGTAAGGAAATTCATGTTATGGGGGTCTTCATTTCTTCATTTCTTCTTTCTTCTTTTTTCTTTCTTCTTTCTTCTTTTGGTTCCTTCTTTTGAATGGTTGGAAGGTGGTTGCTTTAAAGGCTTTCAAATGGTACATAAGATGTAATCTTATGACCAATGCTCATCCTAATCTCCCATAACATTCACTCCAAAATCCTAATTATAAAAGTTACCTGAAAAGGAAAGTAAATCTAACTAACACCTATAAAATAGAGATTAGCTAAACAAACCATACAAATCCCAAGCATGTATATTAGACTTAGCACCTCACACATAGGTAACCAAGTCCACCTAGCCTATTGGATTATTCTTAGGGGTATAAGCACCTGCACAACAAAAGTATTTATATTTTTATTACAAAGCCCCTTAAGCACAATCCCCTACAAAAAATAATGATTAGACTAAATCATCCTACCATTCATTCTACGCATATTCACCCTAACATCTAGACTAGAAATAATACATCATAAAATAAATGCAAACATCAAGCTATGCACCACCCTAACCTAAAGTTAGAAGTGGTGACTTAACCTAATGTGTGTGCTTTAAACAGTTTATGTGGTATGCTCAACTATTGCTTTAAGGCTTAAATTTTCTAAGTGCGAAGGTGTTCAACTTAGATGGGTGGTTTTATTTAAGTTATTTAGTTGATTTGGGTTGATTTTATTTTGTATTTTGGTTTGATTTACGTGATCCTACAATTAATTACTAAAGGTTGTGAAGAGAGAGAAAAGAGAAGAGAACTTCTCTTTCCTTCCCTACCCTAAGTAATTTCTAAAGTAGATTCATGTTTAGTTTTGTTTAGTGAATGTTTTATTATGTGTTTTAATTAATCCTAAGTTTATATTTTCCCTAAACAAACCAATTCAAAAAGAAGGGCATTTTAAGATTAAATAAAGTGAATTAATATCACAAAACATACATCACTTCATTTCTTTCCCAACATTTATAACATGCATATGAATGAATCCTAAGCATATATATACATACAAAATGGAAATGTTTAGCATACTTTATGATGAATGCTAAGAAATGTTACTCATTTCTTTATTTTTTATTAGAAATTTAGGGCTTATGATTCCACAACACAAGATTATGGAAATGCCTAAGAGGTGAGGATTTATACTTATGGCCCATAAAAGAGAGAAGCAACCTCAGAACCTAAATCTAGGAAGCTTTGGTGAGAGCCAAAAGTACAACCTAAATCTAAGTCCAAAATGGTATTTAGTTTGCCTCCATAAGAGAGGACAAACCACAAGCTTGGACTTTGGCGGCCAACTAACTCCTCCTATGATTTTAAATTCATGTAGGCAAGTTATATGCTTTCTGCAAGATGGCTAGGTTGTTATTTATGTAGAAAGAGACCATGTCCTTAAACTCACTCCTTATAGAGACTAGATCATGTAAGGACATGCTTCAAATGTCCTAAATCTAATGCAATTCAGATTTCATTTTATTTTCATTTTTGGACAATTATTTTGACTCAGGCTAATAAGATTCATATGCCTAATGAATGAGAAATAAGATTATTGGCCAAAATCAGTGAGAAGGGAGGAGGTGTGTTTCCACCATGGCTCTCAAAGGTTAACCCAAGTTTCTCTAGCAAAGGTAGAAGCCCTCTAATTAAGAGTGAAAATAATATGCATTTGTGTATGATGTTATAAAAGAAATACTCATCTAGCTAAGGGATTACTAATTCTTTTATCTTGATTTTAACCTAAGCTTTAAGTGAGTTTATGAGTTCTTTATTTTTAGTTTTGAGTTGTTAGATTTGGTAAAAGATTTATTTTTTCCTAAGACCCTAATCCACATCCAGGCCATACATAAAGCAAGGAAGAAAATAGCAAAATGATGCCACTTAATGCACAAGCTAAATAAATCATCAATCAATTTATAAAGCTAATCACAAAAGAATAAGAGGCCATTGTCACCAGCAAACCCAAAAAATAAATTGGGTAGCTGAGCTCTACCCTTATACAACCTAGATTACAAATGAATCAAGTACAATTAAGCAAGGAATTCATTGCTATGGGAAGTCTTCAAGCTTCATTTCTTCATTCTTCTTCTTTTCTTCTTTGTTCTTTGGTTCTTCCTTTTGGATGGTTGGAAGGTGGATGCTCCAAAGGCTTCATATGGTGCATATGATGAGATCTTATGACCAATATTCATCCTAATCTCTATAACAATCATTCTAAAATTCTAATTGCAAAATTTACATGAAAAGGATAAGTAAATCTAGCTAACACCTACAAAATAAAAGTTAGCTAAACAAACCACCAAATCCCAAGCATGTATATTGGACTTATCACCCCACACATGGGTGACTAAGACCACCTGGCCTATTGGATTATGCTTAGGGGTATAAGCACTTGCACAACAAAAGCATTTATATTTTTATTTATTACAACGCCCCTTAAGCACAATCCTTTGTAGAATATAATGGTTAGACTAAGATCGCCCTACAATTCATTTTATGCACATACATCCTAACATCCACTCTAAAATATATATCATAAAATAAAAAGTAAGCATCAAACTATGCACCGCCCTAACCTAAAGTTAGAAGTGATGACTTTAGCTAATGTGTGTGCTTTGGAGGTTTGTGTTGTGCTATGTGAGAATTTTCTAAGTGTGAAGTATGTTCAACTCAGAGAAGGGTTTCATTTAAGTGATTTAATTATTTTGGGTTGATTTTATTTCATGTTTTGATTAGGTTCAAGTGAATCCTACAATTAATTACTAAGTTATAAAGAGAGGGAAAGAGAAGACAACTTCTATTTCCTTCCCTAACCTAAGTAATTTCTAAAGTAGATTCATGTTTTGATTTTATTTATTGAATATTTTGATTAAGAATTTTAACTAATCCTAAGTTTAGATGAACTCTAAATAAACCTATTCAAAAATAAAGGCATTTTAAGATTAAATAAACTGAACTAAATTCACAAAATATGCATCACTTCATTTCTTTCCCAACATGTATAATATGCATATGAATGAGTCTTAAGCATATCTATACACACAAATGAGAATGTTTACCATACTTTATGATGCATGCTAAGCTATTCATTTAAGAAAATTTGAAGGTTTATGATGCATGATTTTCATTAAGTAGAAAATGGATTTCTTATCCAATTTTCACATGCACACATGAAAGCAAGAGGAATAAGTGAGTACAATGCCATTGTTAACCAGAGGTGTCGTAGAAGAGGTTTTAAAGACACTCTGTTGAACTAATAATATATCACTTTCCTTAAATACAAGCATGTGTACAAAAGAAATGATTTGAAAAGAAGGAAAGCAAAAATGTGTGTTAATTGATTTATTTTGTTTATGCAATTTATATGTGCAAGCATAGGTATCCTTCTTAAGTGATAGTATAGAAATGAATAGGATATGGAATTAGGCAAGTGTTAGGATCATTTCAAATGAATCATGCACCTTGCCAAACCCTATTCAAAACCATACTAAAAGAGAAGAGAAGGAAGACCTACACTAAGTACATCCTTATATTTTATTCATATGCAAACTTATAAATAAAATATAAGTAAGACACTTTTAGTTTTGATAATTGATTCATATATTTTAAAAATAATTTGAATTTAATTGTGATAATAGTCACTCATATTCTTACATTAGCCAACACATGCAAATTGACATAAAGGAAACATTTTTTTTTAATTTTGATTTTTGAAAAGCATGGATGCATGAAACCAAATGACATACATATTTAGCATTTTTGGAAAGAATTAAATAAAAGCATGTAAACACATTCACTTTAATTAAATCCTAAATACAATCTTATGAAATAAAAAAGCTTAAAGTAAATCAAAGTTCATTTAGTATGATTTTTGTTTTTTTAGAATTTGATTGAATTTTTAAAGTGTGAGTTAACTTTTCTGTTCTTAACCCATTCCCACATGTGTTTGACATTTTTGTTTAATTTTTAGATGATTAGATTCATTTTAGATTTTGATTAGGTTAAGGTATGAATTAAACATGTTAATTAACCCTTACCTACACCACCTTAGCATAGTTAACTAAATAATTATGAGCCAATGAGATGACATAAAATCTCACAAGGAATTTAAATTTGTAATTCACTTAAGAAGAAAAGGGTCTAATGCAATTTTCTCATGATTAATGATTAATTAAGCTAAGGGGTTTAACTTAAGTAATTTCAAAACACCCTTCACACATATGAGCTGAGTTTTGATATCCTTAATTGAACTTAAGCTCTTGAACACCTAAGCATCTACAAAAAGTAGATTAATTATGTTCTAAAATATTTAAATTTAAAAAAATAAAGAGGGTAATTAGCCATTAAGAGAGGATTAAGGAAAGAAAAAAGATAGCTTAGGGAGAATAACCTAAAATCTCTAAGCCTCCTATTCACTGAATCAAACCTTAATAAACTTTAATAAAGGATTAAAACACTAATCAAACCCTTAATTATCCTTAATTACATTAAGGGGATAATTAGGAAATGAATTTGTAATTCCCCCAATTAAGCTACCAATAAATCCCTAGAAAATTAGGAAAATTAGAAGTCATCCTCTAAAATATACCCAAGAAGTTTGGGATTAATTAGTGGATTAATTAATGAGTGATTAGCAAATTAAGATTTCCAATAAAAGGTAAAATCAGAGAAAGATACAATTCAAAATCCATTAAAATAAATTTTAGAATATTCTAGATTGAATTATCTTTCAGTGGCAATTTACTTCATTTTTTTTTATTTTTCTTTAAAGAGATATGAATTTTTGAATTTTAAAGGGTTAATTAAGATTATTTAAAACCTAATTAAATCCTTTAATCCACGGAATGGCACATGGTGCTGAGTTAAACACACTTTCTACGTGTCAACCCGTGAGCCACCACTTAAATGTCATGTCATGGCACGTGTGGTAGCGGCAGTACGCAATTTTCTATTCTCCGTTCGATCAAGGATCAAATGGCCAAGAATTAACTTGCGATTTTAAAAGGATAAATCAAATATAAAATGTGTGTTTAATCACGGCCTTCCATCCAAAATGTGTGGATGGAGGCCGTCCATGTTCTAAAGCAAGATCCGAGCTTGATTGAGCTCAAATTAGGCTAAAAAATTGCATACACCATCATCAAGCAATGTAGATCACATCCAACTGTTAAAACTTCATGCCATTAAATTTTCCTTCATAAAGGACCAACACACCTTAAGTCTAGTGATCAGAAAATGCCATACTTCATCAGAGGTGATCACCGACGCTCGATTCCTTTGGAGGAGCTTCATTTGGTTGAGATGAAGCTGTAGTAAAAGCATTAGCTCCTAAGGTTGAGCAGATTGCTCTATGGACCAACCCCTCCTTAGCTCCTTTGCGATTTTGATCTAGGTGAGCCTTTCCTTGGCTTTGGAACTTGAGAGAGAGCTTAGGCAAGCTCGATTTGGTCCCCTGAGAGAGTATGCAAAGGTAATTAAGTTGAATTGGAGAAAGTATGGAAATCAGTGGAGCTCCCCTATTTTCTCTTGAAGAAAATCGAGAATGGAAATTTCCAAATCCCTCTAGGAAGCTTAGGAACACTCGAGAATGCTTCCTCTAACTCTCTAACACTCAATCGATACTAAGCCTATGAGAATTGAAGTGAATTAGGGGGAGTATATCTCTCCCGATGGCAATCGGACAGCTGAAGCTCTCTTTGCCATTTTGATCAAATTGCCAAGATTGGGAGGGTTATTTTAGTTGTTAGAAGTTGGCACATGGTTGGTTTGGGCTAAGGAGTGGATTAGTAACCTCCCATGTGCTTCAAATTAAGTGGAGGGAAGTTTTCCAATTAGCCAATTTGAGCCATGTGCTCAGTTTTGGCCTTGGATTTGGGCTGACCCAAACTCATTGGGTTGGGTGAACCACCATTTATAGAGTCTACTTGACCTATTAGGAAGGTATCAAGTTGGTATGAAGAGGGATTGACAAAATTTCCCATGGATTTGACAAAAAATTATTTTATGGCCTAGGGGTAGAATGGTTATTTGGCTAATTTTTTTAATTTGAATATGTTGGGTATGTTGAGAAAATAGGTTTGGCCAAGTTTCATTGGATTTGGAGTTCATTTGATATGGTCCTATGTTGACCCATTTTAAAAATCAACTTGGGTCAAGTTGACCAATTGGTCAAATTGGGTCAAACCAAGGGTTGGTTCAAGTTCATATAACCATTTGAAATGTTTTTGTGGCTTTGGTTTGATTCAATTTGGTTTAGTTTTGAGTTTGGTTCATATTACTTCATTTAGGTCAAATGGGTCAAGTTGACCAATTTGACCCATTTGACTTATTTGAGCTTGTTCATGGGTAGGTTTAGGTTTAGTTAGTCATATGAAGTGGATTGGTATCTTTGTTTCCAATCAATTTTGGTTAAGTTTAAATTTAGCTCAACATGACCTCTTTAGGTCAAGTTGGGTTCAAGGTCAATCGGGCAAAGGTTAGGTCTAGTTGGCCAATTGAGGCTTTGGTCAAGTTCAATAAGTGATTTGGAATGAACTTGACCCATTGGTTTCAATCAATTTGGCTTATATCAAGTTTGATACATTTTGACCCTTTAGGTCAAGTTGGGTCAACTTGGGTCAAGTGGTCAAGCTAGGTTAGGCTCAAATGTTGACTTGGTCAAGTTCGGCCTATGGTGGATTTTGGCTATGTTAGGTTTCATTTTGGACTTAGCCCAAATCATGATCAAATCATTTCAAGATTTTGACAAATATAAATGAAATATAAATATAAATCAATTAAACCAAATTCAAAAATTCAAACTCCAAACTCCAAAATTTTTCTAAGTCCTTTAAATCCTTCTTAATGGACTTAGCCCAAATCATGATCAAATCATTTCAAATCCTTGAAATTTTCTCATGACCCATTTATATTCTCATTTACATTCACATATATAAATGAAATATAAATTCAAACAATCAAAACCAATTCCAAAAATCAAACTCAAATCTATTCAAAATCCAACCTAAGCCTTTCAAATCAAAATATTGAACTTAGCCAAATCAACTTCAAATCAAGCCAAACTCTTGATTTTCCTTCATGATTCAATCAACCCTACAATCATGAATACATATATAAATACAAACTTCAATCACTAAATCAAAAATCAATTCAAAAATCAAACCCTAAATCCTTTCATATTCTTCCTTTGAATATGAAATTATCAAATGGATCAAAACCCATTTGACTTCAAACCACTTGCAAATGGATTTATATTTCAATCATAAGTCTATATACAAGTTCAATCAAGCTCAAATCAAGCTTTGACCAAGCCATATTTGATTTAGGCTCACTTGACCCAAAGTGACCTAAAGTATCCTTATGATCCAAATTAATCCCTAACCAAATTGGATTGAACCAAACTCACCTATACCTCTCATCATGATCAACAATCATCATGGGATGATCAATCAATCAAATTGTCAAACCTAAAGTTGACCAGTCAACACTTAGCCCAAAATGAAACATAACATATAAAAATTATAGGCCAAATTGATTGAAACCATTGATCTAAGTTCATTCATGACCTATGTTTGAACTTAACCAAGTCAACCTTTGAGCCTAACCCAATTAATTGGCCACTTGACCCAAGTTGACCCAACTTGACCTAAAGGGTCAAAATGTGTCAAAATTTGATCTAAGCCAAATTGATTCAAACCAATAGGTCAAGTTCATTCCAAATAACTTGTTGAACTTGACCAAAGCCTCAATTGGCCAACTAGACTTAACCTAGCCCAAATGACCTTAGACCCTACTTGACCTAAAGGGGCATGTTGAGCCAAATTTGAACTTAAGCAAAATTGATTAGAAACAAAGATACCAATACACTCCATATGACTAACAAAATTTAAACCTACCCATGACCTAGCTCAAATAGGTCAAATGGGTCAAATAGGTCAACTTGACCCATTTGACCTAAATGAAGTCATATGAGACAAATTCAAAACTAATCCAAATTGAACCAAACCAAAGCCACCAAAATATTTCAAATATTCATATGAACTTGACCCAACCCTTGGTTTGACCCAATTTGACCAATTGGTCAACTTGACCTAAGTTGACCCATTTTGACCTAAATGGGTCAACATGAGCCAAACCTTATCAAATGAATTCTATTACGTATTGCTCTTAGCCAAACCTAGTTTCTCCACATACCCAACATACCCAAATTAAAAAAATCAGCAAAATGACCATCCTACCCTAGGCCATAGAAGAAATTTTGGCCTAATCCATGAGTAATTTAGTCATACCCTCTTCATATCCACTTGATACCTTCCTAATACCTCAAGGGGGACCTAATGAAGAGTGGTGTACCCAACCCATGGGTTTGGGTTATGGAAACATGTGTCAAATTGTCCTTCCTCCACCCAATTTGATGCACATGGGAGGTTGGAAATCCACTCAAGACCTCAAATTGACCATGTGCAAAGAGCTAACATCCTAAACAACCTCTCCAATGTGGTCAATTGGATCAAAAGAAAGGAGGTGCATCCATTGTCATTCCATGGGGAGATATACTCCCCACAATTCAATTATCTTTCCCTCATTTGATTGAAGCCTAGAGAGTGTTATGAGAGATCAAAGAGCCATCCTAAGCTTTTTAAGGAGGATTTGAAATAGCTTCTTCTTGGTTTTTCTTCATTGAAAAATTGAGGAGCTTATTTGAATCTTCAAATTCCTCCTCATTCAAAATTACTCCAATTCCTTTTGCACACTCCATCTGAGGATCAATTCGAGTGCACCCAAGCATCCATTTGAGTTCCCACAGCAAGGAGAGCCTCAATTGGATCAAAGCCGCAAAGGATATCAAGTGGTGTTGATCCATGGAGCAATCCACTCAATCCCAAGGCCTGAAAATTTCAATAGGGCTTCATCTCCATTAGACAAATCTACCTCATCGAGCTCGAGCACCGGTGATCACCTCCGGTGAGGTATGGAATTTTTCGACCACCTAGCATAGAGGTGTTGGTCTTTTGTAAAAGAAATTTTCAAGCATGCAAAATCCACCATTGGATATGCTCCTCAGTAGCTTTAGATGGTGTGGGAATAATTTTGTTCCAATTTGAGCTCAGTAGAGCTCGGATCTCCCCTAAGATCATGGACGACCTCTATTAATCCTAGGGGAAGAACTAGGGAGATCCTGGCCATCCATCCGCACATTTTGGATGGACGGTTGAGATTATTCCCATGTTTTAGAATTAATAATTCTTTTATAAACTACAAGAGGATCCCTGGCCGTCCGATCTTTGATTGAACGACAAGGATCAAAGCGCATCCCGCCACTGCACCGCCATTTGGATGGGATGTTTAAGTGGGAGGCTCACCGTGTGATGCATGTAAAGCGCGCTGACCTCCGCCGTCGCGTGTCGCGCTGTGAGCTGAGGGATTAGTTAGTGAATTTAATTAACTGTTAATTAATCTTGTGATCTTCAAAATTTATATCTCCTTCAATAAAATTTAAAAAAATATGAGAAAAAATTCTATGGAAAGATAATTCAATCTAGAATATTTTAAAAATAATTTCAATAGATTTTGATATATCCTTTTCTCTGATTTTGGGTTTTATTAGAATTCATATTTTGCTAATTACTTCTTAATTAATCCTCTGATTAATCCCAAACTTCTTGAATATGTTTTGATGACTCTACCTCCCTAATTTTCTTGGGATTTATTGAAGGCTTGGTGGGGAATTGCAAAATATAATTTTTTTACCCTCCTTATGTAATTAAGGATAATTTGGGTTTGGATTAGTGTTTTAATTATTATTAAGGTTGATTAAGGTTAGATCCCATAGAGATTTAGGGAATAATTTTGGGGCATTTTCCTAAGCTATTCCCTAAACCCCTTTTATTTCCTTAATCCTCTTATTAATTAGGGTTAATTCATTATATCTCATTAATTTCTAAAATTCTAAACTTCAAAACTAGACTTAATTAATCTACTTTGGGTATATGCTTGGGTGTTTAAGAGCCTAAGTTCAATTAAGGAAATCAAAACCCAATTCATATGTGTGAAGGGGTGTTTTGAAATTACTTAAGCTAAACCCCTTAGCTTAATTAACCATTAATCATGAGCCAAATGCATTAGGCCTTTTTCTTTCTAGGTGCATTGCAAGTTTAAATTTCTTATGAGTTTTTTATGTCATCTCATTGGCTCATAATTACTTGGTTAACTATGCTAAGGTGGTGTAGGTAAGGGTTAATTAACTTGCTTAATTCATACCTTAACCTAATTAATACATAAAAATGAATCTAATCATCTAAAAATTAAACAAAAATACCAAACACATGTGGGAATGGGTTAGGAATAGGAAACTCAACTCACCTTTTCAAAATTAAATCAAACTTAAAACTAAACAAAAATCACATTGAATAAACTTTGATTTATTTTAAACCTTCTTATTCCATAAGAATGTCTTCAAGATTTAATTAAAGTGAATATGTTTACATGCTTTCATTGCTTTGATTCTTTTCCCCAACATGTTAAATTTGTATGTCATGTGGCATTCATATTTTCAAAATTCAAATTTAAAATGAAATATTTACTTTATGTCAAATTTGCATGTGTTGGCTAAAGTAGAAATATGTGGCTATTATCACTAATAAATTCAAATTATTTTCAAAACATAAATCAATTATCAAATCTGAAAGTGTACTACTTATATTTTTATAAGCTTGCATGTGAAAGAATATAAGGATGTGCTTAGCATAGATTTCCTTTCTCTCTTATGTTAGTGTAGTTTTGAATAGGAGTTGGTAAGATGTATGGTTCATTTGAAAAGAACCTAACAATTACCTATTCCATATCTTATTCATTTATATGATATCACTTAAGGTTTTATGCTTGCACATAAATGACATAAACAAAATGAATCAATTAATACAACTTTTGCATTCTTTCTTTCCCATTTTATTTTTTTTTTGTATATGTTTGTATTTAAGGAAAGTGGTATATTAGTCGGACAACCCTCAAGTGTAAAGCTTTAAGTAGCCTAAGTAGGTCTTGTACCTTACACCTCAGTTAACAATGGCATTGTACTCACTTATGCCTTTCTTACTTTCATGTGTATGTGAAAATTGGATAATAATACATTTTCTACTTGAAAATCATGCATATTAAACTTCCAAATTTTCTTAAATGGATTACTTAGCATGCATCATAAAGTATGTTAAATATTCTCATTTGTGTGTATAAATATGCTTAGGACTCATTCATATGTATGTTATACATGTTGGGAAAGAAATGAAGTAATGTATATTTTATGAATTTGGTTCATTTTATTTAATCTTAAAATGCCTTTCTTTTTTAATAAGTTTATTTAGAGTTCATCTAAACTTAGGATTAATTAAAAGACTTAATCAAAATATCACTAAACAAAACTAAAATGTGAATCTACTTTAGAAATTAGGTTAGGGAAGAAAGAAGTTCTCTTTCCTCTCTTTATAACTTAGTAATTAATTGTAGGATTCACTTGAACAAATCAAAATATGAAATAAAATCAATCCAAATAAGCAACTTAAATGAAACCCTCCTCTAAGTTGAACATGTTTTCACACTTAGAAAAACTAAAGCCATAGCTAAGCATACCACACAAACCTTCAAAGCACACACATTAGCATAAGTCACCACTTCTAGCTTTAGGTTAGGATGATGCATGGTTTGATGTTTATTTCATTTTGTGATATATGTTTTAGACTGGATGTTAGGTGTATGCTCATAGAATGAATGGTAGGATATTTAGTCTATTATTTTTTTGCAAATTGTGCTTAAGAGCTATCATAAATAAAAATATAAATGCTTTTTTGCTTGGTGCTTATACCCCTAAGCATAATCCAATAGGCAGTGGACTTAGTCACCCATGTGGGGTGATAAGTCCAATATACATGCTTAGGATTTGTGTGGTTTGTTTTAGCTAACCTTTGTTTTGTAGGTGTTAGTTAGATTTCCATTCTTTTCCTTTTTCATGTAAATTTGTGTAATTATGATTTTGGAATGATTGTTATGGGGATTAGGATGAACATTATTCATAAGATCCTATCTTATGCACCATGTGAAGCTTTGGAGCATCTACCTTCCAACCATCCAAAAGAAAGAACCAAAGAAGAAAGAAGAAAAGAAGAAGAAAGAAGAAATGAAGCTTGAAGACCCCCATAATAATGAATTCCTTGCTTAATTATAATTTAATTCATTTATAATCTAGGTTGTATAAGGATAAAGCTCTACCACATTTATTTATTTTAGGTTTGTATGGTGCTTGACCACAACGCCTTCTTTTCATTAGCTTTATAAATTGATTGATGATTTGTTTAGCTTTTGCATTAAGTGGCATATTTTCTAGTTTCTTCCTTGCTTTATGTATGGCGGATGTGGATTAGGCTCTTTAGGAAAAATAAATCTTTTACCAAACTTAATAACCTGAATTAAAAATAAAGAACTCATAACCTCACCTAAAGCTTAGGTTTAAAATCAAGATAAAAAATTAGCAACCCTTAGCTAGATGAGTATTTCTCTTATATCATGCACAATGCATCTTATTTCACTCTTGATTGGAGGGCTTCCACCTTTGAAACTTGGCTTGACCTTGAGAGCCATGGTGGAAACACCTCCTCCTTCTAATTTTGGCCAATAACTTTATTTCTCATGCATTAGCATATGAATCCTATCTGAGTCAAAATAATTGTCCAAAAATAAAAATAAAATGAAATTTGAATTGCATTAGATTTAGGTCATTTGAAGCATACACATGATCTTGTCTCTTTTAGTGAGTTTAAGGACTTAGTCTCTTTCTAAATAAATAATAGCCTAGCTATCTTACATAAGCATAATAACTTGCCTACATATTTAAAATCATAGGAGGAGTTAGTTAGGCCACCCCAGCGGTTGTAAGTCCAAATAAGTGGTTTTTCCTCTCTTGTGGAGGCAAACCAATTATCCATTTTGCCTTAGATTTAGGTTGTGCTTTTTGCCTAAAGCTAGATTTAGATTAGAGTTGCTTCTCCCCTTTATGGGCCATAAGCATAATTCCTCACCTCTTAGGCATTTCCTTAAACTTGTGTTAAGTAATCATAAGTCATAAATTTATAATAAAAAAATCAACTCAAACAAACTAAATCAATTTCAAAAATATAAAACCCAACTATAGGATAGTTTGAGATGGTCGCTAAGTTTCCTAGCATCGTGGGGATCTCCTACTTATCTTTCATTTTGGCTTCGATAATAACTCCCTCTCTTTGATCAATTTTGATCTTCAAAAATGAACCAATCGATTGATAGTCCTTTCCTATTGAAATCTTTGAAATAATGATCATTTACCTTAATAGTTTTCTAAGGAATCCTATTCCATAGGATGTAATTAACTATGGGGCTTGCCTAGAGAACTTAATGACTTTAAAATAAACTGCTTTACTTTTCCATGTAAAGTAGGGGAAGAATCTCTACATATCACCCATCATCCTTAGGAGTCCTTATTAAGTGATTAGGTCCATTAAAGGGTAGTGACTTCTATCTTTTCGAGATACACTATTCTTTGATGATGTACTCAATCATCTGGTTGTGTGGCATCTAAAGAGATGAATTTCTATATTCTTATCTCTCTTTTCTCACCGATTTATATAGAAATTTTTTACCAAATATACCACTTTCCTTAAATACAAGCATATGTACAAAAGAAATGAAGAGAAAAGAAAGATGCAAAAAAGTTTGTGTTGGTTGATTTGTTTTATTTCTGCAATTTATATGTACAAGTGTAGCTATCATTCTTAGGTAATAGCATAGGATAGAAATGGGGTTAGGAGAAAGTGTTATGTTCTTTTCAACTATACACTTTTCCAAATCATATTCAAAATTATGCTAAGAATAAAGAAAGATACACCATGCACATCATATTTATATCCACATGCAAGCTTATAAATAATTATAAGTACACTTTCAGTTTTAGGTATTTTATTTTATATATTTTGAAAATAGTTTTGAATTTAATAGTGATAATAACTCATATTTTACTTTAGCCAAAACATGTAATTTGACATAAATAAAATATTTCTTTTTTTTTGATTTTAAAAGTATGAATGCATGAAATTCATATGACATACATTTAGCATGTGAGAAAGAACTAAAGTGATGAAAGCATGTGAACACATTCACCCTAATTAATTCCTAAAGACAATCTTATGAAATAAGAAAGTTTAAAATAAATCAAGTTATTTTTAAAGAAGGTTTGATTTTATTTTGAGTTTGATTTAAGAAATGAGGTGAGTTTTATTGTTCCTAACCCATTTCCCATATATTTATTATTTTAGTTTAATTTTTAGGTGATTAGATCAAATTTTCTTTGGTTAGGTTAAGGTATGAATTAAGTGTTAATTACCCCTTTACCACCACCTTAGCATACTTAAAATAATTATGAGCCAATGAATGACATAAAACTACACAAGGAATTTAAATCATAATGCACCTAGAAAGAAAAGGCCTAATGCAATTGGCTCATGATTAATGATTAAACTAAGGGGTTTAACTTAAATACTTTCATAACCCCTCTCACACATGTGAGTTAGGTTTTGATTTCTTTAATGTACTTAGGTTATTGATAAGCATCTACCCAAGATAGATTAATTGAGTTTAGAAAGTTTTAGAAAAAAATTTAAGGGGTAATTAGTGAATTAACCCTTAATTGGGGTTGAATTAAGAAAGAAAAGAGGGTTTAAGGAATATCTTAACAAAGCATCCCAAAATTATTCCTAAACCTCATATTCACTTAATCAAAACTTGATTGACTCAGAGGGTTAAACCACTAATTACCCAAGCTTAATTATATTAAGAAAGTGATTAAGGAATGAATTAGCAATTCTCCTAATTAAGCCACCAATAAATCCCAAGAAAATTATGGGAGGCAGGAATCATTCCACTAATTAAGCACAGAAGTTTGGATTAATCTGGAGTGATTAGGTATAATAATAACATTCAATAAAACCCAAATTAGAGAAAGTAACTATTCAAAATTCATTAAAATCATTTTTTAAATATTTTATATTCAATTATCTATCCAGTGCAATTTATTTCATTTTTTTATTTTTCTAGCCTTAGATATAAATTTAGGAAGTTCCCATGATTAATTAGAACATTTAATAGCCTAATTAAATATTTAATCCCATCGGTGCCACATGGGCCGCTAACGTGACATGCGCTTTCCATGTGGTACGACGGGATTGGATAATAAAGTTATCACATTGTAGCGTTGTGTTAGCAGCAGTGCTACATGCTTTCTCTCACATTCGATGAGGATGCATTTTTAAGGTTAAAGCCTCAAATGGGTTAAGGCGTGGATTCTATGCTTAAACATGGCATCATCCAAAATGCATGGATGGATGACCATGACCTATCCTTGCTGAAGGATGGACACCATCTTGATGATTGAGCTTGATTGATCCCAAAATTTACACACCATCTAAGCATAAAATACATATATAGATTTGCATGAGATTAAAATTCACTTCATAAAGGACCAAAACATATTGAATTTAAGCTCGATTTAATGGCTAACCTTGCCAGAGGTGATCACCGGTGCTCGATTCCCTTGGAGAAACTTCATATAGTAGAGATGAACCTTTGCTGAAGTTTGGAGGCTGAGATTGGGTGATCCTATGGGCCAAACCTCTTGCGCTGGGCTTGATCAAAGTAGATCCCCCTTGCCTTTGGATCTTGGGAAAGAGAATGGGTGAACTCAACTTGATCCTCTGAGGGTGTTCGAAGGAGGAATTAGGTTGGTTTGAAGTATGGAGTAAGTTGGATTTCCACTTAAGCTCCCTTATTTTTGGTTTAAAGAAATCCAAAAATGGAAAAATTCAAATGGGCTCTAGGAAGCTTGGGATCACTTGGCAATGGCTCCTTTAGCTCCTTCAATTGAAGTATGAGGTGTTGAATTGAATTAGGGGAGTATATCTCCCCATGAAATAGGATGGTGTGAAGGTGCTTACCATTTTGATCCAATTGACTATGCAATGGGTTTGTTAGGCTAGAGGTGTCCTTAAAGTAGTTTTGGAGGGAGTGGATGAGGTGGCCATGTGCTTAAATCAAGTGGAGGAGGATTCCATGTGGCCAATTTTAAAGGAGGTGGTTATTTGGGTTGGGTTTGACCCAAACCCATTGGGTCATGTGCACTAGGTCCATTAGTGACATTTGGTTAAGAGGAAGTGTCTATGAAGAATTAACCAAATTCCAAGTGGTTTTGATTTTGGGTTACCCTATGGCCAAGGGGTAAAATGGTCATTTGACCTTGATTTCTGTTTGGGCATTATTATTATGTTTGAAAAATGGGTTAGGCCAAGTTTCATTGAATTTGGAATTGGTTTGATGTGATTTGGCTCATGTTGACCCATTTAGGACAAAATGGGTCATATTGGGTCAAACCAAGGGTTGAGTCAAGTTCATTTGACCATTTGAAATGTTTTGGTGGCTTTAGTTTGATTCAATTTGGTTTAGGTTTGAATTTGGTTCAATTGAGTTTATTTTGGTCAAATGGGTCAAGTTAACCAAATTGACCCATTTGACCTATTTGGGATAGGTCATAGGTTGGTTCATGTTTGGTTGGTCATATGAAATAGATTGGTATCTTTGTTTTCAATCAATTTGGTTTATACCCTTTAGGTCAAGTGGGTTCAAGGTCAATTGGGCCAGTTAGGTCTAGTTGGCCAATTGAGGCTTTGGTCAAGTTCAACAATCATTTTGGAATGAACTTGAACCCATCTGATCATGGAATGAACTTAGATCATTAGTTTCAATCAATTTGGCTATGGTGGATTTTGGCTATGTTGGGTTTCATTTTGGCTAAGTGTTGACTTGGTCAACCCGTTTGACTTGGTTTGACCTAATTTGGTGATTGATCATCTCATGATGATTGTTGATCATGATGAGAAGCTTAGAGCTTAGTTCAATCCAATTTGGTTAGGATTAGAATTTGGCTCATAAGGGTACTTTAGGTCACTTTGGGTCAAGTGAGCCTAAGTAGGTCAAATGCTTGGTCAAAGCTTGATTTGAGTTTGATTGAACTCACATATGGACTTATGATTGAAATATAAATCCATTTGCAAGTGGTTTGAAGTCAAATGGGTTTTGATTCATTTGATAATTTCAAGTTCAAAGGTGAACATGAGTTTGATTTTGATTTTTTGAATTGAGTTTTGATTTTGATTGAAGTTTGTTTATATTTGGATTCATGATTGAATGATTGATTGAATCATGAAGAAAAATCAAGAGTTTGGCTTGATTTGAAATTGATTTGGCTAAGTTCAAGATTTTGACTTGAAAGGCTTAGGTTGGATTTTGATTGAATTTGAGTTTGATTGATTTTGGAGTTGGTTTTGGTTGTTTGAATTTATATTTCATTTATGTATATGTGAATATAAATGGGTTATGAAAATTTCAAGGATTTGAAGTGATTTGAACATGATTTAGGCTAAGTCCTTAAGAGAAAATCAAAGTGACTTAGGAAAGATTTGATTTGAATTTGAATTTAGAATTTGATTGATTTGAATTTATATTTCATTTATATATGTGAATATAAATGAGAATATAAATGGGTTATGAAAATTTCATGAATTTGAATTGATTTGAATTTGATTTAGGCTAAGTCCTTAAAATTAAGGACTTAAGAAATATTTTGAACTTGGAATTTTGGATTTAGTTTGATTGATTTGAATTTATATTTCATTTATATATGTGAATATAAATGAGAATAAATGAGTTATAAGAAAATTTCATGAGTTTGAATTGATTTGAACATGATTTAGCTAAGTCCTTAAGAGGGATTAAGGACTTATCAAGATTTGGAATTTCAATTGGGTTTCAATCAGTTTCAATCATGGGTTTCAATCATGTGGCATTGATTTGAGTTTGGAGAAAATCAATTAAGCTAAATTGATTTAGGTTTGATGTTGATTTGATTTGGAGTTTGACTTGAAGGAAGGAAGTAAGGAATGTGGTTCAAGCTATAGGGTAGGCAAATTTTCCTAACACCCCTAAGGCATGACCTATTCCTATGGCTAACTCTTCTAAGTCTCTAGGGCTAGGTTGAGTGTCCACCTAATCACTAGATGTGTCTTAAGACTAAGGATCTCTTAAAATCTAAGAGAGTCTTATGTCTAAGATGGAGGGGTTGAGAGCTCATCTAAAAATGAGGTCAACAAAGGGCCCAATAGGTGTGGTGTGATTGACAAAGAACATGTACGTATTAGTGTTGACCAAAATGATCAACAACACTGAATGATCGCAAGCACTAAGAAAGATGATCTACTCCTAATCCAAGGTGTAGAAGGAATCCATAGCTTAGTGCAATGTGGCTCTACTTATGTCAAGGACATAAGAGAGGGAAGGAGGAATCCACTAGGGATAGAGTATGTGAACCTTCCACTAGGAAGCAGGTTCAAGTCATCCACAAGGGGATGAGAGGTTTGATTTGATTTGAGTCTCGTTGGGGAGAAATTTGATTTGATTAATTAAATCCCGCAGGGGAAGAGGGTTGAATTTGTTTCAATTTTTTGTTTATTTAATTGTGTTAATTTTGACTCCATCGGGGATAGACAAGTGAACTCTCCACTAGGGAGGAAAGCTCAAGTCATCCATAAGGGGGTAAAGATTGGGAAATCCACTAAGGGATTAGAATTCTAGATATGATGGGGAACTAGAAAGATTTGCATCTCACTAAGGAGAAGAAAAATATTTGATTTGGATTAATTGATTATTTTTATTTATTTCAAAATTTTAATTTTGGATTTAGAAATGGACCCTATTGGTTTGCAATGGACCGCACTGAGTAGGAGCCACAGAGGCCTAGACCTAACTCAAATTTACCAATCTAAAAGGGTAGTATACTAAAGACATAGTAGGACTACCAAGAATGCCTTTGGTGTGCAACAATGTCTTAGGAAGAAAGCATAGTAGACTTACATCCCCAAGTAGGGGGATTCTTTGGGGTGATCTATTGGCAAGCAGATTGAACCCAACCTAGGGCTATTGAGTGAATGCCAGGGGACTTAGATTCACTCAAAGATAGTCAAGATTAATTTTATTTTTAGATTTGTTTTGATGGATTCCATTGGTTTGTGATGGATCTGCTGAGAAGGCATATTAGCCTAACTCTCAAATTTACCAATCCAAAGGGTGTAGCTTCCCACATGGTAGAATATCCAACCAAAGGGATGCCTTTTGGTTTATAATATCAATTTAAGAAGAAAGCTTGGGACTCACATCTTCAAAAAAAGACCAGGGGATGTCGGTTGCTTTGGGCAACAAACGACTGACTAGAGTATTGAGTGAATGCCTGGGGACTTAAATCACTCAAAGATAGTCAAGATTTATTTTATTTTAATTTATTTTGATGGATTCCATTGGTTTCGATGGATCACGAGAAGAGCTTATATCGACTAGACCTATCTCAATTTATTGAACCAAGAGTAGCTTCTCCAGAGAACTATCAAAGGAGTTTTTGGTTTGCAATGATCAATTTAAGGGAAGAAAGCTGTGGGACTCACATCTTCACTACAAAAGACCAGGGTGATCGATTTCTTTGGGCAACAAATCACGACCTAGGTGCTTGATTTCGACAATTATGCTAGAAGAATGCATCATAGTCTTACATCTTCCAAAGAAGAATGGTGGGTAACCTTGTGGAAAATAGATTGAAAACTAAGGGACTATGAGTACGATTTATCTCAACTCGGTAGTGCAATTCTTATGGGAGTTCTGACACTTAAAAAATAGGATGCTTACTTAGGAAAAGGGGCCCTTTGGGTGCTTGAATTCCTAATCCACATGCGAATTAATTATTTATTTTATTTAGCTTGTTTATTATGGACCCTATTAGTTTGTAGGGATCAAAGAAGGAGCTTATATCTAGACTATCTCATTCTTGAACAAGGAGAATCTGCATATTTGAATAAATTCTCAAGGGTACTAGGAAAGGGGATTGTCCAATCTAAAGTAACACAGGTAGTGTCTAAATGGGGTGCAAGGATGTGATCCAAATAGTGCCATAGGGAGGGCATTAAATCCAAAACCAGGAAGATGACATGGCTAGTCATATATCAAATAGGTATTGGTGGCCAACTCAAGGAGAAAGCGAGGACTCATCAGAGTGGTGTATCCACTGGGTGAGTTGCTATCAACATAGCAAATATCAACCAACCTAAGGTGCGTCGGTTTGCAACAATCAGCCTAGGAAGAAAGCTTCGGGGACTCATCCTCCTATAGTAGCGATTCTTTGGGATAGTCATCTTGACTCGACAAGTGTCATCGACCTAGGGTGACTATTGAGTGAATGCAACTGGGACTTACATCAACTCAAATGTAGTCAAGAGGAAAGGAGCCTCCAGGGGACTTATCCTAAACCTAAAATATACTCGACCTAGTTAGATCATGATGATTAGTTCAAGAAGAAAGCTCGGGGACTCATCTTAAAAATCAACATGAGTAGCTTACTTGGTTGGGCGTGAAGTCTACCATACTAACAAGGCTCATTGGTTTGCAATGGTCAAGTTAGAAGAAAGCATGGGGACTCACATTTTCCAAATGAGTGACCCAGGGGTGACATACTTGAGGTAGCATGTAGACCCGACTAGAGCACTAATGAGTGAGTGTCGCAAGGGGTTTGCTCCCACATCAAAATAGCCTAAGATAAAAGAAATGTGTTTG
This sequence comes from Cymbidium sinense, assembly GCA_021442155.1. Classification (NCBI taxonomy): domain Eukaryota; kingdom Viridiplantae; phylum Streptophyta; class Magnoliopsida; order Asparagales; family Orchidaceae; genus Cymbidium; species Cymbidium sinense. Next base: position 22,424,032 of record CM038215.1, read on the forward strand.
TTTTTCTGCTTGTGTTAAAGGGAATTGGACATCTCTCAGGTTCTCTCACACTTATCTTAAACACGCTGAGGATTTTGATGAAATGGTGCCATGGATGGCAATCGAGATTCCCACCAAGAAAGGATGCCACTTAGGTTCTCTCAGTCCTAACTTAGTTGTGATAATTGAAATAGGATGCCTCTTGGGTTCTCTCACACCTATTCTAATAACACCATGAGATTGTATTTGATTGTGTTGGTGTTGTGAAAAGAGGGATAGAATGCTATTGGGGGACTCTTACACCTACCCTAAACATGTCATGGTAGATTTGCAAGATAAGCAAACAACGCTTTGAAAGAAAAGAATATTTTGATGAAATAGAATCAGATTTTTATTGATTGATAGAGTTATTTTCAAACATGATTTTTATGGATAATATTTCTTTAAATAGAGCCCATTAATTAGAAGCATCGGTGTTCCCCTTTACAATCAATAAGGCGATAAGATCCTCCTTGGTAGGCCTTCTCATGACATAGGGGCCTTCCCAAGTGGGTTCAAACTTGCCTCCCATCTTTCGATGGGCAATATTGGTCTCTTAGGACTAACACAAGTTCTCCTACTGGAAAGACCTAGGAGACCAACTTGTTGTGAGCTTGAATCATTTTGGCCTTGTATTTCGAGGTTTTAGCATAGTGGCGACTCTCCTCCAAACCTTCAAGCTCTTCTAACTTTGCATTACGCTCTAGTGATCTTGCTACCCAATGCTATCCTTAGTGATGGGAGTTGAACTTCTAAAGGTAGAACGACTTCAGACCCATATACTAAGGAAAATGAGGTAGATTGAGTTTGAGTTTGGTATGTGGTGCGGTAGGTCCACAAAGCTTCAACCAATTGCTCATTCCACTATTATTTGTTATCATCAAGAGTCTTCTTTAGTATATGGATGAGAGTTTTTTGAATGCTTCTGCTAAGCCATTTGCACTGGGTAGTAGATGGTGGAGTATCTCCAATCTATCTTGTGTCTTACGTGAAGCTATTGATCTTGGTGCTTTTGAATGCAGTACCATTATCGATATAATTCATGAGGCACCCCAAATTTATATACATATGGTTCTGAAGCACATGCTAAGTTGACCTCTAGTGGGATTGCCTTACACTTGGAAAAGTAGTCGGTGGCAGCTAAGATGAACCGATGTACCTTGGAAGAAGGAGGATCGATCGGACCCATAATGTTAGTACCCCAACACTCGAATGGCCATGAGGCCAATGTAGGGTGTAGAATGTTGGGTGGTTGGTGGAGGACCACACCGTGTACGACAGATGGCATCTCTACATCCATGCCATGCGCAATCATCAAAGTCCAGTAGTATCCTAGTCTCTTGATCTTCATCTTCATCTTTGGACCATATTGATGCACTCTGCAAAGACCTGAATGTACCTTGGTTATGATGCCACGGGCTTCATATTTATCTAAACAATGTAACCACATCTGATCAAAGGATCTGAGTACAGGTGCCATCAGAGAGCATAGAGAGCTCTCTATTTCACCTGATAGGTTTATGACTTTTCTTGAGGTAGTTTGTCGATGTTCAAATAGTCTATGAATGGTTGCCTCAAATATAGCTCCTTGTCCTTATAGGCAATGACAACCTCCCCTTCGAGAGAGTCTCTCGATGAGTTCAGCATCAATAAGGGATAGGACTTGTCTATTTTGGAACCTTACTGAAATGGACTCATCTTTCAGACATGATAATTCTTTAGCAAGTTTGGCTAAAGCATCTACTACTGCATTCTCTGCTTGGGGAACCTTGTAGATGGTGACTTTGGGAATTTTGGCCAAGAACTTCATGGTATACTCATGGTAATGATGAAGCTTGAGTTTGAGAACCTTATAAAACCCGATAATCTAATTGATGACCAACTAAGAATCCCCAAAGATGTTGATGCTCTTGACACGCACTGTGATGGCTAACTCTAGACCAGCAATGAAAGCCTCATACTCGGCTTCATTGTTGGTGTAGGGATTGGAAAGATAGTATGAGAATCTCATCACATCATGTAGAGTTAAGAACTATTTCCCCTACCTTTCACGGAAGAGATATGGTGCTTCCCCTTTATGAAAGAAGGCGCACCATCAAAATACATCTCCCATGGTTGTCAACCTCCCTAAGTTCATGATTTGTTCATCGGGAGATCATCACTAAGCGAGAATCTAGGAAGTGTCTTTCTAAGAAATCTAGTGCTTGTCCTTTTACACGCGGAGGGAATGCGAATGTGATATCAAAGCGAGAGAATGGACCATCGAAAACAAATAGTGTTGTAGTGTCATGAGACTATAATGGATTGGTTTTAGATCAAGTTCACCTTATAGAAAGCATATAGTGTGTAGCTTTTGAGATGCAAGATCAAAGCTAGGCAATGTTTCTCAATAGGTGGATAGTTTGCTTAGCGAGGAATCGAGCGATGGTTGAGGTAGTAGAGTTCTCCTTCCCTTCATCATTGGCTTTTGAGCAGAGAGTCATCCAATGCACGTGTGTAGAGGATGAGTGGCACTTGGGATAGGGGCTAAGAGCGGTGACTTCACCAAATATTGCTTGATGTCTTCAAAGGAATGCTGGCACTTATCATCCCACTTGAACCCTGCATCCTTTTTGATAAGTGCTGAGAATGGCTTACATTTCCCTGATAGGTTGGAAATAAAGCATCTTAGATGCCATCCTTGGAAGATGAGTTGAGTTAAACTCTTAGGAGGTGGCATTTCTAAGATAGCTTTAATCTTTTAGATCTATTTCTATTCCCAACAAACTTAAGGAATTTCCGAAGCTACTCGAATGCACACTTAGGATTCATTTTGAGGTTATATTATCTTAACCATTCAAAAACTACTCTCAAGTCAAAGAGATGGTCTTCCTTTTCTGCTCTTGACTACTAGATCATCAACATAGCACTCAACCGATGATGGATGAGTTCATTGAAGATCGAGTCATGGCCATTGGTATGTAGCACCACATTTTTAAGGCGAAAGGCATGACCTATAATAAAGATTACGATCGGGGTTGAAAGTAGTGTTTCTTTCATCTTTGGAGACATCTTGATTTGGTTATAGCGGATGACCCATCCATGAAAGAAAAATTGCATGAGATGAGCATACCATTAATTCGTATAGAAGAGAAAACTCATCCTTAGGACATGCCTTGTTTAAGTCCCGAAATCAGCATATGCAAATTTGGCCATTCTTCTTAACGGGGACACTAACCATGTAGGGTATTTTTCTTCCCGATGAAAAACGATCAATTTCTTGACTTGAAATGACACTTTGTTCAATTTCTAATCGCATGCATCTAGGAGCTTGCTTGATAGAGTTAGGTCTAGGATCTATTGGCTTGTGGGTGCTACATAGAGATAATCCGACATTTCTTCATAACTCCATGCAGCGGTCTTTAAACTCAATAACTAACTAAGTCATTGGTTTCTTCTTCATTCATGAGATGTATGGGCATGGATTTTCTTCTATCGAGGTTGATTTCTTTAAGCTTGTCAATTGTTGAATGGATCTCCTCTTCAAATTCTGGTGGTGCATCTTTGATTTGAAGATCATCTGGATCATCGAGATTTCACACATCTCATAAGAGTTGGTGTGTGAAAAGAACCTATCGACTCAAATGATTGGTAACAACTAGCGGTAATCATCATCATCGATTGGACCCATGCGAATCTAGTCTACTCTTGATTGTGCTTCCCTACCTATGTTATTCCATAGCTTTTCAAAATACTCTGACCTGTGCTTGGACCATGTATGAGGAACCAAACCTTTCTGTATAAGATTATGAACACAAGGCAAGTAAAAGTCAAATGGTAATTCCATTAATTCTTTATATGAATTCTCCTCAAGTTCTACATCAACTTCAGGACTTGAGGAGGATGATCCCAAAAGAATCTCTTTACTTCATATCACTCTGAGACTTAGGGGCTTCCTTAACTACTAAACCTTCAACTTTTTTGATGAAAGTGAGGTTAGAGCTAAGGTTTCTTGCACGATAGTTTTTACATGATTGAATACTTTGCTTGTTTGGAGGCCGGTCTTCATCTGTTGCGGATCAGTCACCTCCAATGGAACCCATTGAGAGGGGTTGGCTATATGCTAATCACATTAGACTCATCCTCAAATGGATTCCAAGTCTATGTGAATAGTAGGGGTACTCTATGAACTGGAACATAACCCCTGGATGGCCAAGGGGTCTTCACCTCAGACGCCTCTATTTCTACTCTGCCTCTACACGGTGGAGGTTGAGTCATCTACCCACATGTCCATATGATGGAATGAACTATGGGTGGAATGTGATATGCGATCTATTTCTTCTTCAATTCCCTTTCTTGTTCACTTGGATTTTCACTTTTCTTTTCTTTTTCTTTATTTTTTTTTTTTTTTGCTTTTGAATTTGAATTTCGTCCAAGTTCATGAGAAAGGGTGTTTTGAGGAAGATAGTAGGTTAGCATCCTCATAAATCTCCTCTCTAGTGAAAATGGCTTTTCATCTCCTTGACATTCAATCCCATCCTTCTTGAACTTGATGTAATGATGGAGGGAGGATGGAATTATCTTATTACGAATCCAGGCCTCAGCAAAGTGAATGAAGTATTTGAATCAATGATATAAAACTCTTGTCTTCGGTCTATCTCCAAAGGTAACACTATGGAACTAAAGCGCTCACCTTGTTCATTGAATCCTCTCAATATCATTTGATCTCCTTGGAGTTTAGAGATGTCAATCCTCAAATAGGCAAGGGTCTTTAGACTCATAATGTTCATTGATGCACTAGATCAGATGAGAACTTCGGCTGTCAGATCCATGTCTATAATGTAGGGGACGTTGTGCTCCATGTCCCAGAAGAAGGTCTTCATCTGTGAAGGTGATCCCTTGGGCTTCTTTTTGTATAATGTGCCTCTCCAATAGCGACCAACTAAGCATATCTCGAGGATCAAGGAGAGCTTGATTAATGATTCCCTCATCTCTTTGGATAAGAGGGCATCATATATGCTTAGCAGATGGCAACTTTCTTAGATGAGAAAGGGCATTGTAGTCCACCTTGCGATCCTCCACAAGCATATCAAGGGTGGAGCATCTATGGAGGGGCTTCTATCCTCTAACCAATGACTTGTTTCCCTCTATCTTGAGGTCGCCCAGGAGGTAGAACCTTGCCACTTCTGGAGGTTGACTTGGTGATCTCTTGTGAGGTAATGGAAGGCTACACTACATCAGGCTCACCTACAACTTCTCCTATGAGACCCTTAAAATCATATGATTCCAAGTCTATCTCAAGAGACGAACCCATAGTATTCAGAGTAGAAAAATCCAACTCTTAATCAGAAAGAGGAAGATCAGAATTGGTATAGTTATTGTTTAAACTTAAAGATTTATTAGGAATAGATTCAGACAACCCATCAGAAGTGACACAGATGTAATTCAAGCTATTATTCTTTAATTTCTTGGATTTGATAGGAGGTACAAAGTAGAAATCAAGTAAAGTAAGAGGGAGATTTGATGCCCTCATCATCGATACAAGTTCTAGTAGAAGAAGAATTAGCTAAAGTAGAGGTAGCTACAATGGTAGATTAATTTGGACTCGGTCGATGGTTGCTCTTGGGCTATCTCAGGGCACATGCTACTACTTGCATCGAGCTCCCCTTTCCTAGTTGGCTCGGCTTGCAAACCTTCCTTGATGTTGGAGGTTTGAGCTAACTCAGACACAGAAAGTTTCTTGATCTTTTTTAAATAATCTTTTAGAGGTTTTAGATAAGAGACATCAACCTTCTTTGGTTTTGGAAGGATCACAAGTATCCCCAATTACCTAATGGAACTGATGGTTGTTCCATAAGGTATTCCTTGGGATAACTACAACATCTTGAAGCTATGTTCAAGGTCCTTAAATGTAAAGAAATCCTCCAAAATATGACCTAGCATCTGGTAGGGGCAAAGTTAGGATCATAGCTTTTGCCCACTTCCTATCCTAGGTTGGGTAGCTAAAATCAGGCTTCTTTAAGAGATTCTTAAAGATCTTCCCGATGATCTCCCTCTTAAATGAATAAGGTTTGTTGAGTTTATCCAAAAGAGTAGGTGGATCATAGCTACCTGGCGATGGGTATGTGTACCACTGCTGCTGATGATGCAGTTGAGGAGGCAGTGGTGTAGGCCATAGAGGCTATTGTGGTGGCCGGTAGGGCTATCTCGGTGGTGGTAGAGGAGGTGGAAGTGCGAGCATGGTCTCTCAAATTGCTCTGGCATGTTTCCCCTTATCCACTCTTATCACTACCACACTTCTTCTTCTTTTATGGGTTTGGCTTGGATGGTATATCTAGAGAAAGTAAATGTTTGGCTTCTCCTTACAAGCTAGCCACCTTGTTGATTAACTTCTCAAAGGTTTTAATGGTGAAGCCCTTAAGCATGAAGCCAACCAGAGCCATGGATATTCGTTAGAAGAATCTCAATGGCATGCTGTTTAGATAGCTGCGGTAAGCATTTCATACTCAAGTTATGTCATTTGAGAATGTAGTCAATAAGGGACTCACCTGGGTGTTGTGTTGCCAATGATAACCCATGAGCTCCATCAAACCTCTTGATAAAGAGTTGCTCCAACTCAGCAAATGTCTTTACTGAACTATTGGAAAGTTCAGCATACCAATTAAAAGCTATCCCTGCTAGGATATTGATGAAGAGATGAAAAAGTAAAGCGTCACTGCCACTAGTGTTGCAACAACTAGCTCTGAAATGAGTGATGTGTTGCCTCGGGTTTTCACTACCATCAAAACTTTTGAAGGAAGGTGGCACGAAACCTTTGGGATATTAGATTGCATCAAATTCCTCCAGGTAGGGTCTACCCTTTGGAATTGATGATCTGCCCCGGGCTTGAGCCAACACTTCCTTCACCTGCTGCTCAACCATGGACTTGATATCTTTCTCCTATATAGAGGCACTTTCCACTACCTTATGATACATGCTGGTGTTACCTTGCTCTAATGGAGGTAAAGTCTTGGTTGGGTCCAAGACATGCATCAACTCTGGCTGACTAGTCTCAGCTGTGGTAGGATGAACTGTTGAGGATTATTTCTAAAGCACTGAAACTACTACTAACAAGTTCTCAAGCTACCTCGTCATCCTATCTATTTGTTCATCTTTCTATTTTAATTGATATCAGAGATGTTGGGCTGATTGGGTCATGTCTTCCTGCTCAGCCTCATCACCTTCCATAGCCTACTACTCTCTAAGGAAGGATCCCCTAGTATCTACCATACAAACCTCGACTGAGTCTCCTAACAAATCATCTTTGTTGGGATCAAATCTTATCTTCTCCTCATCAGACCAGCTGTATCCTAGGATCTCCTTCTTTTCCATGCAATAGTGAGCTACTATGTCATCTAAATAATCTGTGATGGCACAAATGCTTTGGTGAGGTGAAGGATCACATCATGTATTATGAGGCCGGACCTCCCTACTTCTGGAGAATCAATCTATGAGGTTGTACTCACTAGAAGATATGCACTCTAGTGTCACTAACTTTATGCAGGTGACACTCCTAGGAGGTTCTATAATCATGTGATGTGCCACCTCTCCCTCTGTACTATTGTAACCATCTCAAATCTGCAGTAGTGATGGTGGGGCGACCACACTATGCTTGGGGGTTGCCATTCCTTGACACCATATGGCGAGTGAAGAAGGTCGAGCTTGCCTCACCCATTAGGTGGTGTGGATGGAATGGGATCCCTTGTTCATAATCGGATCACCAATAGGGTCCTCTTCTCCCCGGATGTGGCCTTCATGGCCTTGGGCAGAATTGGATATGCTAATACATGAACGGGCAATGGTGGATGGGTGTAGAGCGGTGTGGTGGAGAAACCACCAACTCTCTCAAAATAGGGGCCCCTCCTGTGGTGAGTAGTCCCTGTAAGTAGAATATTGTATGTGTGATCGATGTGGGTAGTGCGTCGATTAGGGAAATCAATGAGTGCAGAGGCCTAACTGCCGACCAAACCTCTGCCTCTCTCGGCTAGTGATATGAGCTGTAGTATGGACCACCCTGGCCCTCTCCTATCATAGATGCTTCCCCATGCTACAGGGGGATAATAGATCTCAAGTCAAATTGAGCCCAGACTCAGAATGTCCATAAGCTCCGCCAACCTGGTGTAAAACTAAATGGAGGCTAGCATATGACCTCCTGCTTTGACTGACTACAGGCTGGAATCGAACCGCTGGTGGAGGTGAAGTAGGGATCCTCCTAGCATCCTCTCTATTAGACTCGAAGAGAGGATGGAATTGGTTCGTTGTAACTAGCGGGAAAATCAGAGTAGGCAACTCCACCACAACTAATCGTGTAGCTGCCTCCATCTCCTTGGTGATGCGTGTATGGTACCACTTAATCATGCAGTTTTTGTTCCTCCTTTGAGTCTTGGTGGGGCGAGCAGAGTAAGAACTAGACCCGACTTCAAAAGCTAGGGAGATAATCTCTGGGATCAGAGGAACCTTTCCCTTTGAGGGTGCTAATGAGTGGGTGCTAGCCCTCTGGGGGCGACCGGAAATAACAGCACACTAGCTGTCCGATGGTGGCGACCGCGCTGCTATAGAAACTCACTACCTTCCTCCTGAGGGGATATCAGTCGATGACAAGTCAATGAATGGCCAGACACTTTGGTCCTACGATTTTGAGGGGAATGCCCTCACAGGTAATCCTCACCCCCTCAAAACCTCATCTAAAATGAATGAGGTGGGCATAATCAGTACGAGGAAGGCTGGCCTGATCCAGGACCAAGTCCATCCCGTGGGGAAAGGTAAACATGTACTTGGGTGCATCCATTTCTATCAACTAAAATTGAGACTGAACTATAATTGAAAATTGTCGCTGAATGAGAGGCTGCAATGTTGAAAATAAACTTGAATCAGATTTCCATTGACTTTGAATTTTAAATTTAGAATTTGAACTCATACTCAACATTTTGAAAATGTTCAAGATTTTGATTGGAAAGAGAAATTGTTTGGATATAGAATTCACTTTAAATAAATTTGGATATGTTGAAAATGGGTTCAAATATTTTTGTTTGAAGGGATGCTTCCATAAGTTTATATTTGAATTTTAATTTTGATTTTGAGGACCCTTTATTTAACAAATTTGGGTATGTTAAAGTTAAGGGTCAATTTGCTTTTGTTTTGGATTTGTGATTCTTGAAATTTACTTAGCAAATTTGGGTATGCTAAGTGAGATGTTTGAAAATAATTTCTTCTTTTTGTTTCTTTCTTTGTTTTGCTTTGTGAATCATTTTGTGATTTGATAAGTGGAATTATCATTTAGCAAATTTGGTTATGCAAAATGAGAAAATCAAGTGTGTTTCATTTTGAAATTTTTTTTGAAAATAGTATTCTTAGCAAATTTAAGTATGCTAAGAAAATCCTAATGTGTTTCCTTTGGTTTTGATTTTGATTTTGAAATGTAGGATCCTTAGCAAATTTAAATATGCTAAGGGAATCCTAATGTGTTTCTTTTTTTATTTTGATTTGATTTTGGTTGAAAATGGAGACTTCACTTTAGCAAATTTGGTATACTAAAATGAAGTTCCATTTAATTTTGTGAAATGGAAATTTCACTTAACATTTTTGAATATGCTAAATGAAGTTCCAAGATGTGTTTAAAATTTTTGTGTTTTGATTTTATTTTGAAAATGGAGACTTCACTTTAGCAAATATGGTATGCTAAAGAATGAAGTTCCAAAAGTATTTCTTGAAAATTTTGTGAAATGAAAATTTACTTAGCAAATTTGAGTATGTTAAATGAATTTCCAAAAAGAGTGTTTCAATTTTTTGTTTTGGATTATTTTAGCAAATGGGCTATGTTAAATTGAAGTTACAAATATGTTTTAAAAATTTTATGAAATGGAGATTTTGCTTAGCAAATTTTAGTATGCTAAATGAAATTTCAAAAGTGTGTTTCAAATTTTTGTTTTGGATTTTGAAAAGGGAGACTTCATTTTAGCAAATGGGGTATGCTAAATTAAAGTTCCAAATATGTTTTGAAAGATTTTGTTTTTGTTGATTTTTGAAAAGGGAGATTTCCATTTAACAAGTTTAGGTATATAAGATGAAAATCAATTATGTTTTATTTTTCAAAGGTGTATATTTTGTGTGATTATTGCTTTTGAAAGAAGAAATCCCAACCTAATTATATATGAAATATGTTAAGTGGCATTTCAAAATAATGTTACTTTATTTGGAAATGAAATTTCCATTCAATAAATTTGGGTATATAGAATGGAGATATTCATATGTGCTTTTTGAAAATTTATTTTTGATTTTGTTTGAAAATGAAACCTCCATCAATAAGTGTGGGTATATTTAATGGAGAGGTTTCATATGTGCTTTTATTTTTTGAAAATATGAAAGTTCCAACTGAACACATGTGGAATGTGTTAAGTGGAATTTCAAAGTTACAATTTTGCTTGAAGAGGTAATAACCATTCAACACATTTGGATGTATTGAATGGAAAGTCTCATCTTCAAATTTTATGCTTTTGAAAATATGATTGTTGAATTTTTACTTTTGAAAATGAGGCCTTCACCAAAAATGAATTGGGTGAAGAAACTCATTTGTGCTTTTTAGAAAATGTGATTGTTGGAATTTTATTTTTTTTAAAATGTGGTCTTCACCAAAATGAATTGAGTGAAGAAACTCATTTGTGCTTTTTAGAAAATGTGATGTTGGAATTTTATTTTTATAAAGATGATCCTACATATAACAATCTTGAAGATTGTTAGATGAATGTGATTTAGGAAAACTTTTGTGCAAAATATTTTATTATGTGCATTTTAAATGAGTGCTTTTTGAAAAGCAAGATTTTTATGAAGGATTTATTTTGTCTTTATTATTTTAGAATGAACCTTTCTTTAACATGAAAATGGTAAGGAGGAAGTCTTTAATTAATTCTCTTTATTTTAATTTTATTTTACCCATTGGGGAACCCAACAAGGGTTTTAAGACCAACATGGGGTGAGGTCCTAAAATCTAAAGATGTTGGCTAGCTTAACTTAAGAATGAAATAAGCTAAGTGCTAACAGAATGAAAGATAGTCTTGGATTCATACCAAAGTAAAAATCCACTATCGATACTTAGAGACAACGATCATTTACAGAAGATGGAGAGAGGAATCATCCCCAGCGGAGTCACCAGAAAAATCTGTGGTGAAATTTTTTATGGATTTCTAAAGAGAATGTATACTTCCATCTTCACTCTATGCAGGATAAAATGAAGATCAAAATATACTTTCTTCTTTTTATGCATTTTTGACACCACGTAGATCCATATATGTTCTTATTGAGGGTGATCGGGCGTGACATTGAGGAGAGGTATACTATCTCAAAAGATAGAAGTCACCACCCTACAATCACCTAATCACCTCAATAAGGACTCCTAAAAATAATGGGTCTATATGTGTACCAAAGATTCTTCCCCTACTTTACATGAAAAAGTAAAGTAGGGTTTATTTTAAATCGGGTTCATTAAGTTTCCTACAGGGGCAAGCCCCCATAGTTAATTACATCCTAAGAAAGGGATTCTTAGGAATACTCTTTTGATTAAATGATCATTGTCTCCAAAGATTTCAATAGGGGACTATCAATCAATTAGTTTATTTTGAAGATCAAATGGGATTGATCAAGAGAGGGATTTATTATTGAAGCTAAAGAAAGATAAATAGGAGATGCTCATGATGCTAAGAAACCTATCAAACATCTCAAACAATCCTATAGTTGGGCTATACATTTTAGAAATTGAATTATTTATTTAAGTTGAATTTTTATTAGAAGTTTAGGGCTTATAATTCCACAATACAATGTTATAGAAATATCTAAGAGGTAAGTATTTATGCTTATGGCCCATAGAAGAGAGAAGTAACCTCAGAACCTAAATCTAGGGAGCTTTGGTGATGATCAAAAGCATGACCTAAATCTAAGGTGAAAATGGGTATTTGGTTTGCCTCCACAAGAGAGGACAAATCACCCGACTGCTTGGACTTACAACTGACTTGTGGCTGCCAATTAACTCCTCCTATGATTTTAAATTCATGTAGGCAAGTCATATGCTTTATGTAAGATAGCTAGGCTATTATTTATTTAGAAAGAGTATCTTTAAACTCACTCCCTAAGAGACTAGATCATGTAAGGGCATGAAAATTGACCTAGATCTAATGCAAAATATATTAAATGTTTTTTTTTGGATAATCATTTGATTCAAGCTTATAGGATTCATATGCTTAATGCATGAGAAGTAAGATTATGAGCCAAAATTAGTGAGAAAGGGGAGGTGTGTTTCCACCATGGCTCTCAAAGGTCAAGCCAAGTTTCTCTGACAAAGGTGGAAGCCCTCCAATTAAGAGTATAATAATATGTTTTTATGTATGATGCTATAAAAGAAATACTCATCCAGCTAAGGGGTTGCTAATTCTTTTATCTTGATTTTAACTTAGGCTTTAAATGAGGTTTCAGTTGTTTATTTTAATTTTAAGTTGATTAATTTGGTATAAGCACATTTTGCGACTATATTACACCCCAGTACAATCAAGAAAATAATGATTAGACTAAATTATCCTACCATTCATTCTACGCACATTAACCTTACATCTAGATTAAAATAAAACATCACAAAACAAAAGTGAACATCAAATCATGCACCACCCTAACCTAAAGCTAGAAGTGATGACTTAGTCTAATGTGTGTGCTTTAGAAGGTCTATGTGGTATGTTTAGCTATGGTTTTAAGGTTTGGATTTTCTAAGTATGAGGATGTTCAACTTAGGTGAATGGTTTCATTTAAATGTTTAGTTGATTTGGGTTAATTTTATTTGATTTTTTGATTAGGTTTAAATGAACCTACAATTAATTACTAAGTGTTGTAAAGAGAGGGAAAAGAGAAGAGAACTCCTCTTTCCTTCCCTACCTTAAGTAATTTCTAAAGTAGATTCATATTTAGTTTTGTTTAGTGAATATTTTATTATGTGTTTTAATTAATCCTAAGTTTAGATTTTCCATAAACAAACCTATTCAAAAAGAAAGGCATTTTAAGATTAAGTAAAGTGAATTAAGATCACAAAACACATCATTTCATTTCTTTTCCAACATGTATAACATGCCTATGGATGAATCCTAAGCATATCTATACACACAAATGGAAATGTTTAGCACACTTTATGATGAATGCTACGGAATGTTACTTAAGAAAATTGGAATGCTTTATGATGCATGATTTTCATTAAATAGAAAAGAGGTTTTCTTATCCATTTTCACATATGCACATGTATGTATGAAAGGCATAAGTTAGTATGCCATTGTTACCATGTGAAAGGTACAAGACCTAAGGCTACATAAAGCATCACAACCCTAGGGTTATCTAGATTAATATACCACTTTTCTTAAATACAAGCATATGTACAAAAGAAATGAAGGGAAAAGAAAGATGCAAAAAAGTTTGTGTTGGTTGATTTATTTTATTTATGCAATTTATATGTACAAGTGTAGCTATCCTTCTTAGGTAATAGCATAAGAATGAGGTCAGGAAAGTGTTATGTTCTTTTCAAATGAACTATACACTTTGCCAAATCATATTCAAAATTATGCTAAAGAAAGGAGAAAGAGAGCTACACTATGCATCTTCATATTTATATATGCATATTGTAAATAATTATAAAATAACACATTCAATTTTAAGTATTTGATTTATAGATTTTAAAAATATTTTTGAATTTAATAGTGATAATAGCCACTTATTTTTTACTTTAGCCATGTGGTGAAAATTTTCTATAAGGGAGTCGCCTTTCAAATCTATGGGGAGAAAAGAAAGAGGAGCCCTTACAAAAATTTGTCTCTTTAGAATGCCACACAGATCCGTAGATGTACTTATTTAGGTGATCGAGTATGTCATCAAAGAAATAGTGTACTCTTGAAAGGATCACTCCCAATGGACCTAATCACATGAGGACTCCTGATGATGAGTTTGCATATGTACAGAGATTCTTCCCCTACTTGTAAAAGTAAAGAAGGGTTTATTTTAAATCAAGTTCATTGTTCCTACAAAGCCCCATAGTTAATTACATCTTAAGGGACAAGATCCTTGAAAACTCTCATTGGGTAAATGATCGTTGTCTTGGAAGTTTTAATGGAAAGGACTATCAATAATTGGATATTTGGAGATCAAATGGGATTGATCAAAAGAGTTATTATAAGCTAAAATGGAAGATAAGTAGGGAATATGATACTAGGTGGCATCTCAAACTATCCTATAGTTGGGCTTTACATTTTAGAAATTGATTTAATTTGTTTGGGTTTTCCATTAAAATTTAGGACTTAAGATTCCTTAACACAAGATTAAAAATGCCTAAGAGGTGAGGGATTATGCTTATAAGAAACATCTCAACCTAAATCACAAGGCAAAAAAAAGGAATTGGTTTGCCTTCACAGAGGACAAACAAAGATAGCTTGGACTTACAATCTCTTGGGGGTGGCTGCCAACTAACTCCTCCTATGATTTTAAATACATGTAGACAATTCTTTATGCTTATTTAAGATAGCTATGTTGTTATTTATTTAGAAAGAAACTAAGTCCTTAAACTCACTCCCTAAAGAGACTAGATCATGTTAGGCATGCTTCAAATGACCTAAATCTAATGCAAATTTTATTTTATTTTCATTTTGGACAAATATTTTTACTATGGATTTATATGACTAATGCATGAAGAAGATTATTGAACAAATGGGTGAAAGGGAGGAGGTGAGTTTCCACCATGGCTCTCAAAGGTCAAACCAAGTTTCTCGACAAAGGTGGAAGCCCTCAATCAAGTGAAATAAGATACATTTGTGTATGATATTACAAAAGAAATGCTCATCTAAGGGTTGCTAATTCTTTTATCTTGATTTTAAACCTAAGCTTTAAGCTTTTAAGATTATGAGTTGTTTAATTTTATTTGAGTTGTTAGATTGGTAAAAGAAATTTTCCCTAAAGAGCCTAATCACATCCGGGCCATACATAAAGCAAGGAAGAAACTAGAAAATCATGCCACTGCAAAACTAAATCATCAACCAATTAAGCTAATGGAAAAAAAGAATAAAAGGTCGTTTGTGGTGATTGACAAACCAAAAATATCAAAATTAGCGAGTTCTACCCTTATACAACCCAGATTACAAATAAATTAAATTATAATTAATCAAAAAATTCATTGTTATGGGGGTCTTCAAGCTTCATTTCTTCTTCCTTCTTTTCTTCTTTCTTCTTCTTTTTTCTTTTCTTCTTTGGTTCCTTCCTTTGGATGGTTGAATGGTCGATGCTCCAAGGCTTCACATGGTGCATAAGATAGGATCTTATGACCAATGCTCATCCTAATCCACATAATAATCATTCCAAAATCTAATTACACTTTACATGAAAAGAAAAAAGTGAAAATCTAACTAACCAAAACAAAGATTAGCTAAAAACACCACAAATCCCAAACATGTATATTGGACTTATCACCCCACATGATGACTAAGTCCACATTCTATGGATTATGTTTAGGGTATAAAGCACCTACAAGCAAAAGCATTTATATTTTTATTTATGATAGCACCTTTAGCACAATCCTTTAAAAAGAATAGTTAGACTAAGAACATTCTAAGCACCAACATCAGTCTAAATATATATATAAAACAAACAAACATCAAACCACCAACCTAACCTAAGGCTATAAGTGGTGACTTAGGCTAATGTGTGTGATTTGAAGGCTTGTGTGGTATGCTTAGCTATGGCTTTAGGTTCAAATTTTCTAAGTATAAAGAACTTGTTCAACTTAGAGGAGGGTTTCATTTAAGTTGTTTAATCATTTTGGGTTAACTTTATTTCAAGTTTTGATTTGGTTTAAGTTGATCCTGCAATTAATTACTAAGTTATGAAGCGAGGGAAAGAGAAGGGAACCTCTCTTTCCTTTCCTAACCTAAGCAATTTCTAAAGTAGATTTACATTTTAATTTTTCTTAAGTGAATGTTTTGATTAAATCTTTTAATTAATCCTAAGTTTATATGAACTCTAAACAAACCTATTCAAAAGAAAGGCATTTTAAGATTAAATAAAATGAATCAAAATTCACATAATACACATTACTTCATTTCTTTTCCAACATATATAACATGCATATGGATGGGCCCTAAGCATATCTATACATGAAAATGAGAGTATTTAACACACTTTATGATGCATGTTAAGTAATTCAATTAATAAAATTTAGAAGTTGAATATGCATGATTTTTCTTAAGTAGAAAGGGTTTTCCTTATCCAAATTTTCACATACATATGAAAGTAAGAAAGGCATAAGTGATGCATCATTGTTAACCAGAGGTGTAAGGTAGAAGACCTACTTAGGGGTACTTAAAGCCTCACAATCTTGGGGTTTTCTAGACTAATATACCACTTTCCTTAAATATGAACATATGTATAAAAGAAATGGAAAAGAAGAATGCAAAAATTATTTATTGGATTCATTTTTGTTTCAGCAATTTATGTATGCAAGTATAGGCAACCCTTCTTAGGTGATAGCATAGAGATGAATAGGCTATGGAATGAAGTAAGTGTTGGGTTCTTTTCAAATGAACTTTACATCTCACTAACCCCTATTAAAATTTATACCAACATAAGAAAGAAAGGAAACCTATTCTAAACATGCCTTTATAATCTATCACATGCAAGCTTATAATTAAAGTATAAGTAGCACACTTTTTGATTTGATATTTGATTTATGTATTTTGAAAATAATTTAGTTTTAGTAGTGATAATAGCCACTCATATTTCTACTTTAGCCAACACATGCAAATTTGACATAAAGTAAATAATTCTATTTTAAAATTTGAATTTCAAAACTATGAATGCATGACATCATATGACATACATCTTAACATGTTGGGGAAAGATCCAAAGCAATAAAAGCATATAAACAAACTCACTTCACTTCAATTCTAAAGACATTCTCATAGAATAAGAAAATTTAGAATAAATCAAAGTGAATTCAAAGAGATTTTTGTTTAGTTTAAAGTTTCATTTTATTTTGAAAAGGTGAGATGGGTTTGTTGTTTTCCCCATTCCCACATGTTTTTTGACATTTTTTCTTAATTTTAGATAATTAGATCATTTTATGCATTGATTAGGTTAAAATTAAGCTTAATTACCTTACCACCTTAGAAGAATTAACTAAATAATTATGAGCCAATGAGAAGACATAAAACTCACAAGGAATTTAAATTTGCAATGCATAATAAAAGGCCTAATTCAATTTGGCTCATTAAAGTTAATTAAGCTAAGGGGTTTAGCTTAAGTAATTTCAAAACACCCTTTCACACATGTGAATTGGGTTTTGAGTTTCTTAATTGAACTTAGGCTATTAAACACCTAAGAATCTACCCAAGGTAGATTAATTAAGTTCTAGAACTTTTTAGAATTTTTAAAATTTAATTAAAGGTATAATTAATGAATTAACATTTAATTTATAGGAGATTAAGGAGAGAAAAAGGGGGTTTATGGAATAGTTTAGGGGAAATGCCACAAAAATATTCCATAAACCTCCTACTTATTGGATCTAACCTTAATCAACCCTAATCATGTTAAAATTACTAATCATACTATCCTTACAAGGAGGATAATTAAAACCATATGCAATTATTCTAATCAAGCCTTCAATAAATCTCAAGAAAATTAGGGGAGGCAGGAGTCATCCCCTAAAACATACCCAAGAATTTTGAGATTAATCAAAGGCCTAATTAAAAAGTAATTTTTAAAATAAACTTTTTAATAAAATCCAAATTCAGAGAGAAGTATAATTCAAAACTCGTCAAAATTAATTTTAAAATGTTCTAAATTTAATTATCTATCCATAGGATTTAATTTCATATTTTTCTAAATTTTTAGCAAGAGATATGAATTTTGGAAGATCTCTAAGTAGTGAATTAATTTAAAGCATTTTATTAATCCCCACAATCACAGCTCACATGTGTGGCGGTCAGCCTTTTCGTTACCGTGGGTAACATCACATCCCAAATGAGGCGGCAGCTTTAATCCTCATCGTCCAAAGATTGGGCGGATCTGCATTTTCAAACGGATAAAGGAATTTCTAACATGATTATCTCTAGTCCATCTAAAATAGAGATGGATGGGAGATCATCAAGTTCTTCCCTTGATCAATAGAGACCATCCATAATCAGGAAAATCCAAGCTCAATAGCATGGATTCCAATCAAACTCAACCCAAACCATCTAAAAAAGCGGTAAATCAATGGTCAAAAATGATGGGGTGAAAATTTCTTTTCTCCACACCACATTGAGTTTAATGGTCAAAAAAACCCATACCTTTGAGAGGTGATCACCGTGCTGATTCCCTTGGAGAAGCTTTTCATTTGACAAAGCTTGTTGAGTATGAGCACTTGAGGAGTGGATCAATGTATGGACCAACTCCTCCTAAGGTAGCATCTTTGATCCAATTAGTCCTCCCTTGCCTTTAGAACTTGGGAATCAACTTGGTGAGCTCGACTTAGTCACCCAGTGTGCTTAAAAAGGAATTGGAAGGAAATGAAGTATGGAAGAAGTTGGCAATTCAATTGGCTTTCCTTGTTTGAAAACGAGAAATGGAGAATGGAATGAGCTCTAGGATGCTTGCTATCATTCTCACGATGGCTCCTAGGTCTCTAGCACTCAATCAAATTAGGGAATTATGCATTTGAGTTTGGGTTGAGGGTTGTTTGATCAGTTAGGAGTGTGCACACGGTCAATTTGAGCAAAGGAGTGGATTGCCAACCTCCCATGCACTTGAATTTGAGCTTGAGAGGGAGTCTGATTTTTCAATTTTTGACCATAGGGTCGGGTTTGGTCTAGGGACCAAATGGGTTGACCGTAACCTATTGGATTGGGTGCACCACTCATCACTAGGTCCCCTTGAGCTTTTAGGAAAGCCTCAAGTGAATGTGAAGAGGGTATGACCAAATTACCCATAAGTAAAGCCAAAATTTACTCTATGGCCTTGGGGTAGGATGGTCATTTTGTTATTTTTCAACTTTAGATATGTTGGGTATGTGGAGAAACTAGGTTTGGCAAGTTTCATTGGATTTGGAATTCATTTGATAGAGTTTGGCTCATGTTGACCCATTTAGGTCAAAATGGGTCAACTTAGGTCAAGTTGACCAATAGATCAAATTAGGTCAAACCAAGGGTTGGGTCAAGTTCATATGACCATTTGAAATGTTTTTATGGCTTTGGTTTGATTCAATTTGGTATAGTTTTGAATTTGGTTCATATGACTTCATTTAGGTCAAATTGGTCAAGTTGACCTATTTGACCATTTGACCTGGGGTAGGTTAGGTTTAGGTTAGGTTAGTCATATGGAGTGGATTAGTATCTTTTTTTTCCAATCAATTTTAGTTAAGTTCAATTTTGGCTCAACATGACCCCTTTAGGTCATGTTGGGTCTAAGTCAGTGGGCTAGGTTGGTCTAGTTGGTCAATTGAGGCTTTGGTCAAGTTCCACTGATTTGGAATGGACTTGACCCATTAGTTTTTAATCAATTTGGCTTAGATCAAGTTTTGACACATATTGACCCTTTAGGAAAAAATGGGTCAACTTAAGTCAAGTTGACCAATTGGGCTAGGTTAGGCTCAAATTTTGGCTTGGTCAAGCTCAATAATAGGTTATGAGTGAACTTAGATTAATGGTTTCAATCAATTTGGCCTATGGTGGATTTTGGCTATGTTAAGTTTCATTTTGGGCTAAGTGTTGACTTGGTCAACCCTTAAGTTTGACTTGGTTTGACCCAATTTGATTGATTCATCATCCCATGATGATTTTTGATCATGATGAGAGGGATATATGAGTTTGGCTCAATCCAATTTGGTTAGGATCAAAATTTGGCTCATAAGGGTACTTTAGGTCACTTTGGGTCAAGTGAGCCTAAGTGAGTCAAATGGCTTGTTCAAAGCTGAATTTGAAGTTGATTGATCTTGTGTATGGACTTATGATTGAAATATAAATTCATTTGCAAGTGGTTTAAAGTCAAATGGGTTTTAATGCATTTGAAAATTTCATATTCAAAGGAAGAACATTAAAGGATTTTGGGTTTTATTTTTGAACTAGGTTTAAATTGAGTTCTTGAAGTTTGTATTTATATATGAACTCATGATTGTAGGGTTGATTGAACCATGAGAGAAAATCAAAAGTTTGGCTTGATTTGAAAATTATTTGGCTAAGTTCAAGGTTTTGACTTGAAAGGCATAGGTTAGATTTTGAGTTGGTTTGAGTTTGATTTTTGGAATAGGCTTTGATTGTTTGAATTTATATTTCATTTATATATGTGAATATAAATGGGAATATAAATGGATCATGAGAAAATTTCAAGAATTTGAAGTGGTTTAATCATGATTTAGGCTAAGTCCATTAAGAAGGATTTAAGGGACTTATCAATTTTGGAGTTTAGAGTTTGAATTTTTGGATTTTGTTTGATTGATCTATATTTATATTTCATTTATATATGTAAATATAAATGAGAATTTAAATTAATTATGGGAAAATTTGATGACTTTGAATTGGTTTGATCAAGATTTAGGCTAAGTCCATTAATAGTAAATTAATGACTTAAGGAGATTTTAAATTGGGAATTTAATTCTTGGCTTTGATTTGATTGATTTATATTTATATTTCATTTATATATATGAATATAAATGAGAATATAAAAGAGTTTTGAGAAAATCCTATGGGTTTGAATTTATTTGATCAAGGTTTAGGCTAAGTCCATTAATGGAGAATTAATGACTTATGAAATTTTAAATTAAGAATTTAATTCTTGGATTTGATTTAATTGATTTATTTTTATATTTCAATTATATATGTGAATATAAATGAGAATATAAATGAGTTTTGACAGAATCCCAAGGATTTGAATAATTTTAATCAAGATTTTGGATAAGTCCTTTAATGGAGAATTAAAGGACTTAAGAAAAATTGCATGAATTAATTTGGAATTTTGAGTTTGATTGGATTGATTTGAATTTATATTTTATTTATATATGTGAATATAAATGAGAATATAAATGGGTTATGAGAAAATCTCAAAGGTTTGAATAGGTTTTTATCATGATTTTGGTTAAGTCCTTAAGGGAAGGATTAAGAGAACTTAGGCAAAATTTGGACTTAGGCATTTTTGATGGATTTTGATCATGGGTTTCAATCATAGATTTTAATCATAGATTTCAATCAAGGAATTGATTTGAGTTTGGAGAAAATCAAATAGATTTGATTTGGAGTTTGACTTGAAAGAAGGAAAGTGAGGAATGGTTTAAGCTAAGTAGGTAATTTTCCTAATACCCAAGGCATGACCTATTCCTATGGCTCTTCTAAGTCTCTGGGCTAAGTTTTGTATCCTAATCACTAGATGTGTCTTAAGACTAAGAAATTCTTAAAGTCTAAGAGAAGTCCTAAGCCTAAGATGGAGGGGTTGAGAGCTCATTCTAAAAATGAGGTCAACAAGCTAAAACATGCAATTTGACATAAAGAAAATATTTTATTTTGAATTTGACTTTTGAAAAGTATGAATGTGGGATCCGAAAATTCGCCACCGACCTCTTTCGAAAAAAAAGGAAAGAGTTGTTTAAGTGTCGGTGATAATTTAAAATGAATAGTAGATAAGACACTACCAGATTTCGTTCTCATTTGGTGAGAACTTTTATATCTGGTTCGGGTTTCTATAGCAAGCCACATAGTTAATTACCCCTCCCAATCTTGAGAGAGCACTTTCGATTAAGGCTAGTCAATGAATCGTTAAAGAGCAGTATATAATAATTCGGTGAGTGGAGTTTAGAACTTATGAAATTTATTATTTTAACTTAAAACTTTTGTGGGAAGCGATGAGATCAAGATCCCATGGTTTGTCATCCGGTCATTGATCCACGGTCAGTCGAGGAAGGTCGACCCAACGAGAAGGATCCTACACATGGGTTATGTCGTCAGGTGTCCTTGTAGACAGGGTGGAGTTTGTCAGGGGACAAATATAAGTCAACTAACTAACATGGGGCTTTTTGCCCAACTAAATACATTCTACATTTCCGGCTCAAGAGCAAAGCGTTGGGGAACATACGGTGGCCAATAATAGTGGTGCCATATCGCGGTGAACCACCGGTCGAGGGCTTCGTGCTTAGCCATTTATGTGGTCATATCGGCAAAACCAGCGGACGGGAGACACGAGCTTTAGTGTGAAAGTAATTATGTATTTAATTTGACATTGAGCAAAGTTTTCTTAATTTGTCGAAGACAAACAATTGCGGAGGGTGGATTTATTTTATTTATTTTTTAGTTTTAATTTAAATAATTCATTTCATTTTTTTTATTTATATTTTGTTATTTTTTTTTATTTTGATCATTTTATGATTGATTCAGATTTGAATATATGATCATTTATCATTGAAATTTTAATTATAATTACCCTTCTCGATCTTAGGGTTAATATCAATTGATAGACCTTGTCTACTGTGGGTTTTCTGAGAGGATCGGGTCTAAATTTTATCTCGAAGTATAATCCTTCAAAACCTTGTCCACTCTAGTTTGAACATAGAGGATCGGGTTTGGGACTTTTCTTCCGAGTTTGAATTTTAAAGCTATGTCGGTGATTCATATCTTATATTATATGTGAGAGTTAGCTTCTCAGATATTATTAATTTGAAATTCTTATAATATCAAATTTTTAGGTTTTGTTAACCCGGACCTGGTCCGAAGACCAAACCGGGTTAATGTAGCATCTGTTCTTTTGTATTTGACTTAGTATTTACTCCAACATGCATACGGATATCTGTTCTTTGGGAATTGTATGGACATTAAGATGTCTAATGTTGAAGTTTTGATGTCAAATTTTGATTTTTTGAGTTTTGTTAACGGACGGACCCCGAATTATGTAGCATTTGTTCTTTTGTTTTATACCTAGCTTGCACGTGTCCCTATTGTTTGAACACTTCGACATACATACAAGTATCTGTTCTTTTAAAATGTTGTATGGACATTAAATGTCTAGTTGAAGCGTATGTGTCAATTTAGTTTAGATTGATATTTTGTTTTGTTAACGGACGTCAAGATACCAAGGGATATGTAGCATTTGTTCTTTTTGACATGATTATAATGCAAGCATGAATTTTGATATGATTTTAGGTTTTGTTAACAGGACCTAAGACCGGAAGATGTAGTATCTGTTCTTTGATATGATATGCATATTATTTTGGCCAAAAGCCTTTTATGTCACAAATCGAAGGGATATGGGAAATATTGGAAGTATAATCATATGTAAGGTGATAGACAAAATAGAAATAGGCGTTTGTTTTGGGCCACAAATCCTCTCTTTATGTTAAATCAGCCAAAATAAAGGGGCTGAAATAATTATTTTGAATGCTCATATGATCAATCACCAAGTGATGCTTAGAATGAGTTTAGGCATTTGATTTGGGCTAAAACCCTTTCTTTATGTAAATCAGCCAACATAAAGGCTGAAAATAAGATTTAGAGGCCCATATGATCATAAATAAGGTAATGGGCCTAAAATAGGCTTAGACAATTTGATTTAGGCTAATAGCCCTCTCCCTATGTTGCAAATCAGCCAACATAAAGGGCTGAAAATAATTGATTTAGAGGCCCATATGATCATAAATAAGGTAATGGGCCTAAAATAGGCTTAGACAATTTGATTTAGGCTAATAGCCCTCTCTTTATGTTGCAAATCAGCCAACATAAAGGGGCTGAAAATAATTGATTTAGAGGCCCATATGATCAAATATCAAGCCCATTTATTTCTCTTGATAAGGGAGGGGAATATAAAAATATGAGTAGTTGTCATATTTCATTTAAAAGAGCAAGTGGATTAATTAAAATCCACCTCCCTCACATGAGCTCATGGCAAGTGGGGGACACAAACTCATTAAATTTATTAAGAGGTATGGCAAAGACTTTACTTTCCTTTTCAAAGAAGGGATAAGGATGCAAAGGGCATGCCACATGTCCATGCATGTGTGCAACATGACAAGTGGCATCACCTTAGATTCCCTTGCATGCAATTTATGACAAAACCACATGTCGATTCCATAGAGTAGATGGCAAAAGGAAGGGGAAAGCCTATAAATAAGGGGTTTCCTTTACAAAGTACTTACATTTTACTCTCCTCTTTCTTAAGCCACAAGTTTAAGTTCTTTCAACCTTGGGAGGATTAAGGTGTCACATACTTGTGAGTTTCTTTTCTAACTCAACAATTTTTTTATCTTCTTGATATATGTCAAGTTATATGGTAGATTTAGTTTATTTCATATGTATTTTGCTTCAAGTCTTCACTATATCTCATTTATGTATGTAAATCACGGTGTGAATGACAAGTAAAGTAGAGGAGGTATGAGTATTCATATATAACCTAAAGAAGCACTTTAAGCCAACATGTGAACCTAAGCATTTCATCCTTTCTTTTTTATCTTCTTTTTTTTTAAGAAAATTTGTGACCTCCGTCATCCCATATAGGCTACCATTGGTCTTTCCAAGAAAGTGTATGGTATGTCATTGAGACAGACATTATTTACCCTGAAAGTGTATTTCTGTATTTTTCATTGCCACGTTGGAACAAGCGTGAGCAAGTACTATCCGATTTCATTGGAACAATGTGAGCAGTTACTTATAACATAGGGCTAAATTTGCATTCACATGTATATGAAATTATAAGCATTTATATGACATTTCAACTTTTTATTTTGAAAATTTGACCTCGTCATCCCCCACGGGGGCTGGTCTTCCTGTGAGAAAGGTGTATGGTGTGTAATGAGACCGCGACCGAAATTGTTACCACCATGAAAGGCGTGTATGGGTTGATAGCATTTCGCCGCGTTGGAATGAGCAAGTAATATACGATTTCCACATACGTTGGAACAATGTGAGCAATTTTCTTTGTTTCCAGCCGCATTGGAACAATGTGAGCAGTACTTATAACATAGCAAAATAATCAAAATTTACAACGACCTCATCTTCCCCACAAGTAGGGTTGCCATGAGAGGCACACCATGTCAAGAAAGACATGTATAGGTGTATGTAATGTGAACACATAGAAATTTTGATAGCATAACATTCCATGTTGGAGAACATGGTGTACATATCATAAATTTAAAGCTCTCATTTGCATATAAATAAAGGAAAGGCAGCATAAACATTTGATTAGGAGCATCAAAATTTACGACCTCAGCTCTTCCCCCCCCAAGTGGGGTTGCCATGAAAGCCCACCATGTCAAGAAAGACATGTAGGGTATGTCGTGAGACAGCGTAGAATTTTGATAGCTAGCATTTCCATATTGGAAAACATGGTGTACATATTTAAAGCTCACATTTGCATATAAACAAAAGAAAGCTGATAAATTTGATTAGGGCATCAAAATTTACATTCTTCCCACAGTGGGGTTGCATGAGAATGCACGCCCATGTCAAGAAAGACATGTATGGGTGTATGTCGTGGCAGCGAAATTTTGATAGCATTTCCATATTGGAAAACATGGTACATATCATAATTTAAAACTTCGCATTTACATATGAACGTTTTTGCATATATACTTAAACAAGACAACATTTTATGAGCATTGCATTTTCATCACCATTTCACTCTCATAATTCAAGAGCAAGAAAAAGGCATAGAACAATGTATCGCATGATTCCAACCTCAAATACTCATGGACTGAACATATAATTGTTTTAATGCAAGATAGAGACATGGTAATTGCTTTTGAGTAAAGTATGAACAAGTACTAGGCAAGATGCAACTTTAATGAAACTAAGCATCAAAAATGAAAGCTTTAAACTTACCACCACATTTCAAATTGCACTTCAAAGGCTCATGACTTAGTGATCACAAAAGAGAGAAAACAAGCACAATGTTAAGTCAATCGACCTTCTTCCTCTCAATTTCAGATTTCAACTTGCATATGAAATATGATGCATATAATTCCCTTCATGAAATAAATTGAAACAGTAAACATGGAATTCA
The DNA here is from genome assembly GCA_021442155.1 of Cymbidium sinense. Classification (NCBI taxonomy): domain Eukaryota; kingdom Viridiplantae; phylum Streptophyta; class Magnoliopsida; order Asparagales; family Orchidaceae; genus Cymbidium; species Cymbidium sinense. The sequence continues at coordinate 22,450,081 of CM038215.1, forward strand.
TGGGAAAGCATTATATCTCATCAAACCAAGCTAATTGATTTCTTTAGATAAGAAAGTTTAGCCTTATACTCATCAAATAACCAAATGATTGATTCCCCTTTAGGGAGAATATTTTCAAAGTATTTTACCCATAAATAGCAAGATGATTGATTCCCCTTAAAAAAAATAAATTTCAAAACTTCATGCCTCTAGACCATAAGCTAATGATTTTTTTTCCTTAGAAATATTTTCAGCAAAGGAAACACATAAGGATCCATAAAAAAAAAAACAAACAACACCATATTTGGGCCATACATCATCCCAAGTCATTTTTAGTAGGCTATGCATCACTAAATCATTGAATAAAAATAAAGTGAGATTTGGGCCATACATCATCCCAAATCCCTAAAGAAAACTCTTAGCATAATCCCAAGCATATGATATAGCATATTTAGCAAAACCCTAACTTCCAAAGAAGCTTAAATGCATAAAACAAGCAGGGTTAGAGAAACAACTTTGGAATTTGAGAAGAGGAAAAGGGGTTTCGGCTAGGGTAAGGCTCATGATCCAGTTCTTCTTCGTGTGAAGGAAGAGGAAGGAAGAATCATGAGAAAGAAAGCGACATAAACAGGAGTTCTTCGTGCGAGGAGGAAGCGCCGTGTCTCTCTAAAGTCAGGAGAGCGAGAGAAAACTTGAGAAGGGAGAGATCGAAGCGTGAGCGAGCGAGAAATGTCAGGCTGCGGGAAGATCGCTGAAAGAGGAAGCGAAGAAACTTGGGAAAAAAGAATCATGAGAGAGGGAAAAGTGAAAGAGGAAAAATCGTGAATGAGGTCAACGCCTCGTTTATTTAGGCGGCGGTCTCTCGATTGGTGAAGCGGGGTTAGGTAAGGGATTGGCGGATTTAAGTATGGATTAGCTTGTCGAATTATTTTATTACTTTTGACAAACCACAGCAATATGGGTGTCAATTTAAGTTGTTTGATTGTCGACGCAGCGGCGCGTCAATTTCGTGAGGAGCTTGGACAAGACGTGAAATTTAGGTTTAAATTGTGCGACGTCGGCGCTCAAATGCTTCGGCAGCTTGCGCTGTCGATTCGATGGAAGGCATCATTTGATAGGTCTCAGCGTTTGGCGACGGCGGCGCGATCAATTTATGAGCAATTCGTTTAGACGTCGTCGAGGCTTCGACTTCGATATGCGCATAATTTTATTAAAAATTTGATTTTAATTATTTGATTGATCCTTAATTGATTTGATACTTTCTCATTTAATTAAATTTGATGCTTTTCGGCGCATTATGAAGTCGAATTTTCAAATCGAATTGAATTTAATTGATTTCGATTGTGATTAGGGCATTTAACCTCTATGTCATTTACTTAATTTTAAATGACACATAGTTGTAGGTCAACAAATGCCCCCAACAAACATGGTGCGCGCATGGAGCGGACCGTGTTTGTTGTACGGGCTCTTTTCTTCTCTTCTTTTCATGGGATTTATTTGGTCATCATATGCCAGACAAGGGAAGATTCTTCTCGTCTCATTTCCATTTTCTTCTTCTTTCTCCCTTTTCTTTTTTTTTATTTCACGTAGTCATCAATATATTTATATGTTTGCCTTTCGACTTCTTACAGGAAAATGTTCAACTGGAGGAGATCACCAGGTTTCCTTGATGGCACGAGGGATGCTATATGGTCTATGATTGATTCACATGACCTGCGATAACATGGACATTTTGAATGACGGAGCAACATAATGATATGCTAGAGTGATATATTTGAGCTTCTTCACCCGTTCTCACGCCCTTCAGTTGTTACGAAGAACTATTCAATTTGAGAATCCCAGAATGGGTGACTACCGTCATTTGAAATGTATAATCCTTTCGATAGTCTTGTTGATCAGTGAGTCATGGTTTATGTGAAATTCTTCAACCATGTTGACATCATCGAAGCGGCAATCACACTTACTGAGTCATCGAAAACTACAGATCCACCTCATTAGAGTGGCCTCGGGACTCGCCCATAGGCCAAATTCATGGTCCCGCAAAGGGGTATGTTGCTTGGGCTAGATACATTCTTCGAGCTCATAAGGACATTCTAAAGGCGGCTGGTGTTTATAACGCAGTTTATGCTTCCATGCTCGATTTAACATTCCTTCTTCTGGTAAGAGGCTTTATTGAGTTTTTGGGATCTTTGGGAATAACACTGTTGGATCGGACCCGAAGAACTGACCATTACATTGAGCGACTTGCAGACGGTATCGGGTCTTCCTATTTATGGAAGTCGTTATGAAGAATATATTCCTTCGATAATGAGCTTTTTAGTGGCGACCCTCGGTAGATGGGAATAGAGGGGAGATGATTCTACCCTTAGTTTACCACGGTTGCTCGATCATTATCGGCAAACTTACATGCGGGCTATCCATGCGTTGGCGATCATGCCTGGAGATGGATCGTAGCTTTCTAAGAGAGGATAGCTTATTCTTCGCTCTATTATATGACCCTTGAAATGGGTGCGGTTTGGGTCATTTATCGAGGATATCGCGAGCCTTTTCGCATGGACATTTTCTCCATCGCATCCGGGTATGGATGAAGATTTATTTTTAGGCAGTTACTTGGTTTGTGTTCTTGTCTTGCCGTCAAGGAGGGATCTATCAGTTCCCGCACATTATTGGCGCAGCGATCTTCCAGGTGGCGTCTTTCCTTGGCTCCTCTCTTGCTAGGATGTATAGGGTTTTAAAATTATTTTAGCACCGAGTTTCATGATTTGGTTCTACCTTGGCAATACATTCATGCTTGGATTCACATTCATGTCGAAGGGGCCTTGCTTGTTTGAGTGCCCTTCATATTTCTTAGAAAGGAACTATCCATAGTCATGCAATTGTCACAAGCCTCTCTCTACCTTGGGGCGTGAAAATTTTTCTTTTGCCCTCTTTGGTTATTGATAGGTTTAGGTCTCATCCATCGATTAATTTACCTCCTAACCTAATGGAGGTAGATATTGTGGATGAGATTGACCACAGAGGCAGATGCACTTTAATTCATGCCGGCCAATTCTTGTCAATCGCTGAATACTTTATTAGCATGCGTCCTGGCTGGCTATGTTATCGATTTGGTCGCTCAATTATTTTAGAAGGATATCGAAGCATCGATTTTGGATTTTCATGACGCTTATGAAGGAAGACCCTTCATTCCGGGTGTTACCGATGCTCGCCAAATGGATGCCGTTCCCGTCGAGACTAGATTATTTTCTGCCTCATTGATATGGCTTCACTTACTCAGGTTTGGCACAAACTCAAAGTTCCGCCTAGCTGCTCCTCTTAGTCATACGGGAGTTAGCTATACTAAACAACTTGGGTGCAGCTTATCTTTTGCACCGACCTTGGAGCGTGGAGCTCGTAAATATGAACGACAAGTGCGGAGACTTGGAGCCTCTCGAGGCCAGCTGTCATGGCGACAATTCTAGCAGGTATGATTTTTTTATATCTCTTATTTAACCCTTTATTTAATTCCTTTAAGCCCCTTTTATTCCTAACATACGTATGTTTATATTTTCTGTGTGATAGGTGAGAGAGGGCATCGAATCAACAGCGAGAATAGGTTCACTTCCAGTGGGACTCGAGAACCTTGATTAGTCATGGAGGTACCATCTTCATCTCATCGACAAAGATGTCCTCGTTATGAAGATCCTCAAGAGCTTCAATTGATTGGTCAGCTAGCCCCATTCCACGACGCCTCTTAACTCCCGAAGAAGCAAATCTAGGGCCAAGAATGTCTGTCAGCATGGAGCCGGTTTCCTTTGGGGATTTTGGAGTTGATCTTCCTGAAACATTGGCGGCAGAACCTCTTGCTCCAACCACTAATGCTCCTTTTGTGGATCTAGCTCCTTATATGGGTTTCTTTCCTAGCTTCTGCCCCGGTGAAACATCAGGAACGAGAGATCAAGATTATGGTGAGAACCACGCCATATACCTACTCATGATCAGTGGATCATGTATAACACTTCCCAGGAGGCGATTACTCTTGAAATTCATTGGAGGCACGCATCACATGGGATCCCATGAGCGGATTTATGAAGAGAATGTGACTTTCTTACATGGTGATCTCTTGGTTGGACCGGCTGCGGTATCATTGTTCAAGGCGCCAGAGGCATCAGCTCACTTTGGGTTGGGTGAACAATTTTATGTCACTGGTCGGGGAGGCTTATGTTGATGGACGTTAGACCAGGCGGAAACCGCGGTGACTTTATGCTTTAAGGGTCTTCATGGTGAGTCTCGCGACGGGGCCCAAATTGAAAGCGTCCTTTGCCAAAATTGAAAACCTCGGAGGGAGCTCGGTGTCATGCAAGACAGACACACCAAGCGAGCATGATAAACAAACTTGAACAGAGGGAACAACGATTCCGGACCGACATCGTTATGGTTGATCAGCCAGTGAGGGTACAAGCTGGCGAGATGGAGAATGAGGCTCTTGTTATTATTGTATCTCGGCTTAGAGAGACTGATCTGTCACCTTGATGTATTTTCTCTTTACTTTACGTGTCATCTCATATGTACTTGTGCAATTTTCATGAATAAAGTTTAGACCAACAATCATGTTGTTTCATGATCTCTCTCCGAGGCTTAATGATCTATTGAAAAGATGAAAATCCCATTGGTTTTATGCTTTGTGCCTTGGTGGACTTAGTGAGATGAGAATATCTTCGGTCCCGTGCTTTGTGCTTTGACGAACTTGTTGAAGATTTCATCTCAAAATTTGGATTTGTATTTTCCTCATGTCCTAGCTTTGTGCCTTGGCGGACTTGATGGAGTTGGTGAGATGAGAATATCTTCAGTCCTGTGCTTTGTGCTTTGACGGACTTGTTGAAGACTTCACCTCGAACTTTGGGATTTGCATTTTCCCCCTGTCCTGGCTTCAAGCCTTAGCGGACAATGGAGTTGATGAGATAGAAATGTCTTCGGTCCTGTGCTTTGTGCTTTGATGGACTTGTTGAAGATTTCATCTCGAGGATTATCTTGTGCTTCCTTTTATCACGGCTTCATGCCTTGTGGTTGATGGAGAAAATCTGAATCATCTCGAGATTTGTCGAGCGATCATTACTACGCTCTACGCTGTGCTTGTAGAAGGATATGCGACCGCTTTGAGCTTGTGTTGATCGATGGCAAGAGTCATCGATCTGCTTTGCACATGTAATGAACATCTTGATGACAAAACTCCCTTAGTTGATTTAGCTTTTGCGAACATTGGGATAGCTTCTTGGTCCTCTTTTTTGCTTTATTGGACTTATCTTGAAGAAGAATTTCCTTGTCTTTGCTTCTGCTTTTAATAGACTTCTTGAAGGAGTTGAGATTTTACATTTGTATTTGATTCCAAACTTCGGCTTAGTGCCTTCTTGAGTAAGGATATCTTTGTTTGTTGTGAATTTTGAAAGATGACCTTACGACCAATAGGGATAATTTCCCGGTCGGGTCACTTGAACTCACCAAGTTGGAGAGATTTGGGGATTTGGATGCTCTTGTCTTGAACTAAGCAGTAGGAGGATCCCTTACTACGCCTTTGTGGCGTGTTGAGTAAGCAGCTGTCTCGACTTCGGCCATATTTTGGCGTGTTGAATCAGACACCCACTTGAGTCGTGGACTTGAGCAATTGATGAAGGATTTTATCCTCGAGCTAACGAGATGGGGATCTCTTACTACGGCCTTTGTGTTGAGTATGAGCACTGCTTCGACCTATTTGGCGTGTTGAGTCAGGACCTTATACACCAACTCGAGCCTTTAGATTTGATGTGGGATGGAAAATGTCCTTCCAACTTGGTTTGTTGAAGTTTGCGGACTTGAAAATTTTCTTCTTTGGTGATGACTTTTAAATTTGAGCATTTGAACATAATTTTGAGTATGCATGTGGGATCTCTGAGGCATGTCTCAACCCAAAGAGAGAAAGAAAGGCCCCTGTCTTACGAGGGCGATACTTTACTATAAAAATTTTAAAAAAATGCCCCCAACGAGATTTTTTTTATTTTGAAATGCATTCTTGTGTTACAAGAGAATTTCCAATGAAAATTTTCATAAGTGTTTTTGACAATAAAGATTTTCAAATGCGATTTGTCAATCACACTTTCATGTGTAATATTTCTTTAAATCGACCATTGATTGGCGGCATTGGTCTTTCACCTTTGAAGTCCACGGTGATAAGCTCCTCCTTGATATACCTTTTCATAACAAAGGTCCTTCCAATTAGGTTCAAATTTACGCCAATTACGATGAGGGATGATTGGTCTTCTCGACGAGGACCATTCTCCTTCACGAAAAGCTTCGAGGCGTCTTGTATGATCAGATGCTCACGGACATTTGGATATACTTCTAGATTTTCTTTGAGCTTGGGCGACCTCGTCAAGCGCGTCAAGCTCTTCCATCCGTAAACGAGCATTCTCATCTTGGGTAAGATTTTGTTGAATGGCTACTCGGAGCGAAGGTAGTTCAACTTAGTGGCAAAAGCTTGACCCCAAACACTAGTGCATAGGGGTAGACTTTGTAGGAGTTTTATGTGGTAGGTAAGCCCATAGCTTCAGTTTGGTATGCCACTCCTTTTATTTCTTGTGAGAATTTTTCTAAGCAATTTGACTAGTGTTTTATTAAATGCCTCAGCCAAGCCATTTGCTCGGATTATAAATTGATGAATATCGCCAATCAATCTTATGTTGGTCAGCACATTTATAAACTTTAGTACTTTTGAAGGCGTTATCACGAAATGATTGATGGTACACCAAATCTATAGACAATATTGTGGGTAAAGAAGTTAGTCACTTGTTGTAACTTCTTTAAATGGTGCCACTTGGAGAAATAATCTTTCTAAGATGAAGCGGTGACGGTGATGGCGATGATCAATTGGTCCAATTACATATCCCCGACTCAAAGCGGCCAAGATGCTATCGTTGGATTGCGGTTGAGGCGATGAATTATGTTCCCGTGGACGGCATTCATGGCATTTCTTGGCATGATTGATACAATCTTTTACCATAGACGGCCAATAGTATCCAATTCTTTTAATTTTGAAAGCCATTTTAGGACCTGATTGGTGTGCACCACAAAGTCCTTGATGGATTTCAACAATTACTGGCTTTCATTCTAACCATACATCGCTGAAGGATCTACGTATTGCCAACATAAGCATATAGTCGAAGCCTTTTCTCAAGTTGTGCAGCTATCGACTTATTACTTGGCAATTTGCCTTCCTTGAAGTAGTCGACGAAGGGCTGTCTCCAGTCTTCCTTCTCTTCTACTATAAGAATTTCATCATGTGGTTTTAGCGCTTCCGCAGGTTGAAGTCTTTCATCTGGAATGGTTTGAAGCTTGTCTTGTTGACTTTGAGTAAAGGAGTATAAGAGAAATGGTACTGGTGATGTTTGATGACCCTCTTCCGGTGGGGATTTTAAATTTATCGCTCTAGGACTCGGCAGTGCACATTAGTATGTATGTCGTCATCCATACTTTAGCTAATTTAGCTAAGTACTTTTATTCACCTCAGAGAGTCATAATGACATTTGGAATTTGCTTCATAAGCTTCGAACTTGTGATAGTAGGCCAATTCAAGCTTGTTGATTTTGTAAAGGACACTTGATTAATGATGAGTTGAGAATCATAAATTTGATTATGGAGGCTTCCTCTAAACACACCAGCTTCATATTACCGTTGTTGGTTGGTTGAGTTAATTTATAAGAATGTCTCGGTACCACCGTGTGATCAAGATGAGGCAGATACCGACTTGAGCCTTTGGAAGATTTGAGGGTTGAGTGTATCTAATGGAATGCTCCATCAAAATACAATTCCACATTTGTTGCTTTTCTTTTCATATATGTGCATGATTTGCTCATCGGAAGATCATCGTTAAGCAAGTCTGGGATGGGATGAGCAAGAAAATCTGCGAATTTGCCCCTTCACCGCTTTACGGGAACATATGTAATATCAAAGTAGTAGAAGACATTATCGTGCCAGCGACTGTCAACGTTGGTCTTGTCATCAAGAACTTCAACGGATCGATCCTTGAGATAAGGGTAATTTTATGAGACAACATGTAATGACGTAACTTTTGGGCAGCAAAAATTAACAAACAATGCTTCTCAATTGGAGAATAACGCAGCTTCTATTATTGTAATATAGTATAGAGCATTCTCCTTTCCTTCATCATTATGTTGCCAACAAAGCACCAGAGATTCTTCAGTCTTTGTGTACAATATAAGAGCTTCCACAGGATGGAGTGCAAGAATGGGTGGATTCAAGATATCTTTTGATCTTGTCGAAGGCCTCTTGACATTCTTAGTCCCACTTGAAAGGAGTATCTTTCTTCATTAATTTTGCAAAGGGTGCGACATCACGATTTGATATAAATCTTCTAATGAATGCGAGATGTCCTGGGCGAAGTTGACGAAGACTCCTTGGAGGAGGCATCTTTGATTTTGTTGGGATCGATTTCAATCCCTCCACGGCGCCTGCCATATCCGAAACTTTCCGAAGAAACTCAAAGCGCGCGAGGATTCATCTTGAGATCATATTTTACGATTCTTTCAAAGATCCTTCATCGAGATGATCTTTGCGATCTATACTCTTGACACAACATAGCACTCTACTTTTGATGAATCAACTGTCAAACGTATCATAGCCCTTTGTAGCCGCTCCAGGAACCATGCGAAATATATGCCATCATGAATGAGCTTCTTCATCCATCAGGATGTCCCGAATATGGAACATTCTGACGGGAGAACAACCATCCGACAGCGCTTTTCTTCTCAACCGGCTTCAGAGCTTCTTGGTTTACACAAATTACTTCTTTCAACCTCAATCTCTTTCGCTTGATTTGGTTCTCTCCTTAATTGCTAGTTTGTGAACGCTATATCGGGGGATAAGCGGCATTTCCATATGTCGGCAATTCTGAGCAAGATTTTAATTCTTCCACTTTATCTTGAAGTAGCAGCGATGAGCGTTGGAGGATCCTCCTCGGTTCCCAAATTAACTTCTTTAAGTTCATCCATAGTACCTCCCCACCATCTTCAAGCTCTTGGTGCGGTCGCTACTTCTTCATTATTTGTGAGACTAACATTAAGAATGACATTCTCATCTTCATCATCACTCTACTTCTATTCTGTTATGCGTAACAGTATATTCTTAATGGACCGTTGTCTTGGATAAAACCAAGGCCTTTGGTAGTGTTTATTTCTCTTACCAATGGTTTGAGAACCTTTTGGGTACCATCATTTCAAAGAGCTTAGTCCTTTGCTTGCTCTGGACCCCATGTTTAGCATTAGGTTGCATCTTTGGAGAGTAATATTTTGGCATCCTTGTGGGCATAGCTTCTTCTTCTTCAGATAACTGCATTACACAATCAGGATCTTCTTCTTGACACCCCGGTTATAAAGCAGGCTTCCTGGCCCGTGCTTTCCAGAGAGGAGGTACATAGAAGGTCACCAGTTCCTCGACTTTGTGAGTTTCTCAAGGGTGATTTCTTTAAAATGTTGGGGAGGAAGTGACTACAAGTGTAGTCTCTGCGATGGATCTATGATTGTTTTAAAGTAGGTGCATTGCACCTTACCTTCAAAAGCGTGAACTCATCGAGTCAAAATGTTCTTCTTCATGAGCTTTTCGAAGAGTCATGCGGACCTTTGGATTTAGAAGGAACACATTCATCTTCTTCTTCTTGATATCCGCCTAGATGAGGACGGTGTTGATTTTGGACTGTTCTTTATATTCTAGGAATATTTGGAACAACCTCCTTTTCTTTATTCATTTTATCATTCTCCCTTCTTCTTAACTTGTTCTTTTATGGGTTTTGAAGTAGATGCGATTATTTGCTAGTTGTTTTGTTAGCTTTGATTCCCTTGGAAAAAAGCGGCATCTTGATAAATCTTCATTTCATGCACCTAAAAGGTTGCATGTCACCACAATTTGGCATTCTTCTCCATCCTTTGTATATTTCATACATTGATGTAATGTAGATGGGACAATGCCATACTTATGAAGCCATTGACCAGAAGGCTCACGAATGAAGTATCGCATCGATCACATGAAATTTAGCGTGTAGAGGTCTCCAAATTTAAGAGGGGAATGACGATAGTTTTGTCCCTTCTCATTGAAACCTTGAACCATGACTTTATCGTCCAGATGTTGTACATCTAGAGATAGCCATCTAAGAGTTCTCAAATTCATAAGATTCTGAGGAGCAGGGATCAATTAAGATCCAGTATTATAATTTCATCACTTTCAGCTGTAACATACAGAGGGCGATTGTGCTCTGCAGTCCCGAGCATTAGATCATCTTCTGAAAATGTGACGATTGGAGGCTCTTGAACATGCAAGGTCTCCGTTAGACAGCGTTCAGCAAAATATGCTTCGAATTTTTTCGGCTCTTTGAGAGCTTCAATTAAGGTATTACGGAGATCTTCTGACATTAGAAGTGCTTCGTATACACTAAGCTATGGCGAAAACTTTCCTTAGATGGGATAGAATATTGTAGTCGATCCCTTTTGATGAAGGCTTCTTATTTGAATCCTTAGGGATAACTTTTTCATTAATTTCAATTTCTTTTCCTTTATCTTTATTCATTGGCTCTTTCCTTTGTTGAGATGGTAGCACTCGACCACTCTCAAGCTTGAGCTACTTCATTTGCATCGAATCTTGGATGACTCGTTCTTCAACATCATACGCCCGTCTAAAGAAGATTGAATCTTGCGCACATTTTATATTTTTGTTGATATGGTGAGCTCGGTTCATCTTCATCTGGGAAACAGAGTTCCTCTAAGCTGTTATCAACTTCATGCATCATCGAGCAAGACTCAGTAGGAAGTTCTTCAGCTTCTTCCCCTGCTTCTTCATTGATCTGAAGATTTGAAACGAATTCTGCAAGCGTGATAGGCCGTCTTGCTGATTGTATGTAATCTTCCATATTATTGATGATCTTTTATTGTTTACCATCCATAATAGTAGTAACATTTTGTGCTCTTGCCTTCTTCTTTTATTTAATTTATTTTTTGTTTGGGTTTCTTAGCCTTCCATTGCGGTATTTATTTGGCGTCTTTTGAGATGAACTAGCCTTCCATAGCTTAGGTTTTGTCTCAACTCAAGTGCTCAAGTGGTGATTTCCATTGAATACGGAACGCCTTCCAATTGCTTAACATTTTTACGGTCTTTTTAGAGACTGACGCCATCCTTCATCATCGACCAGCTTCTCTTTGCCTTTATCATTGCTTGATAGTACTGGAGATGAGGTGATTACTTTGGTGGATTCTTTCTTGGACCGCCGTCAGATAATGTGAATTCTATATTTTCGCTCTAGCCAATCTTTGAATATGTAGCAATCTTCACGGGATGGCGAGCACCGATGATATGGACAATAGTTAGGATTATCGCTTGTGGCCTCTTGGTCTTTTACACTCGGTAGTTGGAGACCTACTTTGAGTGCATGTTTAAACAATTTGGCCACACTTTCCCTTTTTGAATACTCTTTGTTAGCTTTTCTTTTAGGGTGGGGCCATTGAGTCATTCTCCTTTTGTTTGCCTTGGTGTCGCCTTCATAGAGTACATCATTACCTCCAAGTATGAGCTTGGGTTGTGGAGCGAGATTGAATGAGTCTTGGTTTTCTTGATAGTAGCTTTTCTTTGTCTCTATGTTATAGACTAACCTGTATCCTTTTGTATGAGGTGAAATGTGTTTCACCTTTCTTTGGAGTCGCTTTTGCTCTTTTGAATTTATCTTGGCCATGGGGATAAATTTAATTTCTCAAATTTAGCCACCTATCAAGTAGCTCTTGAAATGTGGTAATTGAAGCCATGCAAAGATAAAGGCGTCATCTTATCATCGATGTTGCCCATCGATGAATTGGATGCATGCTCTTCTTAATTGTTCACATTTCATACTCATTTATGTAGCGTAATATATCGAATCGACTCGTCTTTCTTCCTCTTCTCAAGGCGAGATCGGCAATTGTTGTCTTTTTTTGGCTTAGCGAACCTTTTAACAAACATGTTTTCAAGTTGCAAAAGTCTTGATTGAGTCATTTGATAGCTTCGACATACCATTCAGCGATTCAGTTAGACTACGGCAATGGAATAATAATGCATCATTACCCTGTGTATTGCGGGATGCTTTGAATTGGGCGGATCTTTGGGGATTACCATTCCGTCGAATAGATTGAACTTTGGCATTGAATATCCCTTTGGATATGGAATTTGATCATACTCCAGGATATGGCGACCTTGCTCACCAATTTTTCTTTTACGCCCTATAAGCTTTGATCTTCTCATTCAATATAATATCAAGTTGAGGCTTGAATATAGTTTGTATATTCCGGGTTGCGAAGTGACTCATTTATTTCAATCCTCGCTTGAGCTCAATTTGGACCCTTGAAGCATGTGAGATCAAATTTATTGGAGGATTGTCATTGGCATTCTTTGGAGGCTTGATGATTATTTGGGGGGCAGTGTTGGACACAATATTTCTCGCATTAAGCGCATCATCACATCTGCATCATCATTTCGCTCATTTTCACATTCAACTGAGCGATTTCTTTATCTTTGGCTTTCATCTGACGCTGAATTCGTCTCTGCGCTTCTGCCAAAGTGGTAGTATCAGTGAAGGTGGGATTCTCTTCCATTTCTTCTTCCTCTTCTTGTTGCTCCTCTCCTGAAGACTCAGAGGATGCTTCCTCTATTTGAACATTTTGTTGTTCTTGGTTGAGGAGGAAATACGCTAGGTTGATATTGGCGCACAGATGGCTCACCGACTGTTGCACCATATACACTACTTCGTCGTTGCCTCCTCTTCTTCTTAGTCCTCTTGGACAATTTCAGTCGGCGTCTCCAATGAACTTCGATTCCAAGTGTGGAATCGAAATTTCTTCGATTAGAGGACTTGATCGAAGTTAACCTCCTCTTGATGGGATGAGTTGATTGATGGCGGGATCCCACGGAGGATTCTCCAAGGTGTCTACCGTCATATTTATCATCGGGCCCTCTTTTAGGCTCCCATCGTGATAAATTTGAGTTGGGGATCTCAGGAATTCACACGATGTCACGCCATGCCTTTCTCAGTAATTTCTTTTTTGAGGCCTAGGCCTCCAGATCTGCTTACCTTTCCACGGGACCTTTTGGTGGATTCTGGACTTGTCCAAGTGTCACACCGATGTTCACCGTGTGGGACATGGATTGGTGGCGTCGGCATTGGGTTGCGGATGAGGTCTCCTTGGAGGAGCGACCAGCATCCTTAATAACAGGACCTTGGTCATCTTTTCATCCTTTCACTTGGAGAACCCGATGCACTCTGCGAGATATAGTTTGGGTTTTCGAGGAGGCTGGAACGATGTTGTTGTGGGGTCGAAAATTTGTTTGGTGACAGTAGAGCATTTGTTTAACCCACTTAAGGTTATCAAAGATTATGGGTGGAACACTCACTTCTTTGGTTCCTTGTTGGTTGTGCATTGTACGCAGGCGATAAGTGTTGAGCATCACCAAGATTTCTTTTCTTTGCCTCATTTCTTGAGATGAAGAAGCTTGACATCTTCTCCCGGGGTGAATGGTTGTTGGCGGGATTATGCGTCTTTGAGGGACAAAGAGGCGTCAGCCGAATAACCCTCTTCATGATTGGTGTCTCCAAGGGCGAACCTCTCAAAGCGATTGTTTGAAGTGACCCAGTGAGGGTCATGACTTTACGACCTTTTTGAGATTGTTGCGTGCGGACGAGTTTGCACAAGTCGAGGCTAGCAACTCATTCAAGATGGTGAAATCCACGCTACCAAAGCGGATGGTAGCTCTTATTCCGGCTTGATGGCGGCGTTAATTGGAAGCGGATGTTGGTATACGAAATAACGATGCAGCGTAAATGCCATTCGGAGTTTAAAGGTAAAAATTAGCAATTAAAATAAGCACTATCACTTACTTCCAAAAATATGGATCGATAAGATAAAACATACTAAGCATATGCACTAAATAAAATCTCAAATAACTTAAGACTTTGGTAGCAAGCTTTAAGTTGTCAAGTTTAATTTCTATTTCATTTCAATTTCATATTTCATTTATCTTTTCATTTTTTTATACTCCACGATTATAACTTAGATTTGACTAGCCAAAGATGGAAGAGAAACATGTCCCAGTAGTCAGAAATCTGGGATCATTGCGACCTCTTTCAAAAAAAAAGGAAAGAGTTGTTTAAGTGTCGGTGATAATTTCAGAAGGCAGATGAATAGTAGATAAGACACTACCCAGAGATTTCGTTCTCATTTGGTGAGAACTTTTTTATATCTGGTTCCAGGTTTCCTAGGCAAGCCTATAGTTAATTACCCTCCCAATCGAGAGAGCACTTTCGATTAAGGCTAGTCAATGAATCGTTAAAGAGCGAGTATATAATTGCAGTGAGTGGAGTTTAGAACTTATGAAATTTATTATTTTAACTTAAAACTTTTTGTGGGGGGAACGATGACGCGCCCGATCAAGATCCCATGGTTCCGTCATCCAGGGCTGTCGCGATCCCGGTCCGCTTAGTCGGAGGAGGTAGTCCCGGGAAGGATCCTTGTCGGACACATGAGTTCGTCGTCAAGGTGTCCTTGTAGACACAGGGGTGGAGTTTGTCTAAGGGGACAAATATAAGTCAACCTTAGCTAACATAGGGCTTTTGCCCAACCAAATACATTCTACATTTCACACTCAAGAGCAAAGCCGTTGGGGAACATACTGGTAGGCGTGGTAATTTAGTGGTGCCATATCGCTGGCGAACCACCCGGTCGAGGGCTCGGTCAAACCATTTATGTGGTGCCATATCAGCAAAACCACCACGAGAGAGGACAGAGACCCACGTCCTTACGAGCTTTAGAAATATTTGAGTGTGAAAGTAATTATGTATTTAATTTGACATTGGCTCTTTGTGAGCAAAAGTTTTCTTAATTTGTCACCCGAAGACAAACAATTGCGGAGGGGTGGATTTATTTTATTTATTTTTTTAGTTTTAATTTAAATAATTCATTTCATTTTTTTATTTATATTTTGTTATTTTTTTTGAATTTTGATCATTTTATGATTGATTTATATTTGAATATGCGATCATTTGTCATTGAAATTTTAATTCTAATTACCCTTCTTGATCTTAGGGTTAATATCAATTGATAGACTTTGTTACTCTCGAGGTTTTCAGAGGATCGTCTAAATTCATTATCTCAAAGTATAATCCTTCAAAACCTTGTCCACTCTAGTTTGAACCTAGAGGATCGGGTTTGGGACTTTTCTTCCTGAGAGTTTGAATTTTAAAAGCTATGTCAGCTGATTCATATCTTATATTATATGA
Organism: Cymbidium sinense; assembly: GCA_021442155.1. Lineage (NCBI taxonomy): Eukaryota > Viridiplantae > Streptophyta > Magnoliopsida > Asparagales > Orchidaceae > Cymbidium > Cymbidium sinense. Next base: position 22,465,373 of record CM038215.1, read on the forward strand.
CAGAGTTAGCTTCTCAGATATTATTAATTTGAAATTCTTATAATATCAAATTTTTAGGTTTTGTTAACCCGGACCTGGTCCGAAGACCAAACCGGGGTTAATGTAGCATCTGTTCTTTTGTATTTGACTTAGTATTTACTCCAACATGCATACGGATATCTGTTCTTTGAAAATTGCATGGACATTAAGATGTCTAATGTTGAAGCTTTGATGTCATTTTGATTTTGAGTTTTGTTGGGACGGAGAAGACCAAACCAAATTATGTAGCATCTGTTCTTTATTTTATACCTAGCACGTGTCCCTATTGTTTGAACACTTTGACATACAATATATCACATTCTTTTAAAATGTTGTATGGACATTAAATGTCTAGTTGAAGCGTATGTGTGCAAGTTTAGATTCTTGATGCGATATTTTGGGTTTTGTTAACGGACGGTCAAGACAACGGATGTGTAGCATTTGTCTTGTATTTGACATGATTATAATGCAAGCATGAATTTTGATCTGGATTTTAGGTTTTGTTAACGGACGGTCAGAAGACCAAACCGGAAGATGTAGTATCGTTCTTTGAAAATATGATATGCATATTATTTTGGCCAAAGCTTTATGTCACAAATCGTAGGGTATAGGGGAAATAAATTATTTTGGCATATAATATATAAGGTGATAGACCAAAATAGAAATGCGTTTTTGGGACAAATCCTCTCTTTATGTTGCAAATCAACATAAAGGGGTGAAAATAATTATTTTGAATATATATGATCAATCACCAAGTGATGGGCAAGAATGAGTTTAGGCATTTGATTTGGGCTAAAACCCTTTCTTTATGTTGCAAATCAGCCAACATAAAGCTGAAAATAATTGATTTAGAGGCCATATGATCATAAATAAGGTAATGGGCCTAAAATAGCTTAGACAATTTGATTTAGGCTAATAGCCCTCTCCCTATGTTGCAATATAAAGGGCTGAAAATAATTGATTTAGAGGCCCATATGATCATAAAAGGTAATGGGCCTAAAATGGCTAGACAATTTGATTTAAAGCACTCTCCCTATTGCAAATCAGCCAACATAAAGGGCTGAAAATAATAATTGATTTGAGGCCCATATGATCATAAAAGGTAATGGGCCTAAAATAGGCTTAGACATTTGATTTAGGCTAATAGCCTCTCATGTTGCAAATCACCAACAACATAAAGGGCTGAAAATAATTGATTTGAGGCCCATATGATCAAATATCAAGCATTTATTTCTCTTTGATAAGGGAGAATAAAAAAATATGAGTAGTTGTCATATTTCATTTAAAAGGCAAGTGGATTAATTAAAATCCACCTCTCACATGCAAGCTCATGGCAAGTGGGGACAAACTCATTAAATTTATTAAAGAGGTATGGCAGACTTTACTTTCCTTTTCAAAGAAAGGGATAAGGATGCACAAGGGCATGCCACATGTCCATGCATGTGCATGCAACATGACAAGTGGCATCAAGATAGTTCCCTTGCATGCAATTTATGACAATGCACATGTCGATTCCATAAGAGTAGATGGCAAAGGAAAGGGCCAAACTATAAATAGAGGGTTTCCCTTTTACAAAGTACTTACATTTTCTACTCTCTCTTCTAACACAAGTTTAAGTTCTTTCAACCTTGCAAGGAGGATTAAGGTGTGCCACATACTTGTGAGTTCTTTTCTAACTCAAATTTTTTTATCTTCTTGATATATGTCAAGTTATATGGTAGATTTAGTTTATTTCATATGTATTTTTGCTTCAAGTCTTCACTATATCTCATTTATGTATGTAAATCGGTGTGAATGACAAGTAAAGTAGAGGTATGAGTATTCATATATAACCTAAAGAAGCACTTTAAAACATGTGAACTAAGCATTTCATCCTTTCTTTTTATCTTCTTTTATTTAAGAAAATTTTGACCTCCCGTCATATAAATGAGGACTAGGTCTTCCCAATAGAAAATCGTGTATGGTAGTCGTGGTCCATTACACCACGCCGAAAAGGCGTACAAAGACAAGATTTTGCCACGCTGGAACAACGTGAGCAAGTACTTATCACAGATTTCCCCGCCAAATTGGAACAATGTGAACGGGTACTTATAACATAGGGCAATAAATTTGCATTCACATGTATATGAAATTAAAGTATAAGCATTTATATGACATTTCAACTTTTATTTTGAAAATTTCCAGCCTCCCTGCCATCCCCACATGGGGCTACGGGCTGGGTTTCTTCCCACCACGCCAAGAAAGGCGGTAGGTCGGAGACACCGCGACCGAATTTATTTACCCACCACGCCAAGAAAGGCGGTATGGGTCAGACAAGAGATTTCGCCACGCTGGAACAACGTGAGCAAGTACTTATCACAGATTTCCCTGCCACGTTGGAACAACGTGAACAGGTACTTATCACAGGTTTCCCCGCCGCATTGGAACAATGTGAACGCACTTATAAAGATAGCAAAAATAATCAAAATTTACAGCCTCCGCTCTTCCCCACAAGTGGGTTGCTAGAGATCACCGCCCACCATGTCAAGAAAGACATGTATAGTGTATGTCGAGACACCGCCAAAATTTTGATAGATAAGATTTCCCTACCATGTCGGAGAACATGGTACTTATATCATAAATTTAAAGCTCTCATTTATATAAATAAAAAGGAAAGCCGCAGATAAACATTTGATTAGAGCATCAAATTTACAATGCTCTCCGGCTCTTCCCCCACAAGTAGGGGTTGCCATGAGAGACTGGGTCTACCCACCATGTCAAGAAAGACATGTATAGTGTATGTCGTGAGACACCGTCAAATTTTGATAAGATAGCATTTCCCTACCATATTGGAAAACATGGTAGGTACTTATATCACAAATTTAAAGCTCACATTTGCATATAAACAAAAAGAAAGTCGTCATAATAATTTGATTAGAGTCAAATTTACAATGCCTCCCCGGCTCTTCCCCACAAGTTGCAGAGATCACCGCACCATGTCAAGAAAGACATGTATAGTGTATGTCGTGAGACACCGTCAAATTTTGATAGATAAGATTTCCTACCATATCGAAAACATGGTGTACTTATATCACAAATTTAAAACTCGTGATTTACATATGAACGCTTTTGCATATATATACTTAAACAAGACAAAGATTTTATGAGCATTGCATTTTCATCACCATTTCACTCTCATAATTCAAGAGCAAGAAAAGGCATAGAACAATGTATCTCGCATGATTCCAACCTCCAAATACTCATGGACAGCGAACATATAATTGTTTTAATGCAAGATAGAGACATGACAATTGCTTTTGAGTAAAGTATGAACAAGTACTAGGCAAGATGCAACTTTAATGAAACTAAGCATCAAAAATGAAAGCTTTAAACTTACACAAAGCCACATTTCAAGTCGCACTTCAAAGGCTCATGACTTAGTGATCACAAAAGAGAGGAAAACAAGCACAATGCTAACAAAGTCAATCGACCTTCTTCCTCTCAATTTCAGATTTCAACTTGCATATGAAAGAGGTATGATGCATATAATTCCCTTCATATGAAATAAATTTGAAGCACAAGAGAAGCATGGAATTCATAGGAGAACAAAGATTATATCTCATCAAACAAAGCTAATTGATTTCTTCCCTTAGATAAGAAAGTTTAGCAAGCCTTATACTCATCAAATAACCAAATGATTGATTCCCCTTGGGGAGAATATTTTCAGCAAGTATTTTACCCATAAATAGCAAGATGATTGATTCCCCTTAAAAAAAATAAATTTTAAGCTTCATGCCTCTAGACCATAAGCTAATGATTTTTTTCCTTAGATAGAAATATTTTCAGCAAAGGAAACACATAAGGATCCATAAAAAAAAACAAACAACACCATATTTGAGCCATACATCATCCCAAGTCATTTTTAGTAGGCTATGCATCACTAAACTGAATAAAGGCAATAAGAAGTGAGATTTGGGCCATACATCATCCCAAATCCCTAAAGGAAACTCTTAGCATAATCCCAAGCATATGATATAGCATATTTAGCAAAACCCTAACTTCCAAAGAAGCTTAAATGCATAAAACAAGCTTAGGTTAGAGAAACAACCGGAGGTTTCAATGCTAAGAGGAAAGGAGGAAAAGGGGTTTCTAGCTGGGGTCTGCAAGGCTCGTGATCCCGCGGTTCTTCACATGCGGACTGACAAGAGAGGAAGGAAGAATCGTGAGAGGGAGAAGACAAAAGCCTGAGAACGAGGGAGTTCTTCGGAGGAGGAGCGCGTGTCGCCCAGCGACGGACCGAGAGGGACGAGAGCTTCTACCGAAGGGAGAGACCGAGAGCGGAGACGAGGGGAAATGTCGAGAGTCGCAGAAGATCGCATCAAAGGGGAGCACGGACGAGAGTTTCACCGACGCAAAAGGGAATCGCGAGAGAGGGAAGAGAAAGAGGAAAAATGCGCGGAATGAGAGGGTCAACGCTCGCTTCGCCTTTGTACCTCCTCCGATCGGGCGGAGAGGCGGTTAGTAGGGATCGAGCGGATTTAAGGGTAATTAGCGATTAGTCGCTTTAATTGCGATTTTATTACTTTTGACAAACCCCAGCAATATGGGTGTCAATTTAAGTTGTTTCAGTCAATGCAACGCGACCGCTGCGGATCGAGGTCGTTCAACAACGGCGGCGAAATTTAGGTTTAAATTGTGCGACGTCGCTCAAATTGCTCGACGCCGACACTTTGTCGATTCGACGCGAAAGGCGCCGCTTTGATAGGTCTCGACGCGTTTTACGGCAATCAACGGAGGTCGTTTAGATGTCCGAGGCTTCTCGACGATATGCATAATTTTATTAAAAATTTGATTTTAATTATTTGATTGATCCTTAATTGATTTGATACTTTCTCATTTAATTAAATTTGATGCTTTTAGCATTATGAAGTCAATTTTCAAATCAATTGAATTTAATTGATTTCATTGTGATTAGGGCATTTAACCTCTATGTCATTTACTTAATTTTAAATGACACATAGTTGTAGGTCAACAATGAATACATGAAATTCATATGAAATACACATTTAACATGTGAGAAAATAACTAAAGTGATGAAAGCATGTGAACACATTCACCCTAATTAATTTCTAAAGATAATCTTTTGAAATAAGAAAGTTTAAAATAAATCAAGTTATTTTTAAAGAAGATTTGATTTTGTTTTGAGTTTGATTTAATTTGAGAAATGTGAGATGAATTTTCTATTCCTAATTCATTCCCACATATATTTATTTTTTGAATTTAATTTTTAGGTGATTAGATCAATTTTATGCTCTAGTTGGGTTAAGGTATAAATTAAGTGTGTTAATTACCCCTTTACCTACACCACCTTAGCATACTTAATTAAATAATTATGAGCCAATGAGATGGCATAAAACCACACAAAGAATTTAAATCAGCAATGCACCTAGGAAAGAAAAGGGGCCTAATGCAATTAGCTCATGATTAACGATTAATTAAACTAAGGGGATTAACTTAAGTATTTTCATAATCCCAATCAGTCATGTGAGTTGGGTTTTGATTTCCTTAATGCACTTATGTTATTGAACACCTAAGCATCTACCCAAGATAGATTAATTGAGTTCTATAAAGTTTTAGAATTTTATAAAATTAATTAAGGGGGTAATTAGTGAATTAACCTTAATTAAGGTTGGATTAAGAAAGAAAAGGGGGTTAAGGAATATCTTAAGTAAAGCTTCCCAAAATTATTTCCTAAACCTCATATTCACTTAATCAAAACTTAATTGACTCAATCATAGGGTTTAACCACTAATTATGCCATTAATTAAGCTTAATTATATTAAGAGAGTGATTAAGGAATGAACTAGCAATTTTCCTAATTAAGCCACTAATAAAGTTTAAGAAAATTAGGGGAGGCAGGAATCATCTCACTAATTAAGCACAAGAAGTTTTGTATTAATCAGTGGAGTAATTAGAGGGTAATTAGCAAAATTATATTCCTAATAAAACCTAAATTTAGAGAAAAACAACATTCAAAATTCATTGAAATTATTTTTAGAATATTCTATATTCAATTATCTATCAAGTGCAATTTATATCATATTTTTATGATTTTTTAGGCATAGATATGAATTTAGGAAATTTCCATGATTAATTAGAACATTGAATAGCCTAATTAAATATTTAATCCCCTACGCATGTGGCCGACGCGGATGCACTTTCCACACGACGATTGGATAAAGTTGTCACATTATAGCGCATTAGTGGCGCTCGCTTTCCTCACCCGATCAAGGATCGGACGGCTGAGGTTAAAGTCATGGATCAAATGGGTTAAAATGTGAATTTTATGCATCTTAATCACAACCGTCCATCCAAAATGCAGATGGATGGCCCATGATCTATCCCTATAAATCTCTGTGAATGATGGACATCGTCCATCTTTAAGGGGATGATCCGAGCTCGATTGAGCTCGGATTGATCCCAAAATTTACCCACACTATCTAAGCACAAGGGAAAACACATTTAATGGCTAGATTTGCATGAGATTAAAATTCACTTCACAAAGGACCAAACCATATTGAATTTAAGCTCAGTTTAATGGCTAACCTCGCTGGAGGTGATCATCGGTGCTCAATTCTCTTGGAGAAGCTTCGTCTAGTAGAAACGAAGCTTTTGGAGGCTCTAAGATTGGGTATATCCTCCTATGGGCAAACTCCTCTTGCACTTGGGATCGGTCTTGATCAAAATAGATCCCCCCTTGCTATTGGAGCTTGGGAAAGAGCTTGGGTGAACTCGACTTGATCCTCTGAGGGTGCTCGAAGGAGGAATTAGGTTGGTTTGAAGTATGGAGTAAGCTGGATTTCCATTTGAGCTCCCCTATTTTCGGTTTAGAGAAATTTGAAAATGAGAAAATTCAAATGGGATCTAGGAATCTTGGGATCACTTGGCAATGGATCCTCTGGCTTCTCTTAGCTCAATCGAGTATGAAAGTGTGAAGATTGAATTGAAGTAAGGGGAGTTTATCTCCCCCTTGAAGGATCGGATGGCAGTGAAGGTGCTTACTATTTTGATCCAATTGAGCTTAGGCGATGGGTTTATTAGGTTGTTAAAGGTGTCCTTAAATTTGGTTTTGGCCAGGGGAGGAGTGGTTGAGGTGGCCATGTGCTTAAATCAAGTGGAGGGAGGATTCCATGTGGCCAATTTCAAAGGAGGTGATCAGTTTTAGGTTTTGGTTTGGGTTGGGTTTGGCTAACCAAACCCATTGGGTCATGTGCACTAGGTCCATTAGTGACCATTTGGTCCACTAAGAGGATGTCAAGCATCCATGAAAAGGAATTGACTAAATTCCAAGTGGTTTTGATTTTGGGTTACCCTATGGCCTAGGGGTAAAATGGTCATTTGACCTCAATTTCAGTTTGGGCATGTTTGGTATGTTTGAAAAATGGGTTAGGCCAAGTTTCATTGAATTTGGGATTAGTTTGATGTGATTTGGCTCATGTTGACCCATTTAGGTCAAAATGAGTCAAGTTGACCAATTGGTAAAATTAGGTCAAACTAAGGATTGGGTCAAGTTCATATGACCATTTGAAATATTTTGGTGGCTTTGGTTTGATTCAATTTGGTTTAGGTTTGAATTTGGTTCAATTGAGTTCATTTAGGTCAAATGGGTCAAGTTGACCAAATTGACCCCATTGACCTATTTGGGTTAGGTCATAGATTGGCTCACATTTGGTTGGACATATGAAATGGATTGGTATCTTTATTTCCAATCAATTTGGTTTATATTTGAGTTTGGCTCAATATGACCCTTTAGGTCAAGTTGGGTTCAAGGTCAATTGGGCCAGGTTAGGTCTAGTTGGCCAATTGAGGCTTTGGTCAAGTTCAACAATCATTTTGGAATGAACTTGACCCATTAGTTTCAATCAATTTGGCTTAGATCAAGTTTTGACACATTTTGACTTTTTAGGTCAAGTTGGGTCAACTTGAGTCAAGTGGCCAATTGGGTTAGGTTAGGTTCAAATGTTGACTTGGTCAAGTTCAATCATTGATCATGAATGAACTTAGATCATTGGTTTCAATCAATTTGGCTTATGGTAGATTTTGGCAGTGTTGGGTTTCATTTTGGCTAAGTGTTGACTTGGTCAACCCTTAGGTTTGACTTGGTTTGACCCAATTTGAGTGATTGATCATCTCATGATGATTGTTGATCATGATGAGAAGCTTAGGTGGGCTTAGTTCAATCCAATTTGGTTAGGATTAGAATTTGGCTCATAAAGGTACTTTAGGTCACTTTGGGTCAAGTGAGCCTAAGTGGGTCAAATGGCTTGGTCAAAGCTTGATTTGAGTTTGATTGAACTCACATATGGACTTATGATTGAAATATAAATCCATTTGCAAGTGGTTTGAAGTCAAATGGGTTTTGATTCATTTGATAATTTCAAATTCAATGGGTGAACATGGGTTTGATTTAAGTTTGATTTTGAATTAAGTTTTGATTTGGTGATTGAAGTTTATGTTTATATTTGGATTCATGATTGAAGGATTGATTGAATCATGAAGAAAAAAAGTCAAGAGTTTGGTTGATTTGAAATTGATTTAGCTAAGTTCAAGATTTTGAATTGAAAGGCTTGGGTTGGATTTTGATTGAATTTAAGTTTGATTAATGGAGTTGGTTTTGGTTGTTTGAATTTATATTTCATTTATATATGTGAATATAAATGGGTTATGAGAAAATTTCAAGAATTTTAAGTGATTTGAACATGATCTAGGCTAAGTCCTTAAGAAAATTAAAGTGACTTAAGAAAGATTTGTGATTTGAATCATTTATATTTCATTTATATATGTGAATATAAATGAGAATATAAATGGGTTGTGAGAAATTTTTATGAATTTGAGGTGGTTTGAATTTGATTTAGGCTAGGTCCTTAAGAGGGAATTAAGGACTTAGAAATATTTTGAACTTGGAATTGAATTTTGGATTTAGTTTGATTGATTTGAATTTATATTTCATTTATATATGTGAATATAAATGAGAATATAAATGAGTTATAAGAAAATTTCATGAGTTTGAATTGATTTGAACATGATTTAGGCTAAGTCCTTAGAGGGGATTAAAGGACTTAGGCAAGATTTGAAATTTCAATTATGGGTTTCAATCATGTGGCGTTGATTTGAGTTTGGGAGAAATCAATTAAGCTGGAATTGATTTAGGTTTGATGTTGATTTGATTTGGAGTTTGACTTGATGGAAGGAAGTAAGGAATGTGGTTCAAGCTATGGGGTAGGCAAATTTTCCTAACACCCCTAAGGCATGACTTATTCCTATGGCTAACTCTTCTAAGTCTATAGGATTAGGTTGAGTATCCACCTAATCACTAGATGTGCCTTAAGACTAATGATCTTTTAAAGTTTAAGAGGAGTCCTATGTCTAAGATGGAGGAGTTGAGAGCTCATTCTAAAAATAAGGTCAACATATAGGAAGAGGAAACTCATCCTTAGGACATGCCTTATTTAAGTCCGTGAAATCGCGTATATACAAATTTGGTCATTCTTCTTCTTACTCGAGATGACCTTCTAACTAGGTAGGGTATTTTTCTTCCACGATGAAACCGGCATTGATCGGTTTCTTGACTTCATAAATGACACATTATTCAATTTCTAATCGCATGCGTGTAGGAGCTTGCTTGATAGGCTTGGCGTTAGGATCTATTGCTAGTTTATGGACTACTACGTCAGGAGATAATCCAGGCATTTCTTCATAGTTCCATGCAAAGCAGTCCTTAAACTCAATCAATAGCCTAACTAAGTCATTGGTTTTTTCTTCATTCAACAACAAACTGATGTATGTCAGGCATGAATTTTCTTCCATCTCGAGGTTGATTTCTTTAAGCTTGTCAATTATTGAATGGATCTCCTCTTCAAACTCTGGCAATGCATCTTTGATTTGGAGATCATATGAACTTTCTAAAAACACATCCTCGTAAGAGTTGGTGTGGTATGAAAAGAACCTATCAAGCTCCAGATGATTGGTGACAACTAAGCAGTAATTGTCATCATCGACTAGACCCATCGTACCAAATCCTAGTCCTGATCTTGATTGTGCATCCCTGCCTCTATTGTTCCATAATTTTTTGAAGTACTCTAACTTGTGTTTAGACCATGTATAAGAAATCAAACCTTTCTTTGCAAGATTAAGAACAGGCAAGTACCAATCAAAAGGCAATTCCATTAATTCTTTGTTTGAAATATCCTCAAGTCCTACATCAATTTCTGGACTTGAGAATGATTATCCCAAAAAGAATCTCTTCGGCTTGACATCCCTGGAAGACTGAGGGGATTCCTTAACTACTAAACCTTCAACTTTTTGAGATGAAAGTGAGGTTAGATCTAAGGTTTCTAACTGCTACCAGATAGTTTTACATACATTTGATTCAAATACACTCGTGCTTTGTCTAGAGGCCTGGTCTTCATCATTGTTCTCGAGTGTCACCTTCAATGAAACCCGTTGAGAGGGGTTAGACTCATCCTCTCAGTGGATTCAGTCTATGTGAATAGTAGGGGTACTCACGTGAACTGGAACATTATTAGTTGATGGCCAACTGAGGGTCTTCCACCTAGGATTGCTATTTTTACCTCTACCTGCCAGTGGAGTGAGTCATCCTACCCACATGTCCATATGATGGAATGAACTGTGGGTGGAATATGATATGCGACTCTACTTCTTCCTCAATTTCCCTTCATTTTTCTTTTCTCTTTCTTTTTTTTCTTCTTTTTCTTTTGCATTTTAATTTTGACCAAGTTCACGAGAAAAGGTATTTCTTTAGGTGCATCCTTCTCCCTCAATTGACCTATTTTGACCAAGTTCGCATCCTCATATATCTCAGCCTCTCTGATAGAAAATGGCTTTTCATCTCCTTTGATATAGTGCTCGATCACATCCTTTCTGAACTTGATGCACTGATGGAGGGAGGATGGAATCAACTTGTTTTGATGTATCCAAGGCCTACCAAGAAAAGCGGTGAACGAAGTATTCAAATCAATGATATAGAACTTGGCTTCAATCTTCCAATCACTTATCTTCAAAAGTAACACTATGGAACCTAAAGCCCTCTCATCTTGTTCATTGAATCCTCTCAACATCATCTGATCTCCTCGGAGTGTGGAGATGTCGATCTTCATATAGGTAAGTATCTTTAGACTCATAATGTTCATCGATGCACCTAGATCAATGAGAACTCTGGCAAGTCTGAATCTCCCCATGTCCACTGTAATGTAGAGGGGACAGTTGTGCTCCATCTCCCCTAGAAGTAGGTCTTCATCTATGAAAGTGATTTCCTGAGCTTCTCTAGAATAATGTGCCTCCTCTCCAATAACGGTCAGCTGAGCTAAGCATATCTTTAGATCAAGGAGATCCTTGATTAGTGATTCCCTCATCTCTTTAGATAAGATAAGGGCATCGTATATGCTTAACTTAGATGACAACTTTCTTAGGTGAGAGAGGACATTGTAGTCCACCTTGGGTTGATCCTCCACAAGCATATCCAAGAGTGGAGCATCCTGTGGAGGGGCTACTTGATCATCTGAACTAATGATTTATTTCCCCTTATCCGTAGGTGTTGCCCAATGAGGTAGAACCTTGCCACTACAGAGGTTGACTTTGGTGATCTCTTGTGGCAAGTTAATGGAAGATTCTACACCTGCGTCACCTACATAGCTTCTCTATGGGACCCTCAGAATTGGATGATTCCAAGTCTATCTCAAGAAGCGAGCCCATAGTATTCAAAAAAAGAATGTCCAACTCAGAATCAGAAAGTGGAAGATCAGAGTTGTCTAATTGTTGTTTAGACTTGAAGAGTTTTCATTAGGAGTAGATTTAGACAACCCATCAGAATTGACACAGATATAATTCAAGCTAGTTTTATTCCTCGATTTCTTAGATTTTGAAGGAGGTACATAGTAGAAGTAAAGTAAGTGGGATGAGGATTTGATATCATCCAGATGTCTACTAGAGGAAGAGCTAGGCGTAGAGGTGCTGATGTAGTAGCTACAACTATGGACGGAGGACTGGTGGGTGGTTTGTGCTACACAGCTATCTAGGGATGGCATAGGCTGTTTTCTTATTGTTGAGATCCCCTTTCTTGTCTGACAACTTACAAATCTTCCTTGATGTTGGAGGTTCGAGCTACCTTACGCACCTGCAAGAAATATTTCTTGATTTTGGAGATAATTTTCTTAGAGGTATGGGATAAGGAAATATCCCAACCTTCTTTAGTTTTGGAAGGATGTAGGTATCCCCAAGGATTAACCTAATGGATGGTTTGTTCCACAAGGTATTCCTTGGATAACTATAGTCTTGATATGTTCAAGCGGTCCTTGAATGTTCTTAAAACATGACCAAACATGTGGTGGTAGGGGCAAAAGTTAGGATCATTGCTTTTGCCCACTTCCTTCAGCCTTCTAGGTTCATATAGCTAGAATTTAAGTTTCTTTAAAAGATTCTTAAATATCTTCCTAATTACCTCCCTCTTAAATGAATATGGTTTGTTTAGTTTATCCATGCGAGTAGGTGGACCGAGGTGGGTATGTGTACCTGATGTGATATGGTGAGGAGGAGGAGGTAGGCCATGGAGGAGGCTCTTGTGGTGGCGGGGGACTCGGTGGTGGTAGGAGGTGGAAGTGGCATTGTGGAGCTCAAGGTCTCTCTGCTCTCAGCCTGTTTCCCCTCTACTTGTCACTGCCTAGTTTCTTCTCATAAGCTTTCTGTGACTTCGGCTTTGTAGATTGATCCAGAAAAGGCAACTATTTGGCTTATCCTTATAAGCTAGCCACCTTGTTGATTAACTTCTCAAATATTTTGATGGTGAAACCTTTGAGCATGAAGGCGACAGGGCCATGGATATTCTTAAGCAAAATCTCAATGGCATGTTATTAAATAGTTGTGGTTCATATTTCATACTCAAATTATGCCATCTGAGAATATAATCAATGAGGGACTCACCATGGTGTTGTTGAGCCACAGAGATTTATAGTCACCCTTTCTAGCTCCAAAAAACCTCGATGAAGAGTTGCTCCAACTCGAAAATCTTCAAACATTGGGAGTTCAGCATACCAATCAAGGCTATGTCTACTTCTTGATAAAAGTTGGAAGAGTAAAGCATCACTGCCACCGGTGTTGCAACAACTAGCCCTAAAGTGTGCAATATGTTTCCTTGGGTTCCCGCTGCCATTGAAGCTCTTGAAAGAAGGTGGCATGAAACCCTTAGGATACTGGATGGCATCGAATTCCTCTGGGTAGGGTCTACTGATGATCCTCCTTGGCTTGAGCCAATGCTTCTCTCATCTTTGCTCAACCATAGTTTTGATGTCCTTTTTTTGTATGAAGGTACAATCCACTACCTTCCTATACAAGCAGGTGCTGCCCTGCTCCACTGGAGGTAAAGTCTTGGCTGGATCCAAGACATACACTCTGACTAGTCTCTATAGTAGGATGAACTGGGACTTGGTTAAAAGTGCACTACTACTAGCAAATCCTTGTCTTCCCCATCCTATCTATTTGTTCATTCTTTTGCTTTAATTACTGATGAAGGTGTTGGGTCAAGTAGGTTGTGTCTTCCTGCTCGGCCACAACACCTTCCAAAGTCTATTGATCATGCAGGAGGGAACCCTTGGTATCTACCATGTGTACCCATGTTGAATCCTCTAATAGATCATCTTCATTCGGATCAAAATTGACCTTTTCATCCTCTAAATTGGACCAGGCATATCCTAAGAATTCCATCTTCTCCACTAGATACTGAGCTACGATGTCATATAGGGATCGGTCCAACTAAATAGGTATAAAAGATCGGGTCTGATCCATAGTAGGATCACTATCATGAACACTGACACTAACCTCGATGTTGTGTAGAGGCTAGGACTACTCACTAAGAATAGATGCTCACGCTTGTTGGATACAGGAGTGGTACTCCTAGGAGGATTTATGGCCATGGGGGCAACTGAACTATCTCCTCCTCCCTTAACTGCTGCTACAATCTCCATAGCCTGTTGCAGTGGTGGTGATGGGATGACTACTATACTCCGAGGTCGTCATTCCTTCCTCACCACAACTGGGGTAAAAGGTCGAGTAGGAGAACTCGGCCTCACCATAGTAGGTAACATAGATAGAACGGGATCTCTTGGCCATAATTAGATCACCAATGGGATTCTCTTCTCCCGATGCGGCCTTCATGGCCTTGGCTGGAATAGTAGATGATGAAACATGTATAAGAGATGGAGGGGTGGGGAAGAGCGATGTGGTGGAGGCACCACCAACTCTCTTAAGGTAGGAGCTCCTCTCTTATGATGAGTAGTACCCGTCAATAAGATGCTATCGGTATGGTGCGGGTAACACGTCTGGAAAGTGACAAGAGGCGGTGACTTCTGTGCCTCCACCACTCGGTTAGTAATGCCTTCATGCAGACCTCTCTCTCTGCTGTCACATGCCACTGCTGGAATGATAGAATGCAAATCAAACTGAGCCCCAAACTCTGATCATCCATAGGCTCCACCTACTCGATGTAAAACTGATCAAGGCGTGACCCTCCTCCTCTCACTAATGGGTGCACGGGCTGGTGGAGATGAAGTTGAAATCCTCCTAACATCCTCTCTATCAGATCCAATGAGAGGGTGGAACTAGTTTTTTGCGACCAACGGGGAAACCATCCTAGGAAACTCCTCTACAACAGACTAAGTGGCTACCTCCAACTCCTTGGCAATGCAAGTGTGATACCACTTGATCATGCAGTTCTTGTTTCTACATTGAGTCTTGGTAGGTCGAGCAGTGTAGGAACTAGACCCAATCTCGAAGGTAGAGGAGACAATCCTGAATCAAAGGAGCCTTCCACTTGGAGGGTGTCAATGAGTGGGTGCTAGCCCTGCAGTAGGGGAATAACGGTGCATGCGTTGGAATTACTACGACACCTTCCTCTTGAGAGGGGATCGAATCGAGATGGTAACTCAACCGAATGATGGCTCCCTATGCTCCTGCGGCATCGTGAAGGGGTTCCCTCACATGTAATCCACGGCCCCCCCTCCAAAGTGGATAAAGGTGGGCATAGTCGGATCATATGGGGCGGCCTAATCTAAAAATCCATCCCATGAGGAAATGTGAACACATACGTTGCCATTGAAATGGGAAACTTGGCTAGATTGAAAGTGCAGTTGAAAATAAACTTGAATCAAATTTTTCTTTCTTGATTTTTTTGAATTTGAATTTTAGAATTTAAACCCACACTCAACAACTTGAAAGTGTTAAATGGCGCTCAAATGGATTTAGAAGAGATTTTGAGATTGATTGGAAGAATTTTTGAATTTAGAATCCACTTTCAACAAATTTGGGTTTGTTGAAAATGGCTTCAAGTTTTTTTTTTTTTTTTTGAGAGAGAGATGCTTCCATAGGTTCATATTTGATTTTGATTTTTGAATTTGAAGACCCTTTATTTAACAAATTTAAGTAAGAAAAGGGTCAATTGATTTTGTTTTGATTTGTGATTTTTGGAATTTACTTACTTAGCAAATTTAAGTATGCTAGGTGAGGTGTTTGAAAATAATTTCTTCTTTCTTTATTGCTTTATTTTGTGAATCATGTATGAATTTAAAAATAGAATCCTCTTTTAGCAAATTTGGGTATGCTAAATGAAGAGTCCAAATGTGTTTTATTTTTGAAGATTTTAAAAATAGAATTCTTAGCAAATTTAGGTATGCTAAGGAAATCCAAATGTGTTTTATTTTTGTTTGATTTTTGAAAAAGGATTCTTAGCAAATTTAAGTATGCTAAGAAAATCCAAGTGTGGTTTTGTTTTTGTTGATTTTTGAAAAAGAGGATTCTTAGTAAATTTAGGTATGCTAAGGAAATCCTAATGTGGTTTCATTTTTATTGATTTTTGAAAAAGAGGATTCTTAGCAAATTTAGGTATGCTAGGGAAATCTTAATGTGTTGTTTTGATTTTCTTTTTATTTTGATTTTGATTTTTATTTCGAAAAAGAGGATCTTCACTTAGCAAATTTGGGTATACTAAATGAAAGATTCAAATGTTATTTTGAAAATAAAATCTTCATTCAATAAATTGAACGAAGATGTTCATTTCTGCTTTTTGAAATTATGATTTGTTGGATTTTATTTTTGAAAGGGTGTTGTTGATTTTTGTTTTGAAAATATGATTGTTCATTTTGCTTTGAAAGTGTGATTGTTCATGTTTTTTTTGAAAATGAAATCTTCATTCAATAAATTGAATGAAGATGTTCATATGTGCTTTTTGAAATTATGATTGTTGGATTTTATTTTTGGAAAGATGATTGTTGATTTTTGTTTTGAAAATGTGAATGTTGGTTTTTATTTTGAAAATGAAATCTTCATTCAATAAATTGAATGAAGATGTTCATTTGTGTTTTTAAAAAATATGATTAATAAATTTTATTTTTGAAAGAGATGATTGTCTTTTGTTTTGAAAATGAAAATTTATTCAATAAATTGAAGTTCATTTGTGCTTTTGAAATGTGATTTTGGATTTTTTTTGAAAAGATGTTTTGTTGATTTTCTTTTTGGAAAAGATGATTGTTCATTTTGTTTAAAAATGGAATATTCATTCAATAAATTGAATAAAATGTTCATTTATGTCTTTGGAAAGTATGATTTTTGAATTTTATTATTATTATTTTTTCTTTTTTTTTTCTTTTTTTTTTTGAAAAAATGTAATTTTGATTTTCTTTTTTTTTTTTTTGAAAATGAAATCCTCGTTCAATACATTGAATGAAGATGTTCATGTATGCTTTTGGAAAATATGAATATTGATTTTAATTTTGAAATGATCCAACATATAACAATCATGAAGATTGTTAGATGAGGGTGATTTATGAAAATTTTTGTGCAAATATTTATTATCTGCATTTTGAAAAAGTGCTTTTGGAAATTGATGTTTATTTTTTTATGAAGGATTTATTTTTCTTTATTTTTGGAATGAACCTTTCCTTACCATAGAAATGGTAAGGATGAAATCTTTAGTTATTTTTTTTATTAAATTTTTATTTTCACCCATTGAACCAGGGGTTTTAAGATCCACTTTGGTGAGGTCCTAAAATAAAGATGTTGGCTAGCAGCTTAAGGATGAAATAAACTAAGTGCCAGAAGAAAGATAGTCTTATTCATATAAAATACAAACCCTATCGATACTTGGAGACAACAATCATTTACCAAAGATTGAGAGAGGAACCTTCCCCAGTGGAGTGAAAAAAATCTATGGTGAAAATTATATTTTCTCATCTTCATCAATCCTCTTTTGAAAAGGAAAAATGAAAATAAAAATATATCTTGTTGGGACACCACGTAGATCCGCGGATGTTCTTATTAGGGTGATTGTATGTCATTGAGGAATGATGTACTATCTTGAGAGACAGAAGTCACCATCCTACAAATGGACCTAATCACCTTAATAAAGACTCCTAAGGATTATTGTTCTTCAAAATATACTAGAGATTCTTCCCCTACTTTACATAAAAAAGTAAAGCAAGATTTATTTTAAATCAGTTCTTTAAGTTCCCTACAGGGGCAAGTCCACATAGTTAATTATATCTTAAGAATGTGATTCTTTAAGAATACTCTCGATTAAGGTAAATGATTGTTGTCTCCAAAGATTTCAAAGGTAAGACTATCAATCGATTGGTTTATTTTTAGAAGATCAAGTGGGATTGATCAAGAGGAAAGAGTTATTATCAAAGCCAAATGAAGATAAGTAGGGGATGCTTAGGATACTAGGAAGCCTAATAAGCATCCCAAACTATCCTATGGTTGGGCTTTATATTTTTGAAATTGAAGTGATTTATTTATTTGAGTTGAATTTTATTAGAAAGTTAGGGCTTACAATTCCATGGCATAAGATCATAGAAATGCCTAAGAGGAGGATTTATGCTTAGCCCAAAAGTAGCAACCTCTGAACCTAAATCTATGGAGCTTTGGCGAGGGCCAAAAGCACGACCTAAATCTAAGGCTAAAATGCGTATTTGGTTTACCTCCACAAGAGAGGATAAACCACCCGATTATTGGGCTTACAACTACATGGGGGTGGCCACCAACTAACTCCTCCTACGAATTTAAATACATGTAGGCAAGTCATATGCTTTTGCAAGATAGCTAAGCTATTGTTTATTTAGAAAGAGACTAAGTCCTTAAACACACTCCTTAAGAGACTAGATCATGTAGGGCATAATTTAATGACTTAAATCTAATGCAAATTTTATTACATTTTATTTTTATTTTTGGACTATTTATTTGACACAGGCTTATAGGAGTCATATGCTAATGCATGAGAAATTAGATTATGGGTCAAAATCAGCAATGAAGGAGGTGTGTTTTCACCGTGGCTCTCAAAGGTCAAGCCAAGTTCTTTGGCAAAGGTGGAAGCCCTCCAAAATAAAAGTGAAACAGTATGTTTTTTTATACATGATGTGAGAAAGAAAATACAACATCCAGCTAAAGGGTTGCTAAATCTTTTATCTTGCTTTATAGCCTAAGCTTTAGGTGAGGTTATGAGTTATTTAATTTTTAATTTTGAGTTGATTAATTTGATAAAAAATTTATTTTTCCCTAAGAGCCTAATCGTCATCCAGGCCATATGTCAAAGTAAGGAAGAAACTAGGAAAACATGTCATCTTAATGCACAAGCTAAACAAACATCAAATAATTTATAAAGCTAGCGCAAAAGAATAAGAGGCCATTTGTGGTCGGGCTCCACCATACAAACTCGAAAATAAATTGGGTGTCGAGCTCTACCCTTATACAACCCGAATTACAAATGAATAAATTACAATCAAGAAGGAATTCATTGTTATGGGGGTCTTCATTCTTCATTTCTTCTTTCTTCTTTCTTCTTTCTTCTCTCTTCCCTCTTCTTTCAATTGGTTGGAATGTGGTTTCTCCAAAGGTTTCACATGGTACATAAGACATAGTCTTATAACCAATGTTCATCCTAATCCTCCATAACAATCATTCCAAATTCTAATTGTAAAATTACATGAAAATAGAAAAAAGGAAATCAAACTAAAACCTGCCAAATATAGATTAGCTAAACAAACCATACAATCCTAAGCATGTATATAAATAAATTGGACTTAGCATCCCACACATGGGTAACCAAGTCCACCTGGCATATTTGGATTATGCTTAGGGGTATAAGCAACCTGCACAACAAAAGCATTTATATATTTATTACAAGGTCCCTTAAGCATAATCCCCTACAGAAGATAATGGTTAGACTAAGATCGCCCTACCATTCAGTCTATGCACATACACCCTAACATACAGACTAAAATATTTCATCATAAAATAAAAGAAAATATCAAACCATGCACTGCCCTAACATAGGACTAGAAATGATGACTTAGCCTAATGTGTGTGTTATTTAAGGTTTGTTTAGTATGTCTTAGCTAGGCCTTAAGGTTAGATTTTTCTAAGTATGTGTTGACCTCATTTTTAGAATGAGCTCTCAACCCCTCCATCTTAGGCTTAGGACTTCTCTTGGACTTTAAGAATTCCTTAGTCTTAAGACACATCTAGTGATTAGGTGGATACTCAAACCTAGCCTTAGAGACTTAGAAGGGTTAGACATAGGAATAGGTCATGCTTTAGGGGTATTAGGAAAATTACCTACCCTTAGTTTAAATCATTCCCCGCTTTCCTTCTTTCAAGTCAAACTCCAATTCAATTATATTTGATTTTCTCCAAAACTCAAATCAAATCCATGATTAAAATCTATGATTAAAACCCATGATCAAAATCCATCAAAAATTCCTAAGTCCAAATTTTGCATAAGTCATTAATCTTCCCTTAAGGACTTAACCAAAATAATGATTCAAACTTATTTAAACCTTTGATATTTTCTCATAATCCATTTATATTCACATATATAAATGAAATATAATTTCAAATCAATCAAACTAAACTCAAAATTCCAAATTAATTCATGAAATTTTTCTAAGTCCCTTAAATTTTCATTAAAGGACTTAGCCTAAACATTGATCAAACCATTTCAAAGTCATGGGAATTTCTCAAAACTCATTTATATTCTCATTTATATTCACATATATAAATGAAATATATATATATATATATATATATATATATATATATATATATATATATATATATATATATATATATATATATATATATATATATATATATATATATATATATATATATATATATATATATATATATATAAATCAATCAAATCAAGCCCTCAAATTAAATTCTCAATTTAAAATTTTTTAAGTCCCTTAATTGTCTATTAATGGACTTAGCCAAAACCAGCTCTAAAACAATTCAAAATTATGGGATTTTCTCAAAACTCATTTATATTTTCATTTATATTCACATATATAAATGAAATATAAATATAAATCAATCAAATCAAATTCAAGAATTAAATTCCCAATTTAAAATCTCCTTAAGTCATTAATTTTCTATTAATGGACTTAGCCTAAATCTTAATCAAATCAATTCAAAGTCATCGGATTTTCATAAATCATTTATATTTTCATTTATATTCACATATATAAATGAAATATAAATATAGATCAATCAAACTAAATTCAAAAATTCAAACTCTAAACTCCAAAATTTTCATAAGTCCCTTAAATCCATCTTAATGGACTTAGCCCAAATCATGATTAAACCACTTCAAATTCTTAAAATTTTCTCATGATCCATTTATATTCTCATTTATATTCACATATATAAATGAAATATAAATTCAAACAATCAAAACCCAATCCAAAAATCAAACTCAAACCAACTCAAAATCCAACCTAAGCCTTTCAAGTCAAAATCTTAAACTTAGCCAAATCAATTCCAAATCAAGCCAAACTCTTGATTTTTTCTCACGGTTCAATCAAACCTACAATCATGAGCTCATACATAAATCTAAACTTCAATCACTCAATCAAAACCTAGTTCAAAATCAAACCAAAACCCTTCATATTCTTCCTTTGAATATGAAATTTTCAAATGGATCAAAACTCACTTGACTTTAAACCACTTGTAAATGGGTTTATATTTCAATCATAAGTCCATATACAAGATCAATCAACTTCAAATCAAGCTTTATCCAAGCCATTTGACCCACTTAGGCTCACTTGACCCAAAGTGACCTAAAGTACCCTTATGAGCCAAATTTTGATTCTAACCAAATTGGATTGAACCAAACTCATATATCCCTCTCATCATGAACAAAAATCATCATGGGATGATCAATCAATCAAATTGGGTCAAATCAAGTCAAAACTAAGGGTTGACCAAGTCAACACTTAACCCAAAATGAAATCTTACATAGCCAAATTTCACCATAGGCCAAATTAATTGAAACCATTTATCTAAGTTCACTCATGACTTATGTTTGAACTTGACCAAGCCAACATTTGAGCCTAACCTAGCCCAATTGGTCAATTGACCCATTTTGACCTAAAGGGTCAAAATGTGTCAAAACTTGATCTAAGCCAAATTAATTGAAACCGATGGGTCAAGTCCATTCCAAATCACTATTGGAACTTGACCTTAGACCCAACATGACATAAAGGGGTCATGTTGAGCCAAAATTGAACTTACCCCAAATTGATTGGAAATAAAGATACCAATCCACTCCATATGACTAACCTAACCTAAACCTACCCTTAACCTACCCCAAATAGGTCAAATAGGTCAACTTGACTAATTTGACCTAAATGAAGTCATATGAACCAAATTCAAAACTATACCAAATTGAATCAAACCAAAGCCACAAAAACATTTCAAATGGTCATATGAACTTGACCCAACCCTTAGTTTGACCCAATTTGACCAATTGGTCAACTTGACCCCATGTTGACCCATTTTGACCTAAATGGGTCAACATGAGCCAAACCCTATCAAATGAATTCCAAATCTCATAAAACTTGGCTAAACCTAGTTTCTCCACATACCCAACATATCCAAAGGGGAAAATTAGCAAAATGACCATCCTACCCCTAGGCCATAGAACAAATTTTGGCTTAACCCCTGGATAATATGGTCATACCCTCTTCACATTCACTTGAGGCTTTCCTAAAAGTTCAAGGGGACCTAGTGATGAGTGGTGCACCTAACCTAATGGGTTTCGGTCAACCCATTTGGTCCCTAGACCAAACCACCCTATGGTCAAAATTGAAAATTCAAACTTCTCTCAAATTCAAGCACATGGGAGGTTGGCAATCCACTCCTTAGCTCAAACCGACCATGTGAACACTCCTAACTGATCAAACAACCCTTAGCCTATGATCAATTGGATCAAAATGGCAAGAGCATTGTCGGCCGTCTGATCCTTCAAGGGGGAGATATACTCCCCCTAATTCAATTCAATTCTCACTTACCCTCTATCGATTGAAGCTAAGGAACATAGAGCAATATTCAGAGAGCACTCCCAAGCTTCCTAGAAAGGATTGGAAAAGAAATTTTCTCTGTTTTGCACAGTACAAAAATAGGGGAGTTCAATCCATTCTCCAATTTCTTGTTCACTCAATTTCCTTTCAATTGCTCTTGCACACTTCATCTAGGAGCTAAGTTGAGTGCACCTAAGCTTCTATTGGAGTTCCCACAACAAGGAAGAGTCTAATTCAATCAAAGCCTCAAGCTACCTAAGGAGGAGTTGGTCCATGCATTGATCCACTCAACCTCAAGTGCTCATACTCTTAATATAGCTTCGTCTCAACCAGGCAAAGCTTCTCCAAGTAAATCGAGCGTTGATGATCACCTCCGATGAGGTATGGAATTTTTTTACCATTAAACTCAATGTTGTGTGGAGCTTTGTGAAAGAAATTTTCACCCTATCGATTTTTTACCGTTAAATTTGCCGCTCTCTGTCTTTAGATGGTGTGGGTTAAATTTGGTTTGATTTCATGCTAGATCGAGCTTGGATCTTCCCATTGATCATGGAAGGTCTCAGTTGATCAAGGGGAAGAACTTGGAAGATCTCAGCCATCCATCCATGCATTTTAGATGGACAATTGAGATAATTCAACATGTTAAAAATTCCTTTTATTCGTTTTAAAACATGGGGAGATCCCTGGCCATCTGATCTTTGATCAGACGGTCGAGGATTAAAGTGTGCACTGCTAGCCACCGTTTAGGATGTGATGTTTAAGTGACCCCCTCACGACACGATGTGTGTAAAGCGTGCTGACTGTCGCCGCCGCCATGCATCGCGCCGTGAGTCAGGGATTAGTTAGGATTAATAAAATGCTTTAATTAATTCTTAATTCACTTAGAGATCTTCCAAAATTCATAACTCTTACTAAAAATTTTTTAAAAATGTGAAATAAAATTTTATGGATAGATAATTAAACATAGAACATTTTAAAATTAATTTTTGAGTTTTATTAGAAATTAGCTCTAATTTCTTGGGGTTTTAGAAATGACTTTAATATTTTAACAATTGCATATGGTTTCCTTAATTACCCTCCTTATGTAATTAAGCATAATTAGGTTATGATTAGTGATCTTAACCTATGATTAGGGTTGATTAAGGTCCAGTAAGTAGGAGGTTTATGGAATATTTTGGGCATTTCCCTAAGCTATTCCCTAAACCTCTTCTTTAATCTCCTTAATTAAGGGGGTTAATTCATTAATTATCCCTTAAAACTTCTAAAAGTTCTAAATTTTAATTAATCTACTTTGGGTAGATGCTTAGGTGTTTAATAACCTAAGTTCAATTAAGGAAATCAAAACCCAATTCACATGTGTGAAAAGGTGTTTTGAAATTACTTAAGCTAAATCTCTTAGCTTAATTAACTTTTAATTGTGAGCCAAATTGCATTAGGCCTTTTCCTTATTAGGTGTTTTGCAAATTTAAATTCCTTATGCATTTTATGTCATTTCATTGGCTCATAATTATTTAGTTAATTCTTCTAAGGTGGTGTAGGTAAGGGTTAATTAAGTTACTTAATTCATACCTTAACCTAATCAACACATAAAAATGGATTTGATTGTTTAAAAAATTAAACAAAAATATCAAACACATGTGAGAATGGATTAGGAACAGCAAATTAATCTCACCTTTTCAAATTTAAATCAAACTTCAAACTAAACAAAAATCACTTTGAACTCACTTTGATTTATTTTAAACTTTCTTATTCCATAAGAATGTCTTTAGGATTTAAGTGAAGTGAGTTTTTTTAGATGCTTTCATTGCTTTGAATCATTCCCCAACATGTTAAGTTGTATTTCTTATGATGTCATGCATTCATAATTTTGAAATCCAAATTTTAAAATGAAATTATTTACTTTATGTCAAATTTGCATGTATTGACTAAAGTAGAAATATGAGTGACTATTATCACTACTAAATCCAAATTATTTTTAAACATATAAATCAAATAAAAAATCTGAAAGTGTGCTACTTATACTTCAATTATGAGTTTGCATGTGATAGATTATAAAGGTATGCTTAACATGGGTTTCCTTTCTTTCTTATGTTAGCATAGTTTTGAATAAGAGTTGGTAAGATGTAGGGTTCATTTGAAAAGAACCCAACACTTATTTAATTCCATACCCTATTCATCCCCATGCTATCACCTAAGAAGGGTTGCTTATATTTGCATACATAAATTGCATAAACAAAAATGAATCCATCAAGTTTTTTTTTTTGTATTCTTCTTTTCCATTTCATTTCTTTTATACATATATGTGTATTTAAGAAAAGTGGTATATTAGTCTGGACAACCCGGTTGCAAGGCTTTAAAGTATAAGTAGGTCTTGTACCTTACCTCAGTTAACAATGATGTACTCACTCTTATGCCTTTCTTACTTTCATGTATGTATGAAAATTTGGATAAGGAAAATCTTTTCTACTTAAGAAAAATCATGCATATTCAACTTCTAAATTTTCTTAAATGGATTACTTAACATGCATCATAAAGTGTGTTAAATACTTTCATTGGCATGTATAGATATTCTTAGGGTCCATCCATATGCATGTTATGTATGTTGGGAAAGAAATGAAGTAATGTGTTATGTGAATTTTGATTAATTTCATTTAATCTTAAAATGCCTTTCTTTTTGAATAGGTTTGTTTAGAGTTTATCTAAACTTAGGATTGATTAAAAGATTTAATCAAAACATTCACCTAAATGAAACTAAAATGTGAATCTACCTTAGAAATTACTTAGGTTAGGGAAGGAAAGAGAAATCCTCTTCTCTTTCCTCTCTTCATAACTTAGTAATTAATTGTAGGATCTACTTAAACTAAATCAAAATATGAAATAAAAATCAACCCAAAATAATTAAGCAACTTAAATGAAACCCTCCTCTAAGTTGAACATGTTCTTCACACTTAGAAAATTTAAACCTAAAGCCATAGCTAAGCATACCACACAAGCCTTCAAAGCACACATTAGCCTAAGTCACCACTTCTAGCTTTATGTTAGGTCAGTGCATGGTTTGATGTTTATTTTATTTTGTGATCAATATTTAGACTGGATGTTAGGGTGTATGCTCGTAGAATGAATGATAGAATGTTCTTAGTCTAACTATTCTTTTACGTAGGGATTGTGCTTAAGTGCTATCATAAATAAAAATATACTTTTGCTTGCGGTGCTTTATACCCCTAAGCATAATCCATAGGCTGTGTAGACATAGTCACCCATGTGTGGGGTGATAAGTCCAATATACATGTTTGGAATTTGTGTGGTTTGTTTTATCTAACCTTCATTTTGCAGGTGTTAGTTAGATTTCCACTTTTTCTTTTCATTTAAATTTATGAAATTAGGATTTGAAATAATTATTATGGGGATTAGGATGAACATTGATCATAAGATCCTATCTTATGCACCATGTGAAGCCTTGGAGCATCTACCTTTCAACCATCCAAAAAGAAGGAACTAAAAGAAGAAAGAAGAATAAAGCTTGAAGACCCCATAACAATGAATTCCTTTCTTAATTTTAATTTAATTCATTTATAATCTGGGTTGTATAATGGTAGAGCTCGACTACCCATATTTCATATTTTTGGGTTTTTGTGGTGGTGCCCACCACAATACCTTTATTCTTTGATTAGCTTTATAAATTGATTGATGATTTGTTTAGCTTTTACATTAAGTGGCATGATTTTCTTAGTTTCTTCCTTGCCTTATGTATGGCCTGGATGTGGATTAGGCTCTTTAGGGTAAAATAAATTTATTACCTAATCTAACAACTCATAACCTCACCTAAAGCTTAGGTTTAAAATCAAGATAAAAGAATTAGCAATCCTTAGCTGGATGGGCATTTCTTTTGTAATATCATGCACAAATGCATATTATTTCACTCTTGATTGGAGGGCTTCCACCTTTGCCAGAGAAACTTGGCTTGACCTTTGAGAGCCATGTTGAAAACTCACATTATCTCTTCTCACTAATTTTGGCCAATAATGATCTTTCTCATGCATTAGTCATATGAATCATATTAGCCTGAGTCAAAAATATTTGTCCAAAATAAAAATAAAATGAAATTTGAATTGCATTAGATTTAGGTCATTTGAAGCATGCCCTTTACATGATCTAGTCTCTTTAAGTAGTGAGTTTAAGGACTAGTCTCTTTCTAAATAAATAACACTATCTTGCATAAGTATAAAGACTTTCTACATGTATTTAAAAATCATGGAAGAGTTAGTTGGCCACCCTGTGAGTAAGTCCAAGTTGTCGGGTGGTTTGTCCTCTATTGTGGTGGCAAACCAAATACCCATTTTCACCTTAAATTTAGGTTTTGCTTCTGGCCCTCGTCGAAGCTTCCTAGATTTAGGTTATGAGGCTGCTTCTCCCCTTTACGGGCTATAAGCATAATTTCTCACCTCTTAGGCATTTATTTAATCTTATGTTAAGGAATCTTAAGTCCTAAATTTCTAATGAAAAATGCAACCCAAATAAACTAAATCAATTTCTAAAATGTAAAGCTGAACTATAGGATAGTTTGAGATGCTCGTTAGGTTTCCAAGCAACATGGGTATCTCATACTTATCTTCCATTTTGGCTTCGATAATAATTCCCTCTTTTGATTAATCCCATTTGATCTTCAAATATAAACCAATCGATTGATAGTCCTTTCATATTGAAATCTTCAAAGATGACAATCATTTATCTTAATCGAGAGTTTTCCTGGGGATCCCTTAGGATGTAATTAACTATTGATTCTATGGGAACTTAATGAACGATTTAAAATAAATCTTGCTTTACTTTTCATGTAAAGTAGGGAAAGAATCTCTGGTACATATGCAAACTCATCATTCTTAAGAGTCCTTATTAAGATGATTAGGACCATCAAAGTGTAGTGACTTCTATCTTTTGAGATAGTACACTATTCCTTGATGACGTACTTGATCACCTGAATAAGTACATTTGTGGATCTGCCTGGCATCCTAAAAAGATGAATTTCTATAAGGGTATTGTTCTCTTTCATTTCTCACCAACAGATTTGAAAGGCGACTCCCGATCCCTATGGAAATTTTTTTCTACAATATGAAAAATGTTCAACTTAGAGGGTGATTTCATTTAAGTGATTTAATTGATTTGGTTGATTTTTTTATTTGATTTTATTTGAATGAACCTACAATTAATTACTAACTATTGTAAAGAGAGAAAAAGAGAAGATAACTTCTCTTTCCTCCCTACCTTAAGTAATTTCTAAGGTAGATTCATTTTTGTTTGTGAATATTTTATTATGTGTTTTGATTAATCCTAAGTTTATATTTTTTTAAACAAACCCATCATATAAGAAAGACATTTTTAAGATTAAGTAAAGTGAATTACTATCACAAAACATACAATACTTTATTTCTTCTCTAATATGTGTAACATGCATATGGATGAATCCTAAGCATATTTATACATGCAAATGGAAATGTTTAGCACACTTCATGATGAATGCTTGGAGAGTTTGTTTAAAAAATTTTTGGAATGTTTCATGTATGCATGCTTTTGTTAAGTAGAAAAGAGGGATTCTTTTATCCATTATTCATATGCACATTTACATATATGAAAGGCATAAGTGAGTACGGCGCCATTATTTTCTACACCAGGGGTGTAAGGTACAAGATCTATTTGGACTAATTAAAGCCTCGCAATCCCAAGATGTCCAGACTAATATACCACTTTTCTTAAATACATGTGCATTTATAAAAAAAAATGAATGGGAAAAAAGATGTAAAAAGTTTGTGTTTATTTGTTTGATTTGGTTAAGCAATTTACATGTGTAAATGTGAACATCCTTCTTAATTGATGACATAGGAGTGAATAGGAATGGATTTAAGCAAGTGTTATGTTCTTTTTAAATGAACTATACACTTTACAAATCTTATTCAAAATTATGTTAGAAGAGAAGGAAAGTCACATACATCTTTATATTTTATTCACATGCAAGCTTATAAATAATTATAAGTAGCATACCTTTCAGTGATGTTTGACTTATAAGTTTTAAAAATAATTTTTGATTTAGTAGTGATAATAGTCATTCATATTCTTACTTTAGCCAAAACATGCAATTTGACATAAAGGAAACATTTCATTTTAATTTGATTTTTCAAAAGACATGAATGCATGATTTTCTTATGACATACACATTTAGCATACTAAAAAAGAAATAAAGTGATGAAAGCATGTAAATGCATTCACCCTAATTAATTCCTAAAGACAATTCTATGGAATATGATTATTTAAAGAGAAATCAAATTATTTAAAAAGGTTTTTTAATTTTGTTTGAGTTTGATTTGAATTTAGAAAATGTGAATATGTTTGCTAGTCTTAGCCAATCTCCCACATGTGTAAGTTAATTTAGTTTATTTTTAGAACCATTAGATTGATTTTATATTTTGCTTAGGTTAAGGTGTACATTAAGTCCATTAACTACCCCTTACATACACCACTTTAACATATTTAACCAAATAATAATGAGCCAATGTATGACATAAAACCACAAAGAATTTAAATCAGCAATGCACCTAAGAAAGAAAGGGGACTAATGCATTTGGCTCACAATTAATGATTTATTAAGCTAAAAGGTTTAATTTAAGTACTTTCATAACCCTTCCCATACATATGGGTTAAATATGATCTCCTTAAGCTACTTAGGTTATTGAACACCTAAGTATCTACCCAAGAAGAAATTGATTAAGTTCAAATTGATTTGATTTTAAAATTTTTGATTGATTAAGCCATTTAATTAAGTGATTAAACTATTTAATTAATTTGCACCTTAATTAAATTTTTATCCAAATGAAATGAACTTAGGAGAAAAGATTTGGGAGAGGACTCCCAATCTCACTCCCTAAGTCCTTTCATTGTTCTAAGGTAATTAGCAAAATTAATTAATGAATTTATCACTATTTAATAGGTTAATTAGTTATTTAATTGATTAAGGAAGTGATTAGGAGTGAATCAAGCAATTACCTTAATTAAGCCATTAATAAATTCTAAGAAAATTAGATGAGGCAAAAGTCACCCACTAAACATACCTAAGTTTGAAATTAATCAATGGAATAATTAGAGAGTAATTAACATATTTACATTCCTAATAAAACCTAAATTGCATAAAATTTACTATTCAAAATCAATTAAACTTATTTTTATATTATTCCCCTTTGAAATATATTCAAAATGCATTTGAGTTTGTATTTTTATGATTTTTCTACATTTAGTTATGCATTTTTGAAGATTCTATGATTAAAACTTAATTAAATCTCTAATCATATAAATAATATCGTCGATGCCACTTGGATCGCTGACGTGGACGCGCTTTCCATGTGGCATGATGAGATTGGTTATTTAAGTTGTCACATCGACTGCACAGTCAGTCAGCGGCACTATGTGCTTTCCCTTGGATCGTTCGATCAAAGATCGGACGATCAAGATCAAGCCGCAATATTAAAGGGATTAAAATGCGGATCTAATGTGGATTAATTAGACCATCCATCCAAAATATGCAGGATGGACGGTCCGTGATTCATCCTTGAGCTCGCTTATGGGAGAGGGCAACCGTCCATCCCTTAGGGCTTGATTCGAACTCAATTGAGCTTGGATTGAGCTAAAATTGAACCCACGCCATCAACATACAAGGAGATGAAGATCTAACAGTCAAAATGCAATGAGATTACAATTCCCTTCAAAAAGGACCAAAGAAAATTCTTCCTAAGCTCGATTTTGATCCATACCTTGCCAGAGGCTATCACCAGTGCTCCCAACCGTCGAGCTAGCTTCGTATAATGGAGACGAAGCCTTGTTAAAGGTTTGAGAGCTTGAGGTTGAGTAGATCTCCCTATTGATCAAAGTCCCCTTCAAATGCTTGCCTTGGTCTAACACCTCTTCGTGGCTTGAAAGATTGGATGAAGACTTGGGTGAGCTCGATTAGATCCCCTCAAGGTGCTTGAAGGAGGAATTGAGTTGAAATTGAATGATGGATGAGTTTGAAATTTCCTTGAGCTTCCCTATTTTTAGTTTAGGCAAAATCGAAAATGGAGAAATCAAAGTAGCTTAAGAGACATTAGGGGAGCTTGGAATTGCTTCCTCTGAGTTCTTATGCTTCAATCAAATGTGACTCTATGCAATTCAAGTGAAATTAGGAGGAGTATATCTCCCCCTAGAAGGATCAGACAGCCGAGCATGGCTTTGCCATTTTGATCAAATTAATCCTATGGAGTGAGTTAGTTAGGACATTTTCAGTGGCATTTGATTCAGTTTTGGGTTTGGAGTGGAGTGGTGAAGTTCCCATATGCTAAATGAGGTGGAGGAGTGATTCCCATGTACTCATTTTGAAGGGGTGTCAGTTTTGGCCTTGGGTTGGGTTTGGCTGACCCAAACCCATTAGGTCATATGCACCACACCCATTAGTGTCCACTTGGTCCACTAAGAGGGTGCCAAGTGTCCATGAAAAGGATAAGACCAAATTCCAAGTGAATTGGTCATAGGTTACCCCTTGACCTAAAGGTAAAATAGTCATTTGGCTTTGGTTTTGCTTTGGATAGATTTAGAATAGTTTGAAATTAGGTTTGGCCAAATTTTAAAGAATTTGGAGTTGATTTGATGTCATTTGGCTCATGTTGACCCATTTAGGTCAAAACCAACTTAGTCAAGTTGACCAATTGGTCAAATTGGGTCAAACCATCAAGTTCATATGACCATTTGAAATGTGTTGCATCATTGGTTTGGTTCAATTTGATTTATATTTAGTTTTAGTTCATTTGATTTCATTTAGGTCAAATGGGTCAAGTTGACCAAATTTTAATTTGACCTAACGGTTAGGTCATGGGTTGATTTAGGTTTCATTGGTCATTTGAAATATGTTGCAAGCTTTGGTTTCAATCAATTTTGATTTGGTTGATTTTGACTCAATTTGATCTTTTAGGTCAAGTTGGGTTCATGATCAATTGGGCTATGTTGGATCTAGTTGGCCAATTAAGGCTTTGGCTAAGTTCAACAAGTGATTTAGAATGAACTTGACCTATTGGTTTCAATCAATTTGGCTTAGATAAAGTTTTGACCCATTTTAACTTTTTAGGTCAAGTTGGGTCAAGTGGTCAATTGGGCTAGGTTAGGCTCAAATGATGACTTGGTCAAGTTTAAACATTGATCATGAATTAATTTTGATTGATGGTTTCAATCGATTTGGCCAATGGTAGATTTTGTTTAGTTTCATTTGGCTAAATGTTGACTTGGTCAACCCTTAGGTTTGACTTGGTTTGACCCAATTTGAGTGATTGATCATCTCATATGATTGTTGCTCACAATGTGAGGCTTAGGTGGGCTTAGTTCAATCCAATTTGGGTAGGATTAGAATTTGACTCAAAAGAGTACTTTAGGTCATTTTGGGTCAAGTGGGCCTAAATGGGTCAATTGACTTGA
Organism: Cymbidium sinense; assembly: GCA_021442155.1. Taxonomy (NCBI): domain Eukaryota; kingdom Viridiplantae; phylum Streptophyta; class Magnoliopsida; order Asparagales; family Orchidaceae; genus Cymbidium; species Cymbidium sinense. The sequence continues at coordinate 22,497,271 of CM038215.1, forward strand.
TCAAAGCTTGAATCAAGTTTGTTTGAACTCACATATGGACTTATGATTGAAATATAAATCTATTTGTAAGTGGTTTGAAATCAAATGAGTTTTGATTCGTTTGATAATTTCAAGTTCAAAGGGTGAACATGAGTTTGACTTGAGTTTGATTTTTGAATTTAGTTTTGGTTTGATAATTGAAGTTTATGTTTATATTTAGTTTCATGATTGAATGATTGATTGAATCATGAAGAAAAATCAAGGGTTTTGCTTGATTTGTGTTTGATTTGGCTAACTTCAAGAATTTGACTTGAAAGGCTTAGGTTGAATTTTGGTTGAATTTGGATTTGAGTTTTGAATTTAGTTTTTGTTTGATCATTGAAGTTTGTGTTTATATTTGGTTTCATGATTGAACGATTGATTGAATCATAAATAAAAATCAAGGGGTTGGCTTGATTTGAGTTTGATTTGGCTAAGTTCAAGAATTTGACTTGAAAGGCTTAGGTTGAATTTTGGTTGAATTTGGATTTGAGTTTTGAATTTAGTTTTGGGTATTTGAATTTATATTTCATTTATATTTGTGAATATAAATGAGAATATAAATTATGAGAAAATCTCTTGAATATGTATTGATTGAGATTTGATTTAGGCTAAGTCCATAAGATAGAATCAAAGTGACTTAGGAAAGATTTTGAACTTGGAATTGAGTTTTGGATTTAGTTTAATCATTTGAATTTATATTTCATTTATATTTGTGAATATAAATGAGAATATAAAAGGGTTTTGAGAAAATTTCTTGAATTTGAATTGATTTGATTTTTAGGCTAAGTCCATAAGATAGAATCAAAGTGACTTAGGAAAGATTTTTGAACTTGTAATTCAATCATAGGTTTCAATCATTTGGAATTGATTCATGATTTGAGAAAATCCATTGGAATTGATTTAAGGTTTGTTTTGGAATTGAAGTTGATTTGAGTTCAAAGTTGATTTGAATTTGGAGTTTGACTTGAAAGGAGGAAGTGAGGATTTGGTTCAAGCTATAGGGTAGGCAAATTTTTCTAACACCCTTAAGGCATAAAATATTCCTATGGCTAACTCTTCTAAGTCTCTAGGATTAGATTAAGTGTTCACCTAATCACTAGAAGTGCCTTAAGACTAAGGAACTCTTAATGTCTAAGAGGAGTCATATGTCTAAGATGGAGGGATTGAGAGCTCATTCTAAAAATGAGGTCAACACTCCCTTACTTCTCATCTAAGATATGGGGCTCGCTTTCTTCTCATAATTATAATATGGATGCACTGTGTTGTAGTATTTAAAATTAACATGTGAAAATCATCTTTACACACCAATTTATGATGGGCAACTTTTCTAAAAATAATGGATAAGGTGCTTGTGAGTTAATTATAAATTTTCATATAATTTATACTTAAAGCTTTATTTAATAAAAAAATTCACCATTGCATCCTTATTCATAAACATTGATAAGAAATCAATGCCTATTAGCACCTTATTACTTTTCTAACTTAACTTCTCAAGTGCTTTCTCCCCATAGAACTCATACACCTCATCTACAACTAAGTTATTATTTCATGAGCCCATTATTATAGTGATGCTACATATCCAATTATAGTACTATGCAAGGGATTTTTTGATGGCATGCACCTTATAGCGCATCATGTCCCTTTTCAACCCTCATAGTGTGTTCTCCCTACGACAACCTTCTTCATCTAAAAAATAATTTCATCTTGGTTAGAAGTATTTCAATAAATACATGACTATGTTCATCAACTAAAGATTCCATACACCATCTTTGTAAATGCACTTGATAAAAGCATTCTCTAGCTCTATATATACTTGAAATTTTTGCATCCACCAAAATGGCTCTTATTTGGTACTTCTTATAATCCTCTTGAGCTAGCCATTAGGAAGGTTTTAAAACTCAACCACTAAAGCAAAGTTAGTAACCCCGAATGTTTTATTTAGTCATTCAATATTGAATACAATGGAGTACTCACCATTCAAGTTATTATCAATGATGTTCGTAAAAATTATTGAAGGAGTGCATTGGAGAACCACATTTTAGGAGCTCAGAAGAAGTACCTAAAAGAGGGTTTCTTAGTATGGGCAACAAGATCATTAGCCTCCAATTGCTTAAAAAGTTTCTCCATAATACCCCAACTGTATGAGACTGAGCACTAAAATGTCTCTTAATTGGTAGAATTAGGTCTTACATTTATGTACATATCTTGCTAATTCAATTAAGTCATATAGGATCCAACTTGAGCAATATTTGCACCATCTTGAAACATGATTGAACAAACTTTGAAAATGAAAGCACCATGTTAAATTATGATCAACCCATCTTTAATGAGTCATTAAACCTTCTTCAACTCATGATTAAACAATCTCTAAATAATTTTATATGCATGATCAAATTTTCTTTGAATCTCCTTCGATAATAGTCAAATCATCTTCGAAGATGATCTAAACATGATCGAAAATAATTTGAAGCTTGTTTAATTGTGGGTTCAAAATGAGTCGATCATTTTTAAAAAAATTTATAATAATATTTGATTATAATTTAAATATTATTTATATTATTCTATCATGATTTATTCATGATTGGAGATGAATATAACTTGATATTTCATAATAAGTTTTTAACATTGTTTGGATTCTAGGCTTATAGTGCATAATTCATTTTTAAATTTGATTGACAAAATAAAAAAATTGAACTTGAGAAAATTTTCTGAATATACTTTCATGTTTTTTCAATTTATATTATTAGACATATAAAATCAATATTTTCATGCAAATTTGCAGAGTTTCCATGGAATAAATCGTTCCTTTATTTTCACTTTTCTCCGCGCGCTTGTTTAGCGGGTCTTCCCTCCACTGCCATCTCGAGGAATGGAAATCTCCTTGCGATATGTGTTATTGCTTCTTCTCCTGGTTCTGATATCTCAGTTCGCCATTCCAACCCTAGGGATCCGATTTCCTCAGGCGATCCCAGAATCCTCCCGCCAGAATCCCAACCGCCCACTTAAGGCAGCCGTCTTCGCACTTGGGAGCTTCTGGAGATCGGAGGCGGCCTTCGGATGTCTACCCGGCGTCGTGCGGACGTTGGTCGGCTACGCCGGCGGCACCAAGTCTAACCCCGAGTATCGAAACCTAGGAAACCACGCTGAATGCGTACAGGTCTGTTTCTTCCCTATTGATAGACTTTTGGATTCGCATTATCTGTCTGGATTCTCTTTCTTCTCTTATGTTTTTTTTTTTTTTCTTCCCTTGTGAAGAATTAAAGAAAGAGCACACCTCATACTCGGTGTAAGTAAGATCCGATAATCTTCACACGTTTGGCGTATCAACTCAGTCACTAGAATTACAATGGAAATTAGTGCTCCCCTAGGATGATGTCAAATTCAGTATGATAATCAAATGCAACAATGAAACGACGTTTTTTCTGAACGACACAATTCAACATGCATACACTTGATTGCTAGCATGCTATCTCTCATTGTCAACACGGTCTACAACTTAGTTTCTAATAGTTGTGTAGTAATTTTCACACTCCAAAATGAAGGAGTGTATTGACCCTGAATATATCAACGTGAACATGGGTTTCTCATTACGAAAGTATGTACTTGTCACCAACTCCGATTCTTTTTCTGCTTTAAATATACTTAGGCTAGAACCATTGGGTATCCCCTGATGGTTTGATTGTTCTCTTCAGTTTAACTTCTCGTATGTTCATGTTAGTCATTGGCTGCTCCTCTTTACTGGTAGGTTTGCTCTACAGAGTTGACACCAAAAGCTCCTCCTAATGGGCAGTCATGTCTGTGATGGTCAAAATTCTTGCATAGGTAGCATTGCTCAGTGTTGATGAGGTATTACTGGCCGTGACACTTCTTACATTTGGACCAGATTGCCATCCATATCAGCTCCATCTTTGGCAAAGACTGATGTTGGTCATCTTAATTGTTGGTCTTCCTCATATTTGTGTTATCTTATACTTGCATCATCTTCTATTTGCTCTAGAATCACCCTCTCCATAATGCATTCACAACCACCCTCGTTGAGAATCTCATAGTCTCCTTTGGAAGATATGACAATGTTAGTACTCTATCAACACCATGTTTAACATGTAATGAGTGAGCCCCACTTACTTTTTTTACCCATCAATCATCACATCCTTCATCATCGATGGGCTATTCTTGCTACAAAAGACATCAATAAACTCTTCTTACGAGATGTCAGTACTTTGGCAATCTTGAAAACTAATGCACTGTTGAGCATTTCACCAAATCTTGATGTCCTTTGTCATTGCATATGCTTCCAAGACCGTCTTCCTCTTTGTCCAGCAATCCATGTTGTTAGAGACCTTTTCTATATGCATTAGGTAATCCTTGATGTCTAATATATTTGCACTTCATGGGACATCATCTTGAACCAACTTTCATATGCCTTAATAGGGCCAAGCGTTGTAAGCATTCTTTATGCCCACATCAATGAATCTAGATTTTGGGCCCTTTGCCTTATTGGGTTTGAAGCAAGGTTGTCTAATGGTGCCTCTCTTGTTGAATCATCTCTCAATAGTCTCCTTTGTAATTCTTGTTGTTACCATTGGTTTTCATGTGGTTATGTCATCTCCTGGAGTAAGGAAACTTTTTTTCATTGGCTTATTTGTTTTATTCTTGTCATTTCTTACCATTTACAATACATCAATGATAATACTTGGTGCACTCTTTACAAGTGGTAGTTATGCCCTAAAATCTTATCCCGATTTTGGCCACCAGACAAATGTTTAAGATTTAATGCCTTAGGCTTTGATACCATTTTTATATCACAATCCCATAATTTGTCCTATTCAAGTTGATGGGATAGTGATTATTTGTTCACCCACTCAAGTTGTAACAAGATGGATTAACCCATGGTTTGCAGGACATTTGGCGTTAGGAGTTGTAACCCAGCATGTCCCCAAATGATTACTTAGGTTGATAGTTAGTGCCTTCGTTTGGCACTGCAAGGTGACACCTTATCCCATCATTCAATTCTCACTTAAGGTGGTATTCAAGAAAAAAAATGAAGTCCAATAAAAAAAATATATTGACTGAGGAATATTTTGTGGAAATAGATGAAAGGATAACTATAGAAATCATGGTAGCCAAACAATGATATGTGACAACACTAGGATCTTTTAAATTCTATAATTTTGGTGGTTAACACTAGGTCCCCAAGATATTTGAGTCATCAATGTTAAAACATGTTATTCACTTGATCACTTAGTCATCTCCATGAGCATAGCTTTATCACATGCTCTTTAAGCTAGCACTATTTTCATATAATCACATAATTTTGTTAGGTCAAACACCTCATGCATTTAATGGAAAGTGGTTGATTATGCTATGGTGGTGTTTGAATGACATTTTGAATGCAATTGTATTGATTGACTATAAAATGAATTTTGTAGTTAAAAGTTTGTGTCTCTCACCTTAGGTGTAAGCATGGAGGTTTGGCAATGGTTACTTGCCTGAGCCATGGATCCTCATAATTGTAATCATCATCCAACACAATCTATGGTAACCTTTCTTGATGTGGGTCTTAGATACCTTTTAAAGCGAGACCATGGGGAGACAATTGTTAATGTACAAGTGATAACTCATAAATATCAAGTCTCTTTACATGTGCAATTTTCCTATGTGTCACTTTTCCTAATGATTTCTGATGCCACGTAGCTACTTTCCACATGTTCACCGTAAGACAACTTCTTTATTGACTTTGATTGACATGTCTTAGAGTAGCTGAGACACACTTTATAGATCAAGCAATAGGCTAAGCAAATCTTTTCGTTCGGCCAAGTCAATCATGCTGTTGTGGCAAGTTGGCATCTCAATATGTCATTTTTCCTTTCTTGTCAGGCCTTGCTTGCCAAGTCAGTCGATTGCTTGCTAAACCACTCGGCTAAATTGATGATTCAGTTTAATGTCATCCCATAGCAATGCCTGCCTAGCTCTGGCCTTTCTGGTCTCCCTTGAGTAAGTGGGAACTTGGTTGTCTAGCCTAGCTAGAAATTTGCCAATTTAAATATAATATATATATATATATATATATATGAGGAAGGAGATTGAGACAAATTTGTGAGAAGAGTTGGTGGTTAATGGGGAAACAATCCAAAAAATCATTGAGGAGCATGGACTGGTGTATGTTAGGGTTGGTATCCATGCTGATATCCATATTACTCACCCAAGCTATTCGGAGATTGATGATAACAACTGTACTCATTTCAGTAGACCCCTCCTAATGGCGATGAATACCATCCAGAACATGGAATAATTCTATTAGCTCTGAAAGTACAAGTAACCTTACAACAAAGGAATCTGAAAAGTTCTGTTTGTAGAATAACGACACAAATGAATCTAGGCAATTGTGTACCTTGAACAAGTCTTTTATCAAGAAGGGACAATTGAAATAGTTCCTTGTTGAGTCTTCTAGGAATCATGGGAAGTAGCTGATGCTGGAAAGCTCGGTCAATTGGCCAAATATGAATGGTTATGGTGTCATGACACTTGTAGGAGATGTCATAAAAGAAGCTTCCCATCCTTTTCAGTTTTGAAGTCAATTAAGTTAGGTTCGTGGAATTTCTCATTTATATGATAATGAATTAACAACCTAATAACAAATAAGAAACAAACATTGAGCTGTCCATTCAAATACATGTAATTAGTTAGCTACTTAATCAACAAAAAACACTAGATAGCAAGCTTTCTTAACCTTAGTGTTGATAACTATGTGAGAGGGATTGAGGGTGGCCGGCTACTCTTGGACAATGCGGGGCAGGTCCCTTAAAGTTCATTTTTGGTGGCTTGTTAAGGTTGTACTCTTTGATGACATAATGCTCCTTTTAGTAGAGCTTGATGGTGATGTGGCATTCCTTGATACTTGAATTGAAGTATTATAGTGTTCTTGATATGTTTCATGGAAATTTAGTTTCCATGTGGGTCTATGGAGCCTCAGTAAGCTAAATTACAGTGTTGGTTTAGCCCAAAGCAGCCAACTATGAAAAAAAAAGTGGAATTTTTTCATTTTGTAATCTCTTCAGAATATTGAAATCATTATTTTTCCCTATATAGATGCCATTAAATGGGTTAGTTTTAGTGGCTATTTTTTTCTTCAATGTGGTTTTCAGTCTATAATTTGGTTCGTTGCCTACAGATTGAATATGATCCAACTTTAATTTCATTCAAGCAGCTCTTGGATGTTTTCTGGGCTAGTCATGATCCTAGGCAGGTTTTTGGACAAGGCCCAGATGTTGGTAATCAATATAGGTATTCAAGCTAAATTCTATCTTGTTTCAATTATTTGTTTTAATTGTTTTATGCGCAAATATTAGAATCCTGGGTTCAAGATATGTTGAAACTTCATAGCTCTTATTGTGACTTAACAATAATATTGAAGTAAATCAATTTACTAATATAGTTTTTTAATATTTTCTTACAATTTGTGCAGATAATCTAGCTTTGTGAAATAGTTTTATACTGATTTCATTTTGGTTGTATGCATTGAATTTGAAATTCAAAAACCTGCTTGACCATATTTAATGGATTGTTTCCCAGAACAAAAACAAAGAAAAAATTTTCTTGTTTTAAGCACGATACAATCAAATCGTTTTCAGTGTCCATTTTTCATAGAAAATTTTATTTAGCTACTTTAGCTTTTATATATTACCTTGATGCAGGAGCATCACTGTACTTCGACTCTTCATCACATGACTCAGCCCATTAATATTCAAATCAGCTACTAGCTTCATACCGTTTTATTTATGTTATTATTTTATTTCATGGCATGCTTTCTTTACATCATAGTTTACTATGTGTTACTATTTACTTCATCTCATTGCTTTCATGAATTTGTCTTTGATTATGCATGAGTTATGATAGTCAATACGTATTTTCATTATGGTTATTTTAGGCTTCCTGTTTGGGTTGTGTATTGCTATATGATTTGATTAATCAGAAACATGGCTTACTCCATATCCTTTCTAAACCCCCTCTTTTGTTCTTCTCTTGGCCCTTTTTTGCCTATCTATTGATATTCCCCCTCTCTAGCTCTTGACTAAGCCCTTCCTTTCTTCAATGTAAATTAAGGTATTATTTGATAGTAACCAACACAATCAACTCCATTGAACCTTGCTTGACATTATAGAGAAATACGAAGAATGAATTTGAGATCTAAAATGTGGGAAGACAAGTAGTGAGAAAGAAATTTCGATTAAGGCTTGACTTTAGGTCGCTAAATGCTTAACATATAGTATCAATAAATAAAGTTTAAAATTTGATAAATTCATCATTATTAATTTAAAGCATATAGTTGGGGAAATGATGACACACTCAATCAAGATCCTATGATTTTGTTGTCCTAGGCTATCATGGTCCCTAATCTACTTAATCAGAGGAGGTTGTCGACCCAACTTTACTAAAAGATTTTTGTTGACAACTATAGGTTGCGTCATCTAAGAAGACTTTATAAATTTGGGTTTATGTTTGTTTAAGGAGATAGTATAAGTCAATTTTAACACAGAGGATTTTTTGTCTTTTCAAGTGCATTCTATAAGTTACGACTCGAATAAAAGCTATTGGGGAACTTGCGGGCTATAGTCATGATTATAATTTAATGGTGCAATTTGGTAACAAACCACTTGATCAGAGAGCTCTCGTTGTAACTACAATTATGTGATATCATTTGACAACAAAATCATACATATAGAAGACACGAGTCACATTTTTATAGGCATGAAATTTATTGAACGTGAACATAAAAATATACTTGATTTAATATTGTCTTCTTTGTAAGCTTGAATTTTTCTAAATTATCATACTCGATAAATAGTTATGGATGGGTGGATGGATTTTGGCTTGAGCGTTTAAATGATGAATTTCACTTGAATTTGAGCTCAGTGACTTGTAAAATTTTGCAATTGATTTTAGCCTAATTTGATTTAGGATTTTGAGCATATTTTAATAATAATATCCATATCGGTTGAGATGTTCGTTTAACATGATCATCCTCTGGGTTTATTAGATATAGTCATCCCATAGCCACGTGATGGAATTAACTTCTCAAATATTTTCATAGAGAAAAAAATTTATGACAATATGAATAGGTTTTATTAATCCGAACTCAATTTGAAGGCCTAGTTGGGAAAACATGTAGTATGAGATGCATAGGCGTGTTATTTCAAGTCATTACATAATTTTTTGGTGCATTTACCTTACATGATTGCATGAATTTTGGTGCAACTACAAGATGCATTTGCACGCTCTTTAACATCAAATAATATGAATTAATTTCATACTCAATTTATGCAACATTCTCAGACATTAAGTTTAAAAACTTAGCATTTGTTTATGACACATGCAGGTAATTCTCATTTCAATGATTTTTTTGCAATTTAGGAGATTTGCACGTTTCTTGAGGCAACTTACATGACTTTCAAAATATTGAGTATAAATTTGAGTTCGTCTTGTGATGCGTAAAAATGTTTATGTTTAGGTTGCTTGCATGAATTTCGAGGCATTAAATTTGAACATAAAAGTGCCCTGAAAATTATATTCTTTAAGTATTTTACATGCATTTTGATACAATATAATTGAATATGAAGTTGTTTTGTAATGCGTGTAAGCATTCTATTCATTTGAAACTTTACATACATAAGTTTTGAATTACCTAAATAGGTTGTAAGATTGTTTCAAAATACATTCAATGAATTCATTTCATTCAAGTGTTTGCACTTATCTCAAAGTATTTTGTTGACCTACACATACATTCCATAATTTGAATTAAGCACATAATGGCAAAATTTATAAAAATCAGTGGCAAACGACGCATAATTGGAAAATTAAAATTCTTAATCGTAATTGTATTTGGTAACTTCACAATTGCATTTAAGATATCAAAGATAATTAAAAGAAAATTATCGGATCAATTAATAAGCGATTGGTCAATTAAAATTAATTTCAAATAAAATTACGCGAAAATTAAGCTTGATTTTACTCAAATCATCACTGATGTAATCCAAATGACCTCTGATCGCGAAACGGATATCGCCGTTGCGCTCGGCACAACAAAAATACCTCAAATCGATACTCATATTGATAAGGTTTGGCTCAAAAAATAGTATCATATTATTTGGTGTCGAAATCATTAGTAATAACATTATTATCTCATTAACATGCAATTAAGCAGTTAACAGCCTCACAAACCCTCTAATCCTTATCCTAACCACGCTGCCCAAGCCCACCAATTAGATTGCTGCTTAATCCTAGTTGGGGATAATCAAAACGAGAGCCCAAAAGCAAAACAAGGATTCCTTCTCCGCTCGACGTATTCTTCTCTCACGGATTTTTCCTCTCTCATTCCCAAGCTCTCCCTCTCTCGTTCTCGTGCGGTCTCCCCCCTCCCATCCGTCCCGATCAGCGCAGGAAGCTCGGAATCGAGCCTTATTTCCAAGCCGTCTCCCCTTTGCTCTATTTCGTAGTCTCGTGATCCTTAGCAAGCTTGAGCGGGTTGATAAACCAGCTAGTGAAACCCCTTTCCTCCCTTCCTCCTTGCAACCGAAAACTTCAGGTTGTTTCCTTTCAACCCTAAGCGCATTTTTATATACATATGACTTCATTCTTGTGAATAAAGTGGGATGAATGCTTTTTTTTTTCATAGTCAATGATGTTAAGGTTTTCTATTTGAAGATTTGGGATAATGTATGGCCCAAACCTCATGTCGTTTCCTATTATCTATGGATTTCATGTTTTTATTTTACTTAAATTGATTTCCTATGGGTGAAATGATATGTGGTATGCCTCTTTACTTGTCTAAAATGAAATTGGAAGTTTGAAAATAAGGTTTGAAATGTGGTATTAGGGTCCTAAGTTTGTGCAAGTTTCCTTCTTACGCTTCAGTTTTTGCTGTTTGGATGGAATGATATTTGCTAGAATTATTTTTTTACTTGTTTAACACTACCATTGCCGGTCCCAAGTCCGGATGCAAAAAGTGGAGGGTTGCGTTAGGTAGTCGGCCGCGTAAAATTTGTCGAAATAATCATGACATGAATCCTTTAAATCATTGTGATCTTGGGGCGTCCCGGAAGCGGGCGCGTTGTATGGTTTGAATCGTGAAAAATGTGCTAGAGCCGCTGCATCGGCGCCCGGGTGCAGTGTTAAATAAGCAAGGGTTCCCACATTTTGGACGGATGCGGGCAAAGAAGTTAGTCCATGAAACTAGAATTAGGTTAGGATCTTGGAATATAGGTACTCTTACAGGTAAATTAATGGAATTAATAGATATTATGGTTCATAGAAAGATAAATATTTTATGTGTTCAAGAAACTAAATGGGTTGGTGAGAAGGCCAAGGAGATTGATAGTTTAGGTTTTAAACTTTGGTATTTAGATAAAAGTCGAACTAGAAATGGTGTAGGTGTGATTATAGATAAAAGTTTGAAGGATAATGTTATAAGTATTAATAGATGTGGAGATAGAATTATACTTTAAAGATTATTGTTGATCTTAAGATTATCAATGTTATAAGTGTCATGCTCCTCAAGTAGGCTTGGAGGTGTAAAAAAGAAAAATTTTGTAATGAATTAGAGGGATTAATACAACAGATCTCTCAAGAAAAGTATTTATTGGGAGGAGATTTAAATGGACATGTTGGTAGAGTAGTAGAAGATTTTAAAAGTATTCATGGTGGTTATGGATTTGGAGTACTAATGAAGAAGGTAAGAATATATTAGATTTTGTTTTAGTTTATGATTTTGTAGTTCTAATACTTTTTTTTAAGAAAAGAGATGAACATATTATTATTTATAAAATGGATCTAGTAAAAACACGATTGATTATTTTAAGAGAGATCGTTTAAATTGTAAAGATTGTAAGTCATACCAAGTGAAATTTTAAGTACCCGATATCATATTAGTTTTAGATTTTAAGATGAAAGGTTGTAAAAGAAAAATAAACTAAATTATTGTCCAGGATTAGATGAGGACACTTAAATAACACAAATAAAAATATTTTTAAGAGAATACAAGATATTAGAATTATGTTCATAAAGACGCTTAATATGTGGGAAAAAAATATCAGTGAAATTAAGGTTCTTTAAAGATGTCTTGGAGAATCGAAAAGCTCTTTAATAAGAATAGTTGGTGAGTCAAAAGAAAAGATAAAAAATAAGAAGCGTTGTTATAAAACTTGGTTTAGATGTAAAATTCTGGAGAATTGGGAAAGATATAAAGTACCAGAGATTAAGAAAGCGATATATATTCAAAAAAATTTAAATTTTAGTGATTTATCTGATAGATACCAAGAAGGTGAAAGATGTATGTATAAGTAATACAAAGAGATAGGAGAAGAAAGCATACCAAGTGCATATTAAGGATGAAAATAATAAAGTCTTTTCTTAGAAAAGATATTGAAAATAGGTGGATGAGATATTTTGATAAACTTTTCAAGGGATCCGAAAGCGATTGATTTTAACAACCTTAATACCAAACAATATAGAATTTCATTTCTATCATCGTATTAGTAACTGTTAGTTTTAAAGAAAATGAAATGTGGAAAAGTAGGGCGGATAATATTCCAATAGATGTGTGGAAATATTTAGGAGATCGAGGAATTTCTTGGCTTATAAATCTTTTAATGTTATTTTAAAGACTAAAAGAGTCGATGAGAAAGAGTCTATTGGTTCTATATTTAAGAATAAAGGTGATGCAAGAGTGCAAATTATAGGAATTAAGTTAATGTGCCATACATTAAAATTATGGGAGAGAGTAATTGAGCATAGGTTACGATGTGATACGTAAGTTTCGACAATCGTTTGGTTTCATGCCGTAGATCTACTATGGATGCTATACATTTGTTAAGAGGGTTGATAGAGAAGCAGAGAAAGTAAGAAGGATCTACATATGATATTTATTGATTTAGAGAAAGCTTATGATAAAGTTTCAAGAGATGTTCTTTGGAGAGTTCAGAACAGAAAAGAGTTAATATCATATATTCAAGTCATTGCGATATGTATACTGAAATACATTGTGTCCAAACACAAGGAGGATTGACAAAATATTTTCCTATTTCAGCTTGGATTACATCAAGGATCAACATTAAGCCCTTATCTTTTACTTTAGTTATGGATGTTCTTACGAGGCATTTACAAGAAGATGTACCTTGGTGTATGCTTTTGTCGATGACATTCTTCTTGTGATAAGACTGTAGAGGGAGTCCAACGTAAACTTGAATTATGGAGGTCAACTTTAGAGTCTAAAGGTTTTCGCTTAAGTAGATCTAAAACTGAATATATGGAGTGTAATTTTAGTTGTAGAAGTTTTAGTGATAGTGTGACTTTAGGTGATCAAGTCATTAATAAGAGTGAGTTATCTGTGATATTTAGGCTCTATTGTCCAAAATGATGGTGAAATGGATGGAGATGTTATTAAGTAGAATTCAAGTTGGATGGTTGAAGTGGAGGAATGCATCCGCCTATTATGTGATAGAAAAGTTCCACTTAAACTTAAGGAAAATTTTATAAGATGGTGGTAAGACTGCGAATGACTTAGTAATGTTGGCCAATAAAAGAAAGCATAAGACTAAGTTAAGTGAGATGAGGATGCTTAGTGGATAAGTGGCTTTACTCTGAGATAGAATGCAAAATGAGTATGTTCGGGAAAAAGTTGGAGTAGCTCTGGTAGATAAGATTAGGGAGAGTCGCCTGATGGTTTGGCCACATAAAGCGTCACGTCCGATGACAGGAGAGTAGATGCATTAGATTTGCCTTTATGTTAAGAAAGGTAGGTAGACCTAAAAGACTTGGTTAAGATGTATAAATAATGATCTTAGTATACTTGAATTAGATGAGAATTTGACACATAATAGGACACAATGGAGACGAAGGATTCATGTAGCCGACCCCACCTAGTGGGATTAAGGCTTGTTGTTGTTGTTGTTGTTGTTGTTGTTGTTAATATTAGATTAGAAATATGGAAAGGAGGTTTGAGATGATGTATGGCTCAAACCTAAGGCTATATGCAGGTTTTCCTCTCTTTTATGTTTCAGTTTTGGCTGTTTGAATATAATAACTCTTGTTAAGCCTCTTACACATGCTTAAAATGAAGATAGAAATATGAAAAAGGTGTTTGAAACGATGTATGGTTCAAGCCCTAAAGTTATATGCAAGTTCTCTTCTTTTTATGTTTCAGTTTTGGCTATTTGAATAGAATAATACTTACTAAATATACTTTACATGTTTAAAATGAAGTTGGGAATGTGAAAACAAGGTTTTAAATGGTAGATGGCTTGAAGCTTAAGTTTTGTGTGAGTCCCTTTCTCTTTTCATACTTCAGTTGTTTTTCTATGGATGGAATAGCATTCTCTATATCTCTTTTAAATGTTCAAAATGGGTTCAAAGATGTTCCCTTGACAAACGTTACATGACACATTATGCAAAGTCTTGTAAGAATGAGAGGGAATGATATTAAAGTGTCATATGTTTTCTTAAGGGAAAAAGGGTGAAAGTATGATTTTGATTCATCAAGCATTATTGACTTTCTTCTTAATGATTTCTTTCATTCAAATGTTGAATCTTTGAAGTAAGCTATGAAATGAGATTTTTTGTATGCTAATCCAAAGATTACCTAGATTTGCTTTAGTCTTTCTTTGAGTATTTGGACATCTTGTTAATATGGAAAAAGGATTCATATGCTTGTGCATTGGGTTGGTGTGATGATTCATTTTGGCCTACCCTTGCTTTCATTTGTCATTTGATTGCTTATCATTATGCAAATAAATGTTTAATTAAAAGAAAAGTTCAGATTTATATTCCTTTTCCTTTATTAAAATCTGATATACTTGATTTCTCTATGGGAAAGGGGTTTACCATGTTCTTTTTGCATATTTAAAATGATGTTGAAAGTGTGAAAATGAAATTAGAGATGTTGTATGGCTCTTTACTTGAGCTATATGTGGTTTTTTTTCCTCTTTCATGTTACAGATTTCTCTATCTAGGATATGAAATGGATTTGGTTTTAACTTGTCTTATTAGTTTGAAGCCTCTTCCTTAACTATATCTGAAATTCTAAAATCTATAAGTGAGCTTAGCATAGCTTTAATTCTCTTACAATTATGGATCAATCATGGGTTTCATTCTTACCTTACTCCATTTCATCTTTTGATTACAACAACAACGACAACAACAAGCCTTAATCCCACTAGGTGGGGTCGGCTACATGAATCTTTCGTCTCCATTGTGTCCTATTATGTGTCAAATTCTCATTTAAATCAAGTACATTAAGATCATTTTTTTAGACATCTTAACCAAGTCTTTTTAGGTCTACCTCTGCCTTTCTTAATATAAGGCAAATCTAATACCTCTACTTTCCTAATCAGGTCATCGGACGGTCGACGTTTTATGTGGCCAAACCATCTAAGGTGACTCTCCCTAATCTTATCTACCACTGGAGCTACTCCAACTTTTTCCCGAATATACTCATTTTGCATTCTATTTCTAAGAGTAAAGCCACTCATCCACCTAAGCATCCTCATCTTTTGATTGAATAAAAAAAATCAGATTTATTCCCTACATTGTTCTCTTGGATAAAAAAAAAGAAGGAAGAGAGATAGGTGGTTGGGGAGTTATTCATGATGCTCATCTTCTCTATTATATGAATTGTTACCATATAAAATGGTGATTTGGGTGAGGATTAGCCTTCAGTTTTTTTAGATTCATGAATTCAAATGTATGTGCCACTACATAAAATTTATCTGAATTTATTCATCTAATCTTATGAGGACTATCTTACTTTGCTTCCTTTGATTATTTTGCTATTATGAGAATGATGATTTGAGCAAAGTTTGTTTTCAGATTTTTTTTTCTTGATTTAGCAAATCCAAATGCAAGTATCATTCATATTTGATTTTTTAAATGAAATTTCTCTCTTTATTATGGAAGGTTGAATGTTAACTATGCTTGGCATAAGCCCCCTATTCTATTTGCTGATTTCCCTTACAAAAGTGTTGTCATATGGCCACACAAAATTATTTTTTGAGAGTTTTATTCAAATAAATCTCATTCAAATGCAATTATTCATAAAATTGGGAAAGTAAACATAAAGTACAATATTTCTTTTAATCATTTGGAAAGAAGTGAAGCATATGTTTATAATTTAACACATGAATGCTATCTTATTCACTAAAGTTGAAAAATGTATTTCATCCCTCATATTAAACAAAAAAAAAAAGAGGAGAAATGACATATGTAATAAAAACCATGTGATATTTTTTTATTTGTGATATTTCCAATGCAATGCTTAGCTAATCTTACAAATGCCATATGTCTTGCTTAAGTACATATACATGTATGCCTATGTGTAAATATAAGCTCAGAATTATTTGTTATAAGTTCCCGTTCATATTGTTCCAATGTGGCGAGAAAATTTGTGATAAGAACCTATTCACGTTGTTCCAACGTGGCAGGGAAATCTGTTGTGATAAGTACCTGTTCACATTATTCTAATGCGGCGAGGAAATTTGTTATAAGTACCTGTTCATGTTGTTCCAACGTGATAGAGAAATTTGTCATAAGTACCTGTTCACGTTGTTCTAACGTAGCAAGTAGATCTGTTGTGATAAGTACCCGTTCACTTTGTTCCAATGCGGTAGAGAAATTTGTTATAAATATATGTTTACGTTGTTCCAACATGGCAGGGAAATCTGTTGTGATAAGTACCTGCTCACGTTGTTTCAACATGACAAAGAAATTGTTCTATAATATAAGTATTTGCTCACGTTGTTCCAACGTGGCAAGGAATTATTTTGCTATGCTGTGTTAACCCATGCACGCCTTTCTTGGCATGGTGGCAAATAAATTTTCCGCCGCGGCGTTTCATGACACCTACTATGCACGCTTTTCGGGCGGGAAAGCCTACCTCTCAAGAGCCTATGGGATTACGTCGAGAATCAAAATTTTGGTAAACAAAAAGTGTGTAAATACCTAAGTTTTTTAAGAAGAAAAACATGTGTATTTATAAATGTGTTCACTCATGCTTAGTTCAATTGTTATTTAAACCTTCATATCACGTGACAACTATAATGTATTCACTCATGCTTAGTTCAATTGTTATTTGAACCTTCATATCACGTGACAACTACTTGCTTAAAATTCAAATTTTTCTTTCCTAAATGGTGATATCATTCCTCTTTATGTGCTACATGAACGAGTTAGAGATAGAAATGTGACACCCAATGCATTGTATGATTCAAATTTTACTTCATTATCAAGTAATCATGCATATTTTGCTATTTTTCCCTTTGTCTAAATTATGAAACAAAGTTAAAATGAAAATCAACGAGGTTAATTGTTATTTTGCTTCACTCATCCTATGATAATCCTTTGTTCTATACTGTATGAGTGGGTTGAAGATGGAAAGTGTGTCTAATGACTTAAATCTTGTCTTATTATCAAGCATATGTTTATGACATTATTGTCTCCCCTTTGCTTAAGCCATGAGATAGGGTTGAGATAAAAAAAATTAGCATGGGTGATTACCTGATCAAGTTTAGAATATCAGATTTGTGATTACAAATTTAGTATGGATACTTGTCCATGTTTCATTTGCTTATCTTGCGACAATCTTTATATGCTCATGAGTGGTGGAAGATAGAAAGAAAGCATCCTATGGTTGCATGACTTAAATCTTATTTTTTTATCAAATATTCATTCATATGAAGTGGTGATGAATAAATTTAAAACATCAAGGTAGATATGACTTACCAATTGATGTGATATGAATTGAAAGTAAGCCCAATTGTTGATGATCTCTTTGAAATGTGGGTGAACTCTCTTAGAAGCCTTAGACTTGCAATATATTTTGTGAGAAAAATAAAAGAAATGGGAGAGTAAAACTTTCATAAGAGAAGAATTCTCTTTTATTTATAATGAAGGCTAGCCCCTTAGCATGAGACCAAAAATGGAAATGAGATTTTTGTCAACTCATTAATTTCTATAGTTTTTCTACATGCCATTAAAATGGAGAAGAAAATCTTTCTTGTCTTTGTCATTCTTCTCTTAATTACTCATAAAATGAGCATGAATCTAAGAAAAATTTTTCATTTCTTTTGTCATTCTCCTGTTAATTACTCATGAAATGAGTATGAATCTAAAGAAGGAATTAAAAAAAAAAAAGAGGAGTGAAGAGGAAGGGAGTCCTCTTTTTTCAACCAAAGTGTATCATGCCAATAAAAAAAATAGGAAGAAAATACAAAAAAAAATGAGAGAGGGAAATGAGGGGAGTGAAGAGGAAAATTCATAAAAAAAAATTATATATCTCTTCTCTTCATTAATTCATCCATGAATGGGTGATGAATAAAAACAAAAAAAATAAGAAAAGAGAGGGAAGAAAAGTCTTCCTTTCATTTATGAGTGCATATCATGATAAAAGGAGGACATGACAAATAACTTTAAATTAAAATAATAAATGATATATGAAATAAAAAAATGGATCATAATATTATGAGTTTTTTTCTTTATACTTGGCCTATCCTAAAAAAATTTCTTAAATGGGCTTATAAATAATTAGCCCATTTAAAAGTAGTGAACTCTCTTTTTAAAAAAGAGAAGACCCATGAAGCTTAGTCTTATAAATGAGCTTATGCAAAGCATGAAAAATTTCAGATTCCTTTTAGGATGATAAATAATGGAGATGGACATATGAAATTTAAGAGTTGTCATGTTGCAATGAATTAAATGTTGCAAGACTTAGAATTACCTTGTTTATTTTGCCTCATCTCATAGCTTGATCATTTGCAATCATAAAAATCAATATTTGTTTAAGGAAGATTTTCAAATTTTCTTAATCTTGTTTAAGGAAGATTTCAGATTTTTTGCAATCATGAAAATCACTATTTGTCTAAGCAAGATTTTCAGATTTTCCTAATCTTGTGTAAGGAAGATTTCAGATTTTTTTAAGTTCATTAAACTTAGTATGATTATTTAGCTTATGAAAGCTAAGCTCTATGAAATTGTCATGATCCAAGGAAGAGGATGAAAAGAAAAGTGAATGGCTTGATACTTGAGTTAATGGGCTTTTAAAATACTATTTGCAATAAAATTTAGTACGATTTTAAAGCCTTTTATTTTGCTGTTTGGTAATCTTAAAGTGGCATTTTACCTAATAAATGTTCACATTGCATCCATAAGCAAGTGTCAAATCTATATCTTGAATTGGTAAGAAGGTGAGACATGCTCCTTCAAAATTACTTGCAAGCCTAAATTCTAGTTGATCATCATTTAAAAAGAAAAGAGAATGAAATATGGGGAATAAGTGAGTAGCTTCATTAGCATTGTTATCATTTTTTCCTTTCTATGAATTTGTGAAGGATGTCTTGAAATAAGATTTGATTAGCATAAAATTTGAAAATCCTTGACCTTCATTGATTGAATAAATAATTTGCAAGCTTTAGAATGACTATTCATTAAGCTTATAGCTCTCTTTCAAATTCAAAAAAAAATATTGAATTCAAACTCATATACGAGTTTACATTTGAATTAATCTTTATCCGTCTAAATTCTAATATACATAAAAGAATTTGGATGTGGCACGCAAATCTATGCATGATTCATAACCTTTCTTCAACCCTCCCTTAAGATAGATACCGCACTCGATACTTAGCAAATATTTTAAAAGGATAAATGTATATCCTATAAAGATATACATATTTGATTCATGATAAATCGAGAAGGGTTTAAATTTATATTATTAAGAACAAATGCTCACTTGATGTATAAGTAGATATCTTATCTCTTTCGATACAGATACGTGCTTGATCATCTAGGACAGATATTCATTTAGTTTGCATTTGGGAATATTGAATTCATATCTTTACAAGAGCAGATCTTTACTTGTTTTATAATATGTATTAAGAATGACATGTCATACTAGATATAATCACTTCAACTTAGACATTTAAATGTCCATACAATATTTTAAAAGAATGTATATCAGAAGTGCCAAGTGTCTACTAGATCAAACATTTAGGGGAAATATGCAAGTCAAATGCAAAGTGAAAAAACATATAACCACACATCCCAGTTTGGTCTTAGAACCGGGTCCGGGGTAACAAAGCCCAAAAATGCCACACCAAAACTCATACTTGCAATTTGACATCTGCACTTCAATTAGACATCTAAATGTTTGTACAACAGTTTAAAAGAACAGATACTTGTATGTATGTTGAAGTGTTCACTAAGTCAAACACAAAAGAACAGATAACTATACTTCCCGGTTTGGTCTTAGGACTGAGTCCGGATTAACAAAATCTAAAATCTCATATCAAAACTTATGCTTGCAATCTGACATATATGTCATGTCGAGCATAATTACTTCAACTTAGACATCTAAATATTCATACAATATTTTAAAAAGAACAGATAAGGGTATACACAAAATATGTATTCATAGGAACAACCAAGAAAGCCATGTACGAATTCATTATTTTAACTATTTTGCAATTTATTATTGCACTTATATTCCATGTGAAGCGGGGGGTAGAAATTGGAGAAGTAACAAATTTTTGGGGAGATTATATAATTTGAAAAAGGAGTGGTTGAGTCGCAAGTTTTAAGCACAAGTTAGCATATTTTAACCTAAGCGAGGTAAACATGATGGCTTTAAATCTTATAGAATCTGAAATCTCATTACTCAATACTTTAAAGATAGTTGATTTGATTGTAGGATTTTAATTGAATTTAACTCAAATTATATCAAACAGCTAGGTTGACCACATTAAATTCTAAAGAAGTTTAAATTCCGCTTCTTTGTTGTTTTTCCAAATAGCTAAAATGAAAGTTTTGAATCTCATATGGCTTTAATCCCCATTTCTCTTCTATTTTATTTTAATCCATTATTGAGTTTATTCTTTGGTAGGACTCGAGAAGAATTCCAGTAAAAAAAAGTTTCAGTTTTAATAAAACCTGAAAATAAAAATGGAATCTAAAATCCTGCTTCTCCTTTGTTTTCCTAAATCTAATAGCTTGATGGCTATTTGGAAGTAGGATATGAGCAATATTTAACTCACATAAATAACAAAAAAGACAACTTTAATCTTATAGGGTCTAAAATTTGGCTTCTCAGTTTTACCCTTTAGTGCTACGATTAGGGAGGTTAGCGAAATTTGAGTCAGGTGAAGACACAAAGAAGATGTGCGAGTTATATATGTGAAACCAAGAGGGATGATGATGCGTTGGGAGGTGCGTGGGTAGGAGACAGGGATGTAAAGATGTATGATGAGGGTTTGTTTAAGACAGAGAAGAGGAGAAAGAGGCTGGATTCTAGCGTGTGGGTTTACTCGGAGACGTGGGAGGAGTGGGGTGAGGGATTGGGGCTATGCGGTCTGCCTGCGAAAAGGAGAGCAGAGAGATTGTGGGACAAAGGAAGGATGGATTATAGTAGTTCAAATAGGGAGAGAATAGGTGGTGGTTTCTCTGTGTGCGATGAACAGAGGTGAGGAGAGCAGAGGGGCATTCTTTTGGCTCTAACGTGCGATCAGGGAGGATGTCGGGCAGTTTGGGGCAGGAAAATGGGGGATTTGGCTAGGTATTTGGGCTTGTCTAGGAAGAAACCCGAGAAATCTAGCTGAGTGGGGATTTCAACGGCCTACAAGCTTCATTATTAGTGGATTTGGGCGGCCATAACAATGATTAGAGATGTAAATGATTTGAGTCGAGCTCGAGTCAACCCTAACTAGAGCTCAGCTCATCTCCCTGTTCATTGGCTCGAACTCGAGCTTAAGTCGAGCTTAATGGTCAAGCTCTAGCTCGACTTGTAATAATAATGTTAAACTCACGAGTCGGCTTGCAAGCTCAGTACTATTGGCGTCATATTACTGCTGGTGATGCTACCAAGGTGAAGGTTAAAAAAACAAGAAAAGCTGATGGCTTGGTGGTGGAACAGTGTTCATGGAAATTGAAGAAAATAATTTGAGGAGAACCTTTAATGCTACGTTTAAAATATTATTATTTTATTTTTATTTAAAGATTTCCAATATAAAAGATGGAACTTTATTTTAGAAAAAGGCTGCACAATAGAGAAAACTGCATATCAATAGTTTCTTTTCCTAAACAAAAATACAAATAGCATGTATATATATAATTGATTCAGCTCGCGAGTTGACGAGTTGAGTCTAGCTCAACTCGAGCTCATTTAAAATTTGAGCACAAGCTCGAACCTGTGGCTCAATAAGCTCAACTCAGAAGCTCGTTATTGAGTGGAGTTTGAGCCGGCTCGACTCACTTACACCCTTACCAATAGGGAGATTTGGGCAGTGGAGGCCTGATATATGAAGAGGCAATAGGTTTTATAGAAATTTAGGTTGATTACATATATGATTAATATATATAATTACATATGCAATTTGAAATATTTTTTTCTTGACATATTCTAACAATAATTGATAATAGCTGAATTTTGTATTAATTCTTCTTCACGTTATTTGTTTGTTTTAAAATGCATGTCATATCCCAATATTCATGTAAATTTTGATAAATTTTCTCGTATGATGACCTCAAGTAATATGAGTGTTGTTTCTTGGTAATTTTGACTTTCCAGACATATTGACGATGTTTGTTTTATGATCAGAGTTCATTTGAGCAATTTTAATTTTGGTCAAAGTAATTTTGAGCTTGATTCTTGTGACATCGCATCTATGGCTTGTTATTCACATTGACTTAATTGAATTGATTACGGAAGGTCTTGTTTGATAGATTTTGGCATTTTGACGACATTGGCGCAATCTATTTTACGAACGAAGATCGTTTGGATGATGTCGAGGCCTTTTGACTCTGGTATGCGTGAAGATTTGCCTATGGCTTGTTTTTTTTTTTTGTTGAATGGTCCTTAGAGGATGCAAAGAGTCTCTTTTTGACCTACATTGCAAACGAAAAGCTTCGATCAACTTTGATCATGATCGCGATGTTTCAAACTTAATTTGCATGACACCGTGTTTATCATTTGTCAATTTCATCATGTTGGCTCAATTCGATTTATGAAACATATTTAGAGGTCAAAAAATGTCTCTCAACAAATATAGTATACGCCTAAAGCGGATCATATTTGTTATAAACTATTGACCTTATACATTGTACGTCTTTAAAAGTCAGCTTAGGTATCATGTTCACGACACCTTCAACTCCATACACCTTCAGCTCCATGAATGTTTGTCTATTATTGTTAATTTTCAACACAAACAATGAACTCGGTTTTAGCATATAGCCCATATTTTCATATAGTTAGCATTTTCCTTTTCCTGCACTTGACATATCATTATCTTTATCCAGATGTTCACAGTTTTAATTTATTATTCGGATTGGAAAATGTTTAGTTCAAGAAGGCCGGTAGATATGACATATGATGATCTTACCGAGGAGACCATTTGAGCTATGATAGATTGCCATGACTCTCAGGAAACTATTGAAATTGTTGATAGACTTAAGCAACATGAAGAGATGTTATAAGGTCAAAGCATTTATGGTGATTTCTTCACTCGATCATCTATACTTTCGACTTGCAAGTTGGATCCATCTATTTAAAAAGATCACGTAGAGTGAGTGAATAGCATTAAATTGAAGTGTGGAGAATTTAACTCATTGGAGAGCACTATCGATCAGGTGAACTATGGCACGTGTCATGTGTGATATCCTAGAGCCGGTTGCTGATATCATAGAGCAGGTCGGGCAATCAAGGCTATCGGTACACTGTCAATTACATCCTAATTCATCAGATTGGCTTTTGTCGTACAACTATCAAGTCCTCCTTGTTGATACGTTAGGTGGGCTTGCTATACTACATGTTCATCGAGGTACTATGAAGGAAGCAAGAATTTATGAGGTCTTGTATGAATTAATGTTTAGTTTTGAGGGGATTCATTCTTTGTGGATCGGGGTGTGGTCGAGTTTTGAGACTATGCCACAAATGCTTATTGGATTGCTTCAAAGGAGATGATCATGACTTAGTGGGAATTGCATATTATATGTGTTGTCTATACTTGGTCGTAGGTATGAGGAGTGTATACCATTAGATGAGGAGCTTTTTCGTTGACGCCCTTCTACTGATGATAGGAAACGAGGTGATCTCATTTTACCGGTGGTTCTTCCAAAGATTTAAAGTCATAATTGATTAGCTTATGAAAGGGCAAGGTTATCGACGCACTCTCTGGCTATCATCCCGTCGATGTTTGGATTTACAGTTTTCTTCAAGAAGATACCTTTGACCATCTCATAGTGTCATTGTTTGATCCCTTTGAGCTTGGCTTAACTCGAGGTGATGATTTAACAAAAGATTGTGGAACTTTTTGAGGAAGTTATATGTGGATCTCCAACCCTTCTTGGTATATACGAGGATTTATTCTTGACAGGCTTTTTAGTGACTCACTATCAAGGAGGGATCCATTCGTGTCAATGCACTACTACTTGTTAGTTTGATCTCTTGTGGCAAGCATATTTCATTGGCCCCGATAGTTGTTAGCAAGGTTTTCATAGTTTTAAGAGTCATTTCAAATTCATCTTCTCTTGATATTTAGGATACTTTTCCTTGGCAATATATATATATATATGCTTAGGTTCATATTCATGTTTATAGGGCATTTGGTTTCTTGGAGTATCTTTCATTCTTGTTAGAGTGATAGCACCTTGTTGTTATGTAGCTGACATAGGCAACTTCCACCCTAGAACGAGAACAAATGCACCTCTTTTTCTTTGTCCCTTAATGGCTGATAGATTCCCTTTGGTGCATCAAGTAGCTGTGGTGGCCTTCCTAATAGTGTGATTGGGGTCGATATGGTTGATGGCATTGACCGCCGAGGTAGATATTTTCAACTTTTTAGAGGACGATCACTTGTCATTGCAGAATACTTCATTAGCATGCGACCTAGGTGGCTATATTACTGGTCCGATCGGTCAGTAAAATTGGAGGGATATCTTCTAAATAGAGTCGTTAGTCAGTTTGAATTTTCTCAGGCTACCACATATGATAGTTTGATCGAGGTTGTTAGTTTGGATTCCTCTGGAGAGTCAGATATATATATTTGTTCGCAAATGTCTTATATCTTTCTCAATCTTTAAATTCCTCCTCCGTTTCTCTCTTTGTATTCCACGAGCATTGTCTCAAAGGGTGATTATTGATGTCTAGAGGATTGGATCTGATTTATCCATCTCTTTTCTTCCTCCAACTGACGGAAGAATAGGACAACACATCAACTTTCATGTTCACTAAATCTTCACTAGAGCTACCATTGCCCCATCAGGCAAGCAATATTTACTTGTATGGTTTTAATGTCTAATACTTCAGTGCCACGAGCTGGCTCAACAGCAGGCTCTCTTGAAGTTTTACTGTCTAATACTTGAAGGAATCAGCATATAAGCCGCTATGGTAGTAGCATTTGAACCTCTGAAGTGCAAGAGGAATATATTTTATATGACATGAAATCTTTGAAAAAATCTTGAAATGAGGTCATATATATATGCCTGCAATACAGAAATATTTATTTATCTGTTTTGGTTCATTAACATGAAATCTTCACCAGAATGTTTCATTTTTTGGGTTCAGTTGCCACAAAAAAGCTTGAAGGTGCCTCTTGTTAAGTATTATAAGAAACTATTATTTTATAGACCCTATAATCATCTCCTGTGTTGCTGCTATTGCAGATCCATTATATTTACGAATGGCAGCCTAGAAGCGAGGTTAGCTGCTTCCAGTAAAGAAACTGAACAAACTAAGAGCAGGAGCAGCATTGTGACAACCCAAATCCAGCAATTGGGGGTTTTCTATCCTGCTGAATCAGATCATCAGGTACTCTACCATTTTTAAGGGGCTTGTTTGGCTACAATTAGGATTTAATTAATCTTGTAAATCCAAATTTAACTTCCGAAAACTGTTTGAATGATAGTTGCTAAATCTCATTAAATACTAGTGATTCAAGATTTAAATTTAGATTAAGGAGATTAAGAGACAGTGGGTATTGGTGTAAATCTTTTAAATCTTATTTATTATATCTGAGATTTAGCCTAAATCTGGAGGAGACTAAGATCAAAGATTGTAGCAGGAATTATGTTGCTCAAAAAAGAAAAAAAAAGTTTAAATATTAGCTATATCTTGGTAACCAGCTAACACCTACTTATTATATGTTAAGGGACTCTAGTTACATATAGGATTTTGTAAATCCTATAAATCTAGATTTAATAAATCTTGAGAGAAATAAATTCTGAAAATTATTTTTCATGATAGTTGTTAAATCTTTATAAATTATTGGTTATTTGTCTTAGGATTTAAGGTTTGTGGATAAAGTTATCAAATTCTATGAGCGGTGGGATACAAATTTTATAGAAATAAATCCTAAAATGATCCCCAAACTATTTGAAAGTGGGCAATTTAGTCCAAGAGCAATAAATTGCTCTCATTTAGTCCCTAACTATACAAAATTGATCCAAATAGATCCCTCATAAAAATAATGATACAATTTTGACCCAATTTAGTTCCTCAACTATACAAAATTGATTCCAATTTAGACCTCAAGAGATCATTTTGGAATAATTTTGTCTAGTTAGGGACTAAATTGGTCATTTGCAAATAGTTGAAGGGCCATTTTGGACTAAGTAAATAATAGGGAGATTTACATACATACCACACAATTCTTATGCATTTACATATTTAACACCTAAAATTAGATATTTATTTATCTAACACTTTTCTATGCTTAAAAAGGTGCATTTCACTTTTAAAAGTGAATGATGATAATACTTTTGATGTGATATTAAAGATCAGGGTGTCATATATGTAAAAATTTGAAGTTTAGGTGTTAGATATGTAAATACATAAGAATTGTGTGGTATGTATGTAAATCTCCCTAAATAATAATGAGGTGAAATGAAATTTATTAAAGTAATAGGGTTTAAAGTCCCCAAATATCTCTTTGGTCCCCCTATTTCTAAATGGCCTGAAATGCTTCTCAACATGCAACAATGTGCTTCCAGCTTATGTGCTTATTGTCACCTCTGCTTTCTCGCAGAAATTCGAGCTAAAGCGCAATAAATTTCTCTTGCAACTGATTGGAAACATACAAGAAGAGGAGCTTCAGAAATCAACTTTGGCGGCCAAACTGAATAGCTATGCTGCTGAACTCTGTCCTCTCAAGATTCAAAAGCAGATTGATGCCAAAATTGATGACATTCTTAAAACTGGTTGGCCTCTTCTTAGGGAGGTGTAGATGGTTTTGCCAATGCATTGAACTAAAAATTCTGGTATGTGTACATTTTTTTTGTGTTATGTTGTTTGTTATTGATTATTGAATGATTTTCTTTCAACTTATTGTAATGTGTCGAAAACGGTTTTGGATGTCGGTAGAACGAGGATAGAAGGATTGATCATTTTGAGCTTGATATCATGTCCTAGGCACAATAATAATGACAACAATAAGCCTTTATTAAGAAGCCTTGTGAATCTTTTTTCTCGTTTAATTTATATAAATTAAGATCATTTTTTTATACTTTCTAGTCAAGTCTTTTTAGGTCCACCTTTAAGCAGAATCTAATACTTCTACTCTCCTAATTAGGTCATCGGTCGGCTGATGTTTTAAGTGACCAAATCATTTTTTTTACACTTTCTAACCAAAAGGTTAAGTTTGTTGATACCATGAGCTTTAGTGCAGATAATATATGGAGGAATGATTCATATTTTCATGAGTTATTTGATGATTAAATAATCATGTGGCCCCATAAAATAATTTTGCTTTATTCACTTTTTTTTTCTTCCTTTTGAATTTCTGTGTAACAAACTTCAATTTCTCCTTAGTAGATAGCTATGAATGATGATATATTCTGCAATTCCTCTATAATGGTCTGTAAAAGAAAATTTGGATTGCTTTACAATGATGTGTCGTTCTAGAAAGTTCTAGAAGATTTTCATAAATATTCTTGAAAGTTCTAGAAGATTCTAATGAGTATTTCATGAGATTATTATAAGTTTAGTTAAGCTTAAAACCCTAAAAGTGCTTATGGTAGCTTTAACATTTTGTTCCTTCTCTCCCTACAACAAGCCTTCATTTACACTCGCAAGTGCTTCACCATTGTTATCATATGCTATTGATGATATAATCATTAGATTATTAGTTAATTATTAATTAATCTAATCAATTTTTAGTTATTCTCATGAACTTACACATTAATAAAGGAATTGGATGAGAATATCTTGATTTGATTAGAATTTGACCAAGATTAATTTTAAAGTCATTAGATTTATTTTATGATAAATATAATACAATAGTTGATTGATTTATTATGTATTTTAATTATTTTAAAAAAATTTAAAATTATTTCAAGCAAATCTTGATGAGACTATCATATCCTAATTTTTTCATTAATTAATAACTTATAACAAATTATCATAATTAATTTTTAATCAAGTTTAATTATTTTTTTTTCATTCTCTTAAGATTTTTAAGCTTTCTTTGGTCAATTAAAAGGAGTCCAATAGAAGAAATCCTTTAAAGTGACTAGCTATTATCTTAAGCCTTCTTAATGGTCTTATTAAGGTTTCATTTTAATAATGTTACATATGCTTAATTTGTCAACAACATCAATTAAAATATGACCTTTTAGTTTTTTTTGAAAAATAAATATTTTATTGTTTTGATTATTAAATATCTTAAGAAAATATTAAAACTAAAAAATAGATGTAATGAGATGTGTTTTTTTTTTTTTTCTGAGAATTATATATGTAACACCTAAATTATATATATATATATAAATTTAATATTTTCATATTTTTTTGAACTATCAAATTCATGTATTTATGCACAATGAGATTAAATCATTGAGTATTTTAAAAAAATGAAAAATATTGGTTCAGTTTTTGTTATGAATTTTAATATTTTGATAATAATTTAAAAAATTAAGTTAAGAGGGCATAGTTTTTTAAATATATAAAAATTGAGTGGTACACATGTAATTGTCAAATTGAAAATTAAAGAGGCCGTGATTTTAAAATTATATGATTGCTATTTTTTCACTCAATATATAGACAACACAAACCACTAAACTCTTTAGATATTCATATATCTAATATTACAATTTTATATTTATTTTTTATAAACAGTGAGTGATAAATTTAAAAAGATGTGATTTAAATCTATGTTCTTAGAGATACAATTATCTCCAAATTATAAAAATTTTATTTTATATATATATATAATTTATAATCTTAAGTAATATTTAAAATATTATTTATTTTAATTCATCTAAATTAAGTGTATAATTTTATGCATATAGTTTGATATTTTATTTAGATTATATGGTTAATAAGTTATTTAGATGAGCGATATTTTTTATATATTTTAAGTATTAAAATATTATAAATAAATATTAAAAATTATATTAAATATGTAAATATATAGAAATTTAGTTATATGTAAATAAAAAATTATAAAAATATAATAAAACCGACTTACTGACTTGCACAGCTACTGAACTCACACCACAGTCACAGACTCGCAGCTCTCCGAGCCTTCGCTTTCTTCCATCTCCGCATCTGAATCTGTAACGAAGCCAAACAGTCACCGCCGGTGGTGGAAGACCTGCCATTCATTACCAATAACTACCGTTGAAGCCGTCGGTGATGGGATCAGTTTCCCTTAAGATCGGGGACGGCACTGCCCGATTCCGGCGTGCCACCGTGTGCTCATCGGCTCTCCACCTCGTCATGCTCGCTTCTGTCCTCACCACCAACCTCTTCGCCCTATACGCGTTTACCTACGCGCCGAAACCCTCCTCCTCTGCTTTTCTCCACCAGACCAAGAATCTCTCTGTCATCTCCGAACACGTAGCTGCCATCCTACGCGAGATCGATTTTTCCGAGCGCCGACTCCACCAGATCGAACGTGAGCTCTCCGGATACGATACCCTTGATCCGTCCCTTCCCTCCCTTCCGCCCGAGCTAAAGATTTTCCTCACTCGCCACACTCTCCCACTCGGCCCTGATTCCCGCTCCAAGATTACTGAGATGGTCTCCTCCGTTGCTCACTCCTGCGCTCGCTCTTCCGATATCCTTGCCCAGTTTATGTCCTACAAGCCCAACGCCCTTTGCCCTACCGCTGACTCCCATCTCCCCCAGAAGCTTATTTCCCGCGGCTGTGAGCCCCTTCCTCGCCGCCGCTGCCTAACCGACCCAAGCCCCGCCAGCTCCTCCCCTTGCCCAAGTCCCTCTGGAATACCCCTCCGTCCACCGGTGCTGCTGTCGTAGATAAGCAAATGTGGGTCAAGTCCCGCGGAAAAAATGATTTCCTGATTGACGAAGTGTTGGCTTTGGGCGGCGGCGGCATACGGATTGGCTTCGACATTGCTGGCGGAGCAGGGAATTTTGCAGCTAGGATGGCGGAGAGGAACGTAACTATAATAACCTCCACTCTGGATGCTGGGGGACCTGTTGGTGAGTTCGTTGCTGCCAGGGGGCTGTTCCCTCTTCAACTCTCTCCAGCGAACAGATTTCCATTTTATGATTCAATTTTTGATCTGGTGCACGCAATGAATGGATTGGACGAGGGTGGTGTGCCCGGCATGGGGCAGGGGCAATTGGAAGCGCTAGAATTCTTGATGTTCGATATAGACAGGATCTTGAGGGCTGGGGGTTTGTTCTGGTTAGATAATTATGTTTGCGTTGATGATGAGAGGAAGAGGATGGTGACAAGAGTCATCGAGAGGTTTCAGTACAAGAAGCTGAAGTGGTTGGTGGGTGAGAAGGCTGATTCCAAGAAGACTCAGGTCTACTTGTCTGCAGTGTTACAGAAACCAGCTCGGGGATGAATGCGAAGTATGATTCCCAAGCCATTGCATCATTTTATTTATGTTTTGATTTTTGAAGAAG
Source organism: Cymbidium sinense (assembly GCA_021442155.1). Taxonomy (NCBI): domain Eukaryota; kingdom Viridiplantae; phylum Streptophyta; class Magnoliopsida; order Asparagales; family Orchidaceae; genus Cymbidium; species Cymbidium sinense. Next base: position 22,528,190 of record CM038215.1, read on the forward strand.
CATTCGTGATTTCTGTGCTGATGCTTTCCTTGGTGGGATTTTGATGCAAAATTATATTTTTATCAACTGTTAGTCAAATAAGGGTATCTATTTTGTGCAGACTAGTTGTATGATATGTTATCTTCTGGGGAATTTTCATGTTGTAGTTTCATATGGCAATATTGTTGTACCATCTTAACCTTCCAAAGAAAGGAAGAACACAATTTTTTAATGACAACTTTAATCATTTGAATATTTTTCATTTATAGTTTCACTCTGATATTATTTAAAATCTTCTTATAACTTGCAAGCCATCTTATTGGTTGAGAGCTTAGACTTTCAATTAAGAGATCTTGGGCATTACATATGCTGCATGTGTTTTTCGATTAAATTCGCTTAGATGTCCCCAAAAAAATGAAATTTCTAACTTTAAACAAATTTCTCTAATGTAAAATTTATAAGAAGCTCCATCCTTTGAGGTTTAATTTGCAAAAAGAGATCTTGATTTTTTTTAACTTGCATACATTATGGCATTGACCATCATCATAATTAGTGTTATGCCAAGTATTTTGGGTACCTTTATGCAATATGGCATTATATTTTTTAATGAACTACTATACAAATTACATTAATTATGATGTCAGAAAATAAATGCAAGCTCATAATGATAGTTGTACACTAGCTAATGTATTTTGGGATTGTGAAAACAGTAGAAAGTGTAACTGCAATGTCAGATGTTGATGTATATTGCTTTAGTATGTCCATGTATACTTGTATACTGCTATTATAATGAATAAATAGGCACTAAATGCTTGCCAGCATTGTGGCCTTCGCCTTACAAGGTTCTAATGCAAGCATTAGCTTCTCATTAATTTAATACATTAAGAAAGATTAGGTTCGACCTATATTAAGAAATATAGAGGTAGACTGAAAAGACTCGGTTTAATAGTATAAAAAATGACGTGATTGTATTAGAATTAAATGAAAGTTGACATTTAGTGACACAATGGAGAAGAAGGATTCATGTAGTTGATCCCCACGCACTAAGATAAAGGCTTGTTGTTGTTGTATTCTTAATTTAATACATTGTTGCTGCTTAAAAAATGGAGCTCTCGCCAATATACGAGGGGTCTGTGACTTTATATTCGAGCTTTAGGATGCTTCCATGTTTGAATCGCGGACATACAAATTACACTAGAGGCATCTTAGCCTCTCAAAATCAACCCTCTATCATTGCTAAGTTGCATGGAAGTAGAAAAATCAATGGAGCTGATGAAGTTCAAATATAAATGAGTTAAAGTACTATTCTGTGAGAAGGTTTGCGTGATGTTTTTATGTATTTTGTGCATTGAAGTTGAGACTGATACTAGGAATGAGGATTGTAGATTGTAGAGTGTTCAGATGCTTGAAGATGTTTGCTTTCTCTTAATTATGATTGGCCATTATAGATGGTTCCATCAAGCTTGTAATTTCTCTTAAAATTAGTATAAAAATGATCACTTTCTGTAGCTAGTAGCTTGATGTTATCCTTCCAATGGCAAACGTTTTTTGCAGTTGTTTGGCTTCATGTTGAAAGGATTTGCATGGTGAACCTGTTAAATTTATGATTTTCATTTGTGTGTGGGTGATGGTTTTCGTCATTATCATATTTTTACTTATCTTTGCTGCCTATAAATTCTTGGAGTTGTATCTCCAAACTCCCAAAGTCAATAACGGGATTTTATATGTGCTTATTTAAGCTGAAGTAATAATCAAATTAATGCACTTGATCATCTGTTCCTTAAATGCTGACCATCAAATTGAATATGCATCGTTATTTCAATTGTATATCATGAACCTTTCCACAATCGCTTTTCTGTTTGTTCCAGGAATCACTTGCTACCTTCTCTATGATGTTGAGGCTATAACATTTTGTCATAAGAAAATGACTTTTCATTTAATTTAAGTTGGAAAAACTTATTTTTCCTGTAATTCTCTAATTTGCTTTGTCTAGTTTCAATCTTTTCTCCTTGTGATGCAGGATCTGAATGAATTGGTCCAAAGTATCCTTTTCTTGATAAAGATGCTGTTGACATATAAACATAAATTAGGAGAGGATGACCCTTCTTTAAGCCTGGATTAAGGGTTGAGTCATTTACTAAAGAAAACATAATTGGACTTGTTAAATTATAACTATGGAATAGGTGAGCCTACGATACAACCAGGCTAGGTTGAAAATGAGGGAGTGGAATCAAGATCTTGGGTTTAGATTAGTTTTATCTTTATAATAGAGGGGTTTGGAAGTTGCATTGGCATAGATCTTCCTTCGACTCTATTTGGAATCTGCATTTGTGGATCATAAAAAAGAAAACATTTTATAACAATTTAATATAAATTTAAAGTTCCAACTATACAATCATAGGCAATTCTACAATGATTTAAATCTGATACATAAATGTCTAATGATTGAAAATACTTTAACATAACTCAACATAATTTCACATAAATACCTATCTCCATTTTTTCTGTTAAAAATGACTTTTTCCTTCTATGGCCATTTAATTAGGATTATCACTTCAATTCCCTATTATGTGGCCATTTTTTATATATGAGTTCAAGTGCAAAATTCTTTCTACCTCAATATTTCAATTCTCTTTTTCTTACACTCATTATTTTAGGTCCTTACCTCTATGGGACCAGTAAGATCAATTCTCTAGTTTATATAGTGTATATGAGGAAGAGGAAGCATCAAGTCTTCTCTTCTAGCCTCAATGGAATGTTTCCCTTAAGCCTTAACTAAGGCTCAAACCTAACTAAGGCTTTTAGCTTTTCATTGAAGTCCTCTAAGTACCACTAAACAAAAGAAAAATGAAATGGTGGTAAAGAATTTATATCAGAATATCAAGACAAAAGAGTGATTGGGATGTGTCTCAAAACCATCTTAGATCTACTTTGAAATTAGTGCAAAGGTATCAATAATTGATCTGACGCAAACTTGAATTGAAAAAATCAAGTTTGGTTTAACCTAAATAATTTTTTGGGTCGGGTTCAAGTCGAAGTATCTAATCCATTTAAATTTTTTTTGTCGGGTTTAGGTTGTCTTCATTAACTCGATTTGTACCAACTAAACTGACTCAATTTATACCAAAAGAATCAATTTAATATGAACTCGAATTTGAACTAAAATAGGTTTAAATAGGTTAATTGGGTCGAGTTTTGGTTAGTTGGGTTCATGTCATGCCAGGTTTAGATCAAACAGTTTTAGGTCAAGTATTGAAACTCGATAATCCTATTTACACCTCAATATTACACTCATTTCAATGTAAATTCAAGGGCTTTGAGACCCATTCTGATTGAAACTGATCATGATATTCAGATTCAATTTTATTTCCAAAAACAATCTTCTCATATTTGTAGGTTGATTTCTTATCTAGAGTAATTTATTAGAGTTTTTGAACCCTTTTATATCACTTTACTCCAATTACCAAAATTCAATTGAACCTTTCTTGATAAATTGTTGATTTCAATGCTCAGATAGGCCCTCATTCTAATGCTTTTGTACCCAATGATACTGATTAATTTTTTTTTTTTATTTCATTTATCTTTTTATCTTCAATCTGTCTCACTTCCAGTCATCAATTATATCTCATACAAATTATTAAATAAAATTGTTATTTCATTTTGAATTGATTATTACATAATTCGCTTAACTTGAATAAAAATATTTCAAATCATCAATATCATTTTAAGCACATTCACATTTGCATTTAATTTGGATTGATCCAATATTAATTTATAATTATTCTATATCAAAAATTATGATTTTTTTTTTTTGGTTAAATATCAATAAAATAATTAAAATATGTCAAAAATCAAAATTAAATCATATTGCCAGGCCATTGCGTTCAAGCAAAGTAAAGATGGGCCCCACGTGATGGGCTGGGCTGGCCCAAAACTACTATTCTAACGCACACCAATTATTAAAATTTGACTTTTTTTTTAACCCTAATTTAAAATATATAATAATAATTTTTATTACAAAGTGAAGAGGCATTGCTTTACACAGTTAATTAATTTAGATGAGTTATAAGGAAAATAAATTAACAGAGAAATTATTAGATGAACATGCTTAAAAAGTGTATATAATCAAACTAGCATATTGTGAACCTTGGTTTTTTATCTAATAAAGAAGCACATTATGTATATTTAATGAGCATCCAATATTTATTAATTATTTTATTAAATATAATTTGCATATTTTTATAATATGTATAGCAATTGTAATGTTTTATCATAGATCATGGGAATCATCTAAACATTTTATTAAAAAATTTATAAGGACATAGCAATCAATTAATTTGCTAAAGAAGAAATGATAATCTATTGTTTAGAAAGTTATGAGTTTATAAAATTTTTCTTCTTTCAAAAAAGTCAAATCAATTTATCAATTTTGCCACCATCAGCATCAAACAAAATTACGATGCACCACATGATGCTTGCCTCAAACTCCCTAACTTAGAGCTTCTATTAGTTCTTTCCTCTCTCTCTCTCTCTCCTCTTGCTATTTCATAAGATAATTTTGGATTTGAATATCATGTATAATACAAAATAAATTAATCAAACTTTATATCATGCTCATCTAAAAATAAATCTAATGGCTTTGAGATTGATAACGATCAACAAGATGTTGAGCTCGGGCTAACCAAATTTACTTATTCTTGATGTAATCAAGCAAGTCCCAATTCTTTGTTGCCACCTCACCATCTCTTGAGTTCAAATTAGTTAATCTCCACCATCAGAGCTATTTGAAAATATAAATTTTTCATCATAGATTCTTCAAAAAGTTGTTGGAACACAATTTTATCAAACGAATTACAAATTATTATCATCGGACCGCACTATCTCAATTAACTTAGAGCTATTAATTCTTTTTCTCTCTCTCTCTCTCTCTCTCTTTTTTTTATTTCATAAGATAATTTTGGATTTGAATATCATGTATAATACAATTGTAATGTTTTATCATAGATCATGGGAATCATCTAACCATTTTATTAAAAAATTTATAAGGACATAGCAATCAATTAATTTGCTAAAGAAGAATTCAATAGAAGAATCTATTGTTTAGAAAGTTATGGTGGAGTTTATAAAATTTTTTTTCTTTCAAAAGTTAAATCGCAGTTTCGATGCAGAGTTTACCACCATCAATTTTATCAAACAAATTACGGTGATATCACAATGCAAGCATCTCTTCAATACATGATTGTCTCTCACATTCAGCTTTCTTTTGTTTTCCATAATTTCGGGCTCGGGTACCCATCGGGTCAGCGAGGGGGTGACATGGGCCCGTGGGCGCTTAGTTCGGGCCCTGGTCTTAGGTGAGACTATCTTGGCCTCAAGAACAGATAAGGGACTGAGCTCAGAATCTTCGAAGATGTTTGAAAGCCAATCTGAATTTATAATTTCAACATCTTCACACTGCAACGGTCAAATAATTTGAATAAATCATCTTTTAGTATGAAATTTTTAATTTTAATAAAATTTAAAAAATTTTAAATGTAATGAAACGGTTTAATATACTCAATCGAAACCACTTTTAAGCACTTATTTAAGACTTTAAAAATATTTTTAAAAATTAAAAAAAGAGATATTTAAATAAATTTAATCATAAATTCATATATTAATTCAAAATTTTTTGATTAAAAGTTAAAGTTTTCGATCATCAGGTTAAATTATCTTGCAAATAATAAAAAGAAAATCAAATTTAACTTTTTATTTATTGATTTATTTATTATAGCAATAGGAATGTCATCCAAATAAAATTTAAATTTTATTTATGAGTAAATATTATATAACAAATAACATATTTAATATAACAAATGTGACACAGCTAAATACTAAATACAAATTTTGTAAAAAATTAAGGCTAAATTTTTATATTAAGTTTAATTAAAATTTTAATTAACTAAATAAATATGAAAAATAAAAAATTTAAAAAAGCATAATCTTATGTTGAACGGATGATTTCTTGGCGCATTTATGTCAACACCGGTCATATTATTGATTATTAGGTGCTAAATTTTTATTAAAAAAAGTTGGCCAATCTCGATATTTTCGATCGACTCATCCGTGTCAATCGGGTGAGCTTAGTATCGTTGGTAGCATATTAATACTCGTGTTGACAAAATTTGACTTTCTAGGACTGACAAATGCAAAGTTGAAAATTTTTGAATTTTGCATCGGACTTCATTTAAACTTTATAGTTGAATTAATTTCGTGACAAAATGATGATTATATTTGTCTAAAATTTTCATTCTGTTCTGATTTTCAGGCGTTTGTAAGCGTGGCTTCTGGGAATCTGATTTTTGTTAACGTAGTTAATGAGGAATTAATTATATTTCAACATCTGCTATTAAATTCGATGGGATAATACTAAGTAAAATATTAAGACTACGCTAATTTTTTTATTTTATTTTAAATTTAGCTCAGGTTTAGTCGTCAGTTCCCGTTGAACGGACAGACGACTATATCTATTTTTAAATTTTTTATTTTTTGTGCTTACTTAGCTAATTAAAATTTTAATTAGGCTTAATATAAAAATTTAACTAAAAATTAATGTGATATTATCATAAATAGAAATATTTAATTAATATTTTGAAAAGTTGAGACATTAGAATGCTAGTTTTATAAATATTTAAAATTTGGGTGTTGTTTATGCTTTTTTTAGTTATGTAAAATTTAGTTGATAATATTAGTTAAAAACTGAAGCAGAATTCAAATAAGCTTTTGTATTTACCAAGCATCTTAGCGCATCAACTTCGGAGTTAAACCGGCCGCCGGTGACGGCGGCGGGGCGGCCATGAGACTCTCCAGCGATCGCCGGAGCTTGCAGAGAAGGGGCCACCGATCCTCCATTGTCGGAACCATCCATCATTTCGAGCAAATCGTCATAGTTTTGGAAGTCGAGTAAGTCATCGATGGAATCGAAGAGGTCTTCACACTGCATGTCTGTGGCTGCAGAGATTCAAAAATTTATTATCGCATACAACAATTAATTAATTAGAGCAGATATTTTCAAAATCTTAAATTGAGAGTTTTTGAAGGCTATTTTGGTTGGATGAAGTTAGAAATTATTATGAATTGTAAACTGTATAAGCATTTTGAAGATCTGTTAAAAATGAGAACAAAAATCTTAACTATTTTTTTAAAAAAAATATTTTCTATCCACGAGTAATCAAATGAGACTTTTTTTCATCTTTTTACCAGGAAAATAATTATGAACAACTGAGAGACACGCCTACAAATAGAGGAAGAAAAAGAAGAGAGAGAGAGAGAGAGAGAGAGAGAGAGATCATGAGAAACTAAAAAACGAAAATACTATTAGCAATTGGGATACACACCTGCAAATAGAAGAAGAAGAAGAAGTAGGGCGAGAGAGAGAGAGAGAGAGAGAGAGAGAGAGAGGCGCTCTGAGGAAAAAGGTTGGGGAGGGAATGGCCTAAAATGGAGTGGGGGAAGAGTGTAAAGGGGGAGAACGAGAAAGTGGAGAAGAGGTGGAAGGAAAAAGGTCAGGGGAACGTGAGGGAAGTGAAGGCAAGTTGGAGAAAGCTAGACGGAGAGTTACATTAATATTCTAAAAGGAATATTTACAAATCTATCATCTAAAATATATATATTTACAATTTAATCATTTCTTTTTTTTTTTTTTTTTTAATCATTTGCATGTGCTATGATCAGATCATTAAAAATTTTATAAAAAATAAAAAATATAGTTAAACTTTTGTTATAAATTTTAATATTTTAAAATTAATTTGAAAAATTAAGATTGAATGTTAATAATTTGTAAATATAGAAAATTAGGGTGATTGTGTATGTAAATGTCTCATTCGATAGTGGACTATGAGGGATGGGCGACGAAAATTAGTTGCATTAGTTGAAAAGAGGTGATAAAGGGGCAATACTGAATTGATTCGTGAAACTCGTTGTCAAAATTCTCATGCAATGTGCAAAAATAGTGCATATTTACTATTTAAGATATTTACAAACATATCACATAATACTCATGTATTTAGATATTTAACATTTTAATTTTTATTTTTATATATATAATATTTTAATCTTTAATGTCACATCAAAAATATTATCATTATTCACTTTTTAAAAATGAAATACACCTTTTAAGTATAAAAAATATTAGATAAATAATATTTAATTTTATATATTAGATACATAAATACATAAAAATTGTGTGAAAAGATCCACGTTATTATTTTTTAAGCATAATATTGTTTTACTGAGCTTAAAATTAAGTGAATTTTTAATTGTTAAATATATTAGAAGATTACATCAAATATCAAAGTAGAGCTCCTATAAAGCATTATCACTAGAAAATTTTAAATATAAAATTTATATTTTATTATCATATTTATTTTTTCCCAATTGCTATTTATAGTATTCCTTCTTATGGGTAATTTTTAAAGATAAAATTTGAAAAAACTATAATAAAAATATATTATTTTTTAAAAATATTTATGTACATAAATAATTCTAATATATTTTCATATTTAATATCTAAACTTTAATATTTATATTCCTAATATCTTAATTATGCATAAATAGATGTGTTCATTTAAAAAAGATACTAATTATAATATTTTTTAATGATATAATTTAAATGTTATGTAAATATTAAATATATAAAAATTTTTAAATATGTATGCGAATGCCTCTATTACTTATTTATTCTTTGGAAAAAAAAAATCCAAAAAGCTATCTCAAATAATAAAAAAAAAAGTTGATGCATTGATTTTTACAACTATTTTCTCAAATTTTAAAAATGACGCCTTATAATAAAGTATAAAACAAATATGTTTTTTCATAATAATTTTATAATTATTTCTACAGATAATTACCCCATAAAATAAAAATAAAAATAAAAATAAAAATATGTTTACAACTATTTTGTCAAATTCTAAAAATGGCGCCTTATAATAAATTATAAAAAAAATATGTTTTTTCATAATAATTTTATAATTATTTTTACAGATAATTACCTCATAAAATAAAAATAAAAAATATTATTGTCACTAGCTGGACCACCCTCTCAACAAGCTGTCCTCCCCATTCCTCTATTGTCGTGTAATTCAATTATTCTCATAATTATCTCTTTGTGCGGTCACCATCCATTAATTTCACCGAACACTAGAAAAATAAAAAATTAAAAAAATTTAAAAAAAAACGGTAGTTCATATTTTAATTATAATAATCTCAAAAAATATTAAATCAATTTTAAAATATTTTTTCTTTTATTTATATTAAAATTATAAAAAAATTTCTAAGCTAATTTATTTTCTTTATAAAGAAATAATGGCGAGAGCGGTGGCGTCGGCCGCAGGTTTTTATTTCTTATGCGTCTCCACCGCATTCTTTTAAGTGCCTTTCTTTTTCCTTTATTTTTTTAATTTATTTAAATTTACCATTGAACACTGACGTTTGGCTTATCCTCAAATGGATCGTCGTCGTCAGTGCTTCCGCGTTTCCAAAAGAGCTTTTCTTCTAAAGAAATATTTACATTATTAATATTTAAGTATCTAATATCTTACCTATGAAAAAATCTATTCACTTCAAAAAAAAATAATATTATTATTATTTTTTACATGATATCATTATTTTAAAAAATATTTAAACAAATTTAATTACAAATTCATATATATATATATATATATATATATATATATATATATATATATATATATATATATGATAATTTAAATTCTAAAATAGAAGTGAATTTGATTGAGACAATTATAATTATATGAAAAAATAATGATGGTGATAAAGAAAAAATTAAAATGATTAATTTTTTTATTTATAAAAATTAAATCGTAATTTTTCGATAAGTAGATAGGTCAGATAAAAACACATTTTTTATCACAAACTCACTCATTAAATACAGCTAGATGACCACCTCAAACAACACTATGATTTCTTCTATATCACACCGCATCACCGCCACTATTGCACCACAAAGCACAACACCACTATCACTATCCTAAATGGAGCCTAAGCTAAGATGCCTTTTACATACTAAAAATTTAAATGCTATAAATATAAATATAAAAAATTAACTATCAATGTCAATATATATATATTTTTTTTGAACTACTTTAATACCAAACATCTCTATCCATGTCAATATTAAACCCAACAGAAAATTTAGGTTTGATTAAGAACCAAAATTTAAAATTTAGGCCAATTCATAAGAATTTAGTCAACTTTAAAATAATATATTCATGTTAGGCCATTTTTGACTTGGATTGGAGTATTGGGTTAGGTTTCCACTTGTAGAACTGTGCCTCTTTCGGAAAATTTCAAGAAAATGAGAGTCAAATAATCGATTTTGAGTTAGGCAGCCCAACAATTAAAAGTATTAATATTTTAATTCCTATGGCTTGTAAATGAAAGTTACATTAAACAAGATTAAATTAGGAGTGTAAGTCAGTCGAGTCAACTTAAACTTGACTCAATAAATAGCTCGTTAAGCTGACAAGCCAATCTCGAGCGAATCCTAACTCGATTCGTTAGCTCAAGAGCAAGTTCATTTAATAAATATTAATTTAAAATGAATATTATATATACATAGAGAGAGAGAGAGAAGCTTATCAAATAAAAATATTAGAAATATTTTTATCTTTTAAAAAATAATTATTAGGATATATTAGGTCTTAATCTGCACTGTGAATTGCTTAGAATAATCATCACATAATGAAAAATAAAAATAAAAAATTTATGATAATAACTGACTGAAAATTTATTTGATTTGGAAATATAAAAAGATTATATAAAGTGCACCTACCTGGGGGCATTCTTTAGCAGGGTATGAAGTTCTTCAAGTTGTCTGCACAAATTTAGTAAGAGCTGCAGTGTCCAGAGCAGGGAACTGCTTCACAACAGCAAGAACAGATAGCCCCAGCTTCACAGCATCCTCATGGCTTGGTGCCTGTTGTGGTTTGATAATTAAACAAAAAATTTGATAAATGAAGTGATGAATTGTAAGTAGAGTTGTTAATAATTCAATCTCGAGTTCGACTCGAGCGGCTCGAAGTCACTCAATCTGGTCTCTCAAATTTCTATTTTATTAAATAAACTCTTGATCCAATGCATGTGTACATGCATATACATATAAAATGTGGTATAAACATTCATACTTATAAATATATACATATTATTTATATTTTAAGCTCGAAGTCATTCAATCTAATCTCTCAAATTTTTATTTGATAAAATAAATTCTTAATCCAATGCACGTACAAATAAAATGCGCATATAAGCATTCATACGTATGAATATATGCATATTATTATACTTTGAGCTCGATTCAATTTAGGATCGACTCGAAGTCGGCTCATTTGACTCGATTCGAAACAAAAATTGATGAAGTCTTCAAGCTAGAATTTCAGTCCTAATTATAAGTAGTTGATATGAGCATGAAAATGACACTTAAAAGCATAGTTAGTACCTCAATATTGAGTGGAAGAACTGGGTCATGGAGTGATAGTCTGAGAAGGAACCATCCACCATAACCAGAAACTCTAACCTGCATATTAAACGACAGGAACACACAGTAATCTCCCTGATGCAAATAAAAATCTCAGTTTGTTCTAAAACAAGCTTAGGATGTCTAGCCTCTGATATTATTTTTGAGCTTTTTTTTCTTTTTTAACAGAATACTAATTTATTAACCACGAAAAATAATAAACCAAAAGATGTTTCACCATGGCCTTGCAGGAAGCCGAAAACTATTAAAACAAGACAGATTTTAAAGTCTGGAGTGAATGCAATATAAAAATTAATTGATTAGCCATATGTTACACTCATCTCAAAACAAATTTAATAGTTTTAAAATCATCATGACTAAATTTTGACTAGGGCATTATAAATGATGAGATTTGTGCTTCTTTATTGCACCATTGTTAATTGTTTACTCGCGCACAGGGTCCGGCTCCCTCCGGCCAAAATGCATTGGTTAGTTACCTTGGAGGTTTAAGACCATCCATTAGTAATGTGATGCAACTACAAACTCACTGATCTTTTGTTTATGTGCAGACCTTAGCTTTGAAGGTGAAGTAATACAATAGCATCGGAAGAATTTCCACTTAATAAGCAAGGCAAAGCCAAGAGTAGTAAGAGAATACCTTCTAGAGGTGTAAAATCAACCCCACGTGAAGCACCCTTACCACTCTTCCAGCTAGAAAGTTTTTCAAATGTTATACTTATGGACATATAGCCTCCAACTATCCAAATAAAAGAATGATTTCCTTCACTGAGTAGGGTCCAGTTGAGAAGGTAAATAGTGATGATTGAGAAGATGATAAACATGAAGATGAGTACCAAAGCTACCAATAGATAAGGAGAGAAGCTTCTGATTCAACATGTCCTACGGACCGAACCTAAGAGAGAGCAACAATAGGTTAGACACATCTTTTATCATTATCATTAATAGAGATAATTGTGAGAACATTATCTCTACTCAAATAATGAAAAAATTGAATCTTTATACACAAAAGCGCACAACCATATTCCCATACCTGGTTGAAGAGAAATGAGATTTGTGCTAATAAGAGGTGCTTAATGGCGTTTACTATTGGAGATAAGCTACATGAGAAGGCGCAGTATGCTATCATGCCTATGGATGCTTACTGCATCCTCTTATGCTGACCTTCGTGGTATGACAAAAGACAATTCATGATGTTACAAGAACATTTAATCATTCATAAAGAATGTAAAACACATTGTACTTTTTCCTTGGAAGGAAACTAAGGTGATTAGTAACCAGTCAAAACTAGAGTCATAGTATCTCAAGCAATTTTTCTACAAACAAATAAAAAAGGCATCAATGTCATTAGCACTAATGGGGCTAAAAGGAACCAAAAGAAAGAGCCAATACCAACGGCAAAGCAACTCTTGCTAAAGAAGTTCTAAAACATTCTGACTAATAGTCCACCAACCAAACTACCTCCCCTGAGGGACAAACAACATATAATAGATTTTATTCTATGATCAATCCTTCCCAACTGACCTACCTACAGGATGCGTCGACTAAATATGAAAAGTTACACAGACATGTTGAAGAATTAATATCTAGAGAATTAGTATAAGAGAGTATCAGCACATGTGTTGTGTCCGTCTTGATTACATCCAAAGATGATGGTTCATGAGGTATGTGTATTGACAGTAAAGTTGTGAACAACATTACCATCAAGTATAGATTCTTTATTCCACAATTGGATTGCTTATTGAATCACTCACATGAAGTGACCATCTTCTCCAAAATAAATCTTCGCAACGGCTATCACTGGATCCGAATGAGGCCCAAAGATGAGGAGAAAATAGCCTTCAAGACAAAAGATAGTATATATAAGTGAATGGTCATGACTTTTGGCTTCTTCAATACCCTGAGCACTATTATGAAGCTAAGGCATCAAAATTTTCAATCTTTTATATAAAAAATTTATGGTTATATACTTTGATGATATTTTGACATGCAACTATTTAATGAGGACCATTTGGAACATTTGTGATAATATTTAAAGTCATTTGGAAAGAGCAATTATATGAACAATAAAAAAAGTGTCATTTCTTGACCTCCCAAATATATTATTTGGGATATATTATCTTAGAAACTAGAATTGAGATAGATCCAGCCAAAGATAGAAGCTATTAAAACATGCATAGACAACATACCTTCACATAGATTTCCTAGTTTCATGGGTTAGTCTCATTCTGAATGGGATTCATCAAAAACTTCTGCTCTATAGTAACCCCCATCAACTAAGCTCTTTAAGGCAGATAAATTTTCATGATTAGAGGAGGTGCTGATTAACTTTGATACACTGAAGCAAATGGTAGCAGATAAATTTTATGGTTAGAGGAGGTGCTGATTAACTTTGATACAATGAAGCAAATGGTGACACAAGCCCTTGTTCTAGCTCTACTCAACTCCATTCAAGTGTTTGAGTTGGAGTGTACTACCTCTAATATATAGATTGGAGCCATGCTCAGTCAGGGAGGACACCCCATTGATTTCTTCACTGAGAAGCTAAGTGACTAAAAAAATTCTCATATAATAAGAAGTTTTATGCTATTGTGAGATCCCTCAGTCATTGGAGTCACTATTTGTTGGCCATGAATTCACTCTTTTCACTGATCATGAAGCCTTGAGGTTTCTAAACAATCAAAATAAGTTAAAGGATAGACATGCATCGTGAGTCAAGTTTTTCTCTTCCTTTCATTTGAGCTCAAGCACAAGGTTGGGACCCAAAACAAGGTAGCTAATGCTCTTAATCACCAACACTTATTGATTACTACCTTGTAGTTAAAAGTTATTGGATTTTAAGTGCTAAAAGATCTCTATGGCATCAATGAGGATTTTCAAAAGGTTTGGAGCAGATGCAAGGAGAGGCCTTGCAAGCGGCATCATAGAGCCGATGAGTATTTATAATTTAAGAATAGATTGTGCCCCAGATGTTCATTTAGGGATGCTATTCTACAAGAATATCATAATAAGGGAATGAAAAAATATTTTGATAGAGATTAAGTTATATGCCTAATGAAGGAGAATTTATTTTGGTCCTAATGAGTGAGTGGACCCCAAGTAGGGCAAGGTGAGACCCTAAATTTGGTAAGCAGCCTTTGAGACAATACCATAAGTTTGTCCTAGATTAGCCTCTTATTTTGATAGTGCTTATAACTTTATAAAAAATATTAATTTTTGTTAAATACAAATTAAATACATAAATATTAAATTCTTCTCTCTCTCTTTTAATGGTTAGCTGAGGGCTTGATTGGAGTGATTTATGGAGAGTGGCTCTTGATTTAATATTATATTCCTCTTGAATTTGAATATGCAAAACCGTTCTCTCTCCTTAATTAGTGGTTAACGTTGATATCAATATTACCTCCACAATGTGATATTCAAGTGTGCTTAAGGTTCGACTAACCGATATGAAATTTTGAAGAGAGTACATGTTGATGACCTTGAAATTCCTCATCTTCACATGGTTGAGAAATTCCCCAAGAAATAAATCTTAGATTCCACTCTAAAACAACATTCTAGGAAATTCATCACTCACAATGATGGTGCATGATCATTATAACAAGATAAAAATCTCACACACACACACATTTATAGATATATATGTATAGAATTAACTGATTATATAATTAATTGAATATAAGCGCTTACAAATTTCAAAAATCCTACAGAGATTGTGAAAGGCTAGTGTCTTAACATCTTTGAGTAGATTACTATGTAACAAGGATTTTCAAAAGGTGCTACCTAAAAGACAATCTACACATAGAACACCTTTACTTGATAATGTTCCATTTGATTATTGGTATAAGTTTTTTTATTTGTGGTCAAGATTCTCATATATGGCCTTTCACAATCAGTTTATATTCAATTAATTATATAATATAATTCTCATATATATATATATATATGTGTGTGTGTGTGTGTGTGTGTGTGAAAGGCTGCTCAAGGAAGAAACAGTTTTTTCTTGATATAATTGCTCGTCATGAATGGAGGTTTTAGATTAGGAAAGTGTTTCTGCATTTGACAAGGTTGATTGGAGGAGCTGGGCAGGCCTGTCTCAGTTTGAGGTAGGGTGAACTGAGAAGTGGTTGTAAAGTTTTGGACATGATGTGGAACACGAAATTTTGACAGCAAACAACAAAAGACCGCTCAAGAAAATAAGTGGGGCAAGAATATGAAGCAAACAACAAAAGAGATAGCTTAAAAACTTTGAATAGAAATTTCCAGTACAAAAACAATCACTAAATCAGTAATTCAGAATCTGCCAAAGATACAATTAATCATGTAGCCGAACAAATGAGGGAAGTAGGGGGGGAGAAAGAGAAGAGGAGGATGGAGAAGGAAAGGAACTAGCCTCAACGGGAGAGGGAAGAAGAGCATGCAAATATAACTTAAAAGTTCCAATTTTGGTCATCAAATATTTATTCCATTCCCTGGGAGGTCTATTTATACAACATGACCTTTAGGGTATACGTTAGAGTAAAATGTCTAAACAGCAACGCGTAAATAAGACAAATAACTAAATAAGAACCCTAATTTTCAAGAGTTAAATCAATCAAGGGGTAGATAGTTGAGCCAATAAGTAAAATATCGAGGCTGTTGTGTAGCATAAAGTGTTAGCCAAAATGCATCACAACCTTGTTGATTTCACTTGTGTGAGTGTGCCTGTGGGAGGTAAAGTAAATGCGCATGCTTTGATAAAAACAATATTGTAACATCGTGAATCAACATCAAAAGTAAAAAGTCTACAATAATTCATTAGTATAGGAATGTTGAGCATACGCCTTCATAGTTGATTGGTGCTTTCACCAATTTAGGACCAGAGCTGACTGCATTCTCCAAACTTTTCAAAACAGCCTCACCGTACTCGTGGAAAGTTCTGGAAGTAGCACATGGGACAAAAGAAAATTTGTCAGCAAGACATTGATAATAAAACTTACATCTCAATAAAATCCAGTAAAAGTTATAAGGAGGAATCAACTAAAAAGTGCACTGTATGAGCATTATCATCTACAATAAACCAACATAAAAACATATAAAAGCTTTTATCTCATTTAGAAGGTTTGCCATATCAAAAAATAGACCCAAATTCTACTGAGAATAAACACTGAAGAAGAGAACAAAAATTGGCATAGATGTTTGAATAAAGAAGCCATTCCACACACACAGTAACAAACAAAAAATGGTGAAAAAATAAAATCAAATGAAAATATTGTCCAGCTTAGTTACCACGTAACATACTGTGAATAATGACCATGAGAGTATGAAAAATCCATTTTAGTAACAAATGCTCACACGTCTTTTAAAGGTTCAATCTCACTGTTCATAAAAGCATCATATGGATATGGAATCGACCGATAATCTACTGAGGCATTGTTGCATTTGTGATTGCATGCTTGCCAATGGCGCAATTATATAATTAGCCTGGTCTAAGAAAAATACAAGCCAAAATTCTTTATTTTAATGCATAATAATTCGAGGCTTGTCCAGCCTGGCTGCTTTCTTGCACATGGTACACTTTAGATCGGTCAATCAAGTCATTAAAAAAAAGGAATGTATCTTAATGAAAGGAAATCAACTTCGCCATCTTCATCATAAGCTACATCCTTAGATTTATGAATTATTCTTCTCCGTTAAGAACTAATGAGTTATTGATGAAGTGTTTACTCCAATTTAGGTAAACCTTATGCTACTAAGAAGACAGGTTACTAAGACTTACCTAATTTGAGATCCTCATCATGATGTGAAGCCCAACCCTATGCAAGGTTGACATAAAGACTACCACCCAAGAAGTCTAGCCTCCATTAAAACAGATGGGAGTAGGAACTAAAACCTAACGCAAAGAAGCGCCCAGTCTGAAAGCAGGAAAAACACACTTGATAAGAAAATTATTTGAAATCTCTATGCCAATGTAAAGATGCCTTTTGCTCTCCTCTCAACTAACTTGTCAAGCTTATGAAGGGGGGATAACTTTCACCTACTTGTCAACCTCATCAAAAAGGATGATAAACAAGTCATGCATTCCATTACTTGGTAATAAAGCTCATGGAAAACTCTCGTTCAAGCCAAAGCCAGAAACGTGCTACCAGGCAAAGCATGGCGCAGATAACAGTAAAAATAGTGGCAGGGCAAGAAAGATGATTATTTTTATGATTTATTCAACAAGGATGTATTAAAAAAAATACAACATTAATTGGTTTCTTTAAACAGACTGAAAAACCTAAACTAAAAGTTCTAGGACAGTCAACCAAGGACTTCCAAAAATCATTCAACCAAGTTGGAACTAGTCACAGAAATATAAATAGATTAAAATTATGCAACTGGCAATAAAACGAAACAAAAAATGGAAATATTTATAGAAATGTGGCATACCCTCCTTTAAGATCTGCATGTTTTTGGTCTATCTTAAGTCTGACTTCTACTGCTACTGCAGGCTCATCTAGGCCCTGAACTAAATCAGTCAAAACTTTGCTACCTCTACTAGAAACTGAAGCTCTGGCAGAAGCAAGTTTATTTAGGATTTTAACCTGCAGGAATCACCAACACATTGAAATTGAAATTGAAGGGAGAAAAAAGAGAAGGAAGCACAAAAACTGATGACAAAAGAAAATTAGGCTAAATTAACAGTTAAGAAACTTCGATCACTCGCAAAAGCAAAATGTGAATAAAAATAAATCAAGTTTTTTTTTTCGGTTATACGTGGGTTAGAAGCAATCACAGAGTTATAACCCAGAAAAAAATAACAAATATCACGCTATGTAACAAAATGCATATGCCTACCATAAGATATGCTCCATCATCAAGCCAATGATTCTCCTTCAAAGCTCCATGGCCACTGGTCTCAATGGCCAGATGTGTTTCTTGACCTATCGAATTCTGCAAAATTTTCTTTTGTTAAATTGTTAAATAATAGGAAAAGTATCACTGCCAGAAATTTATCCTAGACGATATCCGAAACAAGAACAATGAAAATGAATGCTGATTGATTAATACTACATAACATAGCATCATCATCATTAGGCCCCACATTCATCTTCAGGAATCCCACTCCATTTATTCAACTAATTGGCATTCAACCTAATGTTGTTTCAAACAACATCTAGTTATGTGACTTCTGGTCTAAAATTTTCATTTCAAATCCGTTCACATTAATTTTATCTACCCACCATAATGATGTATAATTAATAGCACAAACCCAAACTATCAAAGGCTTCCCTTAACTTATCTTCAATAGCTGTGATTCTCGTTATCTCTTAAATAGAATTATTATGCACTCAATTCATCCTAATTTTATGTCATCATTGTTAATACACTCATTTTTATAACAATCAACATGACTATCAATGAGTTCTTCAAAGACCAACACTCTGCGACTTCCTCATAGCTCAACACCTAATACAAGTAATATAATTGATTGAATTGTAATTTTATTAAATTTAGCTTTTAAGCCTACATGGCATTTTCTGCCAAACTATATTCTCATATATATCTAATCATGTGTATAATAATTCAAGTTATCTCTACAACACGTACAAAGTGATATTAACTTCTGCCAAGCAATTTTCCATGATATTTTATAATTTAAAATAATTTCTTGTATCCTCATGTTCATCTTCTATCCAAATCTTATATTTCTTCTTGCTACAGCTTGAGTAAGTTTTTGTTCCACGCCTTATAAGTTTATAGGTTTTTTTTATTATTATTTTTTTAATAACCTGTGTGGATTGAGGTCAAGCTCATCTTGAGAAGGGCATATCTATTGTTCAAGTTAGCAACATTTTGCAAGAACAACATAAAGCGACAAGGTCAAACGAAAATGGCGATTAATATCATAATCTACCATTTATCCACATGCATGTAGATTTTGGACATAAACATAACACCCTTCCTATGGCATTTCACATCAATTGTAGTGGAATATGCTAGCAAATTATAGAAATTTTAGACAATTTTAAAAAATTGTAAATGCTAGCTTTGACCGTTCAAAATGTGTACTACATTACATAGCTCATCGGAGTCTAAGGTTTATAAGTCAACTGCTAAAATACATATGTACACATACATTGATATTGAGCAAGTTTAAGTTAATTTGTAGACCTCTTATCAATAATTATGCAAGTCTCAGAGGAATGACCCTTGAAAATATCCGCAAAACCAAAAAAAGTATGGAAAAGATAATTATGAGGATGGCAATTTTAATGAAATTATTAACATGGCCCGCATAATATATTATTATAGAAAATTATTGCTCCTAAAATTTGTCTATAAACAATTATGGGATGAAAAAAATTCAAAAATAGCACAATGCTTGTAGCAAAAAAAAATATGAATCCAAAAGAGAAGAGTGCTAGAAAGTTGCAAGCTTGGACAAGGTGCACAAAAACTCCCACAATATGTTTGTGTCTCCATGCTTTTATATATCTTTAGCCTCCTTAACTCCTGTTTAGCTACTCATGCTAGTTAGGAGGTTCAATTGATAAGTATACAATAGATTACCCCTTTTAGAGTACATGTTAGACTATATCTCAATTACATAAACGCATTTAATTTTCAAAATTAATTTAATATAATATTTATATAACATATTTCAATTATTTAACATGCATCACAAATGCTAGAATGGCATGCTAGCCCCTTCTCACCTAGCTTGTAAGTGTTTTATCATATCAGAAATTGGTCAGGAGTTCGAGGATTGGCATAAATGGAAGCTACAATAACAAGATATTGAGTGCTTATAATCCATATTCCAAGTAATATATAATATATGAAATCCAACACAACCAATAAAACTAAATTAAGCATGGAGAATTACAACTCAACATATTTGATTAATCACTTGCTATAATTTGTATTTCTCTATAGCATCAAGTTAACCTAAACTTAATTTTTTTAAGAAACTATATATGATTGCATTTGTAAAAGACAAATATCTATTGAAAAAAGCAAGCCATATAGCTTTCTTTTAAAAGAACTACTTCGGTTTATCATATGACGTTGCTATTGCTTGTTTTGTAACAAGTATTATCAGTGAAACGTAAAAGAATTGTATCAATTTTTTGGGTTTTGGTACAAGATATAGCATAGAGTAGCCTTACTAGCATATTCTTATCTCCTAAAAAGTCTCATATTCAGCTTGTAGCAAGGTCGATCAAATCGAACAAAATCCACCTTCTCTAACTTTAATCCTTCCCATGCTTGTTCTAACCACTAGTGACTGTAATTCCGCTCTAGTGAGACAACCCCTCTACTCTTATGCATTCCAAACGCCCCTCAAGCTTTTTGCATGAACCCAATCACTTTTGGCTCATTATGCCTCATCCTTCACTTACAACTCGAAACTTGGCACAAAGGACAATCAAGGAAGCCATCGGAGCAAATGCAAAAGTGGGGGCATCACATCTCTCTCCAATCGATCGATCAATAAATCAATGAGAGTGTAATCAGAAAAAGAAAACAAAGAAGATGAGAAGAAAAGAGCATAAAGTGGATGAAAATAAGCTCATCATCATAATTCAATAGAGTATTTAACTTCAATTTTATAGCCAATCAAATAAAAAATTGTATTTTCTTGAACCTTACAATCAAAGATGCTCAATAAAAATGAAATACAATGCATTTACTTTATATTGAATTCTGAAAATAGATTCCTTCAAAATACATGCAATCACGATGCACCCTAAAACAATTGTGAACAATCTTATTCAAAAATATATCTAAGCATATTATTTTTTCAAGGTTTGATAATTCTTTAAAGCAAAATATTATAACTAGAAAGTTATATAAGTACATCAAGTTTAATTATCAAAAATAACCAAAGAAAAATAGAAGTACTTATTAAAATATAGAGATAACATGATAGCCTAAGATAGAAAATCCTTATGAACTACAGAAAGATTTATTTAGATAGCCTTGCTTGAAGCCTGATGAAAATAAAATAGTGAAGATAATTTTTTTTCTAATTCTTACCTAGTAAGTAAATAAAGTTTGAAGCCTCCTATCTGCCAAAGAGTCAAAATTCTGAGTGTCTCATCAAAATCATAGCATTAATGAGCATCCTAATCACCTATATATTTACAAATTAAAGGGAGTGGAGGTGTGTAATAATAAATGGATCAAGATCAATGGTGCTTGTAGGTGTTTAAGCGACCACCATCATACAGCTAATAGGTGAAGGCACAAGAGCCACTAATTCCAAAAGAAAAATCTAAAAATGATTTCAATTTTTCATTGCAGATCTAATACTATAAAGGAGTTGCCACCAAAGTGGTAAAGGATTGAATCTGATTATTTAATTGTTCATCTTGCACGTGACAATTAGATTTTGTCAAATCTGAATGACACTAGAAGCATTGAAAGAAAATATACCCAAAAATTTTGTAGGCTGAACAATATGTTAAGATACCTTCAAATTTAACTCTGCTAAAATTCACAAGTTAAGGAGCTAATCCACACCTTATTTTCAAATTAAGAAGTAACATCTAATTTAACCAAAACTTTGGCTAGTGGCAACAAAAAGTTTTGAAAGACAAGCAGTAGCATTATCCACTTGCAATGGCTTGTCAAATATAGAACCCAAGGAATATAAAGTGGATTAGTTGAATAAAAATGAAGTCTAGAGAATGCAATCCAAAAGAGAGTAAGCAATCATTTCAACACAAGCATCTAAAAATTAGTAATACAATAGGACCATCGAAAAAGAATTTTGGAAGTCTACTTTTGAAGATAGTCCAATAATATAACCTAATGAGTCAATTAACAATCAACCCAACCGAATGATCACCAATATTAGTAAATCAGGCATAAATTTGCAAATAATCTCCAAATTGGAGCAGCCCAATGAGAATTTGCCAAAAATCGAAAACTACAGAGGACTAACAAACTTTTAAGATCTCTTCGGTAAGGATGGAAGCAGTGTTGTCCAAATATGTGGATGGATGCTCAAGGAAAAGATGATACTAAACTTTGATAAAAATAAATAAAGGAAAATAATTGTTTGAAGCGGAGAAATAAAACATTGACTTATTTAGCCCACCGACAACGTTAACAAAGGAACAAGGAGGGTGGGTAACTAGGGGTGCTAGTTTTAAAGGAGAAAAAAGTAGTAGGAAGACCCTCAATGAAGCTAGAAATCACTAAGAAAAGAGGTGGCAACCCAATTACAGGTTTATCCAAAACCTATGAGCAACCAATGGAAAAGAAAGTGGAAATGAAATCAGTTGAAAAAAATCAATAGAAACTGAGAAGTATCCAAATCTAAAGCTAGAATGATAATTATAGTACCATATAGAACAAAGAAAGTGAACGAACATGATGTCAAAAGCAAGATGATAAGCAAAGATCCACAAGAAGAGAGAAAGTAATATAAGTCAACACTACAACTCGACGTGCAAGAGAAATTGAACATGAAAGCCTTACTTGAGAGCAAGCATAGAAAGAACCAACCGCTAGAGTCATAAGGCATCACATTAGAGATCAAGCGAGCAAGCACAACACATGACCAAGGCCACATTTGAAAAGAAAACAAAAAAGGAGCAAGCAGTGTGAAAGCGAGCAGGCTCAGCCAATCATAGAACTGTGTGAGGGTGGATGCGAGCGCAAGAAACAAACTAATAGCATAATAGTGCTGATAGTTTAAAGGATATATGCCCAAGCTTATCATGCAGCATGGCAATATATTCATTAGGTCAATGTCAGCACAGTTAGGAAAAAGGCCTTGAAATCAATCATGATAGTGCAAAGTTACAACTATGTGTTTCAATGGGTGGGTAGTCCAAGGCTACACCCTTGAGCAAGGAGCGATTTATGTAAAGGCAAATATAAAAATAGAATAAAAAAACACCTAGTTATAGGGTTTTATTAAAAAAAGGAAATTACTGCTTGCAAAATTAGTATTCACATACCCTGTATATTTAAATGTTAAGATAAAAGAGAAAAAAAGAATGCCCGATGTACAAAGCACCTATCAATGCAAGGTTTAAAGATGGTTTTATGCAAGATTACATTATAAAAAGATTGTTTCCATAACACAAACTCATGACTTATAGGTCCCGATTTAGGTAACTATTGTTGAAAGCACTCCCTTTAATCCAATTCAAAATAAAATGAGTTTAATAATAACTTAAAAAGTCCTTGAGAATGTCAACAATTGAATTCAAGCTTTCATCAAATATGGGAACAAGCTTCTTCTTAAGTAATACATTGGAGTATAATTTGAATAGCATGTGTCAAAGAAGAATTTTAACTTAAAGATTTGAAAATGACCAACCATATGTGGGCACCGAAAATTTGCCATCGACCTCTCGATTAAGAGAGTGGTTTAAATGTCAGTGAAATTTTCAGAAGACAGATGGAATAGTAGATAAGACACTACCCAGAGATTTCGCCCTCATTTTGTGAGAACTTTAAATCTGGTTCTAGGTTTCCTATAGGCACAAGCACCTATAGTTAATTATCCCTCCCAATACCGAGAGAGAACTTTCGATTAAGTAGTCTGTTAGATGGTTAAATCATGGCATAGTAGCGCATCTTGATTTTGGAATTTATGAAATTCATTATCTTTTAACATGAAGGATGGTTAGAATGATACGCTTCAATCAAGATCTCATGGTTCATCATCACTCGTGGTCGTTAATCTACCGTCGAGGAGTAGTCTCACGGAGGATCCTTGTCAGCAGCCACGGGTTGTGTCGTCCAAGAAATCCTTGTAGATCTGGGGTGGTGTTTCTTTAAGGAGACAAGCTTAAGTCAACCTTAACTAGAGGTTTTTTGTGTCAGTACCATGATTCATCTCAAACAACAGTGGTATATAGCTATCACTGACCATAATATAATGGTGTCATTTGGCGGCCACGTCGAGGACATCATGCTGCATCATGTAGGCTCTTTACGCATGATCGTCACGGTCACATCCTTCGGCATGAGATTGATTGAGAATAAATATATTTATGTACTTGACTTGACATTGACTTTTTTGTGAGCTAGAGTTTTCTTGATTTGTCACCTCCAACAAACGGTTGCGGAAGGTGAATATATTATTTTGCTTTAAGATTTTTTAAGTTAATGACTTTCATTTAGTCATTTAAGTTAAGCTTCTTTTATAATTTTTTGTATTTGCATGAAATTTGAATTTATTTGATTTGATATTGAATCTTGAATATAACTTGATAGAAGTATCCCCTTCGGTTGAAATCTCTATTCAACACTATCATCTTACTTGCTTTTGTTCTTAACAAAAGATCAGGTCTATCACTTGTATTCATGAATTTGGATTTGATATGTTTTAACATAAATACTTTGAAAATTTAGATAATAATAACCCTGTCTGGTTAGATTTTACAATCAACACAGTCATCACCAGGGAATATATGATTTGAATATTTATATTGCAATTTGATAATTTCATTTTAAGATAGAACCCCTCCGATTGAAATCTACAATTAGCGCAATCATCACTAAGGTAGATTTTGTCAACTCTATTCTTTTGTTAGCAGAGGATCGGGTCTACAATTTGCATTTAGAAATTTGAATTTGAGATACAATGATTTAAAAATCTAAACAATAGTAATCCCCTCCGGCTGAATTCTACGCTCGCCACAACCATCACTGGGGTAGACCTTGTCAACTTTGCTCATTTGGTAATAAAGGACTGGGTCTATGATTAGAACTTGTGATTGCATTTACCATCTTAAAATAGAGAGACTATAATTTTAAATATGAAATTTCTCTATTAAAATTATCGATGATCAAATGCAAATGTATAAATCAAATTCTCTTCCTGGTAATTGAGCATTTGATTTGGAATCAATCCTGTCAACTCCTATTTTACAAGAAGGATTGGATTGAGTATGTGAGACTTACGACTTCACCATATAGATAAAACGGCTCATATAAGTCTATTTTTAATTTCATTGAATTTTATTCAACTTATAGAATTTGCATATTTTAGACAGCAGGCTCAAGATGCTCCTCGTGAAATGTTAAAAATCATTTGCACTTCTTTGAAGCACCATATTTGAATTGATTTCTTGCTCAATGATATGCATGTTCAATTAATTTACAATGCTAAGTCACTTGTAATAATTTAGGTATTAGACCGTATCGTGATGCGTGCAAATATCAATTTTTTCAAATTATTTATATGCACATCAATATATAATACATAGACATAACATTATCACAATGTGTATGTTTAATTTCATTGTCTTGCGTGTATTTTGACACACAACAATAACAAGCCTTTATCCCACTAAGTGGGGTCAGCTATATAAATCGCCATCATGTCTATTATGTGTCAAATTTTCATTTAATTCAAGTATCTTAAGTTATTTTTTTATACATCTTAACCAAGTCTTTTAGGTCTACCTCTACCTTTTTTTAACATATGCAAATCTGCTCTCTCTCTGTCGGACCGACGCTTTATGTGGCCAAACTATTTAAGGACTCTCTAATCTTATCGCCAGAGTTACTCCAACTTTTTCCCAACATACTCATTTCGTATTTTATCTCTAAGAGTAAAGCCGCACATCCACCTGAGCATCCTCATCTCTGTAACACTTAACTTTATTGGCCAATATTCTGCATCATAAGTCATTGCAGGTCTTACCACCATCTTATAAAATTTTTCCTTAAGTTTAAGTGAAACTTTTCTATCATACAACAGGCCAGATGCATTCCTCCACTTTAACCATCCAACTTTAATTCTACTAATAACATCTCCATCTATTTCCCCATCATTTTGAACAATAGAGCTTAAATATCTGAATCGCTCACTCTTATTAATGACTTGTTCACCTAATGTTACAACACTACCACTTGAACTTCTTACAACTAAAATTACACTTCATATATTCTTTAGATCTACTTAAATGAAAATCTTGACTTATAATTTGAATTTGAATATGATGCCTCAAAGTACATGCTTCATGATGTGTATCTAGTTCTTCAACACAAATCTCGATGTAATGATTTTAAGTGCATGATTATCTTATAGTGTGTATGTTATTTATCTCATTATATTGCTAACACACTTTTATTTGATAGATCTGCATGCAAACTCACTTCATAATGCACAATAAATGTAGTATTTCATCGAGATGCGTGCGCATATTAGATCGTTAATCTTTTCAAATTAATTACACACATCAATATAATATGTTTAAATATATAGTTGTCTCAATATATGTATTATATTTAGTCTATTTACACATATTTCAACATGATGAATTCAATTTTTTGTTTTTGTTTTGAGGATAGATGAAAGGCCTTCAAAGAGCATATAAAATAGATTATTCTCGCTCATTTGTTTGAGCTTTAAATGAGGTGATGTTTTGTCTTTACATATTCATCTTCTAGTAATATAGATCTTCTGAAAAGATTCTCTTTCTCCTTATAAATAGAGGGGGATGATAGTTCATTTTCACCATCCCTCTCATTTACCATTGGCCTCTTAATTAAGTGCTTTGAAGATTTAGGAAAGCTCATTCAAGTGTTTGCTAACAGGTCCGTTCATTCCTTTCTTTCTTTTCTTCCTCCTCTTTTTTTTTTTAAATCACCTCTTTTTATAAGAATTTTTATTTGCATTTGACTTTAGTTGGTATCTTCATTATAATGTTTAATCACTGTTTAACTTATTTTTAATTTCATTTAGACCACTTAATCACTTAAGATATTATTTAATTTTGTCTCCAATAAATCTAAAGTTTTTTGGCAAAAATTTCGGCAACACCTCCCCTAGTCGGGGGGGAATTCTACCAAAATTAAGCTGTAAAAGACGCATGGTGTTGTTTTGCAACATACAGTGAATCTTCCTGCCTAAAAAACATACAGAGCTCTTCCACACTGATAATATCAAATACAATATATTTCATACATTCAAATATTTGATTTTATTTTTTATAGGCAATGCAGTGATGCAATATATTTCACTGTTTTCTCTTTTTATTTTTACATGTTTTTGTAAACCATAGAAAGAGATAGAGAGAGGGGGGGAGAGAGAGAGAGAGGTAGAAGATGGTTGGAAGGGAAAATAACTATATATATATATATATATATATATATATATATATATATATATATATATATATATATATATATATATATTTTGTCATAGAGAGAGAGAGAGAGAGAGAGATTGCCGTGAAAGAGATAAAATAATAATAATAATAATAATAATAATGATAATTTTTTCCCTTTTTTTGTTCCTGTGAAATCGAAAGAGAGAAAAGAGTGAGAGAGAGAGAGAGAGAATGCGGAGGAAGGAGGTAGCTGTGAGAACAGAAAAATAAATAAATAATTTTTTTTGTAACCTAAAAGAGAAAGAGAGGAAGGAGAAAGAAAGCAGAATAATGGAGCTCAATCAAGTAAGTCAATGAAAACTTTGGTGGAATGTAGTGAGCGAAACAACGATCTCGTGTGGGTTGGCTACGATGAGGAGAGGATGAGGTCGGGGCTACTCGAGTTGTGCTGCGAGCAACAACAAGGAAGAGATTGATTAAGCGAGTGAATCTGGCGAGGAGGGGATAAGACGGAGTGCTAGACACAAGATGGAAGTTGGAGCTGAGGGAAAAAAAATGAGAGTGGTGGGAAAACTTGGAGCGCTCTTTGAAATGCGTCCACCGTTCTTTTCAAAATGAGGGCTACAAAAAAAAATAATGAAGAAGGGGTGGGATGGGATATGACCGATGTAAGGACAATATGAGCGGCACAGAAAGTGTTGAAAACCTGAATTTCGCTTTGACGTGTAGAGAGGAAGAGGAGTTTCGATTTGATAAAATATAAATTCGTATAAGATATTATGGCTGATTGGGTATTCCTCTAAAACTAAGAGTTAGCATATAAAGACAAAAGCCCATTTAGTACCACATGCATTTATTATATTTTTATATTAATGGGCCTTAAAACTGATCCATTTCATATTGAATTTGCAAACTCCTTTACATATATAAAAAAAATGAATTAAGCTTAATGGATGTATTCACTTTACAAGATTTTTATGTGATATAAGATATAATTCAGACATAACGTTCAACGGGGAATATGTATATTAATTTTTTTTTAAAATCTAATTCAATCAAATCTAATTATTAATATACACTTTAATTAGTAGGATAAGCATTTAATTTAATATTATTTATCATTAATTAAATATGATTTCATTGATTAATTAATTAATTTATAATTTAATTAGAAGATGAATTAATTAATTTATTTATATATATATATATATATATATATATATATATATATATATATATATATATCATATATACTATATATATATATATATATATATATATATATATATATATATATATATATATATTGATGTATATTCATAGATTTCACACTTATCGTGCCCCGATTCTTATGCGTCATCTCCCCGCATACATAGATAATTGTGTGTTTCACATTTGTGTGCCACTTTATGCGAGGTAGGTGTTTATGTTAGGTATTCTTGATATTTTGACTACATTAAAGCTAGCCATTTCACAAACGGACATCGTCTGAGTAATATCAATGATCATCCAAGTAAATTCGGCTCAATCTTTGTAATGTTGACATGTCTTTTTTTTTATTCATTCAATTATTTCCTGTGATAATTGAGATGAATAAAACATAATTTGTGCTTGTTGCTATTTATTAATTTTGCTTTATCACATCTTGATATGAATGTGTACGTCAACAAATACCTCCCAACAAACATGATGTGCTCCTAAAGAGAATCATGTTTGTTGTCCCCCTTTCATTCAATTGAGCGCCTTTGTATATCTTGCATGATTGTTTGTTCTTATTACTCTTTTTATTATATTAAGCCTCTGTCTTCTTGTGTCTTTGCAGGAGATGTTTCGTTGGAGTAGACCCGACATGACGCAGGCGCAGTGAGGAGGCTATCTGACTATTGATAGCACGATCCTCAAGCGATCCGGCGTGATAGACTCAAACATGAGGATATGTTGCGAGGGCGTGATATTTTTCATGACTGTTTCACCCGTTCTCCTCTGCTTGTGCTTCAAATTCACTTACTTTGAGGAGCCAGCAGATTGGGTATCCACCATTAAGTTGAAATGTGGAGAGTACAATCCGTTAGACAATAGTGTGGCTTAGATCAGCTATGGGATGTGTGACATTCTGCATCCAGCAAGCGACACCGTTGAGCTAGTGAAGCAGTCGAGGTTACTAGGTCATCGTCAACTTCAGTCTAGTGCACTTGAGTGGCCACGAGACTCAATCGTAGGTCAGATTTCTAGCTTAGCCGATGGATATGTGACTTGGACAAGGTACATTTTGCAGGCACGTCGAGAGATACTGCGGGCAGCAGGGGTTTATGAGGCAGTGTATGTTTCTATATTTGATTTCTCAAATATCCCTCCTTGGGTTCAAGGTATGATGAGTTTTGGGATTCTAGCAATAGTACATGTTGGGTTGGCCCGAAGGACTTGACTGTTACTTTACGAGATATACAGATAGTGTCAGGACTTCCTGTTTTTGGTCATTGCTACGAGGAATGTATTCCACCAGATGAGGAGCTCTTTCACAGGCAACCTTCAGATGATGATGATCGACGAGGTGGACTCATTTTGCCAGCAGTTTATCCTGAGCTCTTAGAGGCACTATCGCCAGACATATAGAGCAGCCTGTTTGCTTATGCGGTCTCGAGCGATGATACCAGTGGGTGCATGGATTCGTATTTTCTTACAGGAGGACACTCTGTTTGGTCGTCCAACACAGTTGGGTGACACATTTGAGCTAGGCTTGCAGCGAGGTGACCACTTGTCGGAGAATAGTGTTGAGCCTTCCACGACAGTCGGATATGCATCTCCAGCTTTACCTGACATGGATGAGGATATTTTCTTACCAGGATTTTTAGCCACTTGGTTGTCCACATTTGTCTTGCCTATCAAGGAGGGATTTGAGCGATCTAATGTACTATTAGGTGCTAGCCTGATTGCACGAGGGGAGCATCTGTCATTGGCTCCGGTCGTACTCACTCGCACATATAGGGTTATGAGGACCATCTCAGAGTCTAGTTTTCTTGAGCTTCGAGGTATTACCCTGACAGTATTTATATGCATGGATCCACCTTCATATCCACGGAGCTTTCTCTTGCTTAGCTTGCCCTGCGTACTTTATAGAGAGGGGTTTTCCTGCAGTCATTCAACTGTCTCAAGCATCTTCCACTTTAGAGAGGGAGCGGATACGCTTGTTCTTCCTTGTTCCACACTTGGTCAGAGATAGATTTTCTCTTGTTCACTAGCCAGATGTAGGTGACCTTCCTGACAGCATGATTGGAGTTGATATAGTTGACATCACTGATCGCAGAGGCAGAGCAACCTTGCTCCTTAGAGGACGATCACTATAGGTGGTGAAATACTTCATTAGCATAAGGTCTAGCTGGCTATGTTATAGATTTGGTCATTCAATGGTTATGGAGGGATATCAGCCTAGCAGAGTTGCTCGTCAGTTTGGGTTCTCTCAGGCCACAGCTTATGATGGAGGATCATTCATCTCAAGCATAGTTGATACTCTTCGGATGGATTTAGTGCTGATGGAGACTCGTTTCACACAGCTTCAGTGATGTGGATTCATCTGCTCAAGTTGGGTACTGATTCTCGATTTCTCTTGGCTCCTCCACATAGTGACACTGGGATCAATTATATTAGGTTGACTTGACTGCACTTGTCCCTTGCTTCTTTTATGGAGCATGGTGCTCGGAGGTATGAGCGCAGAGTTAGGCAGCTAGGAATTCCTCGAGCGCAGAGACTACGTCATGACACTCCACGGCCTAGTAACACTGGGGACGACAATACGTCTTCTTTTCACTCACATACCTTTTCATGCATATTTTTATAAATAGTAATATATACGTCTAATATTGTTCTCTTTTACTGCTACAACAGGTAAGGACGAGGATGATTCAACTACTATGGAGGAGGCTACTACTCCTTCCAGAGTGCGACTTAGAGAGCCATCTCTTAGCCGTACAGAGGTGCCTTCTTCCTCTCGTAGGCAGCGAGTCCATCAGATGGATCCCCTTAGAGCTTTAACGGATTGATCGATGAGTCCGGCTTCTTGCCAGCTTTTAACACCATATGAGGTACCCTCAGGTTCTAGATTGTCAGTTGGCGTCGGGCCCACCATTTTTGAGGATTCAGAGGAGGGAGTGTCGAGTACTTTTATTACAGAGCCCATTGTTCCAGAGGCAGCGACACCTTTGGTGGATGCATATACACCTCCTGGACCTTCTGTTGCTTCATACTGGCCTAGAGAAGCACATTTTATAGGAGAGTTAGACTTTAGCACTCAACCGACTGTGACTGTTGTTTCTAAGACGCCAGGTCCTCATGTGGATGCATCCCCACCATCTGGTCCTTCTACCGTTGCTTATTGGCCTGGGGAGACATCTGTTGTTGCAGAGTTGGGATTTACTACTGCACTTACTATTCCAGTATACCCTCCTTCCACTTTTGACTTCACAGTAATACCATAGCTGCCACCGCTCGACGATCCGCTTGGCCCCTCTAAATTACCTTCTTCAGGTATTGTATTTGTTCATTCATGTGCTTATTTTAGTTATGTTACTGATGATTTCTTCTACTGATAATAATTTATTCATTCCATCTGTAAAATGTCTGTTGGAGCGAATTATCAATCTGAGATTTATTACTGACACTCCTCAGGTCCTAATATGAGAAATCGGCTGATGCAAGACAACAACTTAGTGTTCTTACAAGATTTGCTCTCACGGCTCGACTGGATCACACGGTACCTCGGCCAACATGCTTTTAGGCGCCTTGGTCACTTTGGGTTGGAGGACATAGAGTGAGATTAGGAGGGCTATATAGGGAGAGATTTTAGTCGAGGCGATGAGGTCCCCTTGTGCAAACTCGAAGCTTAGAGCCTTGAGCGAGTCGATCCGGGGACGGACTTAGCTCATGATGAGTTTGAGTAGAGTGCATAGGCCTTGAGACTTCGGCAGAGATCTAATGATGCTAGGACTGAGATGACGAGCATTTCAGATAGGATTCAAGGTCTCTGGAGGGAGCGCACAAGCTTGATGTCATGCAAGATCGACCTTCAAGTGAAGCAGGGTAGACGAGGTCAAGCGATAAAGAGAGAGCAGCGCCGATACCAAACTCGTCATCGCTCCATGACAGATGCCAAGTCTGCCTTAGCTCGAGCTACAGAGGAGTTACAGATTGCAGAGGCAGAGTACCAGATGATTACT
Organism: Cymbidium sinense; assembly: GCA_021442155.1. Classification (NCBI taxonomy): domain Eukaryota; kingdom Viridiplantae; phylum Streptophyta; class Magnoliopsida; order Asparagales; family Orchidaceae; genus Cymbidium; species Cymbidium sinense. Next base: position 22,560,961 of record CM038215.1, read on the forward strand.
ACACTCATAGCACGGCCTGTGGATATACAGGCTCGTCTCCTTTGATGTACTTTTTGTATGAGCTATGTACTCATTTCTTCATATTAGTGAGATCTTATATTTCTTTCCTGGTACTTGTACTTTCCAGTATTCCATTCATGTTGAACTTGAAGACTGTGATGCTTATGGTGGATTTGGAGCTTGAGATTCCTTTTGTCCTGACTTCCATTTTAGTGAACTCGATAAAGAGAGTTAGTTGCCTTGATTTGTCTCAGTTAACTTGTCAGGTAAAAGCAGGAATACTTTCTGTCATATGCTTAATGTTTTGACGGGCTTAGTGAAAGGTTGAGTTTTGATTATTTTGAGATTTGTAGATCCTCCTGTCCTAGCATTGTGCTTGATGGACTCGTTGAACGGTGCATACAAATAACCTAGCCATCCGGATTATATTAAGTTTATAATATTGAGTTATCAATCCAGCAATGAGTACTCTAACGGATTGAATAACCATGAAATCCCTTTAGTTCAGTCATTGGCTTTGTATGAACTATAAAATTATTTCCTCGGTCCCGTGCTTTCTATTTTGACGGACTTGATGAGAAAATTGACTTTAATTTGCGTTTGGTGCTTGATCAGCCTGTTTGAAAATAGATTGGGATATCACCTTATAGGCAATACGAGGATTGATTTGAGGCAGCTCTGAATTGAGAGTTTTCTCAGATTGTCTTGGTCCATCGATCAAGTAGAAAAATCTCTTGGATTCTAGTTGCATATAGTCACTAAACTGGATCTGGTTTGAGATTGAACAGCCATCATCATTGGACTGACGAGCATGGGCTCTTTCACTATGGCCTTTTCTTATGGCTTGTTGAGTGAGGAGAGCGTCAGCAACTCGATCATTTGTGGGCATGTTGAGTCCGACCTTTAGAACCCACTCGAGTCTTTGACTTAAGCTATGATGGCTTGACGGTCTTGTCATCAGACTGACGAACGGGAGCTCTTTCACTGCGGCCTTTTCTTGGGGCTTGTTGAGTAAGGAGAGCGTCGGCAACTCGACCATTCATGGGCTTGTTGAGTTTGACCTTTATAATCCATCTGTGTCCTAAACTTGAAGATGTAGAGGTTGATGTTTTTCCAACTTAGCTTATTAAAACTTTTGAAATTGGGAGTTTTTCTAACTTGATCTTCAAAATTTGATAAATCTAAGAGATAAACTTTTGATATTTAGAATTATCTTTTTATACGTAGAATTATATTTTTTTTTCTTACAAGACCAGCAACTTTAACAATAATATCTATAGATATATTCAGGGATCTCGGCATAAAGCTCGATGTCAACCCGAATATATATACAAGAAGACCTCATGTTTCACAGGAGAGAATTGAATAACTTTGATCATGAAAAAAATGCCCCGTCTAACATGGGGATTGAAGACGAATTCAAAAATATATTACAAAATTTAATTTCCTTTACTGCAAGATAGACATGATATGTTTTTCAATCATAATATGTATATATCTAAGGATCTCAGCTTAAAGCACGATATCAACTTAGATAAACATATAAAAATGTCTCATGTCTAACAGGGGGATTGCAGATTAGTTCATAAATGTATTACAGTATAAATAAACGTAGCTCATTATGATTATCATGTATATTTATCTGGGGATCTCGGCTTGAAGCACGATTTCAACTTAGATAAATATATAAAAATGCCCCTGTTTAATAGGGTGGGTTTTCACAGTAACTTGAAAATGCATTATCGTTTTACGAGAGAATCTTCAAGTGACATTACATGTGTATCTGATATGAAAGCTTCATTTAAGTATTTATATACTTATTCGCAATCAGTTGTGATATTTCTTGAGATATTGACCGTTGATTGGTGACATCGGTCGTTGACGATTCGTGTCAATAAGCTGGTAGGCTCCTCCTTCGTACACCTTCTCTATGGCATATGGACCTTCCCAGTTAGCTTCAAATTTACCACCGATCTTACGATGAGGGATGATTAATCTTCTCAGCACCAGAACCAATTCACCTTTCTAGAATGTACGAGGACATACTGAACTAGAATGCTTTGGACATCCTCGCTCGGTAAATGTCTAAATTTGGTTGAGCTTGGAGTCTAACTCCGTCAAACGCAACCAACTCTCCATTCGCAGGCGAGCGTTCTCATCTTGAGTAAGATTGAATTGGGCAGCTACTCGAAGTGATGGTAGCTCAACTTCTAGTGACAGAACTACTTCAACTCCAAATGTTAGAGCATAAGGAATGACTTTAGTCAATGTTTTGCAAGTTGTTCTATATGCCCAGAGTGCTTCCATCATTTTAGTATGTCACTCTCTTTTATTCTTCTTAAGAATCTTCTTGAGAAATTTCACTAAAGTTTTATTGAAAGCCTCTGCCAAACCATTGGCCCTTAGATTGTAGATTGATGAGTACCGTCAATCGATTTTGTGTCGATCAACAAATCTGTATATCTTTGCACTCTTGAAAGTCGGACCATTGTCAGAAATAATTCGTCATGGTACCCCGAATCTATAGACAACATTGCTGGTGAAGAAGTCAACGACTCGATCAGTATTGACTTCCTTAAACGAAACAGCTTTGACTTCCTTAAACGAAACAGCTTCAGCCCATTTGGAGTAGTTAGTAGCCGTTAGAATGAACCAATGTCCGGCTGATGATGGAGGATCAATCGATCCAATTATATCCGTGCCCCAACTTCCGAACGGCTAGGACACTATTGTTAGGTGCAGAGAATTCGGAGGTTGATGAATGAGATCCCCTTGGACTTCGCATTCATGGCATCTCTTAGCATGATTTATGTAGTCTTTCACCATTGAGCGCCAATAATATACCATCCTTTTAATTTTTATCGTCATTTTAGGACCTGACTGATGCGCTCCACAAAATCCTTCATGAATTTCGGACATAACTTTGTTGGCTTCATCCGTCCATAAGCATCGCAACCACATTTATTCAAAGCGGTGCAATGTATCATTAACATAGGCATATCGTAAGCTCCTTTTTGTAATCTGCATGACTAGTAATTGCTCGGCATTTTGCTTTCCTTGAAATAATCGATGAAGGGTTGTCTCCAATCATTAGGCTCTTCCACTATGAAAGTTTCGCATGATTTCTTTATAGTACTTTTGAGTTTTTTTCTCTTGTACTTGTCGTTCTTTGGGAGAGTGAGGAGCAATTTGAATTACTTCCTACTGGCTTGAGTTTGATGTCCCCTCTATCTGCGGGGAGTATGGATTTACTGGTTGCAGAACTCGACGAGTGGACACTTCAATCAACACATCATCGTCGTCCGTGTTCGTCATTTCTTTTACTAGCTTGGTCAGGCAATCTGCTTTACTATTCTTTGATCGAGAAACTCGGGCCAGTTTAACGTTCGAATTTACTTCATGAGCTCAAGCACTTGCCTATGATAGTACGTTAATTCAAGCTTATTAATCTTATAGAGACCCAACATTTGGTTGATCACCAATTGAGAGTCTCCAAATATTCTTAAATTTTGGATTCTGATAACAGCAGCTTCTTCGAGACCTACCACCAATGTCTCGTATTCAGCTTCATTGTTGATTATTGGCTCAATCAACCTGTATGAACACCTCATTATGCTCATTATGCCACCTTTGGTGCTATGAAGACGAGGCCAACGTCAGCTCTTGCTTTTGGTAGATTTGGGAGCGAGTAGGCTTAATAGATGATGCAACGTCGAAATACATTTCCCAGATCTGTAGCTTTTCTCTTTCATGGATAAGCAGAATCTGTTCATCAAGTAAATCATCGTTGACTACTGAATCTGCTGAGATAGGATAGAATCTACCCCTTCACAATTTTTTGAGATACATATGTAATATCGAACTGTAATAGGAGCAATGTCCATCGTGCTAAACGACCTGTTAACGCTGGTCTTGTCATCAAGAACTTCAACGGATCGATCTTTGAGATGAGTGTTATCTTATGTGACAACATATAATGTTGAAGCTTCTGGGCAACGAAGATTAGTACAAGACAATGCTTCTCAATCGGGGAATAATTTGCCTTAGCTCCTATTAATCTCCGACTGATATAATACATCGCATTTTCTTTGTCTTCTTCATTGTGTTGTGCAAGCAATCCTTCATGAGATTCTTATAGTGCAGCTGTATACAAAATGAGAGGCTTTCATGGGATTGGCGCTGCAAGAATTTGTGAATTTAACAGGTATCTTTTGATGTTATCGAATGCTTCTTGACATTTATCGTCCCATTTAAATGACGCATTCTTCTTCATCAATTTCTTAAATGGTTAACACCTGCCCAACAGATTTGATATGAAACGTCGGATGAATGCCAATGTCCTTGTACAGAACGAAGCTGACGAAGATTCTTCGACGGTGACATATCCACTATAGCTTCGATTTTATTAGGGTCGATCTCAATTCCTCTGTACCGCACCACGTAGCCAAGGAACTTTCCAGACAAAACCCCAAATGCACATTTGAGATGATTCATCTTAAGATCGTACTGTCTAATTCTTTCGAAGACCATCCTTAGGTCATCAAAATGATCTTCTCCATCTATGCTCTTAACGACAAGGTCATCCGCATAGCATTCTACTTTCTGGTGAATCAACTCGTCGAAGTTGCGCATCATGGCCCTCTGATATATAACTCCAGTATTCTTTAATCCGAAGGGCATGATTGTGTAGCAGTATATACCAATTGACGTCCTAAATGATGTGTGCTTCTTATCTTCAGAAGTCATCTTGATTTGATTGTATCCCGATGATCCGTCCATGAATGAGAACATGTAGTTTGAAGTATTGTCTACTAGTAGTTCTAATATTGTAAGCAAAAAATCATCTTTTGGGCATGCTTTGTTCAGATCTCGGAAGTCAATGTAGATACGGATCTTACCGTTCTTCTTCTGCTTGGCTATCAATATACTTCTCCTCCATGAAGTGCGATCAACTTCTTAGTTTCTGCAATTACATATTCTTCAATCTCCAATTTCATTCACCTAGAGCTTGCTTAACATACGTTGCATCTGGTTTAATAGCAAGTTTATGAACTACCACCTCAGGGGATAAGCCTAACATTTCAGAGTATGTTCAAGCAAAGCAGTCCCTGAATTCACATAGCAAAGCTTTCATTTATTCAACATTTTTCATCAGGCAGAAGGGCACTGACGAAAGTTGAGCGAGGATCATCCTCTATTCCCAAGTTGATTTCCTCCAACTCATCCATGATAATTATTTGTCCACCATCTTCAAGCTCTTCGAACGCTGGTTTGGCTTCTACTTCTTCATCAATTGATAGGTAAGCCTCATAAAAGTTATCTTCATTTTCAGTTTCAGTCTCAACCTCATTTTCTATTATTGTGTAACAAGCCCTTTAACGATGCCTATGTTGGACGTATCCTTTAGATGTATGACCTTCACACTTTCGCAGGGTCTATGGACTTTTCAAATTCCAGAGGGTGTCAAAAAGGTAAGCTCCCACTTATCAGTTCCAACATCAACCCCTAATTTGTGCATCATCTTAATGATCCTTGGAGGATAATATCCTGGCGTTCTAGTTAGCACCATATCGTTAGATTCATCGAATTGTATGAGCCAATCAGAATTTTGATGGTAGCACTCCTCAGATTTGTAGAATGAAATTTCATGTTCATCACTTCTAGGAAAGGGAGGCACATAAAAATTCTTTAACTCTTCAACAATGTGGACCTCACGTGAAGTGATTTCCTTGAAATGTTGAAAAAGAACTGGAACGATCACTAATGAATCTTCTGATATCAACAGATTTGTCGTCCTTCTTGAAGAGATACACTGAACTTCACTTTCGTAAGCAAGTTCAGAATCATAATCGGGGTCTGAGTACTCTATATTTTTCTTTCCTTTCACCAGAGACTTATTTATTCCCTTGGGTCTAACAGAAGAATTATCCTCTTCTTCTTCTGTGTCACTGCCCAGATTAGGGACTAGCCTTTTCAACTTAAGTGATGCACTAGCTGCTTTAAGAAGAGTCGGCGTCGCTTTCTTTCTTCTTTTTTCCTTCTTCACTTCTTTGGATTTTTTTTACAACCTTTGAAGTAGAAGCCTTGGATTGTTGAGGCTTGAGCTCCTTCAACAAATCGTATTTTGCATCTTCATAGATTTTAACTTCATGGACTGCAAATAACTGAAGATTGTTAGGAATTATATATTTTTCCTCGTTTTTTATGTATTTCATGCATTGGTACAAAGTAGACGGGACTATTCCGTACTCATGTAGCCAAGAACGACCCAACAAAGACCTAAACGAGGTGTCAGTATCAATGACGTGGAATTTGGCTTCTGTGTAAAGTTCCCCGAATCTTAGTGGCAAAGTAAAAGATCCGAGAGTCTTTTGCCCTTTTTTCATTGAAGCCGTTGATCATCAATTTGTCTCGTCTTAAATGTTGAATGTCGAGAGACAATCCTTTCAATGCTCGCATACGCGTTAGATTGACAGATGAACCTGGATCAATTAGAATTCGATTGACTATGACGTCATCGCTCTCCGCAGAGACATATAGCGGGCGATTGTGTTCTGATGTTCCGAGCATAAGATATTCCTCAAATAAATAGTACTTCGCATCTTCATAGATTTTAGCTTCATAGACTACAAATGGCTGAAGATTGTCAGGAATTATGTATTCTTCCTCGTCTCTTATGTATTTCATGCATTGGTGCAAAGTAGACGGGACTATTCCTTACTAATGTAGCCAAGAATGACCCAACAAGGACCTGAACGAGGTGTCAGCATCAATGACGTGGAATTTGGCTTCTGTGTAAAGTTCCCCGAATCTTAGTGGCAAGGTAAAATATCTGAGAGTCTTTTGCCCTTTTTTCATTGAAGTCGTGGATCATCAATTTTTCTCGTCCTAAATATTGAATGTCGAGAGACAATCCTTTCAATGCTCGCAGACACGTTAGATTGACAGATGAACCTGGATTAATTAGAATTCGATTGACTATGACGTCATCGTTCTCCGCAGAGACATATAGCGGGCGATTGTGTTCTGATGTTCCGAGCATAAGATATTCCTCAAATAAATAGTATTTCGCATCTTCATAGATTTTAACTTCATGGACTGCAAATGGCTGAAGATTGCTAGGAATTATGTGTTCTTTCACGTCTCTTATGTATTTCATGCATTGGTGCAAAGTAGACGGGACTATTCCATACTCATGTAGCCAAGAACGACCCAACAAGGACCTGAACGAGGTGTCAGCATCAATGACGTGGAATTTGGCTTCTGTGTAAAGTTCCCCGAATCTTAGTGGCAAGGTAAAAGATCCGAGAGTCTTTTGCCCTTTTTTCATTGAAATCATCAATTTGTCTCGTCCTAAATGATGAATGTCGAGAGACAATCCTTTCAATGCTCGCAGACTCGTGAGATTGACAGATGAACTTGGATCAATTAAAATTCGATTGACTATGACACCATCGCTCTCCGCAGAGACATACAGCGGGCAATTGTGTTCTGATGTTCCGAGCATAAGATATTCCTCAAAGAAGGTGATCGTCGAAAGGTCTTGAGATTGTAATACCTCAATCATACACCGCTCGGCGAAGTACGCTTCATATTTCTCCGGATTCTTAAGAGTCTGAATTAAGATTTCACAGAAATCCTGTGACATCAAGAGGACCTCATACACACTCAATTGTGCAGGGATCTTCCTCAAGTGCGACAAGATGTTGTAATTGACTCTTTTATCCACGTTAGACTTCTTCTTTGGATCTCTAGGAATGATATTTTCATTAACTTCTATATTCTTTTCATTGTCTTTATTTGGCGTTCCTTTCTTCTGCGATGACGATAGCTTGCACTTCTTAGCTGTGCTGGGGCTGCTCTATCTAGCTCAGATTCTTCTAAAGAAGTCTCCCCTTTAGAATCATTGTTTATGCCAGAGGATCGGATGGAGACTTCAGAATCACTTCCCAATTTTATGTCATTCATCAATGGTGATATTGAAGACTCTAACTTATCTTCCTCCGAAAAGCACAAGTCTTCTTCCGAATTATCATCTGTTTGTTTCACCATCAGGCAAGACATGAATGCCACGTCATTGGTGGTTCATCTTCTTAAATTATCTTGAAGAAGTGAACTTCGTCGAGGAGTATCCAAGGACACTGAGATAACCCGACAGACTTCTCCAAAAAGAGATTATTCGTCATCATCTCCTTGTCATCATTTGTTTCAATGATTTGGAGTCCTGACATAAAATCAGCAAGCTTAATTGGTTATCTTGCTGATTATTGATATTCTTCAAGATTATTAATAATCTTTTGGGTGGTGGATTTTTTTCTTTATCTTCTTTTGTTTGGCTGGTCTTTTAGGAATTTTTGGTGAACTTCTAATAGGTTGTTTCTCAAGTCCAGGAACACCAACCACCTTGAACTGCTTCTGAAGAGCATAACCTTTTGATGTGGACCCTATCTTTAATTCTAGTACTGATTCAAACGGTGATTTCCACTTGACACCAGAATGCCTTCTAATTGCTTCAACATCTTCACAATTTTCTTTGAGACTGCAGTCTCCCATTTATCATCATCAACTGTCTTTTATTTTGCTTTGTTTTTCTGCAAGGGCACTGAAGAGGACGTAACCACCCTTGTAGATTCTTTCTTTGGGTGAATAAGAACACTGTTGGATAGCGTGAATTCACCCTTTTTGTACTTCCTTTCCAGCCAGTCTTTGAATACATATCAATCTTCTATAAGGTGGCTAACTACTCGATGATATGCAATAATTTGGGTTGTCTGTTCATCCTGACTCTTCAGGTCTTTTACATTCTGACAACTTCAACCCTGCCTTAAGTGCTTATCGAAATAGTTTAGCTACACTTTCTCTTTTGAAAGAGTATTTTTTATTCATTTTCTCCTTAAGAATGGATGCATTCGATCATCATCTCCTAATGATTGTCTTGGGTGCTCACCATTACCCAGGAAAGTTCTGGGTTTGTCATTGCCTCCAAAAACTAACTTTGGTTGAGAATTGAAAGATTGTTTAACCTTTTCTTCAAAATAAATGGGTTGTTTCCCCTTATCTGCATTATAGATTGCTCACCTTCATCTATTCAAATCGTATGAAGCAGTGTGAGATTCACTTCTCCTTGATTCTGAAAACTTTCATTTCTTTGTTCTGTCTGGATGACTTTCAAGCTTGGAAAGATTCATCTTTTCAAATTTCGCCACCTGAACAAGTAGTTCTTGGAAGGTAGTGATGGAAGTCATGCATAAATAGGGCATCATTTTATCATCATTGTTGTCCATTAGCAGCTGAATTGCATGTTCATCTTCCAGCTGTTGCTCGCACTTCATGCTCATGTCGCACCAGCGAGTTGTGTATTTTGTAACTGACTTATCCTTCTTCCTCTTCTCCAAGGCGAGATCAGCTATAATAGTCTTTTTGACTACACTAGCAAATCTTTTACTAAACATTGTCTCCAACTCGGCAAATGTCTTAACTGAGTCATTTGGAAACTCTGCGTACCATTCAAAAGTAGTTGAAGTTCAGCTACTAACGAACTGACGAAATAACAGTGCAACATTGACCCCAATGTTACCACAAGTTGTTTTAAATTATGCTAGGTGCTGCCTGGGGTTACCATTGCCATCAAATGAGTGGAATTTCAGCACTGAGTAACATTTAGGATATGGCATATCATCTAATCATATTCTGCAGGATATGGACGACCTCTGTTCACTAGTTTCTTTATCTATTCTACAGCTATGACAGCTTTGATTTTTTCACTTATGATGGTTTCGAGCTGTATGGTTGTCACCGGCTCAAATGTGCTCAATATATGATGAGTATGTTGAGCACTCAATTGATTGACTTCATTTCTACCATCACGAGCACATTGTGCTCAAGAGGTCTGTGGTGCGTGCTCAACTGATGGATTGATGGGCGCAGTGTTGGTTGTTTGATGATTGGCTGGAGAAATTGGTGTTGGGGCTGCAGCAACATTCCTCTGCATCATTTGCATCATGAGATTCATTTGCGTCATCATCTGATTCATCTTTAAATTCAACTGAGAGATCTCTTTATCTTTCGCTTTCATCTGCCGCTGCATTTGCCTTTGCACCTGAGGAATGTTGCCTTCATCAGGCATAGCAGTGTCAGCAAATAGCATGTTATCTTCTTCTTGTTCCTCTCCTTGCTCATCACTTGAGGAGGAACTAAAAGGTTCCGCTTCTGTTTAACCTTGTGATGGTTCTTCAATGTGGATGGGGGGTGCGGCTCCATAACGCCTGGATCGGTACTGTCGTACACCAGATTGTTCTCCAATGTGTTGTACCATATACACCACCTCTACCCCCATGATATCTTCTTCATCTTTCTCTTCTTCTTGCAGCCTTATCTCCGACTTGCGTCTCCATCTGATTTCAAGCTCAGAGTGTGGGACGAACCTCTCCTCAATCGGAGGGCTACTATCAAAATTAACTTCTTGAGAAGATCATTTAGGTCGGTGATGAGATTCCCTAGAGGATTCTCCAAAGTGCCGACCACCACGAGCCTCATTCATTATAGCATTCTTTTTAGAAACTCATTCCTGTTAGACCCTGTCATTGGTGGATCTCCGAATATGCAAACCGAATGCCACGCCTTTCTGCTTTTTTGTGGCTACTACTTCTCGAGACTTCGGCCTCCAGACTTGTTTTCTCTTCTGTCGGGACCTTTCAATGGCGGATTCCCGAACTTGTGGTTCAGGTGTCACGCCCTAATGTTCATCGTGCAGGGCTTGTTTGTAACGCTCCTGAGTTCTTACTACCACTGATGGTAGCTTCTGCAGTGGAGTATTATGGGATTCTCTAATAATTGGTCTTTGATATCTCTTCTTCATAAGGCATGTTTCTTTTACAACTTTTAAAACTCTATGTACTCGAGCAAATAGAATTTCAGGTTGTTTCTTTTGAGGGGTTGGGGCTGATTGTTGTTGAGCCCAGAAAGACTGCTTAACGTCACCAGTAGAGCTATTCATTTTTACCCATGTCAGATTTTCAAATTTATTGCGGGTAGAAATACTCACTTCTGATTGTAACACTGGTTGTATAACAGATGGGCCAGATGATAGCTGGTGGGCTCGCAGCTCAGCATTCATTATTCTCATCTGTCTTCTAGTCAGCTTTCCTCCAGATGAAGAAGCTTCAGCATCATGTCGGTCTTGTGCAAAGACAAGGTCGGTAGGGAAGTAGCGTTTGGATGCACTACTAAAATTGTCTGCCCAGTTATAACTCTCTTCATGGCTAGAGCTTCAGCATGTCCCAACCTTTCAAAAACAGAGGCTCTCTTTCCAGGAACCCCAACAGCAATAGCGACAAGAGCTTTGGTAGACTTGGCCTGCTGCACGGGTTGATGTGCAAATTGAGCATGATTGTCGCTGCCAGCGTAGCTTCGGCAATGATCTGGAAAATCCAAGCAACCAAATTGTATAGTAAGATCCGGTGTTGATAACAACATTAGCAGATGTTGGCTCTAACTGCACAAAGGAAGCGGTGTGTTCTGAATATCCATCTGCGAAATGAAAGATGAAAATTAGTAATCAATAACTGATATATCATCACACACTTTCATGATACAATGGTATAAGAACAAACAAGCATATATAATATTAAAACAAGTTATGTATAAATAAAATCTTGAAAATTTCAAATTTATGTTCATTATAAAAATGAATTTAAATTTCAACAAATTTTATTTTATAAATAACTTTAAATTTTAATTTTATTATACTTCGCTGCTATTATAGCTCTAATTCGACTAGCCAAAGATGAAAAGAGAAACATGTCTTCAACGGAGTCGCTAGATGGAATAGTAGATAAGCAAAGCAGCCAGATTTGTTGACCTACACATTCATATCAAGATGTTATAAAGCAAACTCAATAAATGGCAACAAGCACAAATTATGTTTTATTCATATCAATTATCACAGGAAATAATTGAATTAATAAAAAAAAAGTTATATATCAACATTACAAAGATTGAACCGAATTTACTTGGACGATCATTGATATTGCTCAGACGATGTCCGTTTGTGAAACGGCTAGCTCTGATGTAGTCAAAATATTAAGAATACCTGACATAAATATCTACCTCGCATAAAGTGGCACACAAATGTGAGACACACAATTATCTATGTATGCGGGGAGATGACACATGAGTATCGGGGCACGATAAGTGTGAAATTTATGAATATACATCAATATATATATAAACATATATGTATTAAAGTAATAATGACAATTCATCTTCTAATTAATTATAGTCAAATCAAATTAAATATCTATATAAATTAATTAATTAATCAAGTTGATGAAATTATGATAATCATATTTAATTAAGTGAAATTAATGATAAATAATATTAAATTAAATGCTTATCCTACTAATTAAAATATATAATTAATTAGATTTGATTGAATTACATCTAAAAAAATTTAATATATATATTACCCGCAGAACTTTATGTCTGAATTATATCTTATATCACATAAAAATCCTGTAAAGTGATTACATCCATTAAGCTTAATTCATTTTTTTATATATATGTAAAGGAGTTTGCAAATTCAATATAAAATGGATCAATTTTAAGGCCCATTAATATAAAAATATAATAAATGCATGTGATACTAAATGAGTTTTTGTCTTTATATGCTAACTCTTAGTTTTGGAGGAATACCCAATCAGTCATAATATTTTATACGAATTTTTCTTTTATTTTTATTTTATCAAACTGAAACTCCTCTTCCTCGACGTCCAAAGAAATTCGTTTTCAACACTTTTACTCATATTGTCCTTACATCGGTCGCATCCCATCCCACTTGCCCTTCTTCATTATTTTTTTTTTGTAGCCCTTATTTTGAAAAGAACTGGGGACGCATTTCAAAGAGCGCTGCAAGTTTTCCCACCACTCTCATTTTTGTTTCCCTCTGCTCCAACTGCCATCTCGCGTCTAACACTCCGTCTTATCCCCTCCTCACCAGATTCACTTGCTAAACCAACCACTTCCTCGTCGTTGGTCGCAGACGCAACTCGAGCAGCCTCGACTGCATCCTCTCCTCATCGCTAGCCCAGCCAACCCACACTAGATCGTTGTTTCTATCAAGCTCGCCTACATTCCACGTGAAGCCAAAAGTTTTCACTGCACTTACTTGACTGACGAGCTCCATTAAACCTATTACTTTCTCCTTCCCTCTCCTCTCTTTTCAGTTTACAGAAGTTACAAAAAAATATTTATTTATTTTTTTTTTGTTCTCACAACTATCTCCTTACTCCGCATTCTCTCTCTCTTTCCCTTTATGATTTACAAAAAAAAAATTTATTATTTCATTTTCTTTCCTCCAGCTATCTTCAAACCACTCTCTCTCTCTCTCTCTCTCTCTCTCTAGTTCACAGGAACCAAAAAAATAATTATCATTATTATTATTATCTTTTTTACCTCCTCCATGGCAATCTCTCTCTCTCTCTCTCTCTCTCTCTCTAGGGTTTACAAAACAAACATATATATATATATATATATTCCCTCCAACCATTTTCTATCTCTCTTTCTCTCTCTTTCTCTCTCCCTCTCCCTCTCTCTCTCTACAGTTTACAGCAAAAACAAAAAATATATTTATTTATTTATTTATTTTCCCCTCCAGCCATCTTCTCTCTCTCTCTATCTCTTTGTATGATTTTCAAAAAACATGTTAAAAAAAAGAAAAATCAGTGAAATATATTGCGTCGTTGCATTGCCGATAAAAAATAAAATCAAATATTTGAATGTGTGAAATATATTGTATTTGATATTATGCAAGTGTGTGAAGAGTCTATGCGCGTCTGTTAGACGGGTAGATTGGAAGATTCACGGCCATGGTGTTGCAAAACGTTACCCATACGTGTCTTTTTAGGCGGGTGGGCATGCCTAATTTTGGTAGAATTCTCCCCCCTCTCCCGATTAGGGGAGATGTTGCCGAAATTTAAATAATATCTTAAGTGATTAAATAGTCTAAATGAAATTAAAAATAAGTTAAACGGTGATTAAACATTATAATGAAGATGCCAACTAAAGTCAATTGCAAATAAAAATTTTTTAAAAAAAAGGAGAAAGAAAAGAAGAAAGGACCTGTTAGCAAACACTTGAATGAGCTTTCCTAAATCTTCGAAGCACTTAATTAAGAGGTCAATGGTAAATGAGAGGGATGGTGAAAATGACTATCATCCCCCTCTATTTATAAGGAGAAAGGGAATCTTTTCAGAGGATTTATATGCTAGAAGATGAATATGTAAAGACAAAACATCACCTCATTTAAAGCTCAAACAAATGAGCGAGAATAATATATCTTACATGCTCTTTGAAGGCCTTTCATCTATACTCAAAACAAAAATAAAAAATTGAATTCATCATATTAAAATATGTGTAAATAGACTAAATATAATACACATATTAAGACAATTATATATTTAAACATATTATATTGATATGTATAGTTAATTTGAAAAGATTAAAAATCTAATATGCGCACGCATCTCAATGGGATATCACATTTATTGTGCATTATGAAGTGAGTTTGCATGCAGACCTATCAAATAAAAGTGTGTTAGTAATATAATGAGATGAATAACATACACACTACAAGGCAATCACGCACTTAAAACTATTACATCGAGATTTGTGTTGAAGAACTAGATACACACACATCATGAAGCATGTATTTCGAGGCATCATATTCAAATTCAAATAAGTTGTGTCAAAATACACGCAAGACAATAAAATTAGACATACACATTGTGATAATGTTATTTCTATATATTATATATTGATGTGCATATAAATAATTTGAAAATATTGATATTTGCACGCATCACGATGCAGTCTAATACCTAAATTATTACAAGCGACTTGGCATTGTAAATTAATTGAATATGCATATCATTGAGCAAGAAATCAATTCAAATATGGTGCTTCAAAGAAGTGTACAATCTTTCAACAATTTACATTTCGAGGAGCATCTTGAGCTTCGTTCTCGTAAAATGTGCAAATTCTATAAGTTGAATAAAATTCAATGAAATTAAAAATAGACTTATATGGGCCGCCTTATCTATATAGTGAAGTCGTAAGTCCCACAAACTCAACAATCCAATCCTCCTTGCAAAACAGGAGTTGACAGGATTGATTCCAAATCAAATACTCAATCACTAGGAAGAGAATTTGATTTGTACATTTGCATTCGACCATCAATAATTTTAATAAAGAAATTTCATATTTAAAATTATAGACTCTCTATTTTAAGATGGTAAATGCAATCACAAGTTCTAATCATACCAATCTACCAAAGTGATACTTAGATGGATGGGAATTCAATGAGGCAATTACTATTTTAAACCATCTTTCAAATTTCTAAATGCAGTTGGGGTTAGTCTCTCTACAAATGATGAGACGTTGATTATAGATTTCAATCGGAGGGGTTCTATCTTAAAATGAAAGTATCAAATTGCAATATAAATATTAAAATCATATATTCCCAGTGATGGTTGTGTTGATTGTAAAATCTAACCGGAGGGAGTTATTATTATCTAAATTTTCAAAGTATTTATGTTAAAATATCTCAAATCCAAATTCATGAATACAAGTCATAGACCTGATCCTTTGTTAGCAAATGAGCAAAGTTGACAAGTTTTACTCCGATGATGGCTGTGTTGAATAGAGATTTCAACCGAAGAGAATACTTCCATCAAGTTATATTCAAGATTCAATATCAAATCAGATAAATTCAAATTTCATGCAAATACAAAAAATTATAAAATAAGCTTAACTTAATGACTAAATGAAAGTCATCAACCTAAAAAATCTTGAAACAAAATAATACATCCATCTTCCGCAACCGTTTGTCGGAGATGACAAATCAAGACTAAACACAAAGAGTCAATGTCAAGTCACATAACTATTTCATTCTCAATCAATCATGCCGAGAGACGTTGTCCGCGGCTCCATCATGCGCGATAATAACTTCACATATGATGCGATTCGAATCCTCGACGGTGGTTCCGCCAATGACACAATTATATTATTATTCAATCAGGTGTATCCCCGGCCTTTGAAATGTGAATCATAGGGTGCATTTAATACGGCAAAAAGTCCTAAGGTAACTTAAGCTTGTCTCCTTAAACAAACACCACCCCAAGTATACAAAGTTTTCTTGGACGACGCAACATAGACAGGATCCTTCCGTCGGGTCGACTACCTCCTTAAGTAGATTAGGGATCACGACAAATGATGACGTAACATGGGATCTTGATCGGGCGCATCATCATTCCCCCAACAATCCTCTTCAAGTTAAAGGATAATTTATTTCATAAATCTAAATTCCAAAATTCCGCATACTACTACTATATGCTATGCATTTAGCGATCTAACGACTAACCTTAATCGAAAGTTCTCTCTCGATTAGGAGGATATAATAGGTGTTGCGAGGAAACCTGGAACCATATTTAAAGTCCTCTCAAAATGAGGGTAAAATCTCTAGGTAGTATCCTATCTACTATTTCATCTGTCTTCTGAAAATTTCACTGATATTTATATCACTCTCTTAATTGAGAGGTCAGTGGCGAATTTTCGGAGCACACATCATATTTATGCAAGATAATAAATTTTGATTTTTTATGAAGAGGAAAGAATTCAACAAAACATTGCCTACATTCCTCCATCCCAGTACTCTCATACATTGGACACACACCTTCACACCTCGCATGATGCATTGTGTTTGATTTAAAGTGCTTTTTTGTGCCTTCATTGCTTCATTATTCATCCTCATGTGATGCATGTGAGGTTCTACCTTGCCTCATGCCCTTAAATTGGCCTTTATAATGCTTATTGATCTATAAGTACCTACTTCTAATGAATGCTAACAAATCATCTAGGGCAACAACCTAACACTCCTTTTTCCTTGACCAACCGTCACTCTCTCTAGATAAATTTTCTCGTTCCAAGACTACTCCGCTTGTGTCGTCACCTGTATTGAATTGCACAGCTTAATACTCCTTCTCTTTCATATAAATTCCTGCTTGGTCATCTCCCTTCTTGGCGTGTCTTAGGAATTTAATAGATTTCCTTTATTGATCTTCATTCCTATTCAAAACTTGAACAAACCAGAATATGCAATACAATTGATGTGATGTCACACAAGTTCAGCTCAAAATGTATTGTCAACATGAAGATCACTCAAACACCATGCAATTCAAAACAGGCTATCCTGATGCATCTAAAATTCTAATATCTAAAAAGGAAACCCTACATCACCAAATCATTGTATGATAAATATGATGGAGAACAAATGTGACATCACGCAAGACAAGTCTAAAACACACCACTATCACGAAAAACTATCAATTGTTGCACGTTTCACAAAACAAAAAGTGCCAACAAGTCTACGACATCAAAATACCTTGGATAGACACCCATATGGCCTTATCCATCACATGAAGGCGAAATGAGAAATTTTAACATGTGCAATGCAATGATACAAAATTCAAGATGTATGAGAAACAAGGAATCGCATAATGACTTGGATCACACATTTATTTTATATTTTTATCTGATTTAATTTAATTTAAAATTTTAAAAAATAATTAATTAATTGAAGACAACCACATACTTGTCCAATCCTCAAAATCCTACAACCGTGCGTAACATCCCATTATTTGGCTTAAAAAAAAATGTCTTTATTTCCTCACTAGTCTATCCCGGACTCTATCTACTCGCAAACTCCTCTTCATCCGCACCACCTTCAACTCTCCTTAAATCACGCTTGCTCCTCTCATCCTCTCTCATTTTCACTCACCAGATTCTCACACTATCTCCCTCACATTTTGAACCCAACCCAATTCCTCAACCCCTCTCAATCCCTTTGTCCCAAGATCCCTACCTTTCACCACTGCTTTCTATTCTTAATTATATTTTTTTAGCCTTTCCAGCTCAAGACATCCTCATTATTTTCTTGCTCTAACAAAATTATCGAATTCACAACAACTCTCCAACAGTAACCCTTCATCTTCAAGCTCACTGACTAGCTCCTTCAACCTCTAAGCCATCGACAAATCTTCCTCTCATAAATTTCATCTGTTTTACCCTTAATCCCAAATTCTAACAGCCCTTCGGCCCAACTCCATCAATGACCTTTGAAGTCAACCAACCTGCAATCACCAATCTTCATCTTTGTCGTGACAATTGACAACCTCTCACAGCCAATAAATCTTGACATTAGCCTCCTCTATCACTCCTCGCCCTTTTCATCTAATCTCATTCTCTATCTCTCTATCCTTCACTCTCTACATTTATATATATTATATATTATAAAAATTAGACACAAAAAAGAGAAGAAAAAGGGGAAAACAAAAAATATAGAATTCAAAAGAAAAAGAATTTTTCCTCACCATAAATTTCTTCACCACCACCTCGTCATAAAAGGTATAAAATTACAACCTCTAAAATCTCGATTGCAACGTGTTTAGTGTGATGAGCAGAACCTAAGAGTGCATTTCTTAGTACTTGCAGAGAAACATGCAACGTGGCAGGTAAACCCTATTCGCACTTTTTTAACACTACAGTAGAAGTAGTATTGCATATTTCTCATGCAAGTACATCACACACACCTTTCTTGATAACATAGGCAGGTTTAGCACTCCCCGTAGATGTCACCTACATAGGAGAGATGTTGAAAGACCGCCAAAAAGAACACTAAATGAACTCAAAAGGAACAAAATATAGGGAACATGAAAACATGAACATGAGGAAAGAAAAGACAATGAATATTAATAATAAACTCAAACACATAAATGTATGTGCTATATTGAAAGAACAATATTTTATATAAATGAATACAAGAAAGAACTTACAAGTAACTTGCAATGAACTTGATAGCTCATATGCAAGCACAGAGAGAATATATTTACCTCGCCGCTACAATTAGAACCCTAGACTAAACTAGCTTGAATAAATGATTAAATGAATACAACATGCCCCCTTAATTCTATTGAGTAAATCTCCTTGGTAGAGTAGTCTCATTTGGTTCATACTTAATCACAAGTCATCTCAAGTAGTTCCCCAAACTCTCTTTAAACTCGAATGTTTCTTTACCTCAATGGAGAGACAAATATGTTCCAAGTTACACACCTTAGAAAGCAATGTTGGATAGTGTAGAAACCCACAAGTCACTAATATGTTTTCATCATGAGAAAGAACTCTATGTAACAATTCAATTAAAAAAGTGCCAAATTCAATATGATCAAAAACAACAAATTAGTAACTTATCAACAAATTGGATCTCACCAAATGAATAGCTTCATCAATGACATTTTTGTATCCTCTCTTGAAGCGGTGATGCTTTCCTCCTTTAGGATTGCAAAAATCAATTAATCTTATATTTTAAAAGGAATACGTAGACCAAACAATGACTTACCAAGTTTCGTTTCGATAAAAGTGGTCAAGCCATCTGAAGTCACACTATCCGTTACAATAGTTGATCCAGGATGCTACATAGAAGTAAAATACCATCAAGGGGTGACACACATGCTATAGGAAAGTTAAAACGCCGATATTAGCACACATTTAAAAATAACAAAGAACATACTTCCTCAAGCACAATAGCAGACATCAAAGCTATCAGTCTATTGCGATTAAACTCGGAACCAGTAGAATCCACAGCAGCTGACCTGAAAGAATAGTAAAGTGTCTTACAATAACAAGAACAACAATCATAACATCTAGAAGAAGCAATTTTTGCACTTCAGAAGATATAAACATAATCAAAGACATTACTAGAACCTGTCAACGTCAGTGTCAAAGATGATGCCCAAATCAGCTTGATTATCAAGGACTGCCTGAATTATTGCTTTCATAGCTGCTTTGTCTTCAGGGTTTGGAATGTGGTTGGGAAAGAAACCTGATATCCATAATAACATGCAAATATGACCACCCTGTTGCTAAGGGGTGTACAAATTCATTTGTAAAGATATTACCATCTGGATCCAAGAACTGGCTACCAGATGTAACTGCACCTAGAGGTTCTAGTACCCTCGCCTGATAAAGAGCATTTTTAAGGTATAAGAAAGTTCAGAAGTGGACTGGACTAACGTAATTTTCAAGGACATAGGTCGTATACAAAGAGATATAAGCAAAATAAAATGGTGCCAAGCAATCAATGATATGACTGCATTCATATGGATTTTACCGGGACATGCAATTTTAGCTTATACACACAAGGGGATGACAAATATCAAATTTACACACTCCAAACTTGAAATAGGATGGTAAGATAAGTAGAATGATTTTAAGATAATATAAACCGAGTGGGAAAAAATGCCACCTATGTATAGTACAGAGAAATAGTATATTTATTGCCTTATTGAAGGAAAACATACAAAAAACTCCTTTTACCCAGCAAATATGTCCCTACATGTATGGAAATCGCCACAAAATAGCTACTGAGCACAACAGATGTAGGAACAGCACACTCTAAGAGCACAGTAACGATGTGATTTATCGGGAAGTATAAGTTGAATGAATGAGTAAATAGAGCTGCAGAATGGACCAATAAGCAAAGATATTAGACATACCATTAATTGTTCATTTGTTAATATTTTGGTCTAAAGCACATTATTGTATCAAGCATTCAAATCAATAGCCGTATTGGAGGTAGCATTTTTATTAAGAAAGGAATCTTGAAAGAAACAAAAGGAGATTGACAGTTTGAACCGTAACCCATGCTCAGCATTTACAAAATGCAAATACAGTGAATGCATTTCTTATGTTCTTTAAAAATCTACAAGACATACAAATCAGATCAAGAACTTCTCTGAAATAAATCCATATCATTTGGCCATATTTATCCATGTTCAATGATGCAAAATTCTCTCTACCAATCTTCATGGTTTTACTCCGCTACTTTTCCTGATATCATCACTATATAGTCAACTCTAGCATACTTAATGTTAAAGATTTTACAAATAAATAAAATACCATCGCATGGAGATGATCTGCTGTTTAGATTTTGCACTTGCAGTTAAATAACAGGAGCTGTTTTATATACATTTTTTCTTCAACACAACAAGAAAATGTCTTGGAGAAGTAATAGTATTGCAAAAATCATGATTAGCAAAATAATAAAATCTGACTCACAAAATAACTTAAGGTAAATCAAAGGCCCTCATTATCAGTAGATGCATATAAGAAAAGATCAGTGATAATAGGCAAGATGGGTCAGTAAAAGAAGAAAAGAGGGGTAATTTTACCGTAAAGAATCCACCGGCGCCATTACCCGCATCAACAACAATGTGGAATCCCTCTAATGGCTTCTCTGCAAGTTAGGATGGAAAAAGATACTTCAAGAAAATAATGTAAATTAAACTAACTGCATGATTGTTTACATATCAGAGATATCTGATTGCTACAGTGCCTCTTTTATTCTAAATCTTACAAAATTAAAGAATTGTCACTTACAAAGCAGCAATTAAAAATAACCTTGATGTCTCAACAGTAAAGAAATACAAAATCGCCAAGCAAGTGTATAAATCCATCTGTCAATATATTACCTATATTCCCAGCTGCTTTGCGGACTGCCTTTACAAGATCAGAAGTATAGACTGTCATGTATTCAATCTTTTTAAAAGATAGAGATCTATTTTGTACGGATTCCTTCAGACTTTCAGATGAGAACTTCTCATATACAATACTTGCCCGCTCCAAAATGTCTTTAATGTCAGTTTTACCAAGTCCACCAGTATTTGTAAAAAATTTGAACCCATTTCGATTGTAAGGAAGATGGCTGGCTGTATGCAAGAAAGTTTCAGCAAAATAAATAAATTCCTTAAAAATTAATAAAAAAAATACTTTTGTAAAAGTAAGGTTAAAATCCTTGAATGGAGGCATGCAAATATTTAGCTCATATTTTCCCATGTTTTTAGAGTGCATGAAGGTAACCTTGAAAGCATGTACAATGCATGTCATAGAAGATTAAGCAAATATAATCAAAAGCAACGAAGCTTTTAATGTAGCTCAATCTTGTGCAAATTTTTGAAGTGGCCTAAAACAAAGGGAATGACAGCCCTGGAATGGAAACAAAACTAGATAAGCGGTAGAAGTTAAAGCTACAGAAGAAACGAAAATGCACATTTCCAGAAGGACAGGCCACAAATGCGCTTAACATATAATTGATTTTGTTTGAGTTGTAGATGTAAATACATTATACAAAAACACATGGAGAAAGAGAAATAAGCTATGGTCCTGATATAAAAATGTCATCTTTTTTTATCCCTTATCTTTTTAATATATTTTCAGTTTTAACCTTAAAAAAGTGTACCTAATGCATAAAGCTCCTCCAGCATAAGGTCTGGGGAGAGGCTGGTGTATGTAATTATTGACACTCCCAGCTTTGGCTTCCCAAAATATAGACCAATAATGCTGTACCTATATCCACCATTATAACTAGGCAAGACAAAGATATATATTTTCTATTATTTTTTGGTCATCAATCATGTATTTCTACACTTTCCTCTTAAGAAGGCCATAAATTTCTCAGCAACATTTCATTGTTTTAATACTTCATAGTTAACTTTGCATTTGAATGTTCAAAGGCTATGAAATTAAAAAAAACTTCATAAATAAAACATTTAAGCATCACTATTTGTAAACTGTTCGTGGTTTTCAGTGCATTGCATCCCACTAACCATCCAAAAATTGGTTCCTAGCTATTCCTATGGCAATTTATTTCTTTTTCCTATCAAAAGGAAGGTATTAATTCTAAGATTCATACCCTTCTCACTATTTATGGAAGTGTTTCCCAACTGCAACCTTTTCATGCTATACTTCCCATGTTAATCCCACAAATTGCTCCACATCTCAATCTGCTTCCCGCCTCCACCCCAGAACCCAATAAACAAACCAAAAAGATCCATCTTAAACAATCAAAGTTTATTGTACTCAAAGTGTACCACTAGCTCCTCTTCCAAGTAAAAAACATCCCCCAATATTCACACCTCATTTTTTAATCCATTCCAGCTAAACATGAGACATAGGAGAGGTAAACAATCCACTCAAACATATTTTCCACCCACACCATTCTAATTATTCTTCTTAACAAGATCAAGTGAGTAGAAAATTAATCTACCTAAATTGGTATAATGTATATACTATTCTTCTCATAATCATCAAATAGATCCAACATAATTATTAATAAAATGTTCATAATTAAAATCATCAAAATGGATTACAAAGTTTCTAGGTAAACTTCGTAGATAATTAAAACATATCAAAAAAATTTAATTTATATTATGTATATTCTTCTTCTATGATCCATCAAAAACTCCAAGGTGAAGGACAAAACTACATCACCTAACATTGGCTCAACCTACTAGTCATTACATTAAACAACAATTATAGTAATATCTGATGAGCTAGAAGCTCAATAGGATAACAATTCTAATACAAGGTTCTAAAAACAAGAACAAAGAAAAATATGCATGTCATGTAGTTGAATTAACAATAGTATTAGCATTCATAAACATAAAAGCTCAGTGTAGTAATTTTTAGATTAAGATATATCTCGATAAATAAATAAGAAAAACTCTCATAAGCCATAAGCATGAATGATTGTAAGAGAATGAAATACAACTATTAAAGGACAAATAATGTATTTTACTAGGCTAGTCAGATGCTAGTATCAAACTACATGTTTTACTTTCATTTTATATTACATTTTTCTTGAACATACTCTTTGAGATATTACATAATGTATGAATAGATTTCGACATATTTATATCGTTTGGTCTTCACCTAACCCGCATACTAACCATTACTAAAAGTTGGATTCATTCAAATTTTATAGTTATCAATGGCTCAACAATAAATATTGGATTGTTCCCACATAATAGTTATCGAGGGTCAAAAATCATTTTGGTCCTTATAGAAGCTCAACTTTATTCAACACATCAATCTTTATTAAGAACATCACTTCACTACTTCTCATCTACTTACTGATATTTAAAGCATTAACAAGGGAAAACACAATATCAGGAAAAAAATAAAAAAATTCTCTTTAGGCAAATCAAACCTAGCTTTTTTCCAATATTCAATAATGGTGAAGTTTTTGACTAATCAATTTATTTAAAAATAGCATTAAAAGTCATCATAGGTATCACAATCAATTCTACTACTAATTTTCCACCTTGAATATTAATGACCACAATACATTTTTTATTTGCATAAATAGTATCTCCAGATAACATCATAACATGCAATTTACATGTAAAACACGCAATTTCAACTGAAAAATGGATACAAAACTTTTTAAATATAAATGAATGTAAAGCACCAAAATAAAATAGAATTACACTTAATTAATTAAAGGTCAAAAGCATACCTATAACTACTTTTTTGATTCATTAGATTCTTGGAGTATGTTATAAAAATTTTGCTTCCACTAGTAGATTGCTCTTGTTATTTGAAGTTTCTCTTTTAATTTGTGCAAATGGATTTTTATAGAATTAAGATTTACCTAGCTTATTATATTATTGCTTCCCAAATTTTATTTTTGCTAGACTTGTCCATAATACCCTCGTAGTCTATTACTTTTCTTCTCCAAAGGACAGCCCATCCTGCAATGCCCAATTTCTCCATATCTAAAATACTTTCCATAACCAAAAAGACATAGCCCAAAATATATTATTTCATTTGTTCAACACTGGTCACATAATGGATGCTCAAACTATAGTTGTTTATACTTGTTATCAAAATCTGAATTTATTACTGAAATTATCACTTTTATCAAAGTTCATTTTCTTACCTGATATTTGCTCCCAATTCTGCTCAGAATAACTTAATTCAAGTTCACCCTTCTCGCTTTCATCAAAAGGTGCCAAAGCAAGCCTTAATAGATCTATAAGGCCTCCCAAAAAAATTGTGACACTTTTCCTCCTAAGTACTCATAAAACGAGAAGAACATCTTGATAGAAATATAAAATCTGTCACATATTGCATAACTATCATTGATCCTTAAGTCAAGTTGAAGAATTTATCCTGCACTGTCAATCGAGCTAATGATGTAATAAACCAATCCTTTAACACTTATTCAAATCCATCGCATTTAATCATTGAAAAAGGTATCATCCCAAACTTCACACGACACCGTACCTTCCGCCATCTCTCAATTTCTACTTTTAACACAAAAGTCATCAACATCATTCTTCTATTATTAGGGTAAATTATAACATCTATTTTTAACAATCAATCCACAACATTAGCCAACTCACCTGTTCCTTTAAATGTTGATAGTTTAAAAGTATAAATATTCTCAAGTGATCTACTTCACCGTCAAACTCAGATTTCAACCCATTACTTCAATATGATTTTTCAACAAATGTCATTTTATCAACCACTAGAGATATCAAATTCATAATATCATGCAGCTTTTCAAGTATGGCTTCACTTGCTCAATTTTGAACTCCAATTCTATCGAACTATCCACAGCATGCATATCTACTTTTGTGGTTGATCTCAATGTTTAATCATTCATTCTGACAAACATTCATTCAAGCATGAATTATAAATAAATATTTAAATTTATTTATAATGAAATTATTAAAAAATGATCAGGTCATATGTAGGTCACTTTTTAACACAATAAAATCAACTACTCTCAATTAGATCCACATATAGTTCCGTGGTAATCATATACAAGTAATTAATAATATTTCTCAAAATGAGCATAACAAAGACAAAACGTAAATTTATAAATAATAAAACATTGTGTAGAGTCTAAAAACGAAATAACAGCAGCATATCAACTCAAAATAATTTCTGCACTATTTAATAGTTTTAAAAATAAACAAGGTTGCTAAATTGCATGTATAACTGATGGAAAGTTATTTCATTAATAATATTATAATTTTAAGATATAGGTTATAATTTTATGTGCATTACTCTAAAAATACTTGCAAATATTATTAATTCAACCTTTTAAATTAGCTGAGATAATATAAAATATTACTGGTTAGATTATGTCATATAGCCAAAGTGGTTATCAAGCAAGATAAAATATCCAGGTTTATAATTCCTAAAAATATATGATTGTGCCTCTGTTGTAACATAACCTCATAATTTTTATTCTTTGGAAACGAAAAAACAAAGCAAATGCATATCTTTGAAAAACCAAAACAGAAACAATAGAAAACGAAACATAATCATTGTTTATTCTCATAACATCAAATGAGAAAATTCTACAACTCTTTTCACAAGAAATATTTCAAATGAATAAAAAAGATAAAATTCTTTCAAAATGTTAAACTAACAATCTTAAGTCAAAAGAGTTATCGTTAAGCCTACATTCCAATTCAGTTGCATCTTTTGTACAGGGCTTCTATGGTATACCTGTTATCATTATGGAACCATCAACCGGGCATAAAAAGTCATCATTTTCTGAAATGGCGCTGTTGAACATCGCTGGAGTAGAAGCCAATCTGTGTAAACATTTACTAATGGAATCAACAGTTCAAGCCATTCATTTAGCAGCATGATTTTATAATGAAAACATTTATGATGTTAGGATTCAGTCCATGAAAGTAAGTTCCTAAAAGTCATACGAACATTTCAAATCAAACAAAGCTTACAATAACAAGTTTAGTGGTAAGAAACACGTTCAAAGAATGTAAGATTTGGGGAGGGACAAAATTCACATCCTTCCTCTGAGTTGCAAAGAGGTTGTTTCCATGCGCAGATTACAGATAAATTGGGGCACAAAATACACTTATAAGCATCATTTCTTTACTGAACACAATACTCACAACTAAATGTAAAAAAAATTGGTTCAGAAGAAGCTAACATGACAATGAAAAGATTGTTTACTCACCCATAATGAACAACATCCAGTCCAGCACTTGCAAGTCCACGGGAAATGGCATCCTGGAGAAGCAGCAATCAAATTCCAAATCATAATGATGGTGAAATTAGTCAGAACGAGTTAATAAAAATCAATCACAGCTTTCAAACTAGAGTATCTTGATATGGTATGCATTATCAGAATACACCTAACCCTGAAAATTGAATGATGAGGCAAAAGATATAACTCAAAACCATAACAGAATAAAAAAATTGTATGAGCGTCTATATGATTCGCATGTGCTGCGGATAATTCTAGGAGTGTATTGTGGCTGTGTTTGAAAAGTTTAAGATATTGATATCCTTGAGATATATATCTAGGAACCTCTCTAACATGCCAGATAGTGTGGTCAATTACTTTTAATTAAAACAATAGGGACCAGCAAGAAAATACCATTGACATAGTTCACGAATAAAATGGTCGAGTGTTCATCCAAACTGACTGGTAAAAAGGGAAGGAAGAGAGGGGAGAAGGCAACATGGGAATAATCATGGTGGGATTCACTCGGTCGGCGAAGGTGTTGTGATTGTGAGAGATAGAAAAATTCAACAGCATATTAAAGGCCTGCAGGACTGGTCAAATATTCAAGAAGATTTAATCACCCTGCAATGTTTGGAAGGTTGATAACTCTCAGCCTATCCTCCAACTATTTCCATTGCATACGAGCAAAAGAACTGAATAACTTAAAATTTGGAAGAGTCAAGAAGAGCCATGGAAAGTTTATCAACAGAATAGAAGGCTGGGACATCAACCACTCTGATCCCTAACAGAATTCTAGGACTGTCCAAACCGTAGAAATTAATATAGGAACAAGCTTGGCATCATAAACAAAGAAGTAATCATTAATGGCAGCAAATATAGACGAGATCAGAAAAACATAGTAACAAACACCCAATTAAACCATATTGTCAAGCCTAAAGTGATCAAATAATAACACTTCCAAGAGGAGTCAATTTCTAAAATAGCAAGAATGCATACCCCAAATTCTTTGAACTGCAATATTAGCATCTATTCAAGGTTTAGCAAAGCCAGATTTACAATTAAAAAGTTCTCATCAGAATTTGGCAGCTAATGAGCTAGGTCAAATAAAAGTGATAAGGTTGCATCAACAAGTGATAAAAAAAGAGACAAATGAGAGATCATATTTCGGATTCTAACAACAATGCAAGCAGACAGAACAAAATATACTAAGAATACTGAAGCAGTATGAGCATACACCATATTTTACCGAAGTTAGCAGATTGGATCTTATTTAAAAAAATTAATATGATGATATCCAACTGCATTAAAACTATTTAAGCCATTATATATTACAATTTGCTAGGAAAAATTACCATAATAAGAGATGGGTACTAATATGGATATCAAATGGGAAGATTGAATGCAGATAACTTATGAAGCGCCAAACTATTGCCACTCTGCATCTTACAATTTTCAGACTGCTCACTTTAAAAACACTATGCCGAATAATTTTTAGCATAAATACTTGTATAGTTCAAGGAGCGTGGAGCAGGGTGGCCGAAACAACAATAGCACGGTAGCTGAACAACAATAAAATAAAATAAAAGAAAGAAAGATTGCTTTGCAAGTCAAGGAAATATGCAGCAAGAATCAAGTTTTTCCCCATCACCTGTTTCCAAATAAATTATTTGTTATGACAGTAAATAAAGTAGTAACAACTAAATCAGTTAGACAAGAAAAAATACTGCATGGCCTAGTCTCAATAATAATAAAAGATCAGACACAAAACCTGCAATGTTTGTGCAGAAATTCGTGAGTCGTGACCAATTGAAACCCTAAGGCGCTTTGATGCAGATGGTTTCTTTTTTTCTAATAGCCATGCAGCAAAAGCAGCACCAATTGCTTCTGAAACAGGCTCGGTAAGACTGATAGGTTCCCCCTCAACACCCTCAACTGCCACACCCCGAATATCACTGCAGCAACAAATTCAACATTTAATCCTAGAATAACTAACAGAAAACATCATACTGCAATGATGAGGCAAGAAATTTATTATTCAGAATCAAAGGAATGAAGTAACACCTGAAAAAAAAGGCTAATGACAATGTATTAACCTGATATGCTATCAAATGAGAATGCACCAAAAAGTACAAGATAATGACGTGTTTCATTTTAAAAAATGTTATTCATTCTATCAACAATCGATATGAAATTGATACCCACATCTAGAAAAGAGGACCACAGTCAAGCACATGCATGAGTTTCATTCATGAAGGAAACGTTACAACAAACAGCAAGAGGTCATGGTCCTCTTGCTCAGAGATTTTCATGCAAAAACACTGAGAGACATGATTTTTTTATGTGAAAAATCATAAAAGGAAACAAATATAAAATAAAAATGCATTCTAGGATCGTGTTCCCCTTAGATCAACTGAAGATATGTTAGTCCAAGATTGATAGTGAAAGATACTGCACCAAAGTCATCATTATGTAATGGTGCTCTTAAGATGCAGATGTTGATAACAACTAAAAACAAAAGTGGGTAGATCAACCTGAGAAGAATGCAAGATTTTTGTAGCACAGATGATTGGTAAAATGTCAGTAGCAATGTCCTGCTAATTGTCAATGAAATGAGCCTTGGTAGATGTCAGCGCACACAGGATGATAAGAAACAATCGAAAAAGCGTGAATAAACCATTCTAAAATTTGTTCAGGCAAGCTCCATCGAGGTGAAGAGAAAGTCCAATCAAACTGAGTTTTAAGTTGGACAAAAAATTTGATTAAGATCTTGCATAAGCAAACCCTCAAATTTTCTAGGGCTATCTTTTGAATTTCAAAATAAAAAATGTTCCAAATGAATTGACCAAGAAACTCATTTATAGGTTTGTCAAAGTCAATATAGGAATATTTGATTTATTAGTTGATGATTATCAGAGTGAACAGAAGCAACTTTCTCCACCTCGTCATCATACTTTGTATAGAACTAGGGTGGATGAGACATATCCATGGTTGGCCTAGTCAGCCAAGCAAAATACAAAATAGGACAGAGTGACTAACAAATATGCTGCTTTTCAAGTCCTTTTTATAGCCTTCAACAACAATTAAAGTTTATGGCACGTCAAGTAACTTTAAACTCTGTTCTGAACTTTTTCTTCGAGCACTCTATGTTGTTTATGGTCATGAACTTTATCAGTTAACATTGCTTCATTATTGAGTCCATTGAAGTATAACATTGTTGCACTTAACAACCTTGTTATAACTTAAAAGATAGAAAACTCACAATGAAAATGCTGCAAACCACCCTCCAGCAATCTTTAGAAAAAACAAAACAAACAATCATAACATTTTTAGGACACCTGATCATACTCTAGCATTCCTCGATAATGAAAAAACAAAATAAATTCTTCGATAAATATATTTGCATTGTTCAACAAGAAGTATTTTCTAGTGTAATAACCTAATGTTTTAATGAATACAAAAAGTTGTACCTCCCATTCTGCAGTTTTAGAAAGTCGACTTTCTCAGATGATGGAACTTCACTAGTGCTAGTAGCAGCTGAAACAATTAAAGAAAAGAATATGGAATATAAATAGATAAGACAGCAAGCCTTAAAAGGAAGAATTAAAGAAACAAACAAAATACTAGCTATATTAGTAATAACCAGTAGAATTGACTTAGTTAAACATTAAATGTTCACCGCTATGATGTAGAGCTGCAATTCAAAATAGAAATTTAACATTCATATCAACGAGTCAAATAATATTATTTCTTATGAACATATATGGCCTAAAGTCGCCCTAGAGATCAACCTGAATGGTGAATCTAGAACTGACCATTGCAATGAAAATTTGCTCTGCCAGCAATCCTACAAGCTGGTAAGGAATGCAACTGAATTAACCGTGTTCCAGAGTATGCTAGCTTCATACCCTGCATAGGATGTATGCTGAACATTTCAAGGACACAATTGTCCCTAGGATATCGAGTATGAAAAAGGCTATTACATTTGTATTGGTATGAGAGATGTATGATTTCACCAGTCATCCCCAGTTTTGCTGCACCCAAATTTACAAAACTATTACGCATCTCAAAATTTATTTATATAAAGATATAGAAGACATAATAAACTGCTAAAAAATGCGAACAAGTTGCTCCCTGTTTGCTAATAAATTGCTAACAAATTGCTGCCATACAACTACAAACAAACTTAATGAAAGAGGCAAATGTAGCCTTAACAAAGTAACAAAAATGACAATGAGGCCCCGAAAATAAAAAAGAGCTACAATAAAAAATTCAAAATATATTTATGCAATACAAAATACCCAAACATCATCATCATTACAATTACCCTCAACTTAACAATCAAAACTCACTTTATTAATCATTATTCTCCATGCATTCATAAGTGTTGTTTAAGATGTTAAACTGATTTTGTCCAAATTACTCTGCATAACTTCTATCCATGTTACATTTGACCCCTATCCAGTTTCTAATTTTTTCACATTAATTTATTTACCCACCTTATTGGTGCATCTTCTTGCCTCCATTGTATATGACCAACCACCAAATCAAATTTTCACTATCTTATCATTTATTGGTGCTGCTACGATAACCTACTTGTACAACATTACATAATCTATCCATTCTAATTTGCCAAATACATCTTAATATTTTAATCCTATTCTAAGATTGATAAAGAGATAGGATCTAACATAAATTTTAAAAACTTACATATTGCAAATGTAATACCTAATTAGTTTCTTAATTTATTCCTAATTATTGTTTAAGCTAATTAACCCGTCGTTACTGTAGCATGAGGACTGTAGCAAATCCACTTTACTTCGCATGCAACGGTGGGATTAAAACCTTCGACGCGCGTATGGCTGAGATCGACCCGTTCCCCTATTTCATTTCATTCCCTACCGCGCCGGTCCTTCGCGCTGAGTTCGTCTCGCTTTCCGTTCCTGCCCGGCTTCAACGGCTCGTGACCGCGAGCGAGAAAGCCGCTCTTCGCCGTCGGCCGACGGTGAATTGTCACCTCCGTGCGGGCGTTCGAGAAATGCCTTCCCCTGGTCACGCCGCACTCGGTGTAAGCCCGTATGGCCTTCGTCGTCGCTGGGAGCGAGCCGTCGTGGTAAGACGCCGGTTGGGAAATCCGTAAGCCGCTCGGTTTGGGAAATCCCGTGAACCGATCGGCTCGACTCGGAACCGATCGGCTGTTCGATTCTGTTCTGGCCGATCGGAAACTTAAGGAATTTTGTAAGTTCTTAATTTCTTTCCTATCCTTTTCTCGGCTTCCTTGGTGTTGGAATCGTGATTGGGAATTCAAATCGATCTTGTGAGGTGAGTTCTGATATTGAATGGGGATTTAGGATTGACAGTGTTTGTTAATTTTAGTTTGTTGATTGAAGCAGGTAATTAATATTGGCGTTAGGAGTCGTACTCCAGTAAGCTTATGAGGAGATATCAATTTCAGGTAAGATTGGGTTAATTATGAGTTTCATTTATGAATTTATTTATTAGAAATATTTAGAAGAGTTATTTTATAATAGGTTGTGTACGAGGAGGAATCGAGGAGCATCACCTTGACTTAATCGAGGTGAGACATAATTCTTAATTTAAAATTCAGTTTACATTATGTATGTGCTTTACTTTGTATAAATTATGCGAATGACGTATAGATATTTACGTAATATTGAATGCAAATCTGATGTTTATTACTTGGACTATAGATTCGATTTATAATGATTATAAGGCGGTTAGTTAAAAGATATGATTTCATTGGACATATAGAAATGCTTGACAACATGTTAAATGCGAATGTGATAAGCGAGAAATGTCGGAAAATTGTGATAGGAAGGCTATATTCTGAGGAATCTGCCTTGAGATAAAGTTACGAGATGAGTCGTGATTAGGGGATCTTAGTATCGCATTCAGGTTGAGGTTTAGTCGTTAAAACATTGGTGTCGGGAATTAGGTATGTAGAGTATGGTTACGGCGCCACCTACACTTTAGTAGGTAGGGTGTGACCACTTTATATGAAGTCAAAACGATTATAAATGACATTTAAAAATGATTTGATATAGAGCGAACGAAAGCGAAATGATTTAATGAAAATTCGCTCGACATTGATCTGATTATGCACGTATTACCCAGATATTGTTCAGTTATATTCTTATATTTCTACGGACCTCTGATATTGTTCGATTCTGATGTTACATTGATCTGGTTTACCTAGTTTACCGCTTTGTAAATTTTCATGCGTCGATTGTTCTCTTGTCTTGTCTTGAGCTTACTTTAGCATTCTTGTCTCACTTTTAGCTTATGATCTTCTAATTAAAATTCGGAAAATCAGTGGGTAGAAATTTAATCTGTTTTGTTGAATTGTATAGTTTTGGGAAGCTTAAAGATTTTTTTGGGTACGTATTAAATGTCTTTAGTTCTTTGTATTTATTCTCTTAAGATTTCATGCTTAGGTAATTGTGATATGAATTAAGTTAAGTAGTATATGAATTGCAAATAGTTTAGTGATGATTTGATTAGATACACCTTTCACTTGCTCGTTCCGCAGTAACACAGGTTGGAACGTGTGGGTGGAATTTGTGTCCAATTTGTACCCTCCTTGATTTCTTCTATCTCTTGTTTTCTTCTCTCTCTTGTTTTCTAGTGAGAGAAGCTCTCTTGGGGTGACCAGGTGCCTCACTCAGGAGGAGTGGGGTGGTGGTAGAGGAGGGTGGCAAACAAGGTGGTTGTGTCTGGCGGAAGTGGCGTCGGTCGCCTCCTCCCGTGACAAATCGGAGGGAGGAGTTCGAGAGTGCAAGACTATCTGCCCTTTGAAAAGAGGATGATCATCATGTTGATAAGCTCGAGGAAGAAGCCACAAAGCGGTGGATCATCCATGGATTTTATGGAGGAAGATGGCCAACTCTCCATGGATGGTATCTTTGGCCTGGAAGGTTCAAGGATGAACACTCGACCAGTAGAGGACTTGTCCATGATGGAAGCTTGTCCCGTGGCCAGCCTGTCGGTTTTTGGCCAGAAATAACATGGGCGTAGAGAGACTAAGCGTCTTCTTGGCAAAACGGAGGCCCTGAACAGTGAAGCTGAGCGTCTACATGCGCTATGAGGAGCCACTGAGGGATTACTCGGCTGACCAGTATATCTATGACAATTTGGAGCGGGAGAAGCCGCGCGTCAGCGCTGACCAATGAGCCGGAATGTGAGCTGAAGCAGGGAGGAGTGTAATAGGAGATAATCGGACTGATGCGTTATCCTTGGGGAATATGCTAAGCAGCAGACCGGCTGGAAGGAGACAGGCGGGACTCACTTGTCCACCTAGCCGCTGAGCTTGAGCAGACAAGGTGGAAGGCGGAAGGAACCAGCCAAGCAGTGGGACAAGAAGGGCGGGCTAGCGTAGCTTGTCAGGTGGCTAGCGATCTGACCAATGACAAGTCACTTGTCCGCCAAGCGGCGGTTCACTGTCGGACAAATGGTTAAGCGAGACGGCGACATATGGCATGGCTCGGTGGCTAATGCTGAGGGGCCGACTCTGGCGAAGACCATTGTTCTCTGCTTAGGTTCGTTCCACAATATGGCTGACTCCGCTCCTCTACCCGAAGACATTCCTCCAATAAGGGACTATGTTCCACCGAAGTCAAACCCTTTTTTTTTGGGAGTTCTTCCTCCGACAAATAGCCCACTCACTGGACAAAGGCCCAGGACCATGCTTACAAGGTCCACTGCTCCTCCACCACCAAACCCTGTTATTTCCAAGCTTGGAAGCTCTCGGCCAACCCATGGACAGCCGGCACACCGACAAGACAATCCCTGGAAGCGAAAGGAAAATGTTCGACTTCCACATGTGGACAAATCTGAAGCTCTAATGGGAGATGGAACCACCATTCTCTTGGATGATGAGGCCACAGATATTAATACTTCCAAACTGGAAAGAGCATTGGTTGGCAAGGTTATTGGCAAGCGGCCTTTCTTCTACCTTAACAATGATCTTCAACGAAATGGGGTAAATGGGGCAAATTCACTCTCATCATGGTAGCCATTGATTGCTTTGTGCGTATTTGATTGTGGAAGCTAGAGATCTTTGTCCTCATGGGTGGATCTTGGTTTATTGGCAATGTTCTTGGCCTCGACAAATGGTCACCATCATTCAACCCAACATCTTTCCATGGATTGTCTTCATATGGGGCTCCCAAACTTGCCTCTTTTGTATTGGGATAATATTAATCTTGCCCGCATTGCTTCATACATTGGAGCCCCTCTTTGGGTGGACCATCAAACAGACAAATGGGGGCAAAGCCTCTATGCCAGAGTGTGTATCAAGGTGGATCTCTCACAGAAGTTACCTCCTGGAATTTGGCTTCAGGGCAGATATGGCCGATTCTTCCAACCTGTTGAATATGAGGGTATTTCTCACTTGTGTTTCTCTTGTGGCAAAGTGAGCCACAAAGTGGATATGCCACGAGAAATCAGCTCTCTCCTCCTCCACTGGCACCATTCCACATACTTCTATGGAAGAAGCCTCGATCCTGAACCTCCAGGTATAGCTATTACACCTACCACCACTAAGACTAATTCCTCTGCTGTGGCTGCTCAATCTAACAGGGGAAAGGAAGTTGTCACCTCTGAAGGAGTCACCCACTCCTCATCTTTTACCCCATTCGACCTTATCCAAGGATGACTATGGTCCTGGGTCCTTGTGACTAGAAAAAACCCAAACCACCTACTCTAGGCTAACCCTCATGAGGCACTACCCCAAGCCACCCCTACGTCCACATTTCCACCAACACTCCCCCTCACCCATAGCCCAGTCAACCACCTTTATCTGAATTCCTACCCTACGTTGACACCACCAACCCCCCCATTTTCCAAACCACTTCGACCCACTCCATACATCCTCATCCCACACAAGGTAAATCCGGTAAAGGAAAGTCCAAAAAGTCAAAGAAATTGGCAACTGATCTGACAGAGGCAAACCATGAAGACTACACTGTGGGTATTTCAAAGAAGAGGAAGAAGGTTCAGTGGACACATCGGACTGGCGTCCTATGGTTCCCCATGTCCTCCATACTTTTGAAGTAGGGGTGCCCGCAACCTACCTACGTCAATTAACCGGTGGTCATAATATATGCTTTGTTGGCTTCGGAGACAATTGAACACATATCAAGAAAGGAGGTGGACAAGCTTGTTGGCAAGAACTGAGCTTTCTTTGTCACCCTTCATGAGGAAAATCGTGGTATCATCCTTCTCGGCTCGATATTGTGAGCTTCTCTCCTATTCTTTTGACCAGTCATATTTGGAAAAGCAACCTTACCTGATCAAACCCAGTGGATGCTTGGATGGATTTATGCCCATCAAGACTACCATTGTAGAAGACTATTATGGCAGTCTCTCCTTGCACTTGTTGATCACTCTACCCCGACTATTGTGGGAGGGGATTTCAATTGCATCACTTCTCAGGTGGATAAGAAGGGGGGCAAGTCTTTCTCCTACTCCCAGACAGCCAAGGAAATGGATGATTGCTTTATCTCAACCTCCCTACAGGAACTTGACTTCATTGGCCCTAGATTTTGGACCAACAACAAAGATGGGAGAAGTAAAATCAGGTCAGGGTTGGAGGGTTATGGTGAACTCTTTGGCCTCAAATCTACTCAGGACAATAAGGTACAGCATTTACCCTTGCATCGATCCGCCACTTCTCCTCCATTTGTTACGACAGGCCGACCCTCCACAGATGGATCAGTTTGAAGATCATTGGCTCATATCCATGCTTGGCCAGTGTGGCACACACGGAAGAAAAATGACTTTGGGACTAAAGCAGCTATCTTGAACCGAAAAAGTGGTAGAACTATCAAAGCCCTTTACCACTGGAGCAAACAGAAACTTAAGCACCTCCATGCAGAACATGATTCACTCACAAAAGAGATAATGGAGCTACAAAGCGTGGGTGTTCTCCACAAGGTCTCAGACCAGTATATTCTTACTCAGAAAGTCTTGCAACTTACTGCTATTCAGTCCAGATTGGCTACATGGTGGCAACAAAGGGCAAAAGTCCGATGGTTACAGGAGGGGATCAAAATACACATTTCTTTCACTCAGTAGCATCATCCCGCCATAGAAGTAATAAAATTTCTACAGTTCAATTGGACAATGGGACTTTATCCACCACTCTGATATTTCTACCATCTTTACCTCCTTTTTTCAACAAAAATGGACGGCAGGCGGCGTTTCCCTAGATGAGTGGCCAACTATTCCTCTAGCTACTCAGGTTCCCCCTGAGCTCATTCCTTTGTTGAATGCACTGTTTACTTTGAAATTTGGGAGGCCCTCCGATCATTGAGCCCAAACAGAGCCCCAGGAATATATGGTATTACAGCTTCCTTCTACAAAAATTTCTGGCATTGTGTGAAAGAAGATGTGATTCTTGTAATGGAATTCTTTGCTACCTCCCACATGGATGATGATGCACGGCAGACACTTGTTGTTTTGATCCCCAAGATTGGGGAACTACCACACCATCCAAATTCGTCGTCGGTTTATGCTCCACCATATACAAGCTCATTGCCAAAATCACAAATCGTCTCAAGCACCTCCTCCCACACTCATCTCACACGGGGCCTTTGTACCACGGACCATCTCACACCATTGTCTGACAGAAATTATGAACAAATTTCAGCACTCAACCTCCAAGGTGGGATTTATGGCACTTAAGGTTGACATGGAGCAAGCCTATGACAAAATGCATTGGCAGACTCTCTCCAACGTGCTTACATTGATGGGGTTCCCCTCCCTCTTCTCTAACTGGCTTCTGCAATGCATCACATTTCCGAAATTTACATTATTGCTGAACGGGAGGAGATCTGACTGGATTCATGCTAGTGCGGATTAGGGGATGTCATTGTCATACCTCTTTCTCCTTTGCTCAATTACTTACTTTAGCTTTCAAGGGGGGCATTTGGGGATGTCTATATCTCGCCAGTACATGTGTCTCTCACTTACTATATGTTGATGACATCCGATAACTTCCTGAGCAACTCTTGCACATGCTTGAACAAATATCGACCATCCTTCGAGACTATTGCTCACAGACAGCCAACGATCAACCACCTCAAATCGTAGTTATGTTTAGCAAAGTGGCGAACGATGGAGAACCAATCGGATTGCTATATTGCTCGACGGAGAGTGGAGGAAATGGACTATCTTGGCATCAAACTAGCTATGAGGCGACTCATTAAATCGATTTCTCAAACCTACAGAGGGTTCGGAAAGACTTGGCTCATGGGGCGTCGTCATCTCTCATTAGGCGGTGTACTACATTGCAATCCTCACTCACAGCTTCGGTTTATCGATTACCCATACATTGGTTCCCAGGAATGTGTCACAGGAAATTGAGCGACTTTGCAGGGATTTTCTATGGGACCACGACTCCCACTCTAGGGGCATCCACTATGCATCCTGGAAGGACCTCACTACCTCACAACTTGGTGGTTTGGGGTTCCATTGCATCACTGCAAGGCCCACTCCGTGCTTTCCTTTGGGATTTCATCTCCAGACCTTCAACCCTCGCATCAATGCCTTGAACGTTATGGAGCGGTTATGGCATAGAGCATCATCACGACGATTCCAGATCTTGGAAGATACTTGGGGCAGACTAGCGACACCGGGAAGTTCGATGGTTAGATTGAGGTTCTCTCACAGACTTGGCTACATTCACAACCATTGTCCAAAACCCCAACTTTCGTAGATGCCACAGCTCTCCAAAATACCTATGTGTCTGATTTTCTCACGGACGATCATCAATGGGATCTTGCTAAACTCCACCAATCATTTGGCGGATCTTGTTGACCGATTTCCCACGATTCCGATATCATGACTTGGTGACAAACCTCACCTACATTACTTACCAATTGGCGGTATCACTTCATTGCTATATGGCGGTTTTCTGATCGGACCCACACATCCCCGTTGCGAAAACTCAAGCTTCGTCCGCGAGAGAGACTATTTTGGTGGAGACTTAGTCGTGGGGCATTACCAACTAGATGTTGGCTCTCATCCAGAGGCCTGGCTGATGACCAGAGTTGCCCATGGGGCTGTGATGCCATGGAAGACATTGACCACATCCTTTTTCACTGCTCACTTACTTTTTCTGTTTTGCAGGAACTCACCAATTGGGGCATTTCTATGCCACGCTGCACTTTGAGGCGTTATCGCTTTCTTTACCGCACACCTACTGCCGGACCTCTTATGCTATCTACCAGTGTGGGGCTGAATGCCAAGACACATGGGCCTATGCTACTCGGGATCTTGGGCATACATCATGAGTACCTTTACCAAGCCTTGTTCTCATCTCAGGAGCAATGGGATATCCACCAGCCTTACCGGCTGCCTTCTCAACCCTTTTGGACTCCCCCCCCTCCTGGATGGCTCAAGGCCAACATTGATGGTGCTCTCCTCCCCTCTAGTGATGCTGGCATTGGTATTGTCCTACGTGATGATAGTGGCGCTCTCCTTAAAGCGCTTGGGGTACACCTCCATCATTGGGACAGCATATAGGTTGAACTCCAAGCTATGCTACATTTCAGCGAGTATTGAAGCATGGATGTT
Source organism: Cymbidium sinense (assembly GCA_021442155.1). Taxonomy (NCBI): domain Eukaryota; kingdom Viridiplantae; phylum Streptophyta; class Magnoliopsida; order Asparagales; family Orchidaceae; genus Cymbidium; species Cymbidium sinense. Next base: position 22,600,457 of record CM038215.1, read on the forward strand.
GAGTATAAAGGTCTCATATTGGAAGGAGACAATGCCTCTGATTGACTTCCTCCAACAACGACTCCTCGATGACATGGAAGGCATACCCACTTCAACCCACGATCTATCCTTCCTCACGGACTTCCATCGTGCTTTTACACATGTGAAGAGGGCTCTGCAGTATCGACTTTTAAGCTTCTAGCTTCTTGTGGCCTAGTCCTTCTTGTATCACTATTCCTCCATCTTTTCACTCTTTACTTGAGGAGGATAGAGTGTCGCTTTCTTCTTAGTATGTTTTGTATCAAGCACTCTTTATATTGTACTTTTTATTTCTCATTAATGCAAATATGCACTATTTCAAGGAATCGTATTCCGTCGAATCCTGTTCTTCGATTGATAGCGTAAGGGGTCATCCATGACGACAACAAGCCACTTCCTCATTTTAACAATCCTACCTTAGCTCTAATAACTGTATAGCCATACTTATGTATAAATAATCCAAAATGCTTGCCACCACAAGATGAAATGTGATCTTATAGCAATAATAACTCATAATTATCCATTTCAATTACAATTTAATGTCATATATTGAATTGTTATTTCTAGTAATATCGAGATCTTATCTTCCAAATTGACTACACAAGTTTATGTTCCACTTATTTTAGTAAAGATTACACTGAATAGAACTGTATCATTTATGAATACAATACACCTAAGTGCCTCACTATGAATGTCTTTTGTTAAACATCTCCACAAACAATACTAAAATATATAACTTAATTGTAACTCTTGATGCAATCCTACTGTGATTATGATCGCTGCCATCATTGCATAACTATTTCTAATGCTAGTCGATTCTTGAAGACCTATATCATCATACAAATCTTATAAAGCTAAACTTGGTTCACACTCAATATAGATGAATCATTAGCTGTAGGTCGAGTCCGACCAACATAGCCTAGCTCATGTGACCTATGTTTGTAGCATGTTGACTCTTAGGTTGAGCCAAGCAGGTCTCTTGAGTAGTCTAACACTTATAGGCCCATCAAATTTAAAATAATCTAATCAGCTCAAAGATCTTAAACAGTTTATATGCCTATATCCCCTGCATTCCTTAACTTGGTTGATTTAGCACCATGTTTGGGTAAGTGTTTTCGACTAAGTGGCCCCATTTATGAACAATGCCCCTATTGACTTGTGGCTTAACAGAGTGTCAAGTGATTGATTCTAAGGCGATTTAGTTTTATCATAGAAGACAATTATTCTGCAAATCTCTTGTGAAGGTTTCATCAAATCAAAATAATATGTGCGGGCTATAATTTATTGAACCAATCATTGAAGGAGACCCTTTAAGCAACATAAGGCAAATGGTCATCTTAAAACTACCATAATCCACCCCCCACTTCTGATTAAGTTGACCATAACCAAATTCAAAAAGGTTTGATCAAATTTGATAAGGATTAATCAAGTTTGGCATAATCCAATATAGATTATTATCCACCTCAACTTTCATGCAATTCTAAGCAGCAATTCTTAGTCTATAAAAACTTTATAATTGAACTCAACTTGCATCTAATAACCTCAAATATAAAAATAACTTGATTTAAATAAACGAATTATGTCACAATATATATAAATATTGCAAACCTAAAATTCCTTTAGGAGGTCATCAGGCAATTTGACTAAGCGAGAAGAAAATTTCAGCTTGATCCCAAAAAGAGTATGTTCAAGTCGAAGCAAATAGAGCTACAGCTACTCAATCTCTCTAATTCGTGATTTAAGCTAGGCTCAAGGTTTGTCAAACCTTGAGCTAATTGAAACTAGAGTCAATGCCCCCACTTTGAGATGACATCCCAACATCAATGTAGTTTGATTTCAAATATATTTATCTAGGCTTGACCATAAAATCATCTGGACTAAAACCCTGTTTGGCTCCACGTTCCCAGTGCTTTTCGTTCTGAAATGGAGCTCGGTGGTCATTTGGTGAGGTTCTTTCTCGCATTTTCAGAATTTCCATCTTTAGAACTGGTTTTTCACGACTTGAAGGAGAGAGATCCATTCTGCGATTTCATCCCGGCTTTTATATTTTTCTTTCAAAATTACCTTTATAACTTTATAATAATTACACTCTCAAACTCAATTTATGGATTTCCCGATATTCTTCGAGTATGTATCGCAAGGTAAAAATGAGTTGCAGCAATCAGCATTAGGGCTTGAGAAACTATACGCTCTGGCTTCTCTGACATGCGACCAATCGACGACGTCAATCTTCACCATCACAATCTTTGTAAGTTAATTTATTTCGAGATGAGGTGAGAAGAGTGATTGCTTCATGCAATCGTTCATTCTTGATTTGAGCTTCCTACATATCAACATTATTCTGTTTTTCTATTATGTTATTTATGTGGCATGTGATTGTTGATTGCATGAAGGAATTGAGGCCCTCATTGGCTCGTAGATTTACCGTTGTTATTTGTTACATGAATAGTGAGCTCCAAATCGATAGTAATGAAGTATGGAGGATAGCAATGGGAAAAAAAATTCCGATCGACTAGATCATTTGGACATAAATATTAATGTTATGATAACATTAATTGTTGCTAATACTATATTAATTTTCATATTATTTAATGTAAAGTGATATATAAGCTTCTAAAGTAAAATAGTAGACATCTGAGAATTTATAAATTCTTGAAAGTTTATTTGTTGTCATTCTGATTGATATTATAGCTACCGCATACACACAAGAGTATTTCTGTCCATTTTTCTTGAAACTGCTGCAGCACAGTAGATTTACAATTGATTTTTCTAAACAGATATCTGCTTCAACAAAACTAGCTTTTTTGACAGCAGCTTCATAGCTACTTTTTTAGACAACTACAGCTAACCCAAACAAATCCTAACTCAACTTAATGTATGTCTAACTAAACCAAATCAAGCTAGCCAAATTTAAGTCTGACAAAATCAACTCAAAAATGCTTAACCTTGACCCAACATATTCAAGCTCAACTAAATTGTGTTCAGGATTGACCTAAGGTGAAGAAGCTTAATCCTTGACATATGCATATTGCATTAAAATGTTAAAAAGAGCTATTAAAAGCTATTACAAAAGTTCAAAAAAAACCAAAAAACTAAGAGAATGTAACACTCTTTCTATAATCCTCTAAAATGGCAAAAAAAAAAGGTGGAGAAATAGTATACATATGTAGTTTACTATGAATCCACACAAATTTACATTGTTGAGCATGTTTGGAACAAAAATCAGCAAGCTTGTTACCTTCCCTTGGTGTATCATGGAAGAAGTCATCCACTAAACCTAGGCCACTTACATGCAATTCATTACATAATATTAATTCACCCACATGTACTCAATGATGGTTTAAACACACCTAAATTGTTAAATGAAATAACCAGGTTCCTACAAAAATCATTTAATTCCTCCAACAAATGTCTCCGCAATTAAGGGTGTGCATTAGTTGGTCTGAACCGTAAAACCGAACCGAACCGAATTTATTTGGTTAATCTGGTTCGGTTTTTATGTTTATTATTTGATTTTTAGTTGAAATTATGTGTTTATGCGATTTTTTGGTTTTTGGTTCGGTTTTAATTTAAGAAATTTCGGTTTACACCGTAAAATCGATTATTTCGGTTACATAGCTTCGAGTCTCGACCGCTTGAGTCGATTAAGATGCTTCGGAGTTCGGCCTTTGAGTCCTCGACTCCTCGATGGTCGATGCCATACACTTCTTCGAGAATCGGGAGTCTCGACTCTCGACTCTCGTTCCTTAGGAGGGCGGAGGAGTTAGCATATGCCGGCATAAGGCATTCTGCATTCCGAATCGGCCGTGTCGGCGATTCCGAATCTTTGATTTCCGCATTCCACTTTCGGACTTTCGTCACTTTCCTATTCGCGGCTACTCCTTTTTTATTTTTTGCCTTAGGATAGCTGCACCTGAGTTCTCACTCTTCACCTCTGATTTCGAATTTAAGTCTCTTTGAGAGGTAAGCGCTAAATCCCCATTATCTCAACTCCTCTCTCTCTCTCTCTATCACACAATTGTTGTTCTTTGTTGTGGTTGTTGATGGTTTGATATTGTGAGCCTGTGTCGTGGACTGTATGGCTTAAAGTAGGTTGAAGAATTGACTTTATCTTTATTATTTGTTGTGGTATCACTGGTATGTTCTCTGTTATGTCATTGGTTTTATCTTTGTTGTCGTTGAGACGTTGTTGATTGTCTTCCACTTGGACCGCTTCCTTATTCATTTGTGATTTGTCGGTTTCGATTGTAGGGGTGTCCGTGAATTTATTTGAAAATTAGATTTGAGATATTATATTATGCGACTTATTATCTATCCTATTTAGGGTTTGGGATTTATCTCTATCTTGTTAGTTCTTGGAAGAGCCCTTTCTTTTGTGGTATGTTCTGCTTATGCGCTTGTCATTGGTTTTATCTTTGCCAGCTCTAAGACCTAAACTGTTTCTCTGCTAAATTTATAATTATGCTATCAAATGGACCTGTGGCCGACTGGCCGTGAATATTACCTGCTTAAATTTGCCCGTTAAGAATCTCTTTACTCTCTGTTGGGTTTCTCTGCTACCTATGAACATGAAATTACATTCTCTTTATTCTCTATTTGATCAAAAATGATATGAGTAGGCATTCAATATTTCAGTTTATAAGGAAGACAATAGTCATGACAATTAACAATCTGCAAGAAAGTTTATGAACATATATAGTAAAACATATGGTTTGAAAGCTCATTATCTGAGGATAATCCGGTTCTTATCTTCATTCAGTATGATAAGTAGATCGTATCTTGGTGTATAATGTAAGCCTTATGATGTTATTTTTTTATCTTAGTGTTTTTAATGTTATCAAGTAATAATATTGATTTATTTGAGCGGCTTTAATGAAAACAATATTGAAGGGTAATGTTGAGAAATGTGGCATTATATGATAATGTTTGGGATACATTATTAGATGGATGATGGAGTTGATTGGCATTACAATTTGTTAACATGAATTAACATTGTTCAATTATATGATTCATGTCTTTTTTTTTCTTCTCAATATTATAGTATCCAAGGATTCTTTAATTGAAGTAAGTTTTGTTGTTGTAATTTATTAAAGCATGCTTTATTTTTTCATTCTTTTTTTTTTTTTATTTTTTAGACTCTGAAGTAGAATATGTCACAATAGAGTTGGAGATAGTTCAAACATTATTGGTTCCTCCAAAGCGACCACTACTCAACAGTTCAAGTTAGGAGATGTGAGTGTCGATGATGAAACCACAAATTTCAAAGAAAAAAGAAAAGCTCCTCTGACTGATCGAGGTTTGGGATCATTTTGTGGTATCTTGGAAGGAGAAAAATGAGCAAAATGTAATTATCATATCAATGATCCAAAGATTAATGACTTAAAACATCTTTCTTTTGTGTCGTAAGAATCCTCTTAATAATGAACCAAATCAAACTAAATAGCATTCTGATTTGGTGTTAAAGGTGAAGAGTTTTGTCTGGCCTTAAGCATGAGATTTGACCAATAAAATGTAAGAAAAACTTTAGATGATGGTTATTAGATGAATTCAAGCGTGTAGAAGGTTGGGAGTTTAAACATTTAATACCGGTGTTGTCAATGTTTTCAAATACCTTCACGATAGATATTGACACGCGTGATTCTTTAAATTTTATCGAGATGAGAGAAGCAATTTTAAAACATCTATTCAAGTTCTGAGTTTGTCTTACTACGATACTTGGGCGTCATTCAACGAATCTATATGTGTATCGCGCATTTTATTAATGATATTTGAAACTCAATAAAGGAGTTATAAATTTTTGTTCCATCTATAGTCACTACTTGGGCAATAAGTTGAGAAGTGCTTTGTAGATTGGGGGATTGATGTAATTTTCATTATGGCTTGATAATCGTTATTAATGACATCATCACACAAAAAAAATTAAGCAGAGGGAGGTAGTATTACAGATGGTGCTTACGTATGAGATCATTTCACATTATTAACTTAATTCTGCAAGATGGGATGAAAGAGATATGTGAATCATCATCGTATGTTCAAGCGTAAGATATATTCGTCAATCACCAAGCTACAAAATTTAAAGAATCATTGAAATTGAAAAATAAAACTAAAAGCATGTTATGCTTAGATGTTCAATGATAGAAATTCAAAAGATTCAATTTTGGCGAGGATGATGTAGATAAAATCGGTCAGATAAGTATTTGGGTGAAGTCAGTGATGAATGATCATTTTGATATTTTAAATTGGTAGAAAGTTAATGAAGATTTCTTATTCTCTATGAACTCATGATGTTTTATGCTCCAATTTCTACTTTGCCCGATCTTTTTTATAAAGGTCGTATATGATGCATTTAAGTTCATTAAAATATGGCTTCTAATGTGCGATTGGATCGAGCAAAATGGGCCGTTACTGATAAATGTAGAAGAAAATATTAATATGTATAAGTTTGATGAAGGTATTTTTTTATGTTTAAATTCACAATTATTTATTCTTTTTAATCTTAATTAGAAATTAATTATTCATTTGTTTTCACAACAACAAGCCTAATATTGGGTGGGGTCATTTAATGAATCCTTCATCTCCATTGTGTATATTCAAATTCTCATTTAAATCAATTATCTTGATCATTTTTATACATCTTAACCAAGTCTTTTTCTATCTCTATTTTCTTAACATAAGGAAAATCTAATGATCTATCTCTGTCGTCAGACAATAGGCTATGTGTAAACCATTTAAGTCGTTCTCCTGTCTTATTATTTACTTAATTTTTTTTTAAATATACTATTTTTTCTGAGTAAAGCCACTCATCCACTAAGCATCCTCATCTACGTGTAACTTAGTTTTATGCTTCTTTTATTACAATATTTTGCACCATAAATCATTCGCAGTCTTACCATATCTTATAAAATTTTCTTTAAGTTTAAGTGAAACTTTTATCACATAATAGTTGGTCACTTTATCCAATCGAATTCTACTAATAACATCTTCATCTATTTCACCATCATTTTGAATAATGAGCCTAAATATCACGCCACTCTTAATGACTTGTTCACCTAATGTCCCACTACCACTTAACTACATAAAATTATACTCCATATATTCGCTTTAGATCTACTTAACGAAAACCTTTAAACTCTGGTCACCTCCATAATTCAAGTTTACTTGGACTCCCTCAGTCTTATCAACAAGAAGAATGTCATCAGCAAAAAACATATACCAAGGTACATCTTGTAAATGCCTAGTAAGAACATTCATAACTAAAGTAAAAAGATAAGGGCTTAAAGCTGATCCTTAATGTAATCCAATTGAAATAGAAAAATATTTTGTCAATCCTCTTTGTGTTTGGACACAAGTAACAACTCTAGTATACATATCATTTGTTTTACAAATTTAGCAAAATTAAAAATACAAACTTTGGTTTTGGTTATGATGATGATTCAATCTTTTCCATATTGGTTATAGTTTTAAAACTTTCAAATTTCAAATTTCCTCTTCTTTATTACTTTACTTTAGTATAATTTTGTTGTTAGTTTATCTTATATTCTTGTTTTGCTTTTCGTCTCTTATATATCGTTGGATTGTAATTTGGTTGTTGTTAGTTTTATCTTATAGTTTTGACTGTAGTCTTTTTTTTAGGGTTTAGACAATGATAGAATGATGAAATGATCAATATATACGCGGTTGGTGACATTTTTTGGTGTTATTGCTCTTAAGTATTAAAGGCTTAGAGTTGACGATTTCAAAATTATTGATGCGTATGTATATATAGTGATCATATTTTTTCGAGATATTACACTTTGAATCTTGTTAATAAAAGATATTTTTTATAGCTTGAACCCAAACTATAAATATACATATGTATATATTATTTATTCTTGTATATTGAGAACAGATGTTGGATGGTAATAAACCAATTTAAGTCATCCTAGTTGGTATATCACATTCATGTTAGTTAATTGAAAGAACTGAATCTTATTATCTTTGCGGAATTCGTAATTCGATATGGTGTCTTCGAAGGTTGCGATAATGGATGATTTTGCCTTTATTTTTTTGGAGTTTTTTTTTTCATGAGTGGCAGCTGTTGGTCTCTTCAAGATTTGATTAGCTTTGGTATTTTCAATATTTTTTGGTTATTTCTCCTTGTTTGTGTCGGAGATTCTTGTTGATTGGCTGTTTTCTCTTTTGATTGGCATGAGGACAGCTGCTTTATGGTTTTTCCTTCGACATGGTTATGGTGATTTTAATAGTAGATACTTGGTGGCTTTTTTTTTGTCTGTAAGTTGATGGCATCATTTTCTTTAGTTCGTCGGTGTCTACCGATGTTTGGTTATGGCTCTCCCTTAGAGCTTTGATATCTATTTGAATGATGGTTGTTGTTATTTTTTCTTTGTTTTAATCTCTTTTCAGTTGTATTAGTAGTTCTATGCTTTGGAATTGACTTGTCTTTTCAATTCTTCCTGGCTTTGGCTCATCAGACCTTGATGTATCTTACGGGTGGTTTGGGTGTTTGATTGGTCTGTATGATTTTTTGTTGATTGTTTGACTGGTTATCGGACATTGTTTATTTGTTCTGAGTTACGGAAGCCTTTGTCGCTTTCTTCGATATGTTTAATATGGTCCTCTTGCCCGGGATAGTCCACCAACCCTAACTTGTCTGTCTTGAAATACTTTTCTATTGAATCATGAATGTTTCTTTTGTGTTGCCAAATTCTCGTATTTTTATTCTAGTAAAATTAATTCTTCTGGTTATGGGCAATCCTCTGGGAAGGTCACGATCTATGATTTTTTTGAGCATGAACATTAATTCTTAAAATTATTGATCTTTTCATGAACTCTTATAGACATGGGGTTATTATGAATCTTGAAGAACGATCAAATATGGAGATAAATATATTATTTTATATGAACAATTGTAGGAAGTGGCTGAACATCGGCGTCGCGTCTGTGAGGGTTGTGATCTGCGTCTATTCTGATAAAATGAATTATGTTGTCTTATTTTTTCTCTTTCTTTGTTAGTTGTTTATTATTTTTATTTGTATATTAAATTGTATCAATATAAAAAACTCTTTACAATATACATATGGTTAGTTTAGTTAATAAAATTTCTCCTTTTTTGGTTTGTAACTTTAAAATCTTTATTTTTTTTAATTTGTGTATGTTATTCGGTTTATGAAAAATCGAACCGAATAAACAGAAATCTAATTCGGTTTATTTGGATCGATTTATATGGTTTTTTTGTGCTAATTTGGTCGGTTCAATTTTTTAAAAATTAAGGTTTGATTTATTTGGTTTGACCAACCCAAAAAAACCAAACCGAATGCTCACCCTACCGATAAGAGCTAACTTACTTGCCTTCACTTTTACATTAGTGAAGAATGGAATGTAAAACATATGCCTTAATCTCCTCATCCATGAACATGCCTCTAGTAGTAGCACTCCATGTGATGAAGACACCGCTTGTTCTTGCACTAGCCACACTACTCTACAAAGATGAACTTTAGCCTTCTACAAAAAGTTTGGAGCTCCTCCATTCACTCCTTCAACCATGCAGAAAAACAATGAGGGATGTTTATAACATCAATCTCTCTCCACTCAACACTCATAGTTGCACCCATCATGGATCTCACCAACCCTAGCTAGGGGTGAGCATTCGGTCGATTTGGCTTATTCGGTTGATGTTTTAGTCAAACCAAATAAAACAAACCTTAATTTTTAAAAAATCGAACCGACCAAATTAGTACAAAAAAACCGTATAAACCGATCCAAATAAATCGAATTAGATTTCGGTTTATTCGGTTCGGTTTTTCATAAACCGAATAACATACACAAATTAAAAAAAATAAAGATTTTAAAGTTACAAACAAAAAAAGGAGAAATTTTATTAACTAAACTAACCATATACATATTAATTTTTCTATTGATACAATTTAATGTACAAATAAAAATAATAAACTAACAAAGAGAGAAAAAAAAAAGACATAATTCATTTTATTATTGGCGAGATAAACCACAACCTTATGTTTAGCAGCGTCGATCAAGTCTTGGTACTTCCTAAGTTGTTCATATAAAATATTCTCATCTTCCATCTTATTCCTTCAATTTATAGATCCATGTCTCATAAATTAAAAGATCAATAATTTTATTATTTATTCAAAAAATTGCTATAAAAGATCGTCATAATCTCAGGAGAATTGCATAACCGGAAGAATTAATCTTTTACTAGCGAATTTGGCAACACGAAACATTCATGATTCAACAGGCATTTTTTAAGACAAGTGGAGTGATATTGGGGATATCGAGGAAAGGAGCCTGATTAACAAAACAGAAAACAATGACGATACCAACAATCACAAACAAATCATCAATCAATCAAAACACGTGATCAAAGATAGATGATAGAAAGAATTGAAAAGACAATAAAGAGATTAAAATAAAATAAAAATAACAACAACCATCATTCAAATCATCAAAGCTCCAAGAAAGGAGAGCCACAACCAATCGAGAACTAAACTAAGTAAAAAAAGGATCATCAACTTAACGACGGTGAAAAAAAGCCACCAAGTATCGTACCATTAAAATCCATAACCATGTCGGGAAAACCATAAAAGCAACCATACTCATGTCAAAAAATCAATCAACAAGAATCTCCAACACAAACCGAGAAATAATCAAAATTATTGAAAATACCAAAGCTAATCAAATCTTGAAGAGACCAACTCATGAAAAAAAAACCAAAAAAAAATGGCATCCATTATCATACCTTCGGCTCATCTTAAGAATAAGATTAGATTCTTTCAATTCAAGCTTGTGATATGTGATATCTTGAACTGGTTATGACTTAAATTGTTTATTCATCCAACATCCCGTTTCAATATTACATAAATAATATATGTATATTTATAGTTTAAAAACTATAAAAAAATATCTTTTAATATTCTAAGTGTAATATAAAATATGATCGTATATACATCTGAGTCATCGATAATTTTGAAATCATGTTTAAGAAGACTTAAGAGAGAATATCACCAAAAAAAATGTCACCAATCATGAATTGATCATTTCATCATTATCATTCTTTTCTAAACCTAAAAATGTAATAAAACTAACAACCAAATTACAATCCGAATATAGAGATGAAAGCAAAAAAGATAAATAACAAATCTTGTAGTAAAGTAATAGTTGAAAGGAACCATTAAATTTGAAATCAAGGATAACCCATATTGGAATCATTCGAATCATCATCATAACTGAAGTTTGTTTGTTAATTTTGTTAAATCAGAAAACAAATAATTAATTATTCTAATTAAGATTAAAAGAAAAAATAATTGTGAATTTAAGCATAAGAAATACCCGTGAAACTTGTCGATGTCTTAATATTTTTTCCACATTTCTTTAATTAAGATTTTGCTCGTCGTCGCGTGCATATTAGAGAATGCGATCTTTGGGGATAATGAACTTAAATGCGAAAATACACTCGATTACGAGACAACGGTAGTGGAGCAATTAAAACATCACGGCATGTATGAGAGAATAGAAAATCTTGGTGCGTGCATTTCCACCAATTTAAAATATCAAAATGATCATTCATCACACTCTCTACAATACTTATCAAGATCGATTGTTATCTACATCATTCTTGTCAAAATTGGATCTTTTGAACTTACATCATTGAATATCTTTTCAGGATTGGTTGTAAAAACTGACTCTTCGAAAAATTTATTTCATGGAGACCACTTCCTTTGGCTTTCACCAAAGAACTTTATTTTAATGTAACATATCATGATGATCTAATAAGTTGTCTTTGAGGAACACCATGGTCCTTCACATATCCATATATAGCACTTGAATCGGGGATCTAAAACAGAGATATATATTCAAATTCATTTTCTCATGGCAATATCAGCAAATTTTATCATCATTTTAAAAGTATTTCTTACATTTGGGTCAGTATCCATTTGCAATTTTGAAGAAGAGAACTTTGCAATTTCGAAAAGTATTTGATGTCACATCTGAAGATAAATTCTTAAAGTGAGTTCATAAAATTTTTCCAAAATGGACAATCTTAACATTATTTCATCATCACTTAAAACAATTTACATTATGACATTCCTCATCATCCAGTTCGATTTAAATTGAGTGTCAATCTCCCATCTTTCAAAAGTCTCTCCAACTTAATTTGCATTAACATTACAAATGTGGAATTCCATCTCATAGAACATCTAAGCATAACGTGTTTTAGTTTTTATTTTTTGATTTCAATCGTCTTTAAATTTTTGTAGCGCTGCGGTGATTGTGAATATATCTTCTTTTCTTGAGATGATAGGCGATTCACATATCTCTTTCGGCCATCTTGCCTTGATTAAGTTAATAATGTATTTCTGGCATCTCATATATAAGCGTATCAGAATCTTCTCTCCCTCCCAATTTTTTTTGTAGGTGTGTGATGATTTCATTAATAGAAACTTGCGTTATCAACACGGTGAAAATTGCATCAATCACGTCTGGATTCTACCTTATTGCAGTAATTCTCACTGTGGTATAGATGGGACAAAGTTTATAATTCTTTTATTGAATTTTTTAGGTCATCATCAATAAAATGTCGGTGATACACATATAGTTAATTCGTTGAATGGATGTCCAGTATCGATAGTAAGACAAACTACATGGCGGGACTTCTTGAATAGATGTTTTAAAATTGCTCTCTCATCGATAAAATTTAAAGCGATCACGTGTCGATATACATCGTGAAGGTATTTGAAATATTGGACAACACGAGATATAAAATGTTTAAACCCCCCTTACACATGCTTGAAAGGCAATTAAATAAATATAATTCTTAAATCTTTCCTTATATTTTATGGTCAAATCTTCATGCCTTAAGACTTTAGCTCTTCACTTTAACACCAAATTGTAATCTAGTTTAGTTTGATTTGGTTCTATTAAGAGGATTCTTATGAAAGATGTGCTTAAGTTTGAAGTGTCGTTAATCTTTGGATCCTTTGTGATATGATTTTCCATGATAATTACATTTGCTCATTTTTTCTCCTTCCTCGTTAGTATACCTCACAAAATGATCAAACCTCGGATCTAGGTCAGGAGCTTTTCTTTCTTTGAAATTGGTGGTTTCTCATCACTCATCTCGTAACTTGAACTTCGAGTAATGGTCATAGCTTTGAGGAATAATGTTTGAACTCTCGACTTGTGACATGTTTTACTTACAGAGTCAAAAATTAAAAAAATTAAAAATGAAAAAAAAAATAAAGCATGATTTAATAAATTACAACAAAACTTACTTCAATTAAAGAGCGGCTTGGATCTTATAATATTGAGAAGAAAAATACATGAATCGTATAATTGAGCAAGTTAATTCATGTTAACAAATTGTAATCTCAATCAACTCCATCATCCATAGTAATGTATCATTATCATATAATGTCACATTTCTCGACATTACCCTTCAATATTATTTTCATTAAAGCGTCATCAATATTATTACTTGCGTAGTTGTATTAAAAATACTAAGATAAAAAAATAACATCATAAGACTTACATTATACACGACGTCGTCTACATGTCAAATGTAGAATGAAGCGTAAACAGATTATCCGAGATAGGCGATAGCTCAAATATATGTTTTTTATTATATATGTTCAAACTTCATTGAGATTGTCAATTATCGTAGTATTATCTTCCTATAAAGCTGAAATATTGAATGCTACTCATATCATTTTGATCAAATAGAGAAAGAGAAGTAATTTCATGTTCATAGTGAAACCAAACAGAGTAAAGGGATTCTTAGCGCAAATTTAAGCGAGTAATATTCACGGCCGGTCATTAGTCCATTTGATAGCATAATTATAAATTTAGCGAGTTTAGGTCTTAGAGCAAAGATAAAACCAATGGCGTAAGCGCATAACGAAGAACATACTGAAAGGGCTCTTCCAGTAACCAACAAGATAGATAACATAAACCCTAAATAGTTAGATAGCATAAGCTGCATAACATAATATCTCTGAAATCTAATTGTCTGAAATAACTTCACGGGCACCCCTACAATCGAAATCGACAAATCACAAATGAATAAGGAAGCGGTCCAGGCGGAAGACAATCAACGTCTCAAACAAAGATAAAACCAATGGCATAATAGAGAACATACCAAGCAACAAATAATAAAGATAAAGCCAATTATTCAAATTTTGCTTACATGATCAACACACAGCTCACAATATCAAACCATCAACAACCACAACAAAGAACAACAATTGTGAGAGAGAGAGAGAGAGAGGAGAGATAATGGGATTTAGCTACCTCAAAGAGACTTAAATTAAATCGAGGTGAAGAGTGCTGACAGAACTCAGTAGGATCAGAAGCTATCCTAAGGCAAAAAATAAAAAAGGAGTAAATGAATAGAAAGTGACGAAAGTCCAAAGTGGAATGCGGAAATCAAAGATTCTAATCGCCGGACACGAAGCCGGATTTGAATGCCGAATGCCTTATGCTGCGGCGCAAGTATGCTCTAACTCCCCCTCCTAAGGAATGAAGTGTGAGAGTCGAATCGAGAGTCGAGACTCGATTCTAAGAAGTGTATGATCGACCATCGAGGAGTCGAGACTCAAAGCGTCAACTAAGCATCTTAATCGACTCGCTTGAGACGGTTATGTAATCAAATAATCGATTTTACGGTGTAAACCGAAATTTCTTAAATTAAAACCGAACAAAAAACCAAAAAACCGCACAAACATATAATTTCAACCAAAAACCAAATAATAAACATAAAAATCGAACCAGATTAACCAAATAAATTCGGTTCGGTTCGGTTTTACTGTCACTAACTAATGCACACCCTACAAGACCCTCCCAATGTCACACCCCACCTCCAAGTGACGACTCCTCATCATAAACCATCACTCACTGCCTCCACTCGCCTAACTATCGAATTCATAACAATCACACATTCCTCCTCGCAAATGATTAATAGCAACACAGCTAGCTCCCTCATCTTGTTGTACGAAGAGCCATATGCAAGCACCCACCTCCAATTTGGTTGTCGTCCACCACTGCCTTCATGCAGACAACCATTGATCTTGTCTTCTCTTGCCTCCCTACTCTCTATCTCTCTCTTACACTTTTTCTCACTTCTTCCTCTCTCAACCCTCACTATCCTACCATCTTTCCTCTGTTTTAACATCTCTTATTGCTTATCTCTTTCTTTTCATGTCCCTCTTATTCTTTCCCTTTCTCTCATGATCTCTCTTTATTTTTCTCTCTCCAACGCACACTCCCCCTCACTAACTCACTCTTGCACTAAGATTTGTTGGAAGAGAAAACAATAACATGTGCACCATCAACACAACTCAAACTTCCACATAAAATCATTAATGGCTTGCATTCAAACGTTATTAATGTTGCATGCATTCACAATTGATAATCTCATCGATATCACAAATTCACGTTCAATGGTTTCATCATATTGCATGCATTCGTGTTCAAAAATCACATAGACATTGCATGCATTCGTGTTCAAAAACCACATAGACATTGCATGCATTCCAAGCTCAATTTGTTCATCAATATCGCACAATGACTTCACCACACACACAATTTACAACTGCATGCGCCCATGCAATAATTATCTTATTATTGTGTATGCATTAAAAGGTACACCTCCAAGCCCTCATACATACCTTCATAGCATTGCTAGAAGCCCATGCACATTCATTATCAAAGTAATATATGAGATATACAATAGCGCACATTGCCAAATAAAATTATGTGTATATTTGTATGTACAAGTCCAGGGACCCATTCACGCCCTTTGTAGTGTGGTGGAAAGAAACTATGTTTTTGTTATCACCAAAAGGGGGTATAATACCAATGCATGTCACTGATTATGTGTTTGTGCCTTTATTGTTGTGGAGGGGAATTTTGGTTCCTCGTTGGTCATATGCAATGCCTACGTTTGCCTTAGTTGGCAAGGATAGGTGTGTCATTAGCTCCCTTCAAGGGGTATTTGAAGTGGTGCCTGGAATTTTATGCCTTGCTACTTTCAAAAAGAAAAGAACTCACCCAATGGTGAATGCATTAGGACTCATCATTTAGTCTATAAAAAAATATAAAGTCAATGATATAAGAACATGATATGTGCTTGTAACCCTGTTACTAACATTTAAAGTAGCTTCATCTCATTTTTAAATGAAAATTGAGAAATTTGAATGCATGAACCTACACATGGATCGTTGATGGTTCCTCCATTGTGTTTATATACTATTCTTGTGAAAGTTAATTTAAAGCAGCTCTAATGCAAAAACTTCTCCCTCTAGTTTTCGCTACTTAATTATAGTCCATGGAAAATAATCTTAGCTCCATTATGTTAGCACCTCTAAGGAAGACTCCGCAATGCCACTGAGTAATAGCAATGGTACATTTCATCCATGTATTGGATCCATGTCTTCTATCTTCTCAGTATTCATTGAAGCTATGACAATTTGCCTCTCAATCTAGTTTTCTACCAAATCTATTTGCAACCCACATGTGGGATGAGATTGGGTATTTGTCACATTTGATATGTTTGATTCTTAAGGTTGTTAAACGTGAAATGCAATGTATCAAAATCAAGTTATTTGCAATTGAAACATAGAAAGTGCTTCTACTTTTATAGTTTTTTAAGATGTATCTCAGTTTTGATATCAAGTCCCTTGCAAATCATTTATTTCATATGCTATTAACCAAATGTTTGGATATTGAAAGTAAAGCTTAATTGATAGAAAAGTTGCTCTAAGAGGGGAAAAAAAGCATTTATTTACCATGATGTGCATGATGATGTCAGATGTCTTCATTTAGTCATTACTTGTGATAAATGCACTTTAGTTGTTTCTTAGTTGGTTACTCAGTTGATTGATTGTAACATCTAACTTCATCTATGTTTAAATTTCATATTACTATCAACTATGCATATGGCTTCACTGCTATCTAAGTGGCACAAGATTGTAAGTAATTTTAGTGCCACAATTGTTTATCATGTTTCCAGTAAAAGCCTACTTAATAGCAACAACAATGTTAAGAATTTCCTCATTTCCCTATATGCAATGACGATATGCCTTGTATAATTGCCAAACATCTTTATGAATTTGTTCAATATTAACTTTCATTTAAAAAGGTCAGTTTGGGTAATTGGAAGTCATTTATGTTTTGCATCATGAATATATATTTTTGTATCACTATTGATTTTCTACTTGGTTTTCATTTATGTATTGTGCAATATTAGCTATTTTGTCTTAAACATAGTTTGCTTATGATGATTCATTATTCTAGTATTATTTCTTAAGAAATATTTCAGGATAACCTAATTGACTATGAATCTTTGAATTGGCAAAATAAATTGATATTTCAATCATTAGATCCCAATAACATGTGCAACTACTGAACCAAAAACCAACTCACTTTTAACTCAATAACAAATTTTCGCAAACACCATCAACAAGTCAATGTATCAATAGCTATCAATAAGAAAAAATTGCAAATAAATTCCAAAGCTTCACTCAACGATTTTGTATTTGGAAAGTTGAGTGAAAAGTTACTGTTATAAAAGGTATGGCCTCGAAAGTAGAAACAATGTTACCTATCCCATAGAAGTCTAGGATGGATGGGAAAGCCCCATGCTTGCATTGTTTTTTTCATTTGGGAGAACTTTGGCATGCCATCACCATATTAACATGAACAACAGTGCAGCACCAAAAAAGCCCTAATCTTGTTAGAATAGACCAGGACAAACTCATGAATTTTATCCTCAAGGAAAACTTTAAAATGACCTTAAAGGATTTCAATTGGAAAATGGTACAGAAAAGTGATGCAAAGTCTTCCAAATGCTCCATATTCCTCTATTTTTATTCTATGAAATTTTCTCTCTCTAGATGCCCTTTGATTGTCTTCTTTTCATCAAAAATAATATATCATCTAGATAAAACTAATGGCTCAATTGCCCAAACAAGCAACCAAGTCAACGTGTTATATGACGATATAACACTTGCATCAGATCCCATCACTATTTTACTTTGTTTTGATTGTTGTTCCATTTCAGTAACAACGTATGAATAGAATGATGCAATGAAAAAAATTAAACTAGTGCATTACCCTCACACAGCACAAATAAACCTTAACAAAAACTTTAGTGAAATTCTATATAGACCTTAAAAATACTTGTAAACCTCGTTCCAACCAATCATTCAACAAGTGCATTGTTCGTGATGCTTAAGCAACATATTTTTTTTTCTCACCATTCGGTGCAACTGATATCAAGCCTCTGTTTCATTTTTCCTTAGATACTAAGAACAGATAAAGTGGGCATGTTTTTGCGGTCTGTGTTTTGGCAAAATATTGCTTCCTCTAACGTCTTTCCGTGAATCTCTGAGAAGCCTAGAAATCCAAGTTTCAATAAAATAAAGCAGCTCGAGAAGCAAAAACAGATGATAATACATCAGAGCCAATGTTGACTTGATTAAATTTACCCTGATCATCTCTCCACATCATCGTCGACTAAGTACCTCAGATGAGAGAAATCCGACAAAAAAAAAAAAAAGAAAAAACTAGTTCTAAGGTTTTGTAATAATTCAACTATGCAAGTAGGACTCCAGCGAATGGGAACTAAAAAAAACGACCGTAAAGAAGAAAAGAGAGATCGAAATGGCAAGAGTAAAACCTGCCATCCCGATTGAAAGAACTATAGGGCAGCTTCTTGAAGAGAAGATGACCGAGCGAGTGTCTATAGGTGAAAGCCTCGCTTCCTGCTGTAACCCGCTTTTGCTTTAGACCCTTGTTATAGACGGTAAAAATGCATCGGGCAACTTAGCAAAACTAATTTTTCTATGATGAATTTAAGTAAAATATAAAAAAGAAATTTTGATTTTATTTGACTAATAATGGACATAATAAAATAAATATATATTTTTTTTCTAATAAAAACATATCTAACAACTTCATTTTAGATTAAAAATTTGAAGTGCAAGACACTTATTTAAAGTATAACTCAAATTATATAAGTTAAACTTTACTTTATAATCTCTATAAAATTAAACACAATTAGATATGACTTATAGAAGATTTTTCTTAATTAGATAAATAATATATTATAGTACTTATATCCACAATCGCTATTTTAAATAAAATATAAATGACACATTAAATAATATATGCAAGCAATGCTTTTAAATAAAATATAAATGACACATTAAATAATAAATGCCATTCATATCTTATTTGAAAGTTTAAACAAGATTCAATGATGGTTCAATCATAATTTGAAGACGTTCGATCATGGTTTCATCATATATGGAGATGGTCGATCATGATTTTGAAGTTATTTTGGTGATAGTTGTAATAAATTCATGCAAGATAAAATCTCAAAAGTGATATCTTTGGGACGGTAGGATATCACTTTAGCGTTATCACTTTTAGCGGTGCGATGCATCTCATGATTGGGATCAGTGTGTTTATCACGTGATATCACTTTAGATAGTATCACAGCGCTTTTCTTGTCTTATGATGACTAACACAATTTTAAGTTTAAGGCATTTAAAACTAAACAATGGAATGCATATTATCACATAACGTCGAACAAATGACGAATAAAAAGATCATCATTATAAAACTTTATGTCAGTTTGAGCACACATGCTCTGGCATAACTATGCAAGAGAGTAAAAGAGAAAGGTTAAGAGAGCTCATCCAATCAAAATATTTCATAACCATTCAATGAGGGTTTTGACTTCAATTTATAATAAGAAGTGTATTTTGATTCTAAGTAAATTTTTGGGGATATTTTTCTAATAGAATAAAAGATATCTGTATTTCTATAATCACGAGTAATACGAGGCATATAAATTCAAAAAATTTCTCATATACAAACTAATTTTTTTAAAAGAATGATTTATATACATACCACATATTTTTTGTATATTTATATATCTAATAAATAAAATTTAATATTTATATTTTTAATACTTTACTTACATATAAAATATGTATTCATCCTTATAAAAATAATAATAGTAATATTCTCTAATAATATGTTAAAAATTCAAGTATTATATATAAATATTAAAATTTAAATATAATGTACATAAATATATAAATTTTATATAGTATAAATGTAAATGTTCCTTGATCTCACAAAAAAAAAAGCTTTGCACAACATATTTATATACATTAGCTAAAAGGTCCCCCTAAACAAAGTTTTACACTTCATGCCCCAGAATTATACGGGATCGTCTGCCTCCCATCAGCCCCACCCTTCTCCTGAGTAGGATATCTGTAGTAGCGAGAGGCACGAGGAATAGTTGGGGGAAAGGAAGTTCCCAATATGCGGACCGTTGTTCCACTGGGTCTTTCTCCCTCGCCTACTCCCTGCCCTACTTCATCTGCATCTTCCATAGCTGCCAAAACGCCGATTAATCTTCTCAGAACACCTTCCGGCTCTCCACCTAGGGTTAAGTTATTTGAAAAGGGCGTCCGAGGAGCACACTCTTCGCAATTCTCCGATCCCGGGATCCCCTCACGAGAAGGTGTGGCCACTTTATACGATCATTCTCTGTCCTCTCTATCTGTTTATCTCCCTTTTGGATTGTTAAGTTTTTTGAGTTGACTTGTTTCCTAACGTTTAGTTTCTTCCAAATTGAACCTCACGCTTCCAAAATGTGGGATTGAGAATTGCAATTGGTATATTCCCTCACGTTACCGAAAGCAGTATAGTTTTTTAGTGCACTTGATTTTGATTCTGGGTCGTCTTATGAGGATACAGCCGAGTACGCTATGGTTATCTTGAAATGATAATTGTCAGTAGGATTCTAGGCTTCGGAGACATTATTAGATGTCGATAGCACTGTGTGGATACGTATGGACAATCAATGGGGAGTGTGTGCATAGCTGCATACAACCTTCTTATCGGTTGTTCCTATGTCTTCTGCCCTCACCTAATAATTTCATCTAGCTTGAGGCACATTTGGCAGAACGATTCTGCTAAGGTCTGATATTTTCACTTCATTTCGTTTGCTCAATATTTCTGTCATGTTTTTGTATTCTCAACTTGGCAATCTCATCTATATATTTATTTATTAATATCTATAAATATTTATTGATTAACGAGAGAGGAGGGAGAAAAAGCAATGGAAGTGCCATGGGCTTATGAGGTTTACATTTCTATCAAAGTTATCTCAAATTATAATTTTTAAAAATTTAAACAATTTACTTGAAGTCATGGGGGCTAAAGATGCATGCAAATAGACAAAGTTTGGCTAAGACATCATTCTGAGATCCTCCTTCCTATTTGTTTAAGGTGAGCTGAGCACTCACTAAGATACTTGGATGAAACCGAGTGAGGCCCAAGTGCCTCAAACACATCCTTGGCGGGCACTACTATAAAGTGTTATTTATTAACTAGCTTGTATTAAAGTGTCGAGCAACGAGGCAAGCATCTCACCAGTGCATCAAATTCAAAAGGTGAGTCAGTTTTTTGATGTTGAAAAATTGACATAGAATGATATAAAATGATCTTAAGAGTTGAAACTATAATACACTCAGTGGTGACAAGCTATACCAAGTTTAGGTGCAAAAGCCTCAAGTTTTAGAAAAGTAAGCCCAAGGGAGAATATGATGAGTTTGAGGAGGCAAGGGATGGAAGATTATAAATCTTGTGTTGAAAAAGAAAACATGGATATATTGAAGATATAAAAGATATTAATGAAAATCAGAACATCCCTAGGATATGCATGCTATAAATGTAAGTTTTGTTTGCTTGATATAAACTTGAGTTGCTTCACCATTTCAATTATTTAAATGTCTTTTGGGGTCCTTGATTTAGGTATTTAAGAAACTTCTAGAACATAAAACACAATTAAACTGTAAAATTATTATTTTGCCTAACATAATTTTGCTTTGAATGAAATTGTTTTAAACTGTTCAAAATATTTTTACAATTAACATAATTTTATTAAATGAAATAGCTTTATAAAAAAAAAACTCCTTATTTTGATCTATTAAGTGTTGTAATGGCATTTATTGCTCTAGATGTTTGTTAAACATATTACCTCGTGAGCGCGTTAGCATCTGGATAACATTCCTTTGGATCATAGCTTTAGCTTTTCATAATTGGATTGCCTTAAAGTAAGACCTCCGATTTTTAACCATTTCCTTCTCCCCGCTAGAGTTCATGGTGAAGAGAAAGAAAGTTAGACACATTCCTTACCATGATCCTGTGATGTTCTTGGCCTTAAATGAAGCAAATATTTATGCATGAAAGGACAAAGAAACTAAAATAGAAGATAGTGACATAGCGAGCAGTCTCACACATTTGTTCACGGTGGCATTTCAAGGAGGGGCTTTGTTTTTAGGAATTGCACAACTGAATTTCTTCATCTCTATGCTCTTTTGCGTAGTTTTATTTTTGGCCTTTTTTCTTGACAACCCTCATGTGGCCATATTTTGATATGTAAAATTTGTGATGGATGTCATGGGTATCCCGTTAGATAAGAGAAATAAATTTGATCATTCATATCTTATTCACTTTTGGAATTTGATTAACTTGTATTTATTTGAAGATGGAATTATATGATGTTCCATGTTAAAAAGCTCACAAATTCTTCTACTGCAAGTATGGCCCTTCCTCCTTGGCTTTCCATTAATTTTTTTTCAATATCATAATTAGTTCACTTACATTTATCTATCTTACAATGTAAACTTGATTAGTATAAACATCTTGCATTGATTTATGTGTAGAAGTCAAAATTAAAGCTTAACGTCAATGTTAATAACATTAATACTCTACTTCTAATTAACTTTATCTATTTTTTAATTCATTATAATATTCATTAGATGTTAATTTTCATGCAATATATTCATACTTTTCACATAATATATCTTTCTTATTTGTTCTAATTGCCTCTAATATGTACAATTATGAAGTGTTTATTAGTGTAGAGATTGATCTAATAGCCTATAAAGGAGCCTAATTTCAAACAAAAAACAAAAGCTTTTGGATAAAAATTCTATATACATTGTTGCACTATTAGCTTGCTTGGCTAGTCCTAGGTAGAGTTACATGTTATGGAATTCTGGTGTGTGGTTCTTGTGGCTATGATAGAGTAGCTATAGAGGATTTAGCAAATAAATATGATGTAGAGGGTAGAGTTAGATCACTAAAGTGATCAAATTAGTGGATGAGGGGATTTTCTAAGATGTTTAGGAGAGTAAGGCTATATGTGATCGGGTGTAGATTCAAGTGAAAAATAGAAATTGAAGAGTTTAGTGGTACCACTTATTTGACAACAAGTAGGTCCAAATCTGTAGATCTAAGTTTCAACTCTTGGATCTCCTTGTTCAAATATTCAATAAAGTAAAAATACATGCAAATTGTAGGTAAATGAGTTTATTTGAATTTTAGAAATTTTTATAAATTTTGGAAAAGTTTTAAGTTTTTTTTTTTTTTTTTGAATTTTTTAGAGAACTGGTCAAAAGGAAAATTGTTTCTGTCAAAAGGGTGACTTGATATTAGGGTTCAATAAACTTAGGAATTTTTTGAAAAATAAAACCTAATCAATGCTTGGAGCTTGTAGAGGATGAAATTAACTACTAATATGGAGATTTTGAGAATTTCTGGGAGAGTTTTGGTTAGCCAATTGCAAGCAAAATTGAGATTAGGTCCTAGAAAGTCTAGAACCTGGCCGATCCTTGCAAGTGGATGTTGTGATGAATTTTGTAGGGTAGATTTAGGTTTTGATTTTTCTATGAAAAAACACAATCACAAGAACACAACACAAGAAAGAATTGCAAGAAATAAAAGCAATTAAAAATGACACTACTCACCAAAGTAGTGTTGGAAGTAGGATCATCTAATAGTTCTTCCTTGGCCGGCCACCAAACTCCAACCAAAAGTGGATTGTAAATTGATCTTTAATCAAAATGACCATAATCCTCATTAATAGTAGAATATGATTTTTAATATAGTCACACACTTCAATTTTGAATTTAGGAGGGAATAGGTAAGAGAGGTGGACCAACGTAACCAACTCCACTCCCATCATAAGCCTCTAGCCTCCCTTGGTAATTTTAAATTGTAATTGATTAATAACAAATTTATCAATTATAATTACACTAAGTATTTCAACCCTTCTATTGGCATGATGTTACAATTACTAAAAATAATAAATATGACAATTATACATGGAGTTTCAATATAATTACACTAATACAATCAAGTACTATAATATAACATGAAACACGACACTAAGTCTACCAAATGGGTCTTCATGCATCAAGCTTGATTTCTTCTCATGGCACTCTTGCTCCTAATGATGAGATCACCATGATTAGTCTTCATCTCTCTTGCCTTGGCTCTTGTCATGGGACCTTATGTTTATGCCACATCAAAATATTTAAAAAATGTAATGTTGATTTTCATGCAAACTTTAATGCAATTCCTTACAATGGCATAGCTCAAAGAGGGAAAAGGAAATATTGAGTTTGTCTAGATGAAAATTCCCTGCAGATTCATAAATTGTGGTGGTTATTAGGTATTTAGGAAGAGCATATAAGATGACGACAGTAAAAAAAAAATCTTAAGAAGGATTAACAATATTTGGATGATTATTTTGAATTATATCATCATTTCACTCAATAGAATTTAATCTGAATTTGCGCAACACCTCCACATCTTGAGGTATTTTTAATGTTTGAAGCTAAGCTACATCCAAGAGGTTCGGGTCTATGCAAACTATGATCAATTATAGTTGACCAATTGTGGGGAAAATGATTTTTTGGGTCATAATATTGACAAGTTCATCATAAAATGTCCTATTAGGTGATTAACCTATAGAAAAATGTATTCAGTTTGAGTTAGACCTATTTACATTCTAAGGACAGACACCAAGTTAATCTTGCATATATATTTAAGCCACATGATGAATACTTAGTATAATGTTGTTGAAGCTAGCTAGTGCCGTCCAGGAGCTTAAGCAAGGTGGCGCTAGGGCATAGTGGCTTGTACGCCTAGCAAGCGATTGCCATTTCTAAGGTATGCTTAGGCAAACACCTTAGCCTTGATTTGTGTGGTGGTGCTAATATTCTAGATGCTAAGTATTTGCCAATTTTTTATGATGATAATTTGAAATGGGATGATGTGAAAAAGTATTATGAGTTGGAGAAACCCTTATAAATAAGGTAATTAGAGACAAAAATCTAAGTTCTAAATTAATAGATTTTGAATATAAAGAAGATATATTTAAGAAAATAAAGTAAAAGATGGATGACTACAGTTTTGGTGATGAAGAAGAGAGTATGTATAAGGAGAACATATAATAAGTAGTCATGAAAATAAGTATATCATAAGTCTTTCTTGTTTAAAATAATTTTTAGCAAGATTTGATGCTTGGAATGCAATGGAACATGAAAATTCATTATTTTATCCAGTATAATATAATTTGATTATTATCATTTTATATATTTAGCAATTTTTCTTCTTATTTAATAAAATTATAAGCTTTATAGAACTATTTCTTTAATGACGCCTACATTGCTTATATGAAAGTATGTGGTGGCTTTTAGTGCCTTATATCTTGAATAGTCATATTGCCTTGAATTTGTTTTTCACGTCTGAAAATATTGCTTACTACCAGTGTACCAACTCCAACTTTTTTTTTTCTTATTATTTGGTGTTTGTTCCTCTCAAATGTTTTGTTATTTGCATTAAATATTGCACCTAGTAAACCTACTGTAACTTTTGGATGCAAAACGAATTTAAGAAATTGTACTCAACCGTAGATGGGAAAAAAAAGAAGAGTGGTGATGAACATTATAACTCGCCTAGGTTCTATGGAACTCGCTTGGTAGCAATCCCCTATGTTAACTGAGGTCATACCTTTTTACTTATGAAAAGGGATTCATTGTCTA
This sequence comes from Cymbidium sinense, assembly GCA_021442155.1. Taxonomy (NCBI): domain Eukaryota; kingdom Viridiplantae; phylum Streptophyta; class Magnoliopsida; order Asparagales; family Orchidaceae; genus Cymbidium; species Cymbidium sinense. The sequence goes on from CM038215.1 coordinate 22,626,403, forward strand.
AGGAGACATTTAAGACCTTGAAACTTTAAGGATCTAGTTATTTTTTAAAAGTGGTCATACAGAAGTATATGCTCTAACAATTTACATCGAAGTTCTTAAAAGGAGATATTTATGACAATTGCATTTCTATTTTACTTTATATTTATCAGAGATGTTTTTTTCTTTAATTCAACGTTAACATTTTGTCTAAAATTTTTATTTTAAAATCTAAACTGCAATCATCATATAGAGTCTTATGTTTTTTTTATTCGCTTTTTCCCTAAGAAGAACTTTGGTATTCAATGAACTCGGATTAAAGTTAATTTAAGATGTGACAAAAAATTGCTAACGTCATTCTATTTCACCAGGGGTAGATTTAAATGAGAGCACGTGCTCACTCCAAAATTGTAAGATGTCCTTATATATTATATATTGCATGTTTTTGCTTATGTAGAAATAATTTTCATAAAAAAACATTTAATTTTTGCCTTCTCTAAAACATTGATTTATTTTAAAATATTAAATTTGTGCTTCTGCTAAAAAATTTCTGGTTTTGCCACTGCATATGGTGACTTTATTGAAAGTAGTAAGCTTTTGGGTGTGTACATGTTGATTTTGATTTTGAGCTTATCATACGTGGCTTCATTTCATATGCTATATTTCTCTTGAAATGGTAATTATCTTTTGGACTGTAGATTTAATGTATATGCAACCAGATGCTTGTGGAAAGGTGTGATATTTTCCCTTTATTTCTTCTGTTCAGTATTTCTGCTATATTTTTATATTTTCAATCTTACTTGATAGTCGTATCTATATATCTATTTATTACTATATATATATTACTTTTAGATTGACATGAGAGTTAAGAGAAAGAGCAATGAAAATGCCATGAAAAGCTTCATTTCCTGCAAAGTTATCTCAATTCCTAATTTTAAAAAATTCAAATAGGTTAAAGTCATGAATGCTGCGAAGCATGAAACTAATTGAATAATCCTAAACACTCTTAGTGTAGAAATAGCGATGAATAACCTTTTTTTTAAATCCGACCAGTTACCGTCTCATATTTTTTTTTTTTTTTTCTGTTATTTGAAATATGTATATACACAAAATAAAATTGTTTTGGGTGATTCATTATTCTCAAATCATCAATTTCAACTTTTGGCTTTCCTCCTTCCCATGCTTGGCTTGTGCCATTTACATTTGGATCTATTATTGATGTTAAGCAAGCCAGCTGAGACTATAGTTGCTCGCATAGTTTCTTGGTGGTTTACCATTAATAAAGCATTTGCCCGTGCAAGTCCTTTAAGTTAAGGCGTCAAGCAATGAGGCAAGCATCTTATGTTCATGCATCAAAAGACGAGTTACTTTTTGATGATGATAACAGGTTGATGTGGAAATAATATTAATAGTTGGAGAAACGATAATGTACACCATGGGAATAAGACAGATTGAATTTAGATACAATAGCCTCAAGTTTTAGATTAGAAATTCTTGAGGAATAACATGATGAGTTCGATAAGGTACAAGTTCAAGGGTTATAATTCTACTGATGGAGAAAAAAGCATGTGTAGTGTTAAAGATTGAAAAGATAATAAAGAAAATTAGAGCGTCCTAGGATATGCACGCTATAAATTTAGTTGCTTCACTATTTAAGCTATTTAAATGAGCCATTTATATGCTTTGATTAAGGTATTTAAGAAAATTTCTAAAACCTAGAATAAATGAAACTTTAAAATTGTTATTTTACTCATTGTAGTTAAATGTGTTGATAATCATTTTGTACCCTTTTATTTTTTTCTATAATAAAAATAAATTTATTAAATGTGATAGGTTTTGTTTATAACACCTTCATTTGGATTAGTGTATTTGGCAGTGCCTGCATAATAATTTACGATAAGGCCCTTTTTATAATTATATGTTTTTTTATTAGCATTTTCTTTTCTTTTTTCTCTCAGAGGGATAGATTCATAAATAAGGTTATTATAATCTTGATAGGGTATGGCCTATTTATTTCCCCCTTTCTTTAAGGTAGTTTTGAAAGGGAGATAGTTTTAGGTTTATCCTTAGGTTGCATTTGGGGCAATGGTGTGGTCGCAGCATTTAGTGCGTTAAATTATATTTTGGAGAATCTATGGTAGAAAAGTTGTATTTTCAACTTGATTGAAATTTTGCCAAAATGTTAATTTTTTTAAAATTAAAAATTTATAAAATCTACTTTAACTTTTTAAACAATAATTTTTTTTCTAACAGTTCTACCACTACTTTTTAGACAGTCACAATTGCCCCAAACATACTCTTAGTTTGGAGAATGATTTCGCTAATATTGGATAAGTGGAGAGAGGGAGGTGGTCGTTGTGGTTTGTGAGATTTTGTGACAATTGATGCTATAACTCTAAGACTAGACAACTATTCAAGGCTATAGCCAATTTCAATGACGAGGAGGCTTTTCATATGGCAACAATTGGACAAAAGGGACTTCACAGTAGATGTCCCAGGGATTTTACATCTATTTTTAATTGTAACAAGGTGTTTGGGAGTTGTTTTCTTGGTTTATTGCCAAGTCCAGGCTAAGTTGAAGGACATTAGAACAATTTAGGAGTTGTTTTGGATCACTTTTATTTTTATCAAATTTTATTTATGTTTTGTTTCAAAATAAAGTGTGTTTGGCCGTAGTAGTTATTTTTAAAAAAAATACTTAAAATATCTAGAAGTTATTTTGAGTGTTTTTAAAAATTATGTTATGTGTTCTAAAAACACTACCTTTGTCAATCTCAAGTCCAGATATGAAAAAGTGGGGTTGATAAAACGATAGATAATCATAAAACTTGTCAAAATAATCTTGACATAAATCATTTAAACCATTGTGTTAAATAGGGCACGACGTGTTTATGACGAATATAGTATGAGGTTCTGCGTGCAGAGTGCGATGTTAAATAAGCAAGGGTTCTCGCATTATGGGCGGATGTGAGCAAAGAAGTTAGTGAATAGGTTAGAAACTTGGAATATAGATGTACTACTTAATTGAAATTAATAGATTATGGTTCATGAAGATAAATGTGTTAAAAAAACTAAATGGGGGGAGAAGGTCAATGAGATTGATGTTTAGATTTTAAACATTGGTAGAAGTCGAATTAGAAATAGCATAGTGTGATTATAGATAAAAGTTTGAAAGATAATGTTATAAATATTAAGATGTGGAGATTTATAAACTTTAAAGATTATTATTGATCTTAAAATTATCAATGTTATAAGTGTTTATCCTCGAAGTTTGTATAGGTGAAAAAAGATATTTTTTGGAATGAATTAGATGTCTGAAAGATATATTGAAAAAAAAAATTATTGGAGGAGATTTAAATGGACATATTGGAGAGTGGTAGAAGATTTTAAAGAAGTATTCATGGTTATGAATTTGGGTAATTTGAAAAGTATGGTATATTAGATTTTATTTTATTTCAGTTCTATTATATTTAAGAAAAGAGTTGAGTATATTTTTACTTATAAAAATGGATCTAGTAAAACACAGATTGATTATTCTTTGATAATAAAAATATATTGTTTAGATTGTAAAGATTATAAAATCATTCTAAGTGAAAGTTTAAGTACTCAACATGTTTGTTAGTTTTAGATTTTAAGATAAAAGATTAGAAGATGAAAAATAAATTAATTTTTTATCCTAAGATTAGATGGGTGCATTTAAACAACACTAATAAAAATATTTTTAAGAGCGAGAAGAATTTGGGATGATGTTAATGTTATGTGAAAAAATAGTAAATGAAATTAAGCAGTTCTTTAAAATGTGTTTGAAGAATCAAAAGCAAAAGCTTATTTTAATAAAAAAATAGTTGGTGGTGGAGTCAAAATGTGCAGAAAATATAATAAATAAGAAAACGTTATAAAACGATTTATATGTAAAAAATAAATCAAATTTTTCTAGAATTAGATGAAACACCTAATAAAATATTTTCAAAAGAGCTGAAATAGAATTTGGGATGTTCATAAGGAAGCTAATGTTATCTGAGAAAAAGTAGTAAGTGAAATTAAGCAAGTTGTTAAAAATATGCTTGGAGAATTAAAAGCAAAAGTTTATTTTAATAAAAATAGTTGGTGGAGTCAAAATGTACAAGAAAATATAATAAATAAGAAACATTGTTATAAAACTTGGTTTAGATGTAAAAACTCAAAAAATTGGAAAAGATATAAAAGTGGTCTTTAAAGATTTTAAGAAAGTAATATATGATGCAAAAAATTTAATTTTTAGTACACATACAATAGATTAGATGATAAATAAGGTGAAAGATGTATGTATAAGTTAGCCAACTAAAGAGATAGGAAAAGTGAAGATCTAGTTCAAATGACGTGTATTAAAGATGAAAATCATAAAGTATTTTTTTTAGAAAAGGATATTGAAAATAGATGGATGAGATATTTTGATAAACTTTTCAATGAAGGATCTGAAAATACGATTGATTAGTAATAAAAATACCTTAAATAAAAATAGAGAATTTTTTTTATCATTGTATTAGTAAATATGAAGTTAGAGAAGCTTTAAAGAAAATGAAATGTGGAAAACAATAGGTCCTGATGATATTCCAATATAAATGTGAAAATGTTTAGGAGATGAAGGAATTTTTTGGCTTACAAATCTTTTTAATGTTATTTTAAAGACTAAAAAGATGGCCAGATGAGTGGAGAAAGAGTTTGTTGGTTCATATATTTAAGAATTAATGTGATGCACAAGAGTGACCAAATTATAGAAGAATTAAGTTAAATATCATTAAAATTATGGGAGAAAATGAGCATGGGTTACGATGTGATACAAAAGTTTCTCAATCAGTTTGGTTTATGCGTAGATCTACTATGGATGTTATACATTTGTTAAGAGGTTTAATAGAGAAGTATAAAGTAAGTAATGATCTACATATGATATTTATTGATTTAGAAAGCTTATGATAAAGTTTCAAGAGATGTTCTTTGGAGAGTTCTAGAAAGAAAAGAGTTAATATTGGTTATATTCAAGTCATTAAGGATATGTAGAGTACTTGTGTGTGAAATACAATTGATAAAATATTTTTCTATTTCAGGTTGGATTACATCAAGGATCAGCTTTAAGCCCTTATCTTTTTGCTTTAGTTATAAATGTTCTTACTAGGCATTTACAGGAAGATGTACCTTGGTGTATGCTTTTTGCTGATGACATTCTTCTTGTTGATAAGCTAGAGAGAGTCCAAGAGAAACTTGAATTATGGAGGTCAACCTTAGAGTCTAAAGGTTTTCATTTAAGTGTAGCGAATATATGGAGTGTAATTGTAGTTGTAGAAATTCTAAAGGTAGTGTTGTGACATTAGGTGAACAAGTCTTTAAAAGAGTGAAGCGATTCAAATATTTAGGCTCTATTCAAAATGATGTGAAATAGATGAGATGTTATTAGTAGAATTCAAGTTGGATGGTTGAGGAATGAATGCATTGTGATGTGATAGAAAAGTCTTAAACTTAAGGAAAATTTTATAAGATGGTGGTAAGATGATTTATGATAGAATGTTGAAGAAGACTAAGTTAAGTGTTGCGAGATGAGGATGCTCAGTGGATGAGTGGCTTTACTCTTAGAGATAAAATGTGAAATGAGTTTGTAGGAAAAAAGTTGGAGTATCTCCATGAGAGAAGATTAGAGAGAGTCCTTAGATGGTTTGGCCATATAAAGGGTTGTCGTCCATGACAGTTAGGAGAGTAGATAGATTAGATTTATTTATGTTAAGAAAGGTAGATCTAAAAGACTTTTAAGATGTATAAAAATGACCTTAGTATACTTGAATTAAATAAGAATTTGACACATAATAGGACACAATGGAAACGAAGGATTCATGTAGCCAACCCCACTTAGTGGGATAAAGGCTTGTTGTTGTTGTTGTATGTTATGTATTCTAAAATAAAAAAAAAAAAACACTTCAAAAACACACAAAACAAACATATTTTTTAAAAAATAATAAAAACAAAAAATAAAAAATAAAATTGATCCCAAATAAGCCCTTAGGGATGAAGAAGGGCTGTTTTTGAAGGGTTTGAGACTCACAGATGGAGCTGTGCAGAGAAAGTAATAAGCACCACAACATCTTAAATCAACCTATCATTGTATCAGCTTATAGCATGATTTCAATCTGTAAAGACCATTTCTGAGAAAGCATGCACATTGTCTTCTTGAATTAAGAAGTCCCTTCTATTAGCGTTTATGGTGTTTAGTTACTGTTAATTTTGTTTCTCTATTATCGAGCAATTGGGCCTAGTTCTCTTTAGATTTATTTGTAGGCTTGCTGGAAGTTCCAGCAAATCTTGTTCCTAGCACCGACTTTGTTGAATTCAACCAATGAAAAAAGTCTATTCTAGAGATGGCTAGAGTCAGACCTATAGTTTAAGAAATATTAATAAATGACCCTCTTACATGGGCTCCTTTTAGGGCTTGTTAAGGCCAAACCAAGTCCCTGTTGACATTTCTGATGCCAACAAAGGACCTCTAACATTTATAGTATGTCAGCGAGGTATGCCATCAATATTGAAAATATGTTTGAACTTTAAAATTTTGAGTTTTTTACATTTTGAGCTTTTCTTTGCTTTTCTTTCTGGCTGGTGGATTCTCTTTTGCATACTGTTTTATCTTACTGGATGTATCTCTTTTTATCTGAATAGCCTGTGGTGGAATAGATAATAGTGATGCTAGTGATGTCATCTTAGTGATGAGCATTGTTGTAATCGTCTAATTGGCCATATGTTCTTTCAGACTATAAGGAATTTTAATTGCCTCTAATATCTCCTCATAGTTATATACTTCAAGCTTCATAGAATTACTAAATTATTATTCCCAATTCTTAATTTAGCCATAAAATTTTACAGAATGGAACTAGTGCTCTAATAACAAAAATGATTTGAAATTGGAATACAAAATAATTATGGAATTACTAAGAAATTAGGCTTTATGTGGAGAAATTGAGAAATGATGAGAGTTCCAGTAGTCTAGCCGACAGAGTCTGACTACAACCTCAGGATTCAAGCAAGTAGAGTTTCGTCATGCCATGGGAGAGGAGAGAGGCTTTGGTAACCGTTTGGACTGAAAATTGGAATTTGCAGGTAGAATTTGAGGAGGAATTTTCGAACTGTATTCCAAATTCAATTCATATCATCTAAAATTACATGTAGGCCTATTTATAATCTTTATTACCCTAGAATGTTGTAACTATCATTGGCATTTTCTTATCTCAATCTTAAAAGTTGGAATAAAGATAAACCATAGCTTAAATCAAGAGAATTTTTGTCTTGGATCTCTCCTTGGGTGATCATACACGATAAAGTGGAGAATTTATCGAGTGAATGTTGAATAGTTTATTTGATTCTCTTCATCAAATTCTCTCCCTCTCTCCCTCTCTCCCCCTCAACCAACTGCTACTTTTTCAAATTTCAAGTTGCAACTTTTACAATTTCATCTCTCCTCAATTCATATATGCAAATCAATTATTCTAAAGGTTAATTCTATAAATTTCTCGAATTCCTCCTGTGGATCAAAAGCATAAAATTCATTGCAACCACTAATTAACAGATGACAAGTACAGCATTTCCTTTTCAAGCATATTCTCAAATTATTTCTCTGGTGATCAATTAAAACGATTGATGACTCCCTTTAAGCATTTGCATCAAAACCATTTTAGCGTGAGAGTTCTAATTTCATATGCTTGACGACTCTGGACATTCCACTTTTGTTTTGTTTGAGGAGCTTAACTAAAAATTAATGCCTACAACGTGTCGCTTCCATGGAACGCTTTAGTACTGACACAATGTATTAAATGATCAATGTCATGATTTTTGGCAAGTTTTATGTCTACTGTTGACCATACCTAATGCAACCCTCCATTGTTCTCATCTTGGGATTGGGACCGGCAACGACAGTGCTAATTCTATAAAATTTTTAAGTCCCTCTTGGATCAAAAATATAGAATTCATTGCAACCACTGATTACCACAGGACAAATATGTCATTTTCTTATTAATCATATCTTCAAACTTGTTCTCTGGTGATCAATCAAACAACTGATGACTCTTTTTAATCATTTGCATCAAAACCATTTTGGTCCGAGAGTTCTAATTTTGTATGCTTGAACTCTGAAATTTTTGTGTACAATCTCTCCTTACTCATTTCAATTACCTGATTTCTTCTACAGGAGCTTGCAGGGCTAGTCAAGCTGTGGATCTGTTCCCTTCAATCTGCCAGGAGATCATCGTTCGAGATGCTCGGCTAGAAGATTGCTGGGAAGTGGCCGATACACACTGCAGCTCCTTCTTTCCAAATTACACCTTTCCCATTGATCTGTTTCTACGGATCGACAGATTCATGGCGCTGCTTTCGGGCTTCTCAGTGCCTCCAGGTTGCAGGAGGACCTGTCTTGTTGCTGTTACTGGTGCTTCTGGAACTGATGATTTATATGTTGGAAGTAAGAACTTCAAATTTAGGGGATTTGATGGGAAATTTAGTTTTAGCAGGGAGTCTGTCGCTGGGATTCTCACTGTGGATACTCTGGCTGATTACCTTCCTAGAAAAGGTCCGCGCAGGCAAAGAAGGTCAGTATCATTTGTTGTGCTTAGCTTATTAGGCATTGAAACTAAGGAGTTTTCCTATATATCTTAATTTGTGCAAATACATTAGCATGCTGTAAATTATGTTAAAATTCGTCCATGTGCAACTATTACTCATGGAGTATTTTATCTGCATGCCTCCACAAAAAAAAAAAAAACACGAGTGGGACCTATGAAGATGTATGGTAGAACATATATATTTGAGTTAAATCTTAGAATGGTCTCCCGACTACATGCATGTTGGTCAAATTACTTTTAGAGCATCACATTTCTTCGATTTAGTTCATGACTGCAAAATTGATCTGAATGATCTCTCGACAATTAAACTGAGATCAATGTTGTATGGTTGAGGGACTACATTGGAATCAATTTGTATTAGTATTTTTACATGAGATCATTTTGAAGCAATTCTGTATAGTTAGGGACTAAATTGAAGAAATGTGATATTTTCAGGCAAAATTGGCTATACGTAAATAGTTAGGAGACCATCTTGAGATTTATTTCTATTTTCTCTGGGGCTATTTGGTCAACTTAAATTGAAATGCACTATTAAAGGAATACATCACAAAGTGAAAATAATTTTTTTTATTACTTTTAGGTTGTTTCGTTGAAAATCTTACAAATGTAGGAGTTTCTTTCTTCTTGTTTTATAAAGTCACATAATGTGAAGTAAAATACTTATGGTTTGGATGAAGGGGCTATGATGAGCGGTAGGTGGACAGCTAGCCTCACTTTAAATCATAAGTGTATTTGAAATTATTCATTCAATTCAATGCATAATATATGGTAAATTTAAAACATATTGAAATTTTATATTGTAATTTAAATTCTTCAAATCAAACACCAAAATTACATTTAAAACACTTATACTACATAGTAAGCAACCCCTCGTTAGCAGTTCACGATCTATATAGCTCAGTAGCTAGAATCATACAAACGTGTGGTATGAGTAGTTAACCATTGTACATTTTTTTTTCTTTAATTAGTTAATGAAAAACAAAATAATCCCTCCCTTTATAACATATATGCATATATATTAAAATTAAATGAAAAATTAATATAATGTTTATAGTTCTCCACTATAATAATACTGACATATGCTTTGAATTTCGTGCAGAGCTGGAATAGCATACATATCTAATGTAGCCGTAAGGAGAGCGGATAGGCGAAAGGGAATTGCTAAGCTTCTGCTGGCGAAGGCAGAGGCCAGAGCCCTTAGCTGGGGTTGCCGCTCCATTGCGCTGCACTGCGATGCGAACAATACTGCTGCCACGAGATTATACAAGGGCCAGGGCTTCAAGATCATCAGTTTACCAGATAAATCTAGATGGCCTCAGCCTAAGACTTCCCCAAACCTCCACTTTTACTTCATGATGAAACTCCTCTCATCAAAGGTAACTATTTGAACTCTCTCTCTCTCTCTCTCTATATATATATATATTGTAATTATATAGAGTTGGGAGGGCTAAAACAATGATTAGTTGAAGATTACTGTCAAAAGATAGGATAAGTTGATGTATGTTGGTGGGATTGTTGTGTTATAGATATGCCCTTTAGTTTAGGGTGTCTTTTGTATCTTATGAAATGTAGAGTTAAGATATGACTTAAAATGCATATTTATAATGTATATGTCAATATTGTAATTATATAGAGTTTGGAGGGCTGAAACAATGATTAGTTGAAGATCACTTTGAAAGATAGGGATAAGTTGATGTATGTTGGTGGGATTGTTGTGCTATATTAGTTTAGGGTGTCTTTTGTATCTTTTGAAATGTAGAGCTAAGTATATATATATATATATATGTCAATATTGTAATTATATAGAGTTGGGAGGGCTAAAACAATTAGTTGAAGATTACTTTCAAAGATAGGGATAAGTTGATGTAAGTTGGTGGGATTGTTGTGTTTTAGATGTGCCCTTTAAGTTTAGGGTGTCTTTTGTATCTTTTGAAATGTAGAGCTAAGATATGACTTAAAAATGCATATATATATAATGTATATGTCAATATTGTAATTATATAGAGTTTGGAGGGCTAAAACAACGATTAGTTGAAGATTACTTTCAAAGATAGGGATAAGTTGATGTAAGTTGGTGGGATTGTTGTGTTATAGATGTGCCCTTTAAGTTTAGGGTGTGTTTGTTTGTGTCCTTTGTATCTTATGAAATGTAGAGTTGAGCTATGACTTAGAATGCATTATGATGGGGATTGGGTGGTGGGACTCCCAATTAGATTGATGGTTAGATAAACGAGCTTAAAAATCTATAGGTTAATGTTCAAGTTTGTTCATTTATATGTTTGAGTTCTAAAAAAAAACAGTTCAAATTAGTTAGAAATGATTGTAAGAACTCACACGCCATACTGATTTAGGATCCTTTGTAAGATTGAGATGGCGTAATTAAATGTGTTTGAAAGAGAAAAAAGATGACTTAGTTAAAGGTCACAAAGTTTTAAAAATTATGATAGAATTATACATTTACAAATACCTTTGGGATTTTATCTTTTTTAATCTTTTCTTAATTTTCTTTATTATTATTATTACAAATACTTGCATTTTAGTAATGAAAGGAGTGCTATACCTAACTTTTTAATAAAAAAATTAATATGGAGATTTATATAAAAAGCACACAATTTTTATAAATATAAAAAAATTAATCTTGATAAATATAATATTTTTTCATATGCATGAAAAAGTATATTTTATTTTAAATTAATGATGATGTTATATTTAGTGTAATATTTAAATTTTGAGTTTTATTTATGTAAATATAAAAATTTAGATGTTAGAAATGTAAATATATAAGAATTATCAGCTATGATAAATGCCTCATAAAATAATAAGAAAACTTAAAAAAAAAAAAATCAAACTCAAACAGCTTTAAATCTTAATACAAGGCGGAAGGTAAGCAAGGACTATATATGTATAAATATATTCCAAAGGATGATATTATTAGAATAATTTAAATAATTATTAAATATATATTATATTTTACTTGTTTTAAACGAATTTATTGATTAAAAGGTTTATTTTAATCAACAAATATTGATAATGGCATGGAGTTGCTTCTATCGTTTCACTGCCGTTCTGAATCCGCCTATTCCTTCTAGAAGATTCGATGGTTTGTGATAGACGTTTAAAATTCTACGGAGATTAATTATGGACTGTCATTATCAAATCAAAATAAAAACTTTGCTCAATTATTTTAATTTTATTACATAATTAATGTCACATATTTATTTAATTATTATTTTCTTATTAATTTTCAAAATTATAGTGAAAATGACCTCATCAACATATGGGTGGACCAATGTCTAGATAGAGATGTTATTTTGAGTTGACGGAACAAATTCAAGTTTAAGTAGAAATTAATTCTTTATTAAAAGGATTTAAAAATTTTCAACTCAATTCAAATTATTTTTAACTCAATTGATTCGAATATGGCACTAATAATCTATAAGTCAAAATTAGGTTATATTCAAATTTATGGTAAAAAATTTAATCAATTTTGAGTCTATTTTAAGTTGATAAGTCAAAATTGAATCAATTTTGAGCTAGAAGATTATCCCAACTTAAAATATTAAATAAATCAGTTTTTTAAGTACAAATTTAACACAATATTAAATAAATTAATTTCTCAAACATAAATTTTACTCAAATTATTCAGATCAATTTAAATTCAAATTTATTGAATTAGGTTCAGTATCAAATCAAGAAATATCATTTCTCTTCAAAAACAAAATTAAGTAATATATTTTATGATTTATCATTTATCATTCTAAAAAAAAAAATCACAATGAAATTCATCAACATATAGTAGCCATAGAACATCATCAAATTTTAATAATTCTTATATAATTTAAAAACTATATTTTTCTCACAAACATTACAAGTAATTTTACAGATAATTGCATCCAATCACAGACGAACTTCATTCTTCAATTTGATTCCTCAACTTAATCAAAATTGTACTGTTTTGAACTGATCTCTCAACTCTACCTCTGTTGATAAGTTGATAGACCAAATCAAAGAAAAAAAAAATTTAAGATCAAATTACAATCTTCATAATCTAAGAATTAATATGATCATTTTCTCATTATATTTGTAATTAATACTTCCTTAAATTCTAATTATAATCCGATCATTGGATTCAAACTGATGAATCATTACAATTACAATGTTCCTTACTGTGAGTCACCAACTCCACCTTCTTCTTCAAACTCTCATTCTCCTGTAACAAAAAAATAAAGCTTCAGCCATGAAAAATATATAAAGTACAGATGAAACAACAGGCATAGCTAACCCTTTTCAGTGCTGCAAGTTTCTCATTAGCTGCTGAAAGAACAGCCTTGACCTGTTTAAAACACACAAATCAAATCATAAATCAAGCACTGAAGATCAGAAACTTAGAAACCAGAATGCAGAGAGTAATTTAAGTTCTAAACAAGAGAGCCTTATAATTAAAACTGTGTAATCATAAGAAAATTAATAATAATAATAAGGTATTAATGTACCTATAGAGCACTCAAAGATTATCACATTTATATAACACTTAAAATTTAAATATTCACATAAATAATACTCAAATCTTTAATATTATATAAAAAATAATACCACGCATAGGAAAAATACCGTATTTATAAATATCAAATTATAAGTGCTTGACATGTAAATGCATAAGAATTGTGTGCTAAGTATGCAAATCTCGCAAAAAGAAAAAAATTAAATACCTTCAATAATTCATCTTCAAATAGCCTTCTCTTCTCCAACTCCACATCATATTTCATTCTCCATGCAGCTGATTCATCCATGGCTTCCATATTGGCTCGGTCAAACTGTCTTCTGCTTTGAACAGTAGAAAGCATTATTAATCTGCAGATTTGCAAGTCCTAAACTTCACAAAAGAATATTAATAATCACATGAAATTCAGATTAATCCCCTTAAACCATGATTAACAAATTACTGCAATACTTGTATCGACTACCTAACGCAAGTCAGTGTTAAGGAAATAACTATCAATGAACGAAATAAATCTAAAAATTAGTCTTTAATTCTAAAATTTAGAATTAACTGCACAATACAAATATAATATCATCCGTATATGGATAATTGGATCATGACTGAAGATATCCTATTTTCATATCTTGGCTTTAAGTTTTTAGAAGGCCATTGTTTTTCAGCTGATGTGATGAACATATTCAGAGATGGATCTATACCAATTCTGAAATCAGTTTTAAATTGATAACTTTTCACTTCAGTTAATTTGTCGTTGACATGCATATATGCTCAATAATACTGCTTCAATTGGTGATTTAAGCTAACTTTCTTTGATTGAGTGATTGAAGAAAATTGATCTATTTTGGATATGAATCTTGCTATTAAACTTTGGATTCTAAAACCGCTTTAAAGTATTTCAAAAACTATTTATCTTTTGCTTTTACTAAACGAACTTTCAATGAAATGGTAAAACGCAATTTCAAAAAGTACACCATTCAAACGGGTATCAAAATTAAAAATTCACGCTCTCAAAACAAAACGCACTAAAAAAAACTTTAGTCAAACGAAGCCTTAGTAAATAAAATGCTTGAGGATTACAGATGGGCATCTCAGTCCTTAAAATTCTTACTCAAATGATTATTAATGGATATCTCCACCTCTTAAACTTGTGTTGGAGACTCATCAAACCTTCTCAACCAATTGTATCTTCTTTGCCGAAAGGGTCATTGCCTCAGATAGCTCCTGATACTTCCTTTTTTGCTCCCACACAACTACTTAGGGCATCCGTGCCTTTTACCTTTAGTCCTAACACAACTCAACAAAACACCTTGCAACCTCTACTCTGTCACCAAACACTTCCTTCAATAGTAATGGGACATCCTATAATCACATGATAATAAGTCTGGCAATCTAAAACCCAAACGCCTTCCATGTCTCTAGCATTTCACTATTTTCATCGCCAAATTAATGGAAATCATTTATATGGTTGAACACCCTGTCTATCTTCATCATGTTTATGGTCTTAAGCAAGTGCTTAGGCAATGGTTTGTCACCTTCTCAAACTCCTATTTCTACTAAACTCTCCAATCACTGATGCTAACTCAAGCTTTCTTATCTAGAATTCTACCATCACATAAACGTTACAGGCCATTGTTGTGAATCATATTTGTCAGCACACAATCATCATTTTTATCAACTTAAATGTCTCTTTTGACACATTGGGAACCCTAAATTCATGGGCGGACCCACGTTATGGTGAGGGTGGGCAATTGCCCACCCTGAAATCGGCAAAATTATTATATGAGATGGGCAAAAAAATAATTTTGCCCATCTGCCCTAATACTCAAACCAACTCAGAGCGCTCGATTCCTTGAATCAGAACTCCCTCTTCGCCTCTCGCATGCAGAACTCCTCTCTTCGGCCTCTCGCAGAACTCCCTCTTCGCCTCTCTCTCGCATCAACTCCCTCTTCGGCCTCTCTCGCATTCCATCTCCTCTTCTCGCCTCTCACCGCATCTCACCACGGGACCACGAGTTCGGAATTCCTTCGACAGTTCGTCAGTTCCACGGCATCCATCTTGTCGACTCGTCGTCGTCGTCGAGGCATCGACCGAGAAAGTGGCCAGCCGGAGGGACTCTCCTCCGTTTCTTCACTGGGTAGAAGCAAGCCGTTCCACGACCACGAGGTATTTCCCTTCGATTTCTGCCCTGCTTTTCATTGTTTTCATGGAATGTCCTTTCTTTCTTGCAAGCATGAGTGTCGCTGTATATGGTGTTTATTTTTGGTCATGTTTCAATGATTTTTGAACTTCTATCCACACTAATTGTAAAATTAATGAGTTTGTCTAGCTAATTGGTTTGTGTCACGAGTCATGGAAGAATTTCTTAAAAAAAATATCTACACATTTCTAAAATTAATAAAACGTTTTAGATAATAGCATAAAATTTCATTATACAAAATTCCTTTTGTTTCAAGTGATTTGGATTTCTATAGAAAATTGTCGATTGTTTGAAGTTGGGATCCAAAATTATGATTGTTTGTTGTCTTGTGTTGTCCAGCCCATATCCTTTATATTTCTTTAACACCACATCAAATTAACCTTTATTAGATCCTTTCTTACTCTTCTAGATATCTTGGATAGCCTTAATTCACTAATTAAGTTACCCAAGTAGCTGCAACATTTCCACACCATTGTTTTGTATTAGAGCATGGGTTTGGTGAATTAGTTCATGACACCAAAAAACTTATTTATTTGGTAAGATGTTTGTAGAGGAAGAAGTCAATTTTCATCAAGCTCGATAGAATCAAAACCATGAAAAGGCCTTGATTAAGTGAGAATGTTTCCTTTCGAAGCTCGTTTGTTCTAGAGTATATAGACAAGTCATCTAATGTATTCTTTTAGCAAGCTCGTGGATGAGATACGTTTATGGAGGAGCAATTTTGATTGGAAAAGGCCTTGATTTTACGAATATAATCTATGGCGGGGATGGTATGGTATGGCATGGTATGACATATGCTAATAAAACTTGATGTGATAAAAGAGAAAAATAACATCCAAACTCTTTTGCTTTCTTAAAAAATCTAATGAAGGCAGAAAACAGGTTGTGTTTTGTATGGCAATTAGGAAGAAAGGGGAATTTGCTGAGGCCTTTGCAAGGAATGGTGGAAATAATTTCTTCTCTAAGAGAGACTCTTAAGATCACTTTTTTTTAATTTTTTTATTTATTTTGCTTAAATTATATTTTGATTTGAAATTAAACATACGTTTATGGAGGAGCAGTTATTTTTTATCACATGTATTAATCATTAGTTATATACTTTATGCGGTGATATTGAAGGATTAAATATTCAATAATATTTTCATCGAACATTCTTCACAATCAATGGTATGTGAATAGTATTTTTAATTTTAAAGTAAGGTGTGCCTTTTTTTTAAGATATTATTGGTTTAATTTTATTTTAAAAAGGTCGAAGGTGTGTCTTTTTTTTTAAATATTATTGGTTTAATTTTATTTTAAAAAGCCCGAAGGTGTGCCATTATTCTTGAGATATTATGAATTTGTTTTGAAAAGGTTGAAAGTTATTATTTATTGATTTATTTTATTTGCATTCTAATATCATATTTAGGATTTTCTAAATGGATCGTTATTTAAAGAGAAAGAACGACTGATCTTGATATCGATAATCTTCCTCGATCTGCTTCACCGATTGGAGTTATGATGTTAAGACGAGAGATAGAATACGTAGAGTATATTGGTAAAAGCCACATCAATCCAAAGTCATAATTTTCTCAAACAATGATAGAATGTTGACGCAGATTTAATTCAAAGTGGTTTGAGGAATATCCATATTGGTTAGAATATGATCTGAAAGATCATATTGTTTATATCTATTTATTTAAGCCTCAAGAACAAGTTACTATAAATCAAGGAGGTGGAGATTCATTTATCGAGAAGGATTTAAAATTGGAAAAGAAAAGAAAAGTTTTAACGCTCAACACAATAAATGCTCATAATAGGCAAGACAAAAGTGAAGATCTAATGAAGCCTCAAACACAGTATCTCTAATATATGGTTGACTAAAGATGAGAGAAACAAAAAAGAGTATAGTAATGTTGGCAGTTGATTGTGTTAGATTTCTTTTCATGACGGGATTATCATTGGTCAATGATGAATCTTTTAATTGCTTAACCAGGAAATTATTTAGAATTATTCCATTTTCTTGCAGATCATAATGAAGAAATTAAAAAAGTTACGAAAACGCTGACAAAATTACAATTGACTTCACCAAAGCGACAAAACAACTTTGTCAAGTGCATCATCGAGATTTTATTTTATCATCAAAGATATCTGATTCCTACTTTTCTATTATTGTGGATGAAGCTTCGTGATGTATCAACAAAGAACAATTATATACCGTGATATGTTGATAAAATAAAGTTATTAAAAGATTTATTAGATTAAATATGTTTTTCAACAAGTCTATCAGAGACAACACTTTTATACGCTAAGCATTCATTGCTTGCATGGGATCTGTCAAGGCTATGATGGGGCATCCAATATGCGAGGTGAATTTAATGGTTTGAAGGCACTCATTCTTAATGATAATCCTCAAGCATTTTATGTTCATTGTTTTGCCCATCAGCTTCAATTATGTTTAGTGGCTGTAGCAAAAAAAACATTGGCAAGTGAAGTATCTTTTTGAGATCACTTCAAGAATTTTAAACACAATTGGAAGTTCTTGTAAGAGAAGTGACATTTTAAAAACTATTCAACATGAAAAGGTTATTTTACATCGGGATTTAATTAGTGGGCGTGGTTTGAATCAAGAACTAACCTACAACGATGGTGACACTCGTTGGAGTTCACATTTTCATAGTTTAATTAGTCTTATGAAGATGTATGCATCTTTCAAGTCTTGAGATAGTGAAAGAGGATGGAGCATGATCATCAATCGAGTTCTGTTTTAATCGAATGGAGTCTTTTGATTTTGTATTTACTATGCATTTGATGATTGATATTTTAGGTATCACAAATGAATTATCACAATCTAAAAAAAAGACCAAGATATTGAAAATGTAATGAGATTAGCAGATATCCAAGCAACGACAGATAATGAGAAATAGTGGATGGGATTCCTTATTACATGAATTGTCTCTTTGTAATATTTTGAGATTGATATTCCGATATGAGTTCTACCTTTAAAACTCATCGACGAAGCTAGGGAGGTGAAGAAATGACAAATTTGCATCACCATTGCGTTGAGTTATTCTACTCAGTAATTGATATGCAACTTGAACCGAATAATCGTTTTAAGAAGATTACTTTTGTGCATGCTTAAACCCAAGTGATTCATTCTTTGCTTTTGATAAGAAAAATTTTTTCGACTTGCGAGTTATATCCTCTGATTTTTCTACGTTGAGCTTGTGGCTTGAACATCGGCTTTCAATTTATATTATCGATGTAGTAGTGATGATTTCTCATCTTTAAATAGATTCCGATCTTGCCAAACGACACAAAAAAAGGATGTGTATCCTTTAATTTATAACTTATTATTTTGACTAACTTTCCACACAGCCTACAATGAGAAGCATTTTCAGAATGAAGATTGTTAAACATCGAGCGTAGTAAAATGAGTGATGATTGGCTGATGATTGCCTTATACCTTATATGAAAAGAAGTATTTGAATCGATTCAAGTATCACGCAATATTATCGACAATGAAAATAGATTAAGAAGTTTGTAAATATTTTTATTAGATTGATGATAATGTAATACAATTCATCCTTTTGGTATATTCATTGTTAAATTTTTTTTTAAATTACTTTTGCACCGAAAATAAATACTGCCTAAATTTATGGAATTGAACTGTAGCTCCATGTATACTTTGGTCATAACTTAACAGGTGATCATTCAGATATTGGATATTGTGCCTTTCTCCATCATATACTCATCTCCTGGTGTGTCAAAAACAAATCCACTAAGACATGATAATCTATGGAGGTAAAATAATGAGCTTTAGCTACTACTGTCACGAATATTATCAAGCTTCATTCTCTATTTCATGAATTCAACATACCCAACAACTCCCCAACACTTATCCATTGTGATAATATTTATGCATTAGCTTTTTCCAAAAAAATCTCATTTTTCATGTTCCTACAAAACATATAGAAGTAGACTATCATTTCATTTGTAATTGCATCAAATCTCTAGATATCAGTGTTCTTCGTGTGGCATCTCAAGATCAATTAGCTGATATTTTTACTGTATTGCATTCAACGCACAATTTACTAACTTAAAGACGAATTTATGATACATAATGGAATCCATAGCTTTATAGGAGGTGATAACAACGCTAAATAAAATGATTATAGCAATTTGCTCTTAGCAGTCGCTACTTCAGTGAAGTCATCTAAAACACCTATTTATAACTGTTAGATGAACCACAACCACTCATTTAAAATATATTATTCACTAAGCCTGACAATAGAAGCAACAACAACCGCTTCCTCTGTATTCTTATCCTCGCCATTCATCAACAACTATTCCATTATGAAGAACCATTGGATTTGCATATTTGCACTACTATGTAATCAGTATATGAAAAAACTCTTATATACATGCATCTACTGTAGGAAGGAATTGATAAATAAATAATTTTAGCTGCTCTATTTTCATTCTTCTTCTTCTTTTTCTTCTTCCACTTCTTCTATTACTTATCTGACATTCTCTATTTTCCTAAATGTTGTACTATAACTTTCATCACATGTGTGGATCTCGTTCTACATCTTCTATTGGGAAGCAAACGTTAAATTAGTTGTTTGCTTATTTAGAATTTTTTCCAACTGGCTCATTTATTTTCATTTTTTTGACTTGTTTCTCATTCATATGTACACTTACTCTTAGGGCCCGTTTGGGACTTGTCACTACGCAAGACACGCCACCAGACGGACTTTTCCTTCAGCTAAATTGATTTTGAGCAATCATGACTGATCTTCCTTCCACGCCCATCCACAGACGCTCCTAAATTACCCCTCCTCTAGCCATGCCGCGTGCCGTAATCTGAAATCTCTACCATGGAGAGCTCTTCGTCCTCTCCCTCGTCTACTCCTCGAAGCCCTAACGTTTCCAGCCATCCGATGTCACAATGAGGGGAACGCTTACAGCAAGCTCGGATACTTCGTTTGCGGGGATGAGGTGCCGCGATGTTGAAATTTTCTTTCACATTGAGAGTTTGGAATTTATTGTTTTGAAGAAAATTTCTTACCTCGTTTCTAAAACATCTATGTAGTTTTTGATTGTTGCTTCTTCTCGAATACTCTGGGAGATCAAGAGTACAAGGATTACCTAGGAGGTATAGTTTCCCAGCTCCAAGATCACTTTCCAGATGCCTCATTCATGGTATGTAACTTCATGGAAGGGGATAAGAAGGGCAGCGGGTCAGATTGGCCTCCTTAGGATAAGCCCTTGATGTTGGAATGCATCATTCTTAGGGATGTTCCACAATTTGATGTTAAGGGAGGTTGCAGACCTCTTGTCCGTGTTTATGGTCAAGACCCTCTAATTCCTACCAACAGGAGCTCAAAGATGCTTTTTTCAACTCCGAAGTCCAAGAAAAATTTTCGCCATTATAGACAGGTTCTGCTTGTTCTTGGTGGATATATGGGTTATTTAGCTAAGTGTATTTAGAATTCAAGCGTGTTTAAATTCAGGGTAAAGTAAGTTCATTGCATTTGAAATGCTTAGAGTTGTTTGAGTAGTTGTAAAATAAATTCAAGAAACTATTTCAATTTATTTGTAAGCAAGATAAATTCTAAATACTTGGATGCAAAGAGCTAGGACATGGTGATGCCATCTTTCTTGGTAAGGTCGATGATACTTGTTGTGGTTGAAGACGACATGGGGTGGTTCGGAATGGGACCACTAGTTAACACTTCTTACTAATGTCTCTTCTCTCCTTGAAACTATTCAAGTTTCCATTGCCCCTTTCTACTTTCACACTATTCATTCAACTAGAAGATTTCCAAGCAAGATGGACCATGGGGAAGGGAGATGGATGGATGAGCTGAAGGTCAACAAAATGATTCTATGAAACTAAGGGCTCGATTAGAGAGATGAAATAAAATTATATATTTGTGTTTATGTATAATCCTTATTAGCTCTATTTAGATATTGTACATACTTTAATTTATTGACAATGCATTACATGTGTTGAGGAAAAAAAATATGATATGTAATGTCTATATTTATGTCTTTTAATATGCTACATTATTCAATTGAACTTTCAATTGAACTTTCAATTCAACTCTGATATAATTTTTGAATATTGAATCTCTTTATTCAATTTCATGTCAGATATATAAGAAATAGAATCAAATATTTTGTTTATTCTGTTTAAATTTATTCAAACTCATATACCACACATTTATATTTCTCAGCACAAATGCAAAGACAACAGATCAAGATTTTCCAAATAATCATAACTTCAACAACAAGTTTCCCGCCACTGTAGCAGCCTTCACAAATGCCGAAAAAAGTTCATACCCCAAACGGTCCCTTAGTTGAACTATAGCTTTTGGAGCACTTAGTGCATTCTTGTTAATTGCCTTTTTCTATGGAAAAAAATGGATAGCAGTTGTACCTAATATCTCCACTCGACACAGACATATTTGAAGTAATAATAATAATAATAATAATAATAGTATGTGGATAAGCAAACATGTATTAAATACATAGAAACTCTATTTGCATTATCTCTACCTTTACATGCATTTACTTTCGACTTAAATTTCATATCTTATACATGGGCATCATGTTTAGGATTTTAGATGAATTAATGTTGCTAAAGAAATTGATCTACTCACGCACTCACATTCCAACCATCCTAGCTTCTCATATCACCATAATCACTCATTTAGAAACATTATTTATTACTTCAACCCATGACGGCTGACAAGGATCCTTCGGTAAGGCTGAGTCGACTACTTCCTTTACTGGTAGAAAATGCATGCGGGATTTAATTATGAGATCTTGATTGAGCACATCATCATTTTAAAAAAAAAATCATTAGGGGGTAATTAGAAGAGTTTGCAAAAGACTCAAGACGTGTATTTAGCACCTCCAATTCAGCCTCTTATGATGTGCCATGAACCATACAACCTACATCTTTCTTTTTTCCTTAGATATTTTAGAAATGCCATTTTTTTTTCATGTTTACATACAATATAAGTTAACAAGAAATAGATCTGACATCTCTTTAAAAGGTGTTTAAAAAAAAAACCAAAACACAGAAGGTGTTAATGGATAACCAATTGTTCAAAAGACGCAACTATGAAGATCTGTCTTTGAGGTCTGTTTAGGGTTTGCCGACAAATTGCTACCTCTTTCGGGAGAAGAATCACAATTCAAATCATGCAATTTTCTAACAGATGCTTCAATTCCTTAGCCGTACAGGTTTACAGAGGCCAACAAAACAGCATGCCAAAAATATAAAGAGTAAAGTAATGGTGCCTAAGGTAAGGATTTTTCATGGTGAAAAAAGCAAACTGAAAATGTAGTAGATCAGTTTCGAGGTGCGACGCGAACCTTAGTTCTTCTCTGTCGTCGACAGTAAACGACGAATCTATGGCCCATAGCCGGAAGTAGATGGCGGTTCCCACTAGAAGAGCGACGACGAAGCCCAGAATTAGGGTTCTTCGCCGCAAACCCATCGCCGAGTTGGATCGTCTGCCCATGCCCGGATCCGTTGCCCTAAACACTATATTATTTGAAGCAGCGGGAAGAAAACAAAAGCTTTTATGCACGAATATATTTTGATCAAATTCAACCAATTTTTCTAGTAATACAACTAAAAAGGTTGTGGGTGTTAATTAATAGGAATATTTACATATATATCATACAAATTTTATGTATTTATATATCTAGTACTTAAAGTTAAATATTTATTTATCTAATACTTTTCTATACTTAAAATGTTACATTTCATTTTTTTTAAATAAGTTATGATAATATTTTTGATATGATATTAAAGTGGAGTACTATATATATATATGTAAAAATTAAAATTTAGGAAATAGATATGTAAATACATAAAAATTGTGTGGTATGTATGTAAATCCCCTTAATTAATATTAGGACTTAAAAATTATTGTTAAAAGTGTTGAATGTTAATCAACTTATTTCATAATAAAGTTTCATTTTATGAAATCAAATGGATAAAAAAATTAATATAGTTGAAAGTCTAAGTTTTAATGATTTAATACTAATAAGATTTATAAAGCTCAAATTCACACAAATTATTACCTTATATATATATATATATATATATATATATATATATATATATATATATATATATATATATATATCATTATTATTATTTTAAAAGAAGATTTACATATCTAACCCCTAAATTTAAATATTTACTTATCTAACACTTTCCTATGATTTAAAAAGTGCATATCTCTTTTAAAAAGTGAGAGATTGTGATACTTTTGATATGATATTAAAGATTAGGGTGTTATATATGTAAAAATTAAAGTTTAGATATTAGATATATAAATACATAAGAATTATGTGATATGTATGTAAATCCCCCTATTTTAAAATATCAATGAAGATTTACCCTCCATTGTAAGATGCAACAAGGAGTCGAGGTTTGTCCAAATCAACCTCTAATATGGATTTGTAGAGTGCATCATTTATAGGAGCAGCAGGTAATTCCTAGCTCATCAGTCAAGTTCAAGGTCGCTGAGGATGATCAATGATAAGAGGAGCAACTAACTAATCAGTGAAAGATAGCGAAGCTAGAACACCTCTTAGAAGATTGTGTGCTACAACATCTTTTAACAAGTTTTATGTTACTTTTTATAGAGAGGAAGGACGACAATAATTTCATTTTCCACTACAATGTTATCATGTTACAACCACACATCCAACCTAGCTATTTAGTTGATACGATGGTATCACGTTTTATAAACTCACTATTATGGTCAGTGATCAGACAAACATCCAAAAGTTTTTCAATCTATCAGAGGTTCTCAATGTTGACATTGTCAGAGAGTTTTGTAAAGCTATCTATGAAGTATAATGTTTACAAATCTCTCATAAAACATTGTAATAAGGATCTCCTTCACCACCTCAAAATCCTATCTCCATTAAGTGAGCTATGAATAATAATTAGAGGTAAAACTTGAACTCTGAGAGATATTATTCATTTTGTTTTAGTGCTCATCATGATTTTATTTTCTTAGTTTAATGTCTTAATGTTTCCCCATATCAACAGTGTGTACAAACATACTTAACTTTAATGTTCTCAATTAAATTCAAATAATTATATTAAAATATGTCTCAATATTTTAGAGCTTAGGTTCCCTCTTCTTATAGGGTTTCACAATCTATGTTGACATCTTGATCGATGTCACAATAATTTAAGAGAGAGAGAGAGAGAGAGAGAGAGAGAGAGAGAGAGAGAGAGAGAGAGAGAGAGAGAGAGAGAGAGAGAGAGATGATTCTAAAAGCAATAGCTACATAATCAAAAGCTTGCTCACATTTCCCATGAGAAAAAAAAAATTTCAATTGACTTAAGTACTCTTATACACACTTAACAATAGAATGTTCAATGAAAGAATCAAAGTAAAATTTTTTTAACACAAGCAACCAACATTTATTTATTATACAATAGAGATATCTAATCAACCCTAAACACAAACTAAAGCTACTAATAAGCTCTATAAATCATTTACTTCATCATCAAATGAGCTCAAAATTTTAGACATATTCAACAAATCTCAAAAATCATTTAGATGAAAAATATTAACTATGCACAAGTGGCTAACTTACACTTTCATATTACATTCTACTACTATTATGTCTATTTAAACATAGAAATATATTTTTTCATACATAAAAAGATCCAATAATAAATTTTTAATAGATTTACATAAATACTACACAAATCTTATATATTTATATATCTAACACTTTCTTATGCTTTAAAAAATATATTTTATTTTTACAAAAATAAGTGATTATATTTTTAATGTGATATTAAAGATTAGAATGCTATATATATAAATACATAAGACTTATATGATATTTAAATCCCCCTAAATTTTTTAACAAACAACACAATAATAAATAATAAAATAAATATTTTAGAATTATAGAGTAGCATTATAATTCACAACAATATTTTAAATATTTTTAATATTTTTTTATTTCAAAACATTATTATAACAAAATATCTAACATAACTCAATCAATTTCATGTTTAAAAACAAAAGCTGCATGATAGAAAAAAAAAACCCTAAAATTTCTTATTAAAATAATTATAATATTTAAATAATTAATCAAAATTTATATTATACTCATCTCAAAATAAATCTAATAAAACTAAAATTCATTCAATCAAGTCAACAACAAACATGCAAATAACCCATCCAAAACAACAACGCTGAATCAGAGTTTCTCAATCTGATAAATCTACAGCAGTAGAATGCCGACCCTAAGTTACCGTTACGACAACAATAAATTTGAATAATTGTTGAAGGGGGCTCTTAAATAATTTCTTAATAATGCAGGTGGAATTTCAAAAAAAGGTCAGAACACAGTGAGGGAGGAATGTATTATTGTAATAGAGTTATCAGTCAGCATCCATCTCTTCCAGTGCAGCCATGGCAGCTGCTTTGGCTTCCTCAAGGAGACCATCCGGCACCTACAGTTGCAAAATATAATTATATTTTAGCACCCAAAACTTATATATTTACAAAACTAGCTCCAAAAAAATTATGAAATTCATGTATTTACACATATCACAATTAAAATATTGAGAATTTAATATAAATAAAAAATATAGGTCAGATTTTTATTGTGAATGATAATATTAGAGTGACTTGAACAAATTGATTTTATAGGATGTTAGTTTTGTAAATAGTAATATTTTGAGTGCTATATAGGTAATTGCCCCATTAAAGATAATTACATACATAGCATCAAAATATGTGAAAAAAAAGGGTATGCTATTCCACTGCTCAATCACTCACTAATATAAACTAATAAAAATAATTAAAGGATAAAGTGAACCAAAAGATTTTAGAGTTTTAAATGGATGAAAATTTGCATATAGGATACCATGATAATAGTTCAGAACCCCCCTTAAATTCATGAAATGTGGTGATTTACATAACAAATCATGTGAGATATCTATAGTTATTTTGAAGGTAGAAAAATAAAATTTGGGAAAATTTACATAAGAGCAAACAATTCTTATGCATTTACATATCTAATACCTAAAGTTCAATATTTACAAAAATAACACTTTTCTTTTGCATTAAAAAGGTGCATTTCAACTTAAAAAATTAAAGATGATGCTATTCTTGATGTAATACTAAAAAATTGAGTATTATTTATGTAAACTAAATTACAAAAATAATTTTATTTTAGTAATCTTATATTACCTTTTAAAAGCATATATTCTATCTACAACAATAACAACAACAGTTCTTTATCCCAATGTCGCTACATGAATCCTTCGTCTCTATTATTAAATAAATTTAATTCAAGTATACTAAAGTCATTTTTATACATCTTAACCAAGTTTTTTTTAATTCTACCTTTCTTAATATAAGGAAAATCTAACGATCTTCTTCTCTTCTAATCGGTTACGCTTTATGTGGTCAAACCATCTAAAGCATTCTTATCTAATCTTACTCCAACTTCTTCCCAAACATACTCATTTTGCATTTTATCTCTAAGAGTAAAGCCACTCATCCACCTGAGCATCTCTCGAACACTTAACTTTACGCTTCTTTATTGGCCAACATTCTGCACCATAAATCATTGCAAGTCATACCACCATCTTATAAAAATTTTCCTTAAATTTAAGCGGTATTTTTCTATCGCACAACAGATGAAAATGCATTCCTCCACTTCAACCATCCAACTTGAATTCTACTAATAACATCTCCATCTATTTCACCATCATTTTGAACAATAGAGCCTAAATATCTGAATCACTCACTCTTTTTAATGACTTGTTCACCTAATGTCACAACACTACCACTATAACTTCTACAACTAAAATTACACTCCATATATTCAATTTTAGATCTACTTAAACAAAAACCTTTAGACTCTAAGGTTGACCTCCATAATTTAAGTTTCTCTTGGATTCCCTCTCTAATCTTAACAACAAGAAGAATGCCATCAGCAAAAAACATACGCCAAGGTACATCTTCCTATAAATGCCTAGTAAGAGCATCCATAACTAAAGCAAAAAGATAAGGGCATATTTTTCTATCTACAAACAATCAAAGTAGTCCTAACCACAGTTAGTTTGCCTTTAACTTAGTTAGGCCAGGAATGATATCTTCCATGGTAAAATACAACTAAGAAATAATTTTGGCAAAACAGGCATACTAGAATATAAAATACCCAATCAAATATTACCCCATGATTTTCGAATCTTGTGTGTGAAGGGGATAAAACAATTGGAAGATTTACATACCACACAAATCCTACGTATTTACATATCTAACACCTAAGATTAGATATTTACATATTTAATATTTAATCATGCATTAAAAGATGTTTCACTTGTAAAAATATAATAATAGTAATATTTTTTTATGTGATGTTAAAGATTTAAATGTTATGTACATAAATATCGAAAGTTTAGATGTCAGATATATAAATATATAAGAATTAAATGCTAGGCATGTAAATGCCCAGAAATTGGAAGATGAACATATACGTCCAATCAGAGCATTCATTCCATGTGTTGAAGAAAGATTTCATCTCTTATAACTGAAAGCTCAATGTAAATAGTTGAGTTCTTTCTTTACTTCACCTGAAGACTGAAATGAAAGTTTCATCAAGTTAAAATAATACCTTCTGATGCTGCCTGTTTGATTCATCACAAACCCAGCTCAGTTCCAATTCAAAAGCTTTATCCTTGGCTTCGTCATGCACACCATAGATTCTGAATAACGCATGTAGTAAATAGAAAAGAAGAAATTGCGGTAATAAATTCAAGAAGTTAAATAAATTTAACTTCAAAATTTCATTAAAAAAAATACACAATCTTACTTGGATATAGTAAGCAACAAAACCAAAAATCTCCATCCTAGATCTAAAGTAGTAGCACAAACCAATATGATTGGAGATTTATTTTTCATATTTCTGATTTTAAAAGAAAAATCATCAGGGCATCGTCGTGATTCAAAATAGTGATTTGAAGTATAAAAAAAAGCCAATAAAAGCTCAAGAAATCAAAATTTGAGTATTATAAGATGGCAGGCCATTAGCACGAATTTAAAATACTGGCGGTGGTGGTCAGCGACAGGCGGCACGGGGCAAGAGGCCAGGGGAATCCGGCAGCAGCGGTGATCAACAGAGAGGTGAAAGTCTGGGCAGAACAAAGTCTAAATACAGACATCGTTCCTCTTCCTTTCTTATAATTTCTAAAGACTTCCTGCTTCTAACTGAAGTTCAGTCATCCTTGTAGACATACAAATCAAGCTAATGTTAGAATGCTCTGCCTTGCAGGCACTTGATTCCAACATAACTGTCCGGATTATTGATTGAAAATCTTCAAAATAAATACCAAGATGGATGGTCCCTCAACTATTTGCATGTGGCCAATTTAATCTCGAGTATCACATTTCTCTAATTTAATCTCAGGCTATAAAAAATTAATCTAAAATAGAAATAGTGATACAAAATAGACCTCAATTTAGAGCTCGAGAAAATATTTTAGATCAATTATATAAAGTTTGGAACTAAATTGAAGAAATGTGATACTTTGGAACTAAATTGACCACATACAAATAGTCAGGTGGACCAATTTAAGATTTAGTCCGAAATCTTATCATGCAAATAAAAATATACTTAGGAAGCCCCACTTAAATTGATCAACACTATTTCATTATTTTTATCTACTTGTGGGAGAATTCTTTTGACCAAATTCCATATGTCGTAAATCGTGTGATGTGAACCAAGTTAAATCTATTCTTATCTTCAGAGTAGCTTGAACTAAGTTAATACTAATGAAATGTAAATTTTATATAAGCTCGATTTCTTGATAGTAATGAAATATAAATTTTGTATGAGCCCAAATACTATTCCTTCCTAATAAATTTCATTACTTCATTTAGTTTAATCCAGCCACAACCTGTTTAGATTTGTTAGGAGAGTAGGGAGATGTACAGGGCTTATTGGCCTGCATTCGCTAAGGATAGTGGATTTCCCAAGAGAGATAGTTGGGACAAGGATTTTGGCGGTTGGTGACAAACCACATAAAATTCAGTTACCAATGCTTTACTATTCCATTTGCTTCACATTCTATCACTTCCTTCCAAGTTCATCTTCCTTCTAATGTGATTACATGTTCATGTATAATTTTAGATTGAGTGACTCCATATATCCTCAAGAGTTCACTTATGATTATAATATCACAATTCTTATCACCTTTGCAATATGCATGCATCCACATTCAAAGGATTGGCTTAGACAACCTCTAGATCTTCCTCCCTCAAATGAATCGCCATGTTCCTTTCTAATGAAATTTTGAAAAAGATTCCCAAAATATGATGATTCTAAAATTAATCATAAACTTATATATACTTGTACCACTCCCAGCACCTGAAAGCACATTTGAACTTATTTTGGATCTAAACTTCTAGAAACATCACGCCATGGGAAGAGACTATAAGTGTTTGCCAAATTAAAACATGGTGATGGAGCATTATCTTATTGCTTCCTCTGAGAAGCCCAAGTGACTCAAAAATTGAAAGAGACATGGTGTCTACATATTGTACCCTACACTCTAATGTTCTTTCAAGCGTAATCCACCACCAACGTTAAACTTTTTTTTTTTTCTCTTCTTTTTGGTATTGCTTATCATCCTTTGAAATTTCATAAAAATCCATCCAAGAATCTCTAATTCTCTTTAATTTCACATTCGTGGAAATTGTCTATAGTATTTTCCATATAAAGCTTACAAGTCTTACTTCATTACGTTCGCATGTGTCATAATTTGATTGTGTTGCATTAATTTTATTTCAATGCATGGCTATAACAGAAAAACTAAATGCCATGCATGAAAAAGATTCTATAGTTGCAGTTTATTTTGCTGTAACGTCCAGAATGATAGCGATGAAAACTATATCATAGTTTTAGTTTTAGTTTATCATGACACTCTATCCATTCTACCTATAAGAAAGTTATGTTTAGAAAGTCATGTACGTTCCAACCACTAAGAATCCTACTGAATCTAAAAAAAAAATACATGCCCAGCAAAAAATACTGTACTATCACGTTTGTAGTTATTTCTCCTCGACATGAATGATAATCCTACTTTTTATGTATAAAATTTGTTAATTGATCGAGGCACTTTCAACTTCTTCTATTTTTTTGTTAGTCTTACTACCTAATTTTCACAACTTCTCAAGCTGTTTCTATGCCAATATTGCTTACAATTCTACCTCTAATTGCAGGTGATAGTGAAAAAAAAATGATGCAATGAATATATCACTTATCATTTGATTATAGTTAACCACATTAATCAACTACGTCAAACAATTCTAGTCTTAGAATTGAGTATCGTACTTTCAATATTAATGTGGAGAGTTCTTGCAACCCAAGAGAATTTATGCCAAACCATCAATAAGATCACATGACATCATCTAGTCCGATTGACGATGGAGTCATTCTCTTCAGTGATTTCTTTGTGCAATGGTTATGTCACTGATTTATCATTTTATGCAATAGTCATATAGTTATTCTATATAGTTTTAATGTAGTTAAATGTCATGATTTTATGGGCATTATTGCCATTCTTAAGAATGTTATAGATGTTTTATATAAAGATCATATGGGTTGTAATTTAACAATGTTTGATGTCCGTGGACAATTCTGTTGTTTCTCCTCATCCCCAAAGACTGACATCCTCGTCTACCTCTCTAGGGTTCTCTCAAGCTCTTCCCTTATTTGTTTTCCCTTCCTTCTATCTTAATCCTCACTATAGTAAGGCTAAGCACCTACTATCCATTTATCCCACTGTTTCCTGAACAAATTCAGACTCTGATATTGAAGCCCCATTATCCATGCATCACTGAATCCACCCCTCTCCACATCCCTAAACTCCTACAAAATTCTCATCATCAACCATTCCAAAAGGATCAGTTCACTCCTTACAAAGACAACCCCTGTAAACTGGAATAGTCCTGCTCAAATGATGTCACACCCTGATGACCCTTCTTCTATGTCAATCGAAGTGTAGCAATAGGATGATTTCGATTGGGAATTAAAACGTTCCGCTTCTGCGGAAGCGAAGTGAAATTTATATCATTCAAATCATCACAAATATTCTGATTCATCTTATAATTAATTATCATCTGAGGAATCTTTAAATCTTTGTAAATAAATACAAAGCAACTATAGGAAATAAACTAATTAGATATTACAAATGACCTCCTTCTTATTGTACTATTGCATTTCTGTCGCAATACCACTATTGCTGCAATCACTCCAGTTCATTCGCAGTGTCACAATATTTATAAATGCAATAATTACATCACAAAAGTATAACATTATGCCACTTTATCACTGATATTGGTACCTTCATGTAGCTATGTTTTCTCATATACATTATTTCAAAAACAACGGACTTCCTTTTCTTTTTTTGAGGTCTTTCTTATAGATGATTGAGATCACTCACAATTTCATGGAAATTAAAGTTGATATCATTTGGTCAACAGCATGAACAATCAAACAAGTAGAAGTGATATCCATGACTTTCTCGAGACCTAAGGAATTGCGACAATAACCAATTCGTAATTAACAATGGAGAAATTAGCTGGTGATTATGACATGAACAGTACAAATATTAATATGAATGAAAGAGAAGCACATGTTTCATAAAAAAAATTCCTCTAAAATAAGTGAATCACTTACATCTTGGCAACTTCAATAATCCCTTGCCTGCATGTAAGTTCCGAAAGCTTCAATTTCTCAATTTCTCTGTCAAACACAAGAAAGTTGGTTTGAGAAACACCAACAACATATGACTACCTGCGTGCAATGGTCTGAATCACAGACACGCAATCAAACCATAAATTCAATATATATATATATATGTCAGAAATTGAACATGAAATGAATAACAAGGCTATATAAGAACCACTCGGATAAGGATTTGGGGGATAAAGCTATTTCAATGTAAACACAATGTCTATGGATTAGTCTGCGATATTAAACCTTCCAATGAGTTCATAAAAACAAAAAAAAAACAGTTTCCCATTTGTTTTCAAAGCATTGGCTCCAAAAGCTTTGTTGGCATGATTAACACAAGAAATTAGTTTCAGTTTCAGTATAACTTCAAACATTTGGTAAATGTCAGAAAAAGTTTTGATTTACCGTAACAAAGATTCAAAACCATAAAATTCTAAACTATATAATTAAATCATATTTTGAGTACTGTTCATGAAAAGATTCCTAACCACTTTGCATTAAAAGGCACGATTTGAAAGTTTCTTGGAGTAATTCAATGCTATAGGAAGAGCATTGCAGCTAATTTGATTAACTTATATTGCTTAAATCACATATCCTTAATGTATGGCAACTATTTAAAATATCTCCAATATTGGAGCCAATACCCAGGTAATATTTTGATTAATAAACTATTCATATTAATATATTTTGTCAGCCATTTGAAGTCAATATTCTAGTAACATTTTGAAAAATAACATATGCAGACCCATATATTTTGAAAGAAATATGCCAAAAACCAGTATGAATGAAAACATAACCATTTTTGTCAGATATGGATTTACAAATAACAATGTACTGGCATAGAGGTGATGGACACTCAAGCAAGAAAACACAAATCTCCTCACAAAATAAAAATTGCATATGACAACCACATCTTGTGCACTTATCCGCTTACTAATCGAAAATTAGCTAAAACTAAAATCACTAAACTTACGTTTTAGCAGCCTGCCTGCCCTTCCCAATTGCAGCACCAAAATATCTCTGCACATTGTAAAGGAATAATATGTAAATCGCACACTATACAATTAGTTCAGTTTATAAATAGCTTAAAAGCTACTTTGCATGCAATCAAAATTAAATGTGCAAGAAAGGAATAAAAAAAATACTCTTTCATAATGAATATGAAATAAACTCACATACGAAACCCCTGATGGTTCTACCATATATAGCTGCGGTCCATCTCTATCATAACCCCCAAGAATAACACCACAACCAAATGGTCTGTAACAACATAACACACACTTTAGTTCTTCCAGGAATTCAAACGAAATTCACAATTTAAGAAAATCAATCCATGTTTTCAAAATAAAATTAGTACCTCAACCACCAATAAAGTGTGCAGAGATGAACATAGCTGGCAACACGATCAGCAAGCTCTTTCACAGGAATAGGTTCACCGTATATTCTGTTCACAAAGTACTTTCAGGTAGTTTTTCTTATATTGAGGAGGTGCACAAATAGCTCTACTTATGATTCAGGATAGAGAAAAATAAATTTATAAGCATAAAAGAAAATGCAAACCGTTCATAGTTTGTAGCTTCAGACTTTGCTCTGGCAACTATTTGTCGACCATCTGCTGCAAATCCAGCAATAGCCTGAAATTTTAAGTTCATCGCAAAAATAAGAGACAATGACTTCCTAACAACAACAACAACAACAAGCCTTAATCCCACTAGGTGGGGTCGGCTACATGAATCCTTCGTCTCCATTGTATCCTATTATGTGTCAAATTCTCATTTAATTCAAGATACTAAGATCATTTTTTATACATCTTAACCAAGTCTTTTAGGTCTACCTCTACCTTTCTTAACATAAGGCAAATCTAATGCATCTTTCTCCTAATCGGTCATCGGATGGCCGACGCTTTATGTGGCCAAACCATCTAAGGCACTCTCCCTAATCTTATCTACCACTGGCTACTAACTTTTTCCAACATACTCATTTTGCATTCTATCTCTAAGAGTAAAGCCACTCATCCACCAGCATCCTCATTTCGTAACACTTAACTTAGTGCTTTCTTTTATTGCCAACATTCGCACTATAAGTCATTGCAAGTCTTACCACCATCTTATAAAATTTTCTCTTAAGTTTAAGTGAACTTTTCCATCACATAATAGGCCGATGCATTCCTCCACTTCAACCATCCAACTTGAATTCTACTAATTAACATCTCCATCTATTTCACCATCATTTTGAACAATAGAACCTAAATATCTGAATTGCTCACTCTTATTAATGACTTGATCATCTAAAGTCACAACATGTATGAAAATTCTACGGTAATAAGTCAGATAGCTTATTCAGTGATGGACAATATCAACAGTGTGTGCTGGAAAATGAGCTTCCTCAGTTTAAATGCAATGAATGACTAGAATTTAAGTCAAATATAATGTATCTCAAATATTTTCCAATGGCAACATTAGCAGGCCAGGAATTGATAGAAAACCTTGAATCAGGAATCACAAGACTATCCAGTTGAAGCGTTTTGAAACAAATAATTCCAATTCAGCAATGAATGAGATATCAAACCAACTCTTTAGGAACCTTTTTAGACAACTTATATCAGTTTTACGTTAGATCCACTCAATTTCCTAATCCTTCAATGCTAATCAGAGAACCTATTTTAAATAAGAGTAATGCTACACTTTACCAAAAAAAAAAAAAAACATAAATATCATTTGGAGCCCACTTTCATAGGTGAACAAATCAAGTTTGAAAAGTGTCATCCATTTTTGTTTGCAAACAATTTTTATTAGTCCGCCTAATCAAGTGCTTATGTGGCATGAGTTTTTGGAGGTCAAAGCAAGTATTGAAGTATATCACAGCAATATACTTACACTATAAAAGTTCAAACTCAAATAATAGGTACCTGATGTCAATAACTTCTCCCTTTACACATCTTTCATGTTATACCAGTAATAAAGTTGAAGTAAAAGAAAAAGGGTGCATTACATTTGCATGCATGAATCTCCCGCTAATGTAAAGTGCCTGGATAGAAGTTTAAGTAGTCGGCATTACCCCCCTTTCATTGTAGATAAGCTTTTAGTGATTAGAACCTTTACCTCCAGGCCAAAGTAGAGAGAACTAGCGAATATAGCCACCACAATATTGATACCATGAAGGCTAGAATAAAATTCTGAAGTGAATTTCACTCTCAAGCAAACATGGCAATCATAAGCAGGAAGTTATCAAACTTTCATGCCACGCATGCTTGCAAATTGAAATTCACAACCAGGACCCTTAAGCGAATCATTTAAAGTTCTATCTGACTTCTAGTCACCAGCTAAGAGCACCCTTCGTAGAACTAGAGTATGTAACATATGCATAAATTGTTTGCTAGATTCCAATTGCACCAAGAAGTTAAAACTGATGATCTAATCACATAGGACAACGAATCAAAAAACAGATGAAATACAAGAATTCAATAATTGAAACAGAGGCCAATTTCAGTTTTTTTCAACGAAAGGTCCAAAAGGATACAATCTGCAATTTTTGGTTCTCGTCTAAGGGAAGGAAGAAAAACAATGGAAAAGATCAATCACAAAAGAAACGAGAAAATCAACTTTCAAGCAAAATATCAAATATTTTAGTAGAAACAACTAGTGGAGAAAAAAGATTGCGCTCTTCCAATTTGATTTGATGAAGCAGTAGAAAGTAGATATCAGAATGTAAGATGGCAAGATTAAAATAAGAGTGAATTGATAAGTAAATGACTTTTAGAAAATAATTGAAGGCTGCGAACTTAAATGAAACATGCATAAGCAAGCCAAAGCACAACCATGCAATTTTCTTTGGCACAAGCACAAAATTCCATGCTAATAATTTTTGCAAAATAGTTCTATACAAAGTTGTGAATGAGTTTGTTGGAAAATTTTCTAATCGACAGCACAAATTTTTTCATCAATCAATTAAGCACGATGAAAATTCAAGTTCTGATAGCTTTCTCTTTTACTATGGAACATTATATCCATCTTATCATCTCTTTGCATGGTGTTTTCTTCTTCATAAGTGAACTGATCATCTGCAGTTTTAATTCGTTCCTTTAAAGAAAGACACCATACATATGTTTTTAATTGAGAAATCCATAAAGATCTTAAGGCTGAACTTAACCTTAATAGAACCCGTAGTTAGTTTACATGCTTATCACATTGAAGGAATAAGCATGCCTTGTTCTATGTGTGAAGAGCTTTAATAATATTGCAATAAATGTATGAGCATT
Organism: Cymbidium sinense; assembly: GCA_021442155.1. Taxonomy (NCBI): domain Eukaryota; kingdom Viridiplantae; phylum Streptophyta; class Magnoliopsida; order Asparagales; family Orchidaceae; genus Cymbidium; species Cymbidium sinense. The sequence continues at coordinate 22,662,760 of CM038215.1, forward strand.
AAAAGAGAGGAAAATACATAACCAAAAAATTAAACTATTTTAGCAAGTGTACGGTAAATTCTTAGATTGCGAACTGATTAAGCAATCCAAGAAGTTCACCAAAGAAAAAATTATATACTTAAAATGATTCATACTTGACAATTAAAATAAAATGGCTTTTATAATGATCATTCTTTATGGTTTTACTGCAAGTTAACACTGGATGACAAATGCCCATGAAATACAAAGAAGACATCATGAAATAGGATACAATCTCATAACAGGATATACATGTGAAATATTTGGAGTATGTGTGCATGTTCATTTATTGAACACAGTGAAATTGCAGGAGAAACAATAATAAAGAATGATATAAAATAGTAGAAATATATAGTACACTACCAATGGTATTGAAAAATGGAACCATTTTACGGAGGATTGGAATGTTTGTTAAGGAGGGATTTTAATACAAGTGATAGACCACTATCATCAATTATCAAAATCTATCACAAAAAATCTTTTTGCATAATTTCGACATATTTCATCTTTGGCGAGTGATAGAATTGTAATACTAGTTATTGCTCAATCATACATAGCTTTGATAATTTCTTCAACATACTATAACAAATAATGATTCTCCTTGCTGCCCAATAAATGTTAATAAATCATATGCCTTCTCAAGATCAATAAAAAACACATGACGATCCTTTTCTTGTTTACTAAACTTTTCAATCAAATTGCCTTGGCATAAAAATTACCTCCATAGTAGACGTTATTAGCTTGAACCAGAAAGACTCTCCAATTGGAAAGTGATTCTGATAGGCATGCTCTAACAACCACCCCTTTGAAATCATTATGACTCAACAAGTTTCACCCCTAAAATAGCCATAATCACAAGCATCTCCTCGTCCAATAATGTTGATTTTCAAATAATTCATTCCAATCATTTACACAGCCTTCAACTTCTAAGATTTTTGCATATTCTTCAACTTTAAGATTTTAGAAACCAAACAATTCCAAAATCTTCCAAAATGCATCAAATCTCAATAGAACATCTCATCTAAACCTAAAACTTTACGCTTACTCATTTTCTTCAAAGCTAACTCAACTTATTTTTGTGAATAGCCTTAAGGTAAATTTCATAAATTCAATCATTAGACTCTCCTAAAACCCTCCTTACTTACAAATCTTATTTATGAATTGCCAAAATATTTAAAAATAAAAGGTAACTCAATTAGGCTGCAAACAAGTCAAGCCGAGATAGAGGTTGATTGAGCTCGAGCTCATTTACCAAAAGAATGTTGAAGCACAGATCAAGCTCGATTCGAACCTTTATGACATTGTTCGAGCTTCACTTGTTTAAATTTAGGTATATTTTTTAGCTCAATTTATTTTATGATCATTGAGCTTAAATGAGCAGCATGTTTAAAAATATAAAAGAGCACTATCAACACAAGCTTATTTCTTAAAAATCTTGTGCTATGAAATATCTTGCTGACACGAGCTTAGCTGGGACAAACCATCAATACACCCACTGCTTAGGTGATTAATTTGCTCAAACTACGAAGTTCTTTTTTCATAAAAATAGTACCTTATTAATTCTCCCATATGATGTAGAATCAAATAAGTTGTGTGTATGCTGAATGGGACTTACTATAATGGGGAATTGGGTTGAGGAATGGATAAACATTAAACCAATATTATATTTTAAATTTAAGTCATAAATTTTAATTTTTAAATTTTTTGTATTAAAAATTTTATATTCTTAATACAATATATATATATATATATATATTTATATATATATATATATTATAAACTTTATTAATTTTAAAATATATTTAATATGCATACATCTATTTTATAATATGCATATACTCACATCTTATCAAACTTTAATTCCTTAATTAAGGTTCTTAACAAAATTGTTTGCTTGTTTTAAATGATATTGTTCATGAGAATTAAATAATTATATTAATCAAACATATAATATATATATATATATAAGTGTTCTAGCTTATTCTATTAGTCAATCAGATGATTGTAAACGAGCTCTAATCGAGTAGAGCTACAAGTATCTTATCGAACAGTCGATTCATTTGTTTCCTCACACTTAATAATATGATAACAAAATGAGAAAGTTGTTTAGCAATACAACAACAACAACAAGCCTTAATCCCACTAGGTGGGGTCGGCTACATGAATCCTTCGTCTCCATTGTGTCCTATTATGTGTCAAATTCTCATTTAATTCAAGTATACTAAGATTATTTTTAAACATCTTAACCAAGTCTTTTAGGTCTACCTCAACCTTTCTTAACATAAAGGCAAATCTAATGCATCTACTCCCTAATCATCTGACGACCGTTTTGGCCAAACCATCTAAGGCGATTCTCCCTAATCTTATCTACCACACTGAGCTACTCCAACTTTTTCCCAAACATACTCATTTTGCATTCTATCTCTAAAAGCCACTCATCCACGAGCATCCTCATCTCTCAACACTTAATTTAGTCTTATGTTTCTCTTAACAACATTCTCGCACTATAAGTCATTGCAGGTCTTACCACCATCTTATAAAATTTTCCTTAAGTTTAAGTGAAACTTTTCTATCACATAATAGGCCATTCCTCCACTTCAACCATCCAACTTGAATTCTACTAATAACATCTCCATCTATTTCACCATCATTTTGAACAATAGCCTAAATATTCAATCGCCGCTCTTATTAATGACTGGATCACCTAAAGTCGAACACTATCACTAAAACTTCTACAACTAAAATTACACTCCATATATTCGTTTAGATCTACTTAAACTAAAACTTTAGACTCTAAAGTTGACCTCCATAATTCAAGTTTCGTTGGACTCTCTAGTCTTATCAACAAGAAGAATGTCATCAAAGAAAACATACACCAAGGTACATCTTGTAAATGCCTCGTAAGAACATCCATAACTAAAGTAAAAGATAAGGGCTTAATGTTGATCCTTGATGTAATCCATCAAATAGGAAAATATTTTGTCAATCCTCCTTTGGACACAAGTAAAATTCTAGTATACATATCCTTAATGACTTGAATATAACAAATATTAACTTCTCGCTCTATAACAAAGAACATCTCTTGAGACTTTATCATAAGCTTTCTCTAAATCAATAAATATCATATGTAATCCTTATTTTCTCTATGCTTCTCCATCAAACCTCTTAACAAATGTATAGCATCCATAGTAGATCTACCTAGCATGAAACCAAACTGATTGTGAGAAACCAAAGTTGTTTAGCAATAATAAAATAAAATTATGGGAGAGGATGATGCAATAAAATTGATTTTATTAAACAAAGATCAATAATAGATAATATTTTAGTGATAAGAAAGTTAAAATACAAAGAGAGAAAGAGAGAGTGAGAGAGAGAATATTAATCAAATTTTAATTCAGGTAGAATGGTTGTAACTAAATAAAATAGAATTGATAGGTGATCATTACGAACAAAATATGAGTGTTCTAAGCATGCTAAATTTATAGCTATAATATGTGCAACAACTAAAATTAAAAAGTAGCTATGAGGTTAATTGGTGTTAGATTTTCTTATAATAAATACACAAAAAAGGAATATCTCAATTCATGCCTTAACTAAGGCTGGACCTCTTGTTAATGAAAAAGTAAGAATGGTAGAAAAAGCTTTTAAAAGAATCTCTAAATTAGCTGAATAAAACTTAGTGCTGCTATACAATTTTAGTGAATTTACGAATATAAATGATCAAATAAAAGTAATGAAAGATCAAGTAATGCTGATAAGTGATAGTTTTAAAGTCTAGGATTTGTTGTTATAAAATATGACGGAATATTAATGTCAATACCAAAAGTCTAAAACAAGGTGATGAAGAGGTTTCTTTTAAGGACCTATGTGATAGCAAAATACCACAAGATCTAGAGTAAATCTTGGAAGGTTACGATAAGATAGTCTATGCTATATGAATTTGTGTGTTAGGTAAAATATAATGCACTAAAAACTAAGATAATGCAATAGAAACATAAATTGTACGAAGAATGCAAGGTCAAATCATCATTGTATTATACAAAATGATTACAACAAGAAGAATGTAGGATTAGCACCAAGCGCATATAAATTTAAAAAAATTGGCTTAAATTATTTGGGTACCTTGGTAAAAGAGTAAAAAAAAAATGCACCTTGAAGGTTCAAGGAAAAACAAATGTGATTAAAAATGGATGAACAGAGTAAACCAAACATCAAACAATTAGAAATTGTTCAAACGAACTACAATAAACAAGAAGGATTTCAGGAAATTAATGCATGCTATAAAATGCATAGAAAGAATTTAGATGGTCGAGATAATATAGATCTATTTTGTTTAACATTTAAGACACATTGGAGTAAGATTTTGGTCATTTATTTATAACATTAGTTCAATTATAATGGAAATTTATGATTTTATCTTGAGCACATCATTAATTTATTAGTTGAGAATATTTCAACACTTATACCCCTCAACTCTTCTACTTAGAGGAATATTCACCAACTAAAGGATTCACTATGTATCTTTCAAAATGTATCTCTGTTTCCCTACCTCTTTTGCTTTTTTCCTTGGGTTCATCCACCAGTTCTTGCACATTCAGCACAAATATATGTCAATGCAAATGTTACTATATTCCAACATTAATTTATGATATTATCTCATTAATCTTGTGTCTTTTGGTAAAAATTAAGATCAACGACATTTTTTTTTTCATTGATGCTACCTGATGTTATGGTACTTTTTTTAACCATGATTAACACCATTAAAAGCTCTTTTGGTTGCAAGTCCTTGAATAGTTTATTTGAAATTTATTTTTCAAGGAAATTGTAAGCCACCCCTAATCATGATTCGCTTCTACATAATACTTAACCCTCTCTCTCCTAATCAATTTTCTTACTCGTCCATTCAAATATTAAATATAAATTCAAATCTGAACTCAATTTCAGAGTAATTTAGATGTGTGATCAAAATAGTATTTCCCCTTCAACTGAATTTCCAAATTCAAGTTCAAATTCAAATTTAAATACACAATCACCCAATGATTCTTAAAATTCCACCACTAAACTATGAAATTTACTCCAATTCAAGGACGTCTCAATCCTATCCTATTTGAACCTTAACCATCCTCAAAGCAAGTCCTTCACAAACCAAATCCCCAATACATTTCAATTCAAAACTAATTCAAATCCACCCTCAAGGAGTCATTCTTTCTCCCTCCTATCCTATTTGAAAATTTACTTCATAATTGTCTTCTATTTAGAAAAGCATGGGTTATTAAGTCTGTGCACAAAATTGGACTTAGATTTGAAATCAATCTATCATGAATGAGGTAAGATTTTATTCCCCTTAATCTCACATCAGGTTTACTATATAGCATAAAAGATTAATAAAATTCTTAAGAGTCTTGCTAAAATTATATTAATGCCTAAGGTCGCTCCACCTTCCATACTTATTAACCATTTTACAAGTCACCAAAAAGATCAATATTTACTAGTTTTCAATATGCCATAATATTTATATAAATGCCTTTTAGATCCCATAATGCTAGAAGAAGAAAGTTCACAAATCGTGAGTGAAATCTGTACACAAAAGCTCGCATTTGATTGTACCCCAAAACATGCAATAGAGCTTGAACTAGAACATGAATTTGAAACTGAACCAAATATAAGCAATAAATTTGAATGAATTTAAACAAGCTATAATTGCTAATTTGCTTAAGAACACCCCAAACATTAGAAATCCGCTGAGCTAGTAATTCAACAAGTTATTAATTTTACCTTTGGTTCTAAACTACTAGATCTGTTGCTCAACAGAACAAAACATTTATCATAGGTTGAATTAGCAATCATCAATCCTTTTTGATAACTTCCTTCGTAAAAGAGTAAGTTTCAATCCATTGTTGACCCCAAAAGCACATGGATGGAGGTTTCAAATTATATACTGTGTTATTATTCTTCAAAAAGTTCATCAACCTCCATAATTTACCAACTTTAATATATTAAGCCTCAATATGAGATCTTATATTTATTCATGGCAATCTTTAGATATTCATAAATATACACCATAAGTTTTCTTATGTTTTGGTTTTGTTGGAATCAACTCATGATATATTTCCTTTAGAGTTTAGATAGTTCTTTTGTTTTACTATATTTCTCAAGCATGAATTTTATTATGTTGCATTGCCTGCTGAACATATTCATATTTTAAAAGTTGGCTTTGAAATGAAAATTGTTTATACATGGAAATAGATTTGTAGGTAAAATACAAACTCATTTCACCACCCTCTTAACAAATATCACCACTAATACTCTTAAGAAGAGAGTGCTTTGTGTCATGGTGGGCTTAATGTAGGCTATGAAAAGCATATATGGATTATTAATAAACAAGCAGATGAATAATTATTTTATTTTGCATTTGATATACTTGGAACATAAATGTCATTTGCTTATTTGTTATGTCATCAGTTTAATTATACTGTATGTTCATAATATTAGCTTCTATATCATCATTGGTTAGTTAGAGACATTTCAGTGCCTTACTCAGAAGTAAGAACTATTTTTTTAAAAATGCCTTAAGGTTAATTTCATTTTAGAACACCATATCTAGATAATTTTATTTGTTGGTATTTTGTTTAGTTGATACTTCAAAATGTATTCCTTTATTAGGATTTCACAATTTAGTTCAACTAAAATCAAACTAAATAAATTGAACTATATTAGAGTCTGATTTAATTCGATTCTATCAATGATTTGATCGATTTATTTCAACTTACGAATCATTGTTCAATTCAATTGGTTTAACAAATCCATCCAAACCAACAAAAAGTACACTCCTAGTCCCCTAATACTAAGCATTGCATCCCCTTTATGTTTTAGCAATCAACACTTCTTCACATCTTTTGAGGATTCAACATTCATAACATGAAGACTCATTAGGTTTCGTTATAATGGAATCTTCCTTTGTAAACTCATTATGTTTCATTCTAATGGAATCTCTCCTTTTATTCCTATTCTTACATATCTTAATTAATCAACCATTTGACTACCGACTTTTTGATAAAAATGATGATGGTGGCAAACATAAAATGTATCTACTTTTAGGCATACCAATACAAGACAAGTCTTGAACACAAGTATGGTTATTTGGTAGTATGCTTATTGAAAATAACCTAACAAAGAGAAGTTGGGGGCTTCGTGGCTCGAGATGTTGTTTGCCAAAAGTATAATTTGGAGAAACATCAAAACTATTATTAAAATATTTGAAGCTTAAAGGCTTTAGCAAGATGACAACAATCATTATCACATTATCCTTGTTCCAACTATTCGAGGTTAGCTTTAAAAATCCTATTTTTTGTTCATTCCCATCACACATTGTCTAAGGTGGTAAAAATATTCTTCACAATAATTTTAAATGACTTCTAATGTAAACTTAGCTTTATATCTTCGTCATCATAATCCTCTCGCACTAATTTTATCTGTTCATCTAATGAACATATTTTCTATGTTTTTTTATATATCCAAACAGCCCAAGTCTTTTTTAAATTTTCCTATATATTCAATAGATGTCACTCCACTTATTCCAATAATATAATCATTCTTTTATCATTTTTAGATCTACCAACACATTCATCATAACATTCTCAATTCTATCATCGCAACTTAGACACCAATAGTTCTTTTACTACCCAACACCCATATTCATATAATCATCAGTCTAATTATATTTTTTATTAAAATTTGCCTTTAATTATATATAATATCCTATTAACAAAACATTCCTTAGGAACTTCCCCAAATTTAACCATCTTTATTCTAAAAGTTATATCATTATTTCAATCAACATTCTTTTCTATAATAAATTTGAGATATTTAAGCCTATCATACCTAAATATTAGCTTATCTTCTAATAATGTTGATTGATAGTTGTTAATAGCACACTAATAAAATTATAATATTACATACTCAAACTTTGTACTAATAATTCTAAAATCTCTATTTTCTAACTAAATTCTCCATTGTTCTACTTTTCATTTATTTTAATGTATATCTTACCAATTAGAACTAAACCATCTACAAAAAGCTTACACCAAGGCTACGCCTTTTAAGTATCCTCAACATGCATCTTGTAAAATGATAACAATTGATTACCTCAATATTTAATTAAAATTATCAAATGGTTATTCTTAATTAATATTTCTTAGTGCATAAGTAATTGGCAAGTTATGTTTAATTAAATTTGTTTTAATTACAAATCATTGAGAAAATATTACCATTGAATTTATTTTAACAACAAAGTATGACAAGACTAGCAACCTTTCCCTCCTCATCTCCTCATCCTTTAACCACCTCTCAACATCTTTACATTCTCTCCTCTTCCCTCCACTGTAATAAAAAACCATACAGCCTCCCTCGCCCCTCGCACATACTTAGTCCCACACCATTCTTAATAGAAATTTCAAGCCCTTACTTCACATAGGGACCTCTTCACCATCACCATCACACTAGAATTAGAGGTGGCATCTCCCTTGCCAACCTAGGCTACTTTGTGAACCCCATCAATGTAAATGTCAATATCTATAACTTTGACATTCTTATCAAGCGCAAGAGCAACATCAACCGCAAAATCCATGAAGATCCTCGGTGATAGAAACCTCAGACTGGCCCTTGTCCACAAGAAAAGGTGAAAGTGTAGTGAAAAGCCATGCTCTGACTATATCAAAGCTTTTGATCTTTCAATTTATGAAGGATAAATTTAGCCTAAATAGAAAAGGCTGAGCCTATATGCCCCTCAAACTGTTTGGCGAGATTAAGTGACTCAAGACAACTTGAGTTCAACTAAACCGTGAGTACTTCGAATAGAAAAGTAGCCAAAGTTAACTTCTCATTAGCTTCTCCATAGCAGAAAACTAAAGAAACCAACAACCTTCGTTACATTTTGTGCAACAGAGAAAACATTATTTTGCGCATAATTCTTGCAGAAAATTTTCTGAAACGCTAGGTGAAAAAAATCGATTCGAGTTGGTTACCATGCCAGAGTGTCGGTGAACTGAGTGGATCCTCCGATTTGATCCCGCCAACATCATCTTCGAAGAAATCAACTTCTCCACGCCCTAAAACCCACCAAATCAAACTGTATGACAACGAAAATATGCCACGAAAAGCACAAAACGCACCAGAAAAAGAAAGTCAAATCTCAAATTTCTCACCATTACAATACCATCCTTGCACTTGATGCCAATAACAGTCCTGGTAGAAAATAAGATCAACAATAATAGCAAAATCAATATTACAAGTTTAGCTTGAGAACCCGCTAATGATCAAAAAAGAAGCGCGCAGTAGGGCAAAGATGGAAACTTTTACCCACTATTGTCGACGGCTTTGGCAGCATACTCGATCTGAAAAACCCTACCGTCGGGGGAGAAAGTGGTGACGGAAAGATCATACCCCGTGCCTATGCTGCTCATCGTTTTCTGCCAATTCAAAAGGCCCTTGGTTTCTCCGACTCGAATCCGGGGAAGACGATACCAGGGTGCGGTGAGAGTGACCACTTCGTGGGTTTCTTGGGTCTCAAGTACTGGAGAAGCGAAAATGGGTACGGCTAGGGGAGCAGATTTGAGGACGAAGATCCTCAAAAGACTGGTTATTTATTTATATATAATTTACCTGCATTTCATATAATTCTTATATATTTATATATTTAATAATTAATTTTTTGATATTTATAAAAAAAATAACATCTTTTTTATACTTAAAAATATATATATTTCACTTTATATTTTGACATTAACATAAATAACATACAACTTTTATATATTTTATGTAATAAATAAAATTTATATTTACATAAATTACACTCAAAACTTTAATATACATAATTATTTTTTTAAATGAATTATAAATTTTCATGTATAGAAAAAATAATTTATTTATAAATATAAAATTTAGGCCTTGGACACGTAAATACATAAAAATTGTGTGCTATACATATAAATTTTTTTACTTTTTAAAAGATATTTATTTTAAGTCATATATTTTAGAATTTATCATTAATTATTTAAAAAGTAATATGAAATAAAATATTTTACATAAATCTCATTATATTTTTGAGAATTTATATAAATAACATTCAAAATTATCCCAATTTTAAACCTAAAATATATAATTTTTTATTTACTTGTATCATGCTCGTTTATTTAAGTAGCATAAAAAACAACGCAATAGTCTTCTTATCTTTATCTTATTATTAACTTATTGTTAATAACTTTTATATAATTAAATTTTGTTGCAATCTCTTCAAATCTTCTTCTGAATCATCAGGGTTTCGGATGCACACACCATTGAATTTATTTTGACCCTTTGAGATTTTCATTTTTTAAGAGCAAGTAGAATGAATATTTCATCAAAATTCGTACAAAAAATTTATAATCATTCATTGATGGTTGAAAATAATATTAAATTTATTATTATTTTTATAATTTAAATATTAAAAAGTTTAAATATAAATCATATTTTTTATATAAGATTTATGATAATTTTATTTTATTTCATTAAAAAATAAGAAAAATATATAAATATATAATTATTAAGTCCAAGTTTTCACAAAAAAAAAAAAATTAATTAACAATTGAGAGAAATCCTAATTAGAGTTTTATGTGATACTTTATATTAATGTTAGATTAAGTATCTTATAAAATTAATCAATAATAGTCATTAATATGTATATAAGTTTATATGATTTATAAATATCAATATAGGCATTTAAATATTTTAAAAAGAAATTCATAATTTAAATATAAATATATAAATATAAGTTAAAATAAAAATATTATATATATATATATATATTAATTAAATAAGCATAAAATTATGTATTGATGATTATTCTCAAAAAATTTGAAGTCAATTCAATCAAATTATAGTGAATAATATAATATGATATTTACTTAAAAGAATGATAAATGAATTCTTGCACAATATCATTATCTTTTATAGATGATAAATGAAGAAAGATTATTATCATATTTTGAAACTAGAAATATAAATTTAATTATAAAAATAAAAATAGTTTATTTGAACAGGTTTTTTATTAAATCTGTAATTAAAAATTTATACTCTTTAATTTAAATGCAATTTTTTTTTTGTGTATTTAACATTTATTTTTAAAAATCCTTACAGTTCCGTATAGGACTCGCGCTCTTAAGGCTTTTTCTTTTTTCTTTTTGGGTGAGATTTATGGAGTAATAGTCCGTCCATTTCTCTGAATTTCATTTTAATCCAAACGTCAGAGTTCTGCTCCTGCAATTCTTGTGAGATCCGAGCTCTCGTCTTCTTCCTGTCTCCATCTTTTAGCAGCAGCAGCAGCAGCTAGGGATTTAATATAACTTATAGCTATGGCGAGTTCAAGCTCTGCCGGTCGCATCGATCCTCAGCTCGTCATCTCCCACAAATTCCCCGAGGTATTCACACTTTTCCGTTTCCGTACTTGACCTGAGGTTCTTGAGAACGAGATGGTTAAAATAACTTTAATCTTTTCAACAGGGGACTTTCTCCTACAGTGAAAGGTCAGTTCTCGTCAGCGATCGTGTTTCTTCTATTTCTTTTGCATGATGTTTACCTTTGTTGGGGGTGGGTTGGGAATTGGGGACAGAGATGTTGCGATATATGCTCTAGGCATTGGAGCTTGTGCAGGAGATGCGGTCGACGAGAAGGAGCTCAAGTACGTTTACCATCAGGATGGTCAGCGATATATTGAGGTATGAATCCTTCATTTTACTTCATTGCATGATTCGGAGTTGTTTAATATGTGGTTTGATGGAAGAAAGTGATACTACAGAGGCGGTGTTACCTAGTTCAAAGATTATTTAATATCAGAGTGTTCATTTTGCCAGTTTTCCGGAAATTATTGATACAAGTTGCTGTTTCTTAAATCTGTATATGATATTGTTTTGAAGTTTTAATGCACATTTATTCCATGTTGATCTGTTTCAAGCGTTTTGGAGCATTTCCAAAATATTTCAGTGCTGATTTTGACCTTCATTTCTAATAAACATATTTGCAAACGATTGCAGCCATACAATTATTTGTTTTAGTAATTAACTTTTGTTAAACTTTATTTATCCATGCGGACAGCCACAAAATATATTGAGGTTGACTTACAAATTTGGGGAAGTCTTTGTATTATTTCTCTTCTTTATATTTCTAAAAACTTTAAATGACTTACATATTTATGAAGGCCATGACACAAAAGTAACATTAATTTTATGTGGCAAAAATGATGCTTCTTGAAAAATCAATATCAATTTGAGGGAAGATATCAACTAAATATGCCATAATGATATGATATGTTATAATTATACTTACATTTTATATGACTATAAATCTATGCAATTACTTAGTATAAATATAAAGATTTCTTATATGCTGATTACTGTATCAAGCTTTTTCAATTTTGTAGCAAAAATCGAAACTTGTTTTGGGCACTGTAGTTGGAGTTGGTCCTTGGTTTGAGTGCAGATGTGCAGTGCAAATTATAACTATAAATTTTTAAGAAGGGCATGATTATTATTTGAGGATTTTTATTTTTATTCTTTTCATCTACTTATGATAGGTTTGTGTGTGATTAAGAGCTAGTCAAATTTGCTATAATCTGAGTTTTTTTTGTTTTTTTGTTTTTTTTGGTGGTGTGAATCTTAATTGTCGTATGATTTTATTGTTCCTAAATTAATATACAATTTAGTGGACTGTGAATTTGGTTTTATTTGTTTGTTTGTATTTGTGATCACATATCCACATTTTTAAATTTTCATTTCAAGAAGTCTATACCTAAAGATGTTTGCTTCAAGTAACTGTGAATTTATCAAGGAACAAAGACCAATTGTCTCACAGTCATCTCATGCTCTCACAGTAAAAGGGAAAGGGAAGCATCACACAAACCCAGAGGCCCATTAAGGGCTGGCTAAAAATTGTGATGGGGATCTTGCAATCATCAATTCATTATGTCATAAAGTAGATAAAGGGTTATTTATAGATTAAAATGATTCGAATAATGACATAATATCCCTGGCATTTATTTAAAATAAAACAATAAATCTAATTGAACTTATGGAGTGATAAACATTTTACTTCCTTAAATTATGGGATTTGATATTGATTTCCACACATCTACAGAAATTTTTAATTCATACTTTGGTGCATTTAAGGATGTTTAAGCTTTTGTAACGGCTCATGTGCTCCAAACCTATAGACATTCTACAAGAATTCCCAAAAGTTTAACTTAGTTTTCTTATGGAGGCGTACCAAATTCAGTGACCGGATAAAAATAGAGGATACATAGCCAATTAAAATGCTTACCTATTGTCTTGTTCGATGAATCTCAAAGGAGTTTATTTTCTTATCAACAATTATCAATTAATTTCATGTTTCATGGAGTCCCTTCACTTGATGGCTGATTATTCTATGTTATGGATCTTCATTGTAATTGCACTTTGTTGTTTTTGAAAGCCAATCCTATTTGTGGAATGTGTTATTTATTCTGATGATTATTTGTAGGTTTACGGTACTGTATATTTCTGATGCATGGTAACTTGCTTGTGCAGGTTTTACCTATTTTTGCTGCTTTGTTTCCATTTAAAAACAATAACGGTTTCATTCTTGCAGATATTCCTGGTTTAGAGTAAGTACATTCCATTTTACAACAGTTTCTATACGATATATATTCTTCCAAATTCATCTAAAATGATCCAAGCATCTAAATTTTTGACTGTTTTTTTTTTTTAAAAAAAATCTTCTTGTTGTACTTCCCAGAGCATTTACTGTTATATCTTTTATTCTAGGTTTGATCCTAAACTACTATTGCATGGCCAGCAATACATAGAAATCTACAAGCCTTTTCCCTCAAGTTGTTCTGTAAGAATCCTAACCTTTCATTTTTTTTTGTGTGTTGTGTGAAAAGCATCATAGTTGATTTAGGCCATTTTTTGTTTTTTTTGTTTTCTTTTATGTCATTCTTTTTTATAAAGACATTTATTTGTAGTTGCTTGGTTCATATATTCCTTATTCTGTTTGTTTCATCTATTAATGTTCTCTATGTAGTTCCCGGGAAAAAACAAAGGAAGTTTTTTATACTTTTTTATCAATAACTTATGATTGCCTTGTTTCTTGAAGATCCTCCACCAATCATTTGGTGCAATATATGCTACAATGCTTTGGTTTACTTGTGAATATTTTATGGTTACTTCTCAATAGGTATTTCTCTGTTATCCCCATTTCCCCTCAGCTAGCATTTTTTTTCTATTGCTTTATGTTTGAGTCTCATGGCTTCTTGGGTTTCCTAGTGTAGCTTGTTGATTGATAAATCTTGCCAACACTCAAAATTCAATGGGCAATGCCATCTTTATTCTTTAACAAAACCCAGCTTTGATGATTCTTTTCTTTAATGATGTTGAGTTTTTTTTTACTATCCCATTTATTTTCATGGAATCTTTCTAACATGCTTCTCTTTATCCAGGTTAAGAATAAAGTAACTGTTGCTGGCTTGCATGATAAAGGTGTGCATGCAACTTTGCTTCTTCAAGTTGGTTAATATCTAAGAGTAACATTTTTCAACATTTTATGTTTTTGTTCCAAACAATTGCATTTTAAACTAGCATTGAAAAGAAAATAGTGTTGAAAAGCAGAAATGAGAATACAGAAGATGGATATGTGGTAGAACTAAAAAGAATAGATTGAAAAATTATTATATTAGAGAGTAAAAGTTACACCTGTTAAAGATAAGGAAAATAGACTCTAGCAGTTTTGAGCTTATACAAAGCGGGTAGAATACACACTAGTAAGGTGGCTGACTAAAATTAATGTATAAAGATTAGGCAGCGAAAAAAAAAGGTAGACTCCGTGTTTTCAAAGTACTAAGGAATATTTTGGTTGCAAGTATTTTGAACTCTGATGTATTCAAAATGCAAGGTAAGATAAAATTATGTATCTGAAATATTTTGCCAATGTTTATTTTTTTCTAACATGAATTTAGGAGTTTAATTTTTTTTGGTGTTTGGTTGCTTGCATAAGAAAACTAATGTTTGAAATATGGTGGTGTTTGCCAATGACGGTGATTGTGGAGTGCGTAGGTAGCGATGCTAGCAATAGTTGGAGAAGAGGGGTGATGTTTCACATTTTTAAAGTATTTGAAATTCACCTAAATAAGATAAATTTCAATTATATTGAAAATGGACTAGCTAAGAAATTCTAAATATCTGAAAAGATTACTTTACATTTCTTTTTCTTCCAACTAAACACTTGAAAATACAATCCTCTTTCATTTAGTTTACTTTGCACTACAAATACTTCCAACCAAAGCCCTTTGATGCAATGCAATATCAAGTATTCCTTTTTGCTTCAATACGCAAAATGTAAAATAAAGAGATACTTTTATTAATTAGAGCACTCATGACTTTTATATTAAGTGCATATAATAACTATTAAATTAATTAAATTTAAATCACATAGGATAACAATTTTCCGCAAATAAAAGATAATTTCAATAATAATGGTTAAAATGTAAAGTATGAATTATTTAACAAGTGCTTAAAACTTCATATAAAAATAAAAGGACTTATGATGTATATTTATAATTTGAAGAAAATGTTCTAAAGTGAGCCTACATATTGAAATTTTCAATAATTTATATTATGCATAGGAATAAACAAAAGATTATGAGTGTAGTAATTTAATGTAAAATGTGTGATTTTTAAGATTGCTAAACAAATTAAATTGATAATTAAAAGAAAAAATATTTATACTTCATCATGAAAAATTTAAGCTAAATGCGTAAAATCTCAAATCCATAATACAAGTTCAAGGACAATCATTAGTCATCTTAATATCAAAGTTCAAAAAGAGTTGAGCAGAAACAAAATAAAGGGGATTTACATCCATACCATACTATTCTTATTTATTTACATATTCAATATCAAAATTTTAATTTTTTACATATATAACACCTCAATCTTAATTATCACATCAAAAATATTATCATCATTCATCTTCTTAAAATGAAATGCACCTTTTCAATTATAGGAAATTGTTAAATAAGTAAATATCAAACTTTGAATGTTAGATATGCAAATGGTTAAGAATTGTGTGACATGTATGTAAATCTTCCAAGAATAAAACAAATAAAAAAAATCTAGTGAGCTAAAAATTGGGATAAAATAAAAATCAAGTTGATAAGAAATAAACAATGAAGTATACCAAAAGTCAAGTTAGACTATGAGAATAAGAGATGCCTTTGCATTTCAAGAGTCACGCGAGGAGAAAGTGAAGAACAAATGCAGTTGTTGGTGCTTACTCGTGTGGAGGAGAAACTATGGGTGACCTTCTTAAGCAAACTAGTTCTTCAACTTAATTTATCGATTAAACTAGTCCACTCAACTGGTCATTTAATTTGAGCCTAACCCATATATAAGACACATTGCCAATCGAACCCCATGATGAGCAATGCATTGAGAGCACTCATGTAAATAGTTTTGTTCTTGAGCTGCATGCAAATGTGGCAATACAAATTATCTTGTCCACGTGAGTGAAATGCCAGTGACATGCAAATTCATATTGCACCACTTCACCGTTGAAGTGTGCTTTAATGCACACTATACAACATTGGTTAGACCAAAAATAACATGGTTAGAAATTGTGCAAAAAATATGTTCAAAACAAAGTTGACATTTCATTTCACATTTAGTTAATGTAAATTGTAAAGAAGGATTCGTAAGGCCTACCACAAGTAGTTGGAATATGGCTAATTATGATGATTTTTAAAAATAGGGTAAGCTTTTGGTGTAAGATATGTAAATTCATAAGAATTATGTGGTATGCATGCAAATGTGCTCCTGTTGCAGGATTCTTCTGGCAGGGTTCTGGGAGGAATTGATGAAATCAGTCTAACTCCATTTTGTGTGATCAAAATGTTGTCTGTTGTTATAACCAAGTGAACATTTCATAATATCGATGAAAATGTAGAATTGTAAATACTGATGAAATACTTGGTTTAGCTTTTCCATTTGTTGTCTGGTTGTGGTTGCTTTGGTGGTAAGGGTAATTAAAGCATTTTGATTCTTTTATTAGGAAAAGCGGGTATTATTGAAATTGAAACCACCAGTTATATCGAAGAATCTGGTGAAGCTCTCTGCATGAACAGGTCTGCTCAATGTGTATATCCCTCTGTGTTCAGAATTATTATTTTTGTTTGTAAATGCATGTAACCTTACAGAGCGCATTTCCTAGCAGAAGCACCATTTACCTGCGTGGAGCTGGTGGCTTCTCAAAGTCCTCAAAGCCATATTCTTATGCAAATTATCCAGCAGGTCAAGTTTCTTCTGTTTTAGTTCCCAAACATAAACCTTCTATGATATATGAGGACCAGACCCAGCAATTTCAGGCATGCTACAATTCTCGTCGAGCAATATTCTTTTTTCCCTTTGTTATGTTTTTTTTTTTTCGTTTAGGAGTAAGAATCTGGGACATTACCTTAAGATAAACATGGTATTCAACAAATCTTGTGGATAATTTGTGGTGTAAGAATATTTCAAGTAATTAGTTGTTCTTGTTCATACGTGGAAAATTGGTTGTTGATCTTTTAAATGAAAGGACCAGTTTAGATTTAGTGGTATTTATTTTTTACCCACTTAAGCGTTTTATGTTGACCATTAATTTGTGTGATAGTTACTTTTTTAGCAGTTAACTAGTTCTTTTAGCTTAAAGTGTTTCCCTTTATAGACTATTGTTCATGGTTAGCATATTCGAATAATACACTAAGTTTGAATTATTCAAAAAACTTAAGTTAATACCCGTCACATAGTTTTGTGATATTTTAGCAAAATTTAAGAAGGATTTGAAACATTTGGTTGAGCTTAAACTGCATTGCCAAGGAGGAGAATCTTCTACCTGTCAACTACTTGTCAAGCCTTATTAAAATCACATCCATTGTTTGCAAAGGACTTGACAAACCAACCAATGATTGAAAAACTAGTTGTCTCCTGCCATAAACGATGCCAACTTGTATCCTTTCCTGTAGCCATGCCCCACCACTTATTTCATGTTTAAGTTAGTACGGCTTTGACAGTGATAATAATCTTGAAAGATTATGCAGGGAAGGATTTGTTAAGGCTTTACCATATATGTAGATAAATAGTTGATAATAAAGCTTTATTGCTATGACCCAGCATGAGAGCTTAGAGTATGGAGGTGAGAATAGACAGTCAGATGAATATTTAAAACATTCTCATATCACCATTAATAGAAAATAACCAATTAAATTCATTACTTTTAATGTTAAATATGATACCTAGTTTCAGAAGCAAATCTTCTACTATATACACACTCTTGTCTTTTATCCATTTATGTTATCAAAGATTTTTTTTAATAATGATAATCAACTAAATAGTGAGTTAAATAGCTCAGTAGATACTTATATTTATAAGTTACAATAATTCAATAATTAAAAATAGTAAGAATATCAATTTTTATTAGTAAATCAATATTAATTTTTTTGTCTTAAAAGAATATAAGAAAAATACATTTAAGATCAAGAACTGTTTTCTCTTTTCATTTTTACATCTTATCTTTTAGTACTTTATAATACATTGTCATAGGAGTCATCATTTAAACATGTACACATTGTTTTATAACTTTTTCAAACTAACTTTGAAGGGAAGATGATTTTTTTTAAACTTAACCAAAAATGACAGGTAATCTTTTTTCCTTTCAATTTACATATATGAGAACATTTGTATCCCCAATCAGTACTTTATAAAGTAGCAAGTTACTTTAGTCAACATGCACAAACAATCATTTTATCACATATTCATTTTTATATCTTTTATCATATGTATAATAATATCTTTTATTTATCATCTGGAAGATCATTTAGGTTTCAATTATAGAGGAAAAGAATCACAATCATCTTAATATGAGGATTTATAAGCTTTGAAAGAGAATAATTTTAAGCTTTTGCAAGGATAGCTTGGGTGTAAATGGAAACATTTCTTAATATATATAAACATAAAAGTATTTACAATTCAGACATTCATTTGAACAGTGATATACAATCAAGCATAATAATAAAAAAAATTTGATCTAGAATAATGAAAGTAACTATTAGGAAATAAAAAAAATATATAATTGCCCACTTTTAATGAGGCTTGCTTTCTTCTAAATGCAATTTCTCTTATCATGAAAATTTATAATTTCATGCAAATATCAATTAGCTTAATATTTTTCATTGTTTTATTATTTTGACCATCATTCTAGTTATCATTATCATCCTCACTATCATCATCAATATTATTATTATTATATTATTATTATTATTATTGTTATCATATTATTATTATTAATCATTATTATTGCTAATAGATTATTATTATATCATTGTTTTATTATTATATCTTTATTACTTATTATTAATAGTACCTTTCTTATTTCTATTATAATTAATTATCGTTATTAATATTATTATATATTATATATTATATAATAATTATTATTATTATTATTATTTTATTATATTATTATTATTATTATTGATGATTATTACTTTTGATAAAGTATCATTATGATATTATTATAATATCATTATTATTACTCTTAATATTATGTTTATTATTTATATTATTATTATTTATTAATAATATATATAAATTTCTTATATTCTGTCTTCCCTCTTTCTCTTTTCCTCTTGCCTGGCTCAGTTCCATCACTAGCCTGAACCAAACCTCGCTTGATGTCCCTGCATGCATACTGTAAGAGCAACTTGGCTTTGTTCACTTGTCCCGAGCTCAGTGTGCCCCATGCTCAACTTCGGCACATGTATGTGTTCTGAGAGCTCTTCTCCGCTTGCAAGCACCTCGTCCCCCCTTCGGCTTGTCCTCTCCTCTCGCTTCCACTCTCCTCTCTTTCCATCTCTAGATTTCTCCCTTAACTAACCTTCACCCTTTTAAAATAATGAGAGGAAGGCGACGAGTGCTCGACTAGAATCATGACACCTTTTTTAACAGATGTCATGGTTCATACCGTGGTCGTTACTGACCTTATTCACTTGGTAACGAATTTCTCTTTACACACACATGCGTACATACATACATTTATTGTATAGACAATGCATATATACATTTACTCTATGGATAAGGTGATGATAGTTTCAGTACGTCTGTGTGACGATTCAATAATCAAGATGGCACTTTGATGGCTTTTTACTTCATTTATTTTTGGTGCTTATTCTGCATAATAGTTTAATAATTGTTCTAGGTTGTTGTTTTTCCCCTATGCTATTTAAATCTATTCACTTATCATCATCCAGTGATTCCAAGTTGCTTTATCATGCAGGCTTTGCTATATAGACTTTCTGGTGATTACAATCCTCTGCACTCTGATCCTATGGTTGCAAGAATTGCTGGGTGAGCAGTAATATATCAGAAAATTTAGCTATTGGTTTTTAAATTGATTTTAGAAGTAATTGGCCTTTTTTAGATTATCTATGATTCCCAATATCTCAAATGCTCTATCTTTTGAAACATGAACAACAAGTTCCATCCACCAGAAGGAAGATAGTGAAATCTGAGCCATTAAAAGAAGCTTATGATGTGATATATAACATGGAAGAGAAACCATACAACTTTTCTAAGAGTAAATACTCAAAATGGTTTCTAGACATTTAGGTGTGTCCATTTTAGTCCATGGTTCTTCTTGGTTGTCAATTTTGTTCAATTTAGTCCTTCAACTTATCAGATTTGCCATTTCTTTGGATAGAAATATGTTAAGGTTTCGATGAGGGCACTTTGCATTTTGAATATTTTAAGGTCAATCTCATTACTTAATTTCAACGCAAAATAATGAGATTGATCCTAAGAAGTCTTAAATGTCCCCATGAAAAGCTTTCATCTGACAATTTCTATCAATTAAGTGACAAACTTAATGGAAAATACTAAATTGACTCAAGTTTTGTAAATTGAGGGACCAAAATAACTGAAAAATCTAGTGACCATTTTGACATTCACTCAACTTTTCCATCTTTAAAGAAGCCATACGCATACTTAATAGGCATTGTTCTAGCATTATCCTTTTTTTGTCTTCCACATCTCTTTCTCTTTTGTGTTTTTTGAGCTTAAGAGATTTTCCCAGCTTTCTATTAGGCATGTAAAATGTGACCATACTAACCATGAGGACATCAACACATACTTGTTATTCTTTCGATTGGCTCGCATCCTCGACGCACAGGTTTAACCGACCGATACTGCACGGCCTATGCACTCTTGGCTTCGCTATCAGAGCCATCATCAGGTCTGTTTGCGACGGCGACTCGACGGCCGTGAGGAGCATATTCGGTCGCTTTCTTCTCCATGTATTCCCAGGAGAGACTCTAATCACAGAAATGTGGATAGATGGCCCAAAGTGAGAACTCTCTCTCTCTCTCTCGGGTTATTAGGCAAATTCTCTGCATGTTTTTAATGTAGACATTGTACTGTTGCAGGGTCTTATATCAAACAAAGGTGAAGGAGAGAAATAAGGCAGTACTCTCAGGTTATGTATTGCTCAAACACATTCCTTCTTCTTTGTAGGATATTATCCATGTTCAAAGATGCAGTGGCTTCTTCCCTGACTGGCTCTCTGGTAACTAAAGCTTGCTTGTAGCACTTCTACTGCACTGTTACTAATAATGTCTAAATAACTTAAATGTTGTGTTAAGACTATTTGTGGAAAAGAATAAATTCGTGTCTTGTAGGTAATAAAACACTGTTACATGAATTGAAGGCTTGCTATAAGTCTAAGAAAATGGAAATATTAAAAGAAAGTGCCAAAAATAAAAATAATAATAATGTAAATATTTTTTGGCGAAGGGCCTGTTTGGGATTAATTTTATTTTGTTTTTGTATTTTTTATTTTTATGTTATTTTTAAATACGTATTTGTTAAACACATTTTAAAGTATTTTTAATTTTATTTTTAAAAATAAATTGTATTGCTTTTAAAATATTTAAAATAAAATTTGAATATTTTTAATATTTAAAAAAATAAATATTACTTTTGAATCAAAATAGACAACAACAACAAGCCTTCATCCCACTAAGTGGGGTCAGCTATATGAATCCTTATTCTCCTGTATTATTTGACAAATTTTCATTTAATTCAAGTATATTAAGGTCATTTTTTATCATCTTAACCAAGTCTTTTTAGGTCTACCTCTACCTTTCTTAACATAAGAAATTTGCATCTAATCTCTAGCAGATTATCGACGGCGTTTATGTGGTCAAACAATCTAAGGCGACTCTCTCTAATCTTATATGCCACTGGAGCTACTCCAACTTTTTCCTGAACATACTCTTTTCGTATTTTGTCTCTAAGAGTAAAGTCACTCATCCACCTAAGCATCCTCATCTCAGTAACACTTAACTTAGTCTTATGCTTCTCTTTTATTAGCCAACATTTTGCACCATAAGTCATTGCAGGTCTCACAACCATCTTATAAAATTTTTCTTAAAGTTTAAGTGGAACTTTTCTATCACACAATAGGCCTGATGCATTCCTCCACTTCAACCATCCAACTTGAATTATACTAATAACATCTCCATCTATTTCACCATCATTTTGAACAATTGAGCCTAAATATTTAAATTGTTCACTCTTATTAATTACTTGTTCACCTAATGTTATAACACTACCACTAGAACTTCTACAACTAAAATTACACTCCATATACTTAGTTTTAGATCTACTTAAACGAAAACCTTTAGACTCTAATGTTGACCTTCATAATTCAAGTTTCTCTTGAACTCCCTCTCTAGTCTTATAAACAAGAATAATGTCATCAGCAAAAAGCATACACCAAGGTACATCTTCCTGTAAATGCCTAGTAAGAGCATCCATAACTAAAGCAAAGAGATAAGGGCTTAAAGTTGATCCTTGATGTAATCCAATTGAAATAGAAAATTATTTTGTCAATCCTCCTTTTGTTTGGACACAAGTGATAGCTCTAGTGTCACGACCCGGCCCGGGAGTTTGGAATACCAAATGACAGACGCAGGATAAAAAAAATATTTATAACAATTCCAATATAAATTTAATGTCTCCTCTCTGATCATAAAAAGCCATTATAATCCAGATGATTTAAAAATCGTATAAATAAATGTTTATCTGATTGGAAAAATACACTTTAACATAACTCAACAAAATTCTTGGCTAAATACATCTCTGCGGTTACTCTGCGGTAACCGACTTTCCTTCTATCATTTAATTAGGATTATTACCTGGAAAAGATTAAACAATTAACAAATGAATATAATTCATTGGGTGATTATCTTTATTATAGTAAACAAAAAAGAAATTAGTATGTCGTCAGGTTCTACACAGTCATACGTAAAGAAAATAATCTGCTCAAATCAATCATATGTGAGGTGTAAGTATATAAACATTTAGCGAGATATGGGGTCGGTATACATAAACATTTAGCATAGCATTTGGGGTCGTATAAACATTTAAGCGAGATATGAACTTTTACTTTTATCTTTACTTTTATCACCCGTCCAGTCGCGTCATACTCATCCAAAGGATGAGTATCCATTACCTTTACCATTTGCCAATTTTCTTGAATCATATTTGTGCGCGCAGTGCATTCGTCACCCCGTCTGTAAGGGGTGAACTTCAAACTATCACATTCATAGCATATCATCTCATTTATGGGCATTAATTCATAGCGATAAATCGGTGAGCGATAAAATGGCGTGAAACGATATGATCAGCGTTATTATCCAACATGAAAAGCGATGCTATTATTTATGTAAAGTAGGAAAATCATCACATCTGGCGGTCGGGAAAAGTCAAAATCATCTAAACAGTCGTTTCATCACGGAAAATACATTTTTATCATAAATGCACAATTACCACTTTAACTGCGGTTTCTTGAATCATTTCCTTTAATGATTCCTTCCTTCTTCCTCGATTCAGGCAACCTCCGTCGGCTGATGGAGCCTCGTTCTGAGCGACACTAGGCCGCTTCTCCTTCTTTTCCCTCGGTCGTCGGCCTTGTCAGCCTGATCTCTCGGTAGACGCATGGGTAGAGTCTTCCTTTCTCCTCTCTTCCTCTTTCCCTCTCTCGTGATTTTGGGGATTATTTGGTTTGTGAACCGACTCCCCAGTTTTTTTTTCTTTCTAGCAGTCGTGGCGGTAGCTTTTTTTTTTCGATTATTACAATCTCTCCCTCTTATAAAAATTTCGTCCTCGAAATTAAATGATAATAATAGAAATACACATACCTTTAATTAAATAATTGAGGGTAAAGTTCTCGCATTTCTGATTCCTTCTCCCATGTAGCTTCTCAATCTGATCAATGTTTCCACAGTACACGAACAAATGAAATTTCTCTATTCCTGAGATGCTTGATATCATAATCTATAATTCTTTCTGGCTCCTCCATAAATGTGAGATCCGGCTGAATATCAATAGGATCAGTAATAATCTTGTTGCCCTCATCAGTAACATATTTTCGCAGAAGAGAAATATGAAACACATTGTGCACTCCTTGCATGTGAGAAGGTAAAGCGGTCTATGGCCACTTTCTCAATTCTTTCCAAGATTTCATATGGATATAAGCGTGGGCTTAACTTTCCAACTTTGCCAAATCGTTTTTATACCTTTCATGGGTGACATTAAGAAATACCAATTCTCCCACTTCAAATTCTCTCGGTGTTTAGCATCATAGTATTTCTTCACTTTATCTTGAGCGACTTTTAATCTATCACCGATCAATCGGATATTCTCGTAGCTTCATCTACTACATTCCACGATGATTCTTCTTTCATCTCTACAACAAGCGGTGTTACGCATTTCCTTCCATACAATCTTCATAAGACCATACACTGGCTTGTATTAAACTCAATCAAAGGCAAATGAACTTCCCAATTTCCTCTGAAATCAAGAACACAGAGTCTCAACAAATCTTCCAGTGTTTGAATTGTTCTTTCTGACTGGCCATCAGTTTGAGGATGAAATGCAGATCGAAAGTAAACATAAAAGCTTCTTGAATTTTTTTCCACAATCTAGATGTCGGTATCCGATTAGATCTATAGATTTTTGGCACCATGTAATTTCACAATTTCATCAACATATTTTCTTCAGCTTTTCAACGGCGTCAGTTGTTTGATAGATATAAAGTGTATTTAGTCAACCTATCAATAATAACCCACATCACGACCTCTTACGGATCTGCAGGCCAACCACAAAATTCATAGCATATCGTCCCATTTTCGCTCGGCAGGCTATAAAACTTCGATGTTTTAATCATCGACATGATTGACATTTAGAGACAAATTATTACATTTCTTTTCATTCACGGCCGAAAATATTTTCTTAAGATCTTGATACATTTCTTCTTGGATGAATTGTAGGATGATGTGCTTATGTAATATGTCTTTTCTCAAATCTTCAATATTTGGAATGCAAATTCTTATGATATTTCAATAATCCTCTTTGATTTCAAAATCTTTGTATGACCTTTCAAATCTAAAATTTTCGATAGTCACCATCTTGGTAAAGCATCCAGTATTTTGTCAAATTTGATTTTATATTTGATTTAGCAATAAAGCATGATCGTAGATTTGATAATTGAAATTTTTAATTTTTCTAAATCTTTAATCAACTCCTCGATAAGAGATCAACCCAATAAGCTGCGATATTTTTCTACTCAAAGCATCGGAACTACATTTGCCGCTCGGATGATATTGAATATCTAAATCATAATCTTTAATGAGTTCCAACCATCTTCTTTTCTTAAATTTAGCTCCTCGGTAAAGATATATTTCAAGCTTTGATGATCGTGAAAACTTCACACCTTACTCCATATAAATAATGTCTCCAAATTTTTAATGCAAATACCACTGCTGTTAGCTCCAGATCATGGGTGGGATAGTTCTTTTCATGATTTTTTCAATTGCAAGCGTAAACAATCACTCTTCCGTAAGTACACATCCCAATCTTAATGATCATTTATAAATTTGAAATCTTACGTCGATGGAATAGTTAATATTATGCGGTCGTTAAATAATTCTTCAATTTTGAAAAGTCTTTTCACCGATCGGCAATTCTTGCTTTCAGTTAATCTCGATAGTGGCGTATGTAATGAAACCCTTCAACAAATCTCCTATCACAACAGAAACTTCGACTTACGGCGATGGTGGTGATGCAGGCCATTCGGTATTACGACTTTATCACGATCCACAAACCCCTTCACTACTAATCATGTGCCCCAAGAATATGATCTTATTTAACCAAAATTCATACTTAAAATTTTGCATATAATTCATTTTCTTTCAAAGCTTGCAAAATAATATGAAGGTGGTTTTCATGGTTTCGTCTACAGAATAAATTAGAATATCATCTATGAATACAATCACAAATGAATCTAAAAGGGTTTAAAGATTATTCATGAGATCCATCTGTGGGCGTTGTTAAGCCAAAATCACCACTCATAGTGCATACATCTTGAATGCGGTCTTTGGTATATCTTCTTTAATTCTCTGATGATAACCGATCTTAAATCAATCTTTGAAAATAAGCTCTTACTAGTCAAAAGATCATCAATTCTTGATAAGGGATATTTATTCTTCAAGATGAGTTTGTTAAGTTCTCTATGTCGATGCATAGCCTTAAGCTCCCATCTTTCTTCTTCACATAATATCTGAGCTCAGGAGATGTCTTCTGATAAATCCCTTCTCTAATAATTATTGTAGCTGATTCTTTAACTCTTGTAATTCTTTAACCGCCATTCTTATATGATACTTTTGCTACAGGTTTTGTACCTTGAATTAAATCAATAGAGAAATCTACCTCTCTGACTGGAGGTAAACTTGGTAAATTATCCAGAAAGACTTCTGGATACTCCTTTACTACTGGTATATCCTCCATCTTCTTTACCTCTTTAGTAACATCGATTTGAGCAAGAAAACCTTCATAGCCTTTCTTTGATCTTTTGAACTTTCAAGCACACCATCATGCTAATACTCTCTCATGAATCAATTCTTCTTTTCCGAATATTGAATTTGATTATCTTTTTTCAACAATCTATAGTAATACAATATCTAAGATCCATTTCTAAAATCACATTGAATTCATATAACCATGTTATTAAATGCATCCAACGTCTTTCACGATATTGTTCACAC
The DNA here is from genome assembly GCA_021442155.1 of Cymbidium sinense. NCBI lineage: Eukaryota > Viridiplantae > Streptophyta > Magnoliopsida > Asparagales > Orchidaceae > Cymbidium > Cymbidium sinense. Next base: position 22,689,971 of record CM038215.1, read on the forward strand.
TTCTACATTTTAGCATTAATTTGAGACCCATTTGGCATTCTTGAAAGTATTACAAACATTTTATAATTTGTAATCCCCAGAAAAGAGATGGTCTCATATCCGAAATAATTTAATTATTTGTCAATAGGAACCTCACCACTTCCACTAACTTGTGTATACTGATTTCTTATCATTTGAGTCATTGTTTCCATCATTTGTGTAAATGTATCTATAGCTAGTGAAGGCGGTTGCACCAAATTCGGGTGCTCAGTGGTTTGTGCCTCTCTATTTTCACTCATATCATCTTCTTGAATTGATTCCATAGGCCTGAGAAGCACAAATTTATTATAAGCATTATCAATCAATATAATCATATGTAATTCTCTTCCTAAATTTTATCATATTCTATTGGCTCTTTGATTTTTTTTTTTCATACTTATGTCCCTAAATATAAAATCTAGCTCGATATCACTCTTATCACGCGACGGGAGAACTTGGAATACTCTGGACGGATAAAAGAAAACATTTTTATAATTCCAATATAAATTTAAAGTCTCCAACTCTGATCATAAAGAGTCACTTTATAACATAATGATTTAAAATAAATACATATATAAATGTTATCTGATTCGGAAAAATACACTTTAACATAACTCAACAAAATTTCTTGACATAAATACCTATCTCCCCGCGGTTCCTACGGTAACGACTTTCCCTTATCGGTCATTTAATTGGATTATTATGGAAAAGATTAAACAATAACAAATGAATATAATTGATTAATGATTATCTTTATTACACTATAGTAACAAAAAAAACTAATATGCATGCCGGTTTACTTTGTCCGCAGTGCTACGTAAAAGAAAATAATCTGCTCAAACAATCAATCATATGTGAGGTAAGTATGCATAAACATTTAGCAATAGCATATGGGGGTCAGTATACATAAACATTTAGATAGCATTTGTCGTATTCATAAACATTTAGCGATGGCGTATGAACTTTTACTTTTACCTTTACTTTATCACCCCATGAGTCATCGTCATACTCATCCAAAGGATGAGTATCCATTACCTTTACCATTCTGCAATTTTCTTTGAATCATATTTGTGCGCGTAGCGTAGGTATCATAAGGGGTGAACTCGAGCTTCATACATTCAAAGCATCTGATCATATACTATGGACATTAATTCATAACCGGATGTCGGTGAGCGATAAAATGAAGCGTGGCGATATGATCTGATTCGAGATTATCCAACGTGAAGAAGCAGTAAACTATTCACTATTTATGTAAAAGTAGGAAAATCATCACAGCTGGCAGTGCAGGAAAAGTCAAAATCATCTAAACATGCATTTCATCACAGGAAAGTAAAGATATTTTTTATCATAAATGTAAGAACAATTACCCACTTTAACTGCGGTTCCTGACCTCATTTCCTTTAATGATTCTTCCTTCTTCCTCGGTACGACTGCGGTCTCCGACAACCTCCGTCGTGATGGAGCCGCCACGTTATCTTAGAACGGACGCCGAGGGCCGCCCTTCTCCTTCTTCTCTCGTCGGCCATTGGCCTGATCTCACTTCGGTTGAACGCATGGATAGAGTCTTCCCTTTCTCCTCTTCCTCTTTCCCTCTCAGCGTGATTTTGGGATTCTATTTGGGTTTGTCAAAACTCCCCTGGATTTTTTTTTCTTCGCTAATGTCAGCGTGCTTTTTTTTTTTTTTACGATTATTACATCTAGTATACATATCCTCAATTACTTGAATATAACCAATATTAACTCCTTTCTGTTCTAGAACTCTCCAAAGAACATCTCTTGAAACTTTATCATAAGCTTTTTCTAAGTCAATAAATATCATATGTAGATCTTCCTTACTTTCTCTATACTTCTCCATCAAACCTCTTAACAAATGTATAGCATACATAATAGATCTACCTGGCATGAAACCAAATTGATTGTGAGAAATTTTTGTATCACATCATAACCTATGCTCAATTACTCTCTCCCATAATTTTAATGTATGACACATTAACTTAATTCCTCTATAATTTGCACACTTTTGTGCATCACCTTTATTCTTATATAGGAATCAACAAACTCTTTCTCCACTCATCGACATCTTTTAGTCTTTAAAATAATATTAAAAGATTTATAAAGAATTTCTTGATCTCCTAAACATTTTCACACTTCAATTGGAATATCATGAGGTCCTATTGGTTTTTCACATTTCATTTTCTTTAAAGCTTCTCTAACTTCAGATTTATTAATACATGATAAAACATTTTTTATTTATGTTAAGGGTATTAAGGTTGCTAAAATCAATTGTACTTTCAGATCCTTCATTGAAAGGTTTATCAAAATACTTCATCCACCTATTTTCAATATCCTTTTCTAAGAAAAGGATTTTATTATTTTCATCCTTAATACACGTCCCACTGATGTTCTTCTTTATCTCTTTGGTTGTCTAACTTATACATACATCTTTCACCTTCGGTATCTGTCAGATAAATCACTAAAAATTAAATTTTTTGCATAATAGATTGCTTTCTTAGAATCTTTACAAGCCATTTTATAACTCTCACAATTCTCCAAGGTTTTACATCTAAATCAAGTTTTATAACAATCCTTCGTATTTCTTATCTTTTTCTGCACACTATGACTCCATCACCAATTATTATTATTAAAAGAAATTTTTACTTTTGATTTTTCAAGCAAATTTCTTTTACTACTTTTTCTTTTACTATTTTTTCTCACATAACATTAGCTTCTTTATAAACATCCCAAATTCTAAGCTTTTGTAGTTTGCTCTTAAAAATATTTTTATTTGTATTATTAAAAGAAGTTTTTCCTTTTGATTTTTTAAGCATATTTTTAGCAATTTGCTTAATTTCACTTACTATATTTTTTTAGCATTAGTTCTTTTTAAACATAAATTTTAAATTTGTAGTTTCTTCTTAAAATATTTTTTATTAGTTTTTTAAGTATTCATCTAATTCTAGGACAATAATTTGATTCCAAACAATCCATAAGTAAAAGTGCAGTGGTTTTGAGATATTGCAATTTTCAATTCTACTTTCTTTCTTAGGATCTAGTGATTTAGGGTTCATTCCGAATAATTATAATTTTTTTTATAAAGTTGATTATAAAATTAATGCGAGAGCTATAAATATTGTTTTTATTAAATTTAAATAATAATAAATATTTTTTTTTTAAAATTTAAATAATAGTTTTTTAATTGGCATCTCTCTTTAATTTATTTATTTTAAATGCTAAAGTCATAATTAAAGAAAGGGAGAGTTACATACATTTAACATAATTCTTATATATTTATATATCTAATATTTAAATTTAATATATAGCTTATTTATTCAATATATACATTTTATTATTTTTTAATCTACTAATTTTTTAATTTTGTTAACTCCCTTTCATCAGGGACTGATAATATTAGAGAGAGAGAGAGAGAGAAAGGTCATGATGGATCTAGCTGTGGGATGGCCAACATTTTCAAAACTCTTGAAGATGAAGAAAGAGGAAATTATGTATGACAAAAATGAGTTGTGATGCAAGGGAAGGGCATTGGGCAAATTAATGAGAAGGTGATATTTTTTAATAATAAATTATAATAACTTTTAAATATTAAATATGTAAATTATATAGTTTTGATGTTATATATATATATATATATATATATATATATATATATATATATATATATATATATATATATATATATATATATATATATATATATATATATGTGTGTGTGTGTGTATTGTGTAAAACTTAGAATTATTAAATATTTCATGCTAATTGAATTTTTATCAAAGTATTCATTAAATTCAATTAATAAAATTTAATTATTAAATAAAATAATATATTCATCAAATTAACATGAGCTACATACAAGATATAATAGAGTTTTTTAAGCATATTATTTATAAAAAAAGTGTTATTATATTTAAATAAATTTTATATAATGATATAAAATATTGAAGATATATTTTGTGAGTTGGAGAGCTCGATTCAATAATTTAACAAACTCGATATGCAGAGCTTGATGCGGTTGAACTAACTTGAGTTAATTTCAACTAGATTGATAAATGAATGTAAGTTATCTTTAGTGGTTGGTTTGAGACTTTAAGAGGTATTGGGTTGAGTGCCATTGTGTGTGTGAGTTTGTGATTAAGTTCGCTTAAATATCCAAAAAAAAAAAACTAGATTGATAAAAGCTTCTCAATCTAATTATTTAAATAATATTAATATAAAATATATTATAATTCAAGTATTTAAATTATGAAGTTATTTATCATATGGTATAAATTTTATTTAAAATATTTTTAAAATGTATATTCATTTTTTTATTTTGATGTGATATAACAGATTAATATATTATTTGTATAATTATTAAATTTTAATTATTAGATATAAAAATATATAAAAAATATATAATACGTATATAAATCTTTCATCTCTTTATTATAATGATTTGAATTAAATACATATTGGCGCGAAGGGAAGGTCCGTCTCTCGCATACGTATTCCCATCTCCCAACTCCACCCTCTCGCACAATTTCTTCTCTAGGCCACTGCTTTCCATGGTTGAACCCTAATGGAATCTGAGTTCCCTAAGTCTTCGCTCTTCTCATCTGATCAGCGTCTCTGCTCCGCCCAAATCCTCAATCCTTCCCAGGTCTGTGTGTGTGTGTGTGATCTGTCTCTCTGGGCGTGTATGCCTCTCTCTATCTATATTCTCTCCTAACTCATGGCTGTTGGATGTCCTTGAAGGTTCTGGCAAGAATCAAGGTGGCTGTGCTTAAATTTCTCAATGAGCTGTCTTCTCCAACGCCTGCAATATCTTCTTTCGCGCTGGTCTCTCTCTCTCTCTGTTTCTTGATTCTCTCTGATTTGGATGGTTTGGAGATCTTCATTCACAAATAGCTCTCCCAAGCATGAAATTCCAATAAAATCGACCTTAAGTTTAATTTGTTTCGGAGGGCCCTCTAAACATTAAATCGATTTATATCACACAATCGACGCTAATTTCTTTTTGTAGTATTTAGCTAGGTTTTCCCCCCCGAAATTTAACCATTAGTTCGAGTTCTATCGTGCAATAGACGCTAATTTCTCCGGTGCTAGGTTTTTTTATTCTTGAGATTTATCCCTCCCACTTCAGTGCATAAAATTTTCTCTCACTTTTGGCAGCTTGACGCACCTTAATACGTCCAAGCTATTATGGTTATTTCTTGTTGCCTGTTTAAAGTTTGATGTTCAGTTCTGCAAATTGTCATTTGTAGATTTGCAGAAAATCAAGTAACAGCAGTCTTCGCAGTGGGCTGCTGAGCGATGTTTCCTCCGTTTTCCTCTCTCATTCTTTCTGCAGGAGGTCCTTCTTGCGAGCTGGCGATACTAAGGCCTACATCAGAGGTATAGTTAATTAGCTCTCAATTCATTTACTTCAAAGAACAATTGTTGAGGTTTGATGGGCTTATCATTTTCGCAGTGTGGAAAGTTATGGAGATGTGTTTCCAGATCCTGAGTCAGGGAAAGTTGGTAACACAGAGGGAGCTTTTTTATAAGCTGCTCTGTGATTCTCCTAGCTATTTTTCTTCTCAGAACGAAGTTAACAGGGCCGTTCAAGGTTTGTCACTTATGCTTCCATCCCTTAGGTGTATATTGGACGGCTCCCTTGCCATTATTTCAGTTCATCACATGCAGATGTTGTTGCTTTGCTTCGTTGCACTCGGAATAGTCTAGGAATCATGGCTTCTAGTAGAGGTACAATCATCGGGCGTTTGCAAATAAAGGTGATTTTAGTTCAATATTGACGCAATGATTTTTGTCTCCCAACATCGTTGTTGAATGTTTTAAATGCATATTATTGTTCTAATAATTCAAATTATGTTCTTCACGGCTCTGAAAAATGGAACAGAAAATCTTGAGAAAGAAAACTTGTTATTTATTCATAACATGAGTTGCAATTTCTTGTCGTAAATTCAGTGACAGTTGTTTTAATAGTAAGAAATATGTTTTTAGGATCAAGAAGGGGATGTAGTTGATTGCTCGGAGCTTGGACCTGCTGGTTATGCTATCAGCGGAGACTTGAATCTATTAAACAAGCTGGACTTTCTTTCTGATGCTCGATACATTATTGTAGTCGAGAAGGTATTTGATTATTGTTACAATTTCAAATTAAATTACCATTCTGGTTTTTAAAATTCTTTTCCTCATTTTCATCTGATTAAATTCTTAACACAATTTAGGATGCTATTTTCCAAAGATTAGCTGAAGATCGCCTGTTCAATCTGGTTCCATGCATTCTGATAACAGCAAAGGGTTATCCAGACATTGCCACCAGGTAAAATAAATGATGATTTCCATATTTTGTCAGTTTTGTGCTTTCTAGCTTTGCAATTGGTAACAGATTAGATTTTGGATTAAAGCTTTAGGGTTTTTTTGGGGCAACTGCTACTTTTTATAAAGATGCTTACAAAATTATTGTGGGAAAATAACTTTTTATAAAATTGTTGAGTCTAATAAATATATTAAAAAAAGAGGTCAAATAATAATTTTCTCACAACTACTACATTTTAACACCTCTATTTTCAAAAACAGTTTTTTATTAATTTTTTTTTTTGAAAAGTAGTTAAGAAGCTAGTAGCCAAATACAATTATGATTACTTTATGAAAAATAAATTAGTTAGAAAACTGCCTTAAATGCACCATTGAAAAGACTGTTTTCGAAAACTTTGGGCTTGTTTGTTATCAAATTTGTTGTGCTTTTTGCTTTTAATTTTATGTTATTTTTAAAAATATATTTTGTGTGTTTTTAGAGTATTATTATTTTTAATTTTAAAAAATAAATAATATTATTTTTAAAAATATTCAAAATAATTTTTAGATATTCTGAATGTTTTTTAAATATAACTATTACTATGAAATATGTTTTATTTAGAATGAAAATTTAAATAAAACAAAATAAATAATAAATGATAAATAATAAAAAATAAGAATGATCCCAAACAAACTCTTATAATTTATCTGAGATTTTCAAGGCAGTAGGCATATTGAAATTTAAATATTATTTGTTTGAGTGGAATAGAAATGTACTTTCTTAACCTTGTTGTAAGTCTAGAGAAGAAGGGAGGGAAGAAAAACAAGATGATTTTAACTCTAGATTTTTTTTTTTTATTGAATCTACATGTTAGGAGTTTTGTATGCATTTTGTTGATGACATCTTCTTGTTGATAAGACTAGAGAGGGAGTATAACAGAAACTTGAATTATAGAGGTCAACTTTAGAGTCTAAAGATTTTCATTTAAGTAGATCTAAAACTGAATATATGGAGTGCAATTTTAGTTGTAGAAGTTTTAGTGATAGTGTTGTGACTTTAGGTGATCAAATCATTAATAAAATTGGCGATTGAGATATTTAGGCTCTATTGTTCAAAATGATGGTGAAATAGATGGAGATGTTATTAGTAGAATTCAAGTTGGATGGTTGAAGTGGAGGAATGCATCGACCTATTATGTGATAGAAAAGTTAAAACTTAAGGAAAATTTTATAAGATGGTGGTAAGACCAATGACTTATATTAATAATGTTGGCCAATAAAAGAAGCATAAGATTAAGTTAAGTACTATAGAGATGAGGATGCTCGGGTGGATGAGTGGCTTTACTCTTAGAGATAAAATGCAAAATGAGTATGTTCAGAAAAAAGTTGGAGTAGCTCCGGTGGAAGATAAGATTAGGAGAGTCGCCTTAGATGGTTTACCACATAAAGCGTCGGCCGTCCGACTGATTAGGAGAGTAGATGCATTAGATTTGCTTTATGTTAAGAAAGGTAGAGGATTAAAAGACTTGGTTAAGATGTATAAAAATGATCTTAGTATCTTGAATTAAATGAGAATTTGACACATAATAGGACACAATGGAGACGAAGGATTCATGTAGCCGACCCCACCTAGTGGGATTAAGGCTTGTTGTTGTTGTACATGTTAGGTGTTTGCTATGGTTCTTCTTTTCCTAAGAGATGCGGTGCAAATACACCTCTAAATAAGGATAGATTCTACAGAGAAGCCATTAATCCCCAAAGAAACCTCAAATGTTCCATTTGTATTAGAGCAATTCTCATCTCTATTCTGGCCCGATTAGTTTTGGGTCCACGAACCCATGTGCTACTTAGGATTGGGCCGATTATAAAGAGGCCTTGGTTTTCAAGAGCCAAGTGTAGGTAGAATAAACAGAATGTATAAACTCCTAAATATTATCCTGAGATATATATTAAGTATATGGCAATCTTTTCATGCGTTTCCATTGCTTCTTTTGTAGCTATGAATCTTGTACAGGCACCATTTATATGTGAAATATCTTTAGGTGATTTAGGTAGCTCGTTAAATTTAAAACATTAACTTGGGAATTTCGTAAATTTACACTCTAACCTGGTTTCAAATGTTTTTTTTTTTGTTTTTCTCCAAAACTCCATGGTCATTTAAATCATTATAAATTCAATTTTCATTGCTTTCTCAGAAACTCTCTATCTCTCTCTCTCTCTTTCTCTCTTATATATCACATTCTTTGATTGGCTGAGAGCAGGTTTCTCCTACATCGGCTAAACCAGGCTTTTCCCGAGATGCCAATCTTTGCATTGGTAGATTGGTGAGTTTTTTTTTCTGGACATTGAATCATTCAACGGCATTCTATTTGCCTTAACATGTATTCACGCAGGAACCCTGCCGGACTAGCAATACTATCCACCTACAAATATGGGAGCATTACCACAGGTTTGGAGTCTTACAGATACGGTAATATTTCTTAATGAATCTTGCTTAGCTTAAAAAGAGATTTACATATCTGACATTTAAATTTTGATATTTATTTATATAACATTTAAATTTTAAAATCATATAAAAAATATTAATAATATTTTATTTTTGGAAGATTTATACACATAACGCACAATTATTATCTATTACATATTTAACACCTAAAATTTGATATTTATATTTTTAATATTTTGCTTATGCATGTAATGGTGTATTCATTTTTAAGAAAAATAATAATATTAATATTTTTGAGGTGATGTTCAAGATTTCGATATCATGCATACAAATATTAAAGTTTGTATGTTATATATATAATTATAGAAAAATTATGTGGTATGTACTTAAATGCTCTTAAATTTTTTAAAAAGAAATATGTTGGCCAAGCATAAATTTAGATGTTGTAGAGATGAAGATGTTTATGTAGATGAGTGGTTTTACACTTAGAGATAAAATGAAAACAAATATATTCGTAAAAAAGTTGTAGTAGCTTCAGTAATAGGTAAGATTAGAGAGAGCCGTCTTAAATGATTTTATCATATAAAACTCCAGTAATTTGATGACTTATTTAGGAGAGTAGATATATCGGCCAATGTTAAAAAAGATAGAGACAAATCTAAAAAAAATTTGTTATAAAGTATAAAAAATGACATTAATTTATTAAAACAAAACTAAAATGTGACACTTAAGAGGACATAATAGAGAAAAATAATTCATGTAGCCGACCCCAGGTATTGGGATAAAGGCTTTTCGTTGTTATCCTATTTCTTGTTGCAATTGATATACTAAAATATTATATAAATAAATATTATAATTTAAGTATTAAATATATAAATATATAATAATTATGTGATATGTTTGTAAGTTTTTCTTAAATGTTAGATCAAAGAAATATTTTCTCGTTACTCTCTCAGCATGCAATATTAAGTGGCTTGGTCTGCGCAAAGATGACCTCCAAATAATACCTCAGCAGGCATTTATAAAGCTGAAGCCGCGCGATCTCCAAATAGCTGAAAGCTTAATGTCATCAACTTTGCTACAGGTACGCCTTTAATCTTCTGGTCTTTTAAAGAGTTTGTTTTTATCTCCACTTATCTTTTTAACTTCAGCAAATTCAAAGCTATATGTATTATTTCAATAATAACGTAGCTTAGCCTTAAGGACACCTGAGGGTGAGTTTAGTCTCATATCCCATATGAAGACTAAGGGGCTGTTTGGTATCCCATTTTAGGTAGATTAAGGATTTATTAGGAATCAATTTTGTTTTATACTTGTTGCGTATTAGAAAACTAATTGGGTTAAATAAAATTTCAGCCATACGTTGAAATCAGACGATACAAATAGTTGAAAGAGAATAAACCCATAATTTTACGAAAAAAATCCCAAAAAAAAGAGGAAAAATTACGGACTTATAATAAAATTTTTTATATATATCCGTTTTGGTGACAAAGTTTAAGTCTTGAATATTACAAGATCAGCGAATCGATAAATTCATAATCAGTTACATCAACTACGAAGTTGAAATGATTGTTGGTGACGACACGCCGATAATGGAATGATGACAATTTGAACTTGCTCTACAATTTTTTCCCAAGTTCGTTTCTAGCTGCTTCCTCTCCTTCATGATAAGAATGAGGTCATATATATAGGATTTTGAGAGGGACATTTTGGTCATTGTATCTAAAATCCCAAAACACTTTATCGGACGGTGTATATTGATTCGTTTGATAATAGATAATTTTTTTGGTGATTTGACCGTTCAAACAATCTTTGATTTGAGTGAACTTACGCTAGTTAGATTTGTATCGTCAGTTTCAATTAATTATATTTGACAGTCGTTTATACCATTCAATTATTCTCAAGTTCTATGTAATTTTTGAGTTTGATTTGAGCTCATTTGAACTCGATTTGATCCGATGTTAGTGTTGTAGGACTCATCTTACTAAATCGTTTAATTTAATTAAATGTATGCTTTAACTTGAAATCCATATTTGATTTATAAATTTTAGAGGGATATATCAATACTTTTATATTTTATTTTATATTATTTTTAAAAATATTCATTTAGTGTATTTCTAAGTGTTTTTATTTTTTATTTTAATAGTAAATCTCATTATATAATTTTAATGAATTTATATATCTAATATATATAATAATAATAATAATAATAATAATAATATTTTTGTTACATGAAACGATGTATTTCACTTATAGTAGTGATATTTTTAATTGATATTAATGATTTTAATTGTTGTTTATATAAATATTAAAATTTAAGTTTTAGATATATAAATACATAAAAATTATGTGATATTTTCTATGTTTGATGTTTCTGTTTTATTTTGATCATACATTGCATAGGAAAATTAGTGTTATAATAGGGAATTTTCGACTATAAATAAAGTGGGCATTGAGGAATTTGTATGATGGAGCAAAGACTACATAATGATGGAGAGCACATAAATTAAATTTTTTATTTAAAAGAAGAATAAATTAATTTTTTACTATAAAAAATATCAGATAATCATAACTACCTAGGAATATTTATATATATCATATATTTCTTATATTTATATATATAATATCTAAAATTTCATATTTATATTTATAACACCTTTCTTATATATAAAAATATAATAATAATGATATTTTTTTTATATAATGTTAAGCATTTGAGTGGCATATAAATATATCAGAATTATGAGGTATGTTAAATTCTTGTAATATGTATTTGTTATATATAACAATATTAAAAAGTTAGGGGGATCATGTGACCTCATGCTTTTTTTATGCATGCATACATGTCTTTCTTTCTCTCTCTCTATATATATATATATATATTTATAGAGAGAGAGAGAGTCTCTCTCTCTCAATATATATAACAATATTAAAAAGTTAGGGGATCATGTGCCCTCATGTTTATTTATGCACTCATACATATCTTTCTATATATATATATAGAGAGAGAGAGAGAGAGAGAGAGAGAGACTCTCTCTCACAATATATAACAATATTAAAAAAGTTAGGGGATCATGTGCCCTCAGGCTTTTTTATGCACTCATATATATCTTTCTATAGAGAGAGAGAGAGAGATTTGACCCTCTAATTTAAAATTCTTCTAATTGATGAAACTTTAGGAAGAACTAAATTTTAGAAATATGATATTTGTCTTCTTTTCTTTATATATATATAGGAAACATATAGAGCAGAGCTGAGTGCGATGATTGAGAAGGCACATAGGGTGGAAATAGAGGCTCTATACTCCCATGGATTCTCCTTCCTTAGCCAATACATTGCGACAAAGATAGTGAAGTCTGATTATATCTAAAACAATATGAAATATATATCATCTGATATTGGAAGAAACTCAGGCAACTGCTTCCCAAAATAGGTAAATAATATAGTTCTAATTCAAAGAATGTCTTACACCTTAATTTTGGCAAATTTTTTTATTAAAAGAGATCTAAATTTAAATTATTAAACATAAGCACATAATTAAAATATTATAAATCAAACATGATCTTTAGATGATAAACTTCTTCATTATATATTGCAAGGAATACCTTCCTTTTTCATACGCCTCCAAATTTAGATGATAAGCTAATAACATTATATATATATATATATTTTTGGAGATGTTATAACTTGAAATTATAAAAAATCATATAGTATTATTTTTATTACATGAAATTAATAAATTATATATCTACAAAAATTTACATTCAACCTATCTTGCAATTGCTCTTGTATCAATACAGTATCATCAATGATACTATATCGTGAAGCTATAATCCTATAATAATTTTAAAAAATATATATATATATCATATAAATTTAATATTTATGATTTTTGATGTGAAATTAAAAATTTAAATGTGGTGTATATAAATATTAAAATTAAAATATTAGATGTATAAATATATTAAAATCATATGTGTATAAAAATGAGTCGTTTACTACTGACAAGCATAAACTCACCACTAAACGAAGTAAATATCTCTCAAATAAAAATAAAACAGTGGCATAACGTCTCATAAAACAATTTCAAAATGAAATTGAATAAATAAGAATAGATAAATAAACATATCAAAAATTTAGTAACAGGACCAGAAGAATGGACACACAAAACAAGAGATTTAAGCTTTACTTACCAATCAATCTTCTAATGGTGTCGCAGTGCCGAGAAGAAGCTTCCAGATGTTTTCTCCTTCTTTTGGTTCGCATCACCTCCTATCTGTTCACAAAATCTTCTTCCTTAGATATATGGGTGAACATGGGTGAGCATTCAATCAGTTGGATCGAATTAATGCTTAAATCTAACGATTCAAACTAAATAATTTAAAATAATCAAATCATTTAAATAACATATAAAATCGAACTAATCAAATCGATTCAATTTTTGAATAAACAGAATAACATAAAAAAAATATTTTTTAATGAACTAATTAATTAAAATAATCTAATAAATTTTATATATTAAAAATTTCTTAATTAAATAAAAATTTATAAATTTATATAAATAATTAAATATTTACAATTAAAATTATATATTTATATTTAACTTTTTAACTAATTTTAATTTATTCAATTTATCTAATCTTTTAATAAAAAAGTTAATCCAAAAATCAAATAATTAAACATTTACAATCAAAAATTGAACTGCAAGATTTAAAACCAAACTAAATCGATCAAATAATATTGATTTGGTTCAATTTTTCAATTTTAAATGACTAGTGCACACCCCTAATTTAAAAGAACGAATAGATAAAAGGATATATATATATACAATTTGGATAGTTTTGATGTGTCTAGCATCTTAATTTTAATTGATGTTTTTGATTTTGTTAATACAATTAAATTATTATATTCCATGACTAATTTTAAAAGACATACAGTTATTGAGGCAAAATAGTTAATTATATTGTATCTGTGAAATACTAATAATTTAGTTGTACTAATCTTTTAAAATTATTTATTTTCCTTAATGGTTTAATCATATTAAGAGTAACACCTAACACATGAAATTAAGAATGATTAATATCTAATATTTAAAATCATATAATTCTTACATATTTACACATCTAATATCTAAATTTTAATATTTACATAAATAAAATATAAATATTTAATATCACATGAAAAATCACTATAATTAAATTTTTTTTTTTTTAAAAAAAAAAACATCTTACTTATAATAAGTGTTATGTATACATGCAAATATCAAATTTTAAGTGCTAAATTTATAAATTCATAAGAGTTATTTGTGTTATATGTATTCAAATATTCCTAAAATTAATCCATATTATATGATAGTTTTAATTGTGTTTAGCGTCTTAATTTTACTCGATGTTTTTGATTTTTTTTTTTACATGTCATATTATCTTGAAAAAGGCATACAGTTTTGTTATTGAACAAATAATTAATTATATTGTACTAATGGAAAAAGTAATAATTTGGTTGTATCAATGTTTTAAATTTAATTGTATTACTAAAGAGTTTAATCATATTAAAGGTAATACCTAACACGTGAACTTAATAATGAGTGTAGTAAAATTAAGAATGATTTACATAGATATTATATGATTCTTTTGCATGTACATATCTAATAGTTAAATTTTAATTTTATATAAATAATACTTAATTTTAATATCACATCAAAAATATTATTATTATTACTAATTTTTTAAATAAAATACATTTTTTATCCATTAAAAAATATTTTATACACACTCTTATATATATATATAGAGAGAGAGAGAGAGAGAGAGAGAGAGAGAGTATTGCTTTGAATAGTGAATTTTTAAAGCCAATTAATTTTGAATTATCAAAGAAAATTGAACAAATCGATAATAAATTGGTTTAATTATTTTGATTTTTTTTGGATAAATTGAAGTTTATTCCATTTAAAACTTTTATGCACTAAAATTATTTTAATTAGTAAATCAATCTAAAAATCGAAAATCAAAATTTACATTAATTAAAATCAAAATCCAAATTGCTAAGTTTAAAACTGAATTAAATTGCTCAAAAACTTTACTTCAACTTAATTTTTTTGATTAAAACAAAATAATGTATATATATATATATATAAATAAGAGAGAGAGAGAGAGAGAGAGAGAGAGAGAGATGATGAACCTCTTTGGCAATTAGATGAAGGATATCGAGAATCTGAGAGAAGTCTGGCCTTTGTGCATGGTCTTGCTGCCAGCACATTTCGAGGAGTTGAGCGAGCTTTGGATTAGTATGCTTTGGAATGGTTGGTCTCAAGCCCTGCAGATGTGATTTTGATGACAAATAATAGAAGATGGAGAAAGTGTAAATTCGACATTATTCTAAAATGGTAGAATATTGATCCTTTATTATAAGTGTCCCAATAGATATTTAACATAATTGAACCAAAGAGCGATTCAATAAAACGACAGAATATTCATTTTTTTTTCCTTATAAGTTTCCTATAATATTTTAAGGGCTCAGCTAACTGAAGAGTACTTAAACCTAAAATTGATGCAATAAAATGATGAAATATTAATTCCTTTCTCTTAGGTGTCAAGAAATAATTTAATGGGCCTTTTTCTTTTTTGGGGTGCCGAGAATTTACATATATACAACACAATTCTTATATATTTAATACCTACATTTTAATAATTATATAAGTAGCATCTAAATCTTTAATATCACGTCAAAAATATCACCACCTTATACATAAAAAAAGTGGTATAGATGTAAATATCAATTTTAGTATTAGACATATAAATATATAAAAGAAGACTTTTTTTTAAAAATAGTAAATAAATATTAATTATAATTTTAAATAGAATAGATATAAAAAAAATTTAGTTTAGGTATAGTCGTCCTAAGTGTATTCGTCATCATCATCGATATAAAATCGACCGATATTATCGCAATAGCTATACGCCCAATAATCACCGACGTTTTAGCCGGCGATCGACATCAAATGACTAGCTACAACCTAAATATTTAGGCTGTGGCTGTGGTAGACCCCGTATGCAAGCTATCCAAGTATGTTTCCTTCGACCTCGCGACGACCCCGCGACGACGATCTAATCCCACTCATCATGGCGCTCTCGGCTCCATCTATAGATTCCGACTCCACCACCAAGTCCCGACTCCACTGCGACCGGGCTTCAAGTAACTACCCCCCTTACGCTCCGCTCCAGCCTTCGCAAGGAATATTTTCAGTTTTCCTAATATTCCATTTTTTTGGGTGGTGTGAAAGGTGCAAGTTCATCTTTGATTTGGTGATTGATTTATAACCTATGTGGGAGAAATATTCATTCCAAGCATCTAAAGGATGAGAAAGGTGCAAGTTCTTCTTTCTCTTTAAGGGTTTTTGTGGTGTGATATGTGCAAGTTTTTCTTTCTCTTTAATGAAAATAAGTAACAATTTCATGTGATGAAGCACTAACTTTTAATATGTATAGCTATTTATGTAAGCCTTGATCAATGATCTAAAGTTATTAGTAACACACCATAGATTGTATAATAGTACATGTGGCATTAATTATGAGGTTGGTAAAAAATTAAAATATATATAAGCTTGAATTAATATGATTGTGTATATGAGATTAAGATTTAAGATGTGATCCTCATGAAAAGTACCATAGATTAAGAGAGGTACTCCACAATGAACTACATTTGAATCAGTGATGCAATAAGTTTGATGAGTGATGAGTTTGAAAATTGTTTTAGGATGCATTTGAAATTGACTAGATTTTGCATTTTGTTCATTCAACACTGTAGGTTGGTTGCTGAGCATATATTAGGATGAGTCAAGAGCTCGTTTCCATGATCATCTTCTATGATGGACAACTGATCGTTGATGATCAGTTTATTCCAAGTTATGTCGATAGCAGAAATCATTCAATGTGAGTCTCGCGTCATGCAAGCTTAGAAGATTTAAAACAGAAAGTGCTTAGATCTCTACGTTATGACGTAGATAACTTTATAGTGGAGCTAACATATTATTTCCCCGTATGGGATATAGCATCTACGATTTCGACGATGAAGTGATCAGATCGGATAAAAACTTACGTCAAACATTAGTTTTTATGTGGTTAACAATGCATCGCGAAACCCGATATTGATCTTATGCGATAATATTCCATCCGATTATGCACATAATTTCAATTTCTTTTCAGCCACAAACACTACTGGACTAACTAAGATTAACAATTACCTTAACAACATTATTAGTGTCTTCATTTTATAGTTTATCATATCTCTCATTTTTTTTACCGATTGTTGACACAGAACTCAGATGCCTGTTGAAGCACGATTGCATGAGCAACTTAATGCATCTATAGTATTGTCTGATGACGAGTACAACACAATAAATAGAAAATCAAGCAATGCATCTGATGATAGCGATGTTGAAGAGGATTCTTTCCTTGGTAATAACAATTTATGTGAGAACAATGTTGATCACAAGCTTATTCGAAATCATTCAATCTGAAATTCTGCAAATGATGATGCTATGATCTGCAATAACGATTATGTCCGTACATGTCAAACCACAAAAGATTGTGATATTATGTTTGATGGTCCATCGATAAGTTTTTTGGATGACAAATTCGAAATTGAAAGTATGTGTTTCTCAAATAAGAAGGAGCTTGCGCCATGGTTGGTCAATACTAAATAATATTCGCTTACCATCACTAATCAAAAGAATTTTCTATATATGCACAACATAACAATCCTAACAAATCTTGCCAATGACACATGCACTGTAGCAGGAGCAAACGGTTGAGATGCTTGGAGGATATCAACGTTAGGTGCACCGCACACATGCATCAAAACTATCAGTAGCTCTGGACATCGTCAATGCACTTCAAAGTTCATTAATTATTTTATAATGTCAGTTATACAATCTTAGATAGACTTGAAACTAAGGGAGATCATTGGAAGGATGAAATCAAAATTTAATATTAAAGTGTCTTACATGAAGATATGAGATGCACAACATAAGAGTATCAGAGCAATATTTGGGAGTTAGGAGGACTTGTACCGCTCTCTTGGCCTATTCATGTATTCGTTATGCTCATGCCAAGAACTGTTTATATAATTTTATCATCAAATAGTTGCAGGTTTCAAAGATTGTTTTAGGCATTTGGACCATCAATATCAAGTTGGGAATTTTATCGTCCTGTTTTGAGAATGGACGGAACATTCCTACTAAGAAAGTATCGTGGTACGTTACTCACGGCTATTGGTATTGATGCCAACAATGAATTATTTTCGCTTGCTTTCACTGTAGTTGAATATGAAAAAAACGAGTCCTGACTTTGATTCATTATTTGCATGCAGCAGTTGTTGCCTATTGTTCCAGCAAGGAGTGATTTATGTATTTTCTCAGATAAGCATGCATGGTTGGTACGTGATTGTCGAGATGTATTCTCATGGGTGTGCATCGTCATTGCTTAAGGCATCTGAGAGAGAACTTCAAAAAAGCAATGTAGATAATGGGTATTGCAGATGTTTAATTTTTATGTAAGAAAATATATATATGGCGCATGCATAAACATATTCAAGTCACATAAAGAAATATCAAAGTATAATTAATAAGCGTGATGTATGCAAGTGGTCATTGATTCATGATGACGGTAAGCGATAAGCATATCAATGATTAATAGAGCGTGATGTATGCAAGTGGTCATTGATTCATGATGAGATTTATATGATCACAACAAATGTTTTCAATGGAGTTCTCAAACGGGTACGGGGATTGTCAATTCAAGCATTAATCACAACAATTTATTATAACATTGTGAGTTTATTTTATAAGATAGCCAATATGATGGACTTCGGAGAACCAACTGATGAATTTGCATTCTCTCCTAGAGCACAGGCTAATAAAGTGCAAGTGTTTGACATGGGTTGTCGATCATTCAGAGTTGACTTCACAGTTGAGCAGTTCAGTTCATGTAGTTGTACCCGAACACTAATTTATCACATGTCATGTGATCATTCTATTACTATTTTAGTCCATCGAAGATTGAATCATTTGACTTATGTGTCAAGGTATTACACCATAGCAATGTATGGGCATACATACTCCACAAACTTTCATGTTCTGCTAGATTGAAAAACTAGTCGGACTTTGATGCAGAGCGGGGACTATATCTTTTGCTGCCACCCTGTTAAAGTAAGATCGTAGTAGATCAAGTGATATAAGAACACAATGACGGAGTGCGTGATGAGCACTCGTATGTGCTTTATGTAATCACTTGGTCATTACCAGACATAGTGCTCACACAACCCTACTAGTAGAAGGTTAGTATGAATAATGTAGCAAAATATCATGTACACAGGGTCAAAGGATTTTCATATTTTTTCGTACTTACATAATTTTAATATTAATGACTTCTAACATTGTCCCATTTTCTTTGTTCTTTTTATCACAGGTACGATGACCGAGGAGCCTTCCAGGCCGGCTAGACATTGGCAGAAGAGGCGTGCTGAGATGATCGATGACACACCAGATCCTGCACTTTCAGAGGTCC
Source organism: Cymbidium sinense (assembly GCA_021442155.1). Taxonomy (NCBI): domain Eukaryota; kingdom Viridiplantae; phylum Streptophyta; class Magnoliopsida; order Asparagales; family Orchidaceae; genus Cymbidium; species Cymbidium sinense. The sequence goes on from CM038215.1 coordinate 22,709,291, forward strand.
ATCCTAGCATAGCCTTCTTGTGTGATAGACATAGGGTCGCACATCCAGATTTGGTATGAATTTACTTTCAAGCTCATTTAGTCAAACTATTTTAATTGATAACCTGACTTGATAGTGATTTCTTTCTATTACAGGGTATCATTTTGGAGGCAGCTTCACATCTCCTTATGCTTAGGGAGTGGCCTGTTACCTACCCATAGTTCACAGCTGCCCTCCTCGCACTGAGATTGTATTATAGAAGTCAGATGTGATACATTCAACTTGACCATCACCTGTTGACAACATTAGTGAGCGTTGGTCTCCTCAGACCACTTTTCATTTGTAGGTGAGATGACTGCGACATTGCAGGACGTTGCGATGATCTTGGGCTTGCACGTAGATGTACCACCGATCATTGGACCTATCGTAATTGGAGAGGGGAAGCGGTGAGTCACTGGCCGCGATGAGTTACCGGGCACCCCATTGCGTATCATTGTATATCATGACCCAATCGACCTAACAGCCCATTCTACATTCCGGATGGGATACACGCCGCACCAGATGCCCGCTTCGGCTACCGGACATTTTTCAGGGAGTCCTACACGGACCTCATAGATATGGAGTTCAACAGACATTTACGAGCATATGTGTTATTCCTTTTGGGAGTTTCTACTGCCCCAGATACTTCAGGTTCAGAGATGCACTTACAGTACCTTCCTTTATTAGAAGATCTAGATACATTCAGCATATTCTCAGTAGAGTGGAGCAATATTGGCACACCTATACAGGGAGTTGCATGAGTCAACCAGACTAAGGAGGGCCAACATGATTGGTTGTCTTCAGCTGCTCCAAATCTGGTCTTGAGAGCGACTTCATGTTGGGAGACCAACATTACATGTCCCCCACCCTAAGGATCTTGATGGACTGAGCATTAATTTCAGGTTAGAAAACTAAATTAATTTTCAATTGTTTTATCATACTGAGTTGTAAATAACTGATTTGTATATGAAAATGGTTTACTCAGGTGGAACGAATGGTATGTGCGACAGATGCCCTTTGAAAATATTAGGATTTTTCGAGATGAGCTTGATGGACTCTACTGAGCCAAGTACAACTCTTAAATGTTAAAACCTATTTTATTTGAATTTTACCACAGTACTGTGTAACAACCACTCATACATGCAGGTTACTTGGGAGTCGTACGATATTCTGATCAGGGCTCGTATGTCTGATATTTGCCTTGTTGACGAGGCTATATGGCTAGCACGTGTTCCCCTTCCAGCAGGAAGAGGGTGGAGTGACACCTTCCTAACAGAGTTCTTCGTCAGTTTGGACACTTACCACGCATTGATGTCGCTCCGATGGATCCTAGCTTCAAAAGAGTTAATGGTAGAGGGAAAACAGATATCGATTAGATTCAGTATCATCAACGGCACATCGCTACCTGGGAGGCTCGCAGAGATCACATTGTCATTGTACATGACACTGATGGTGATGTACAACAAGCCCTTCGAATACATGTTATGGTTCAAGTCATGAGCATTGTTGTACTTGCTTAATGCGCCTATTGATCCACCGACGACATACTACCCTAGAGCACCTGCCGAGCGAGCCTATGTAAGATAATATTACAATCTACAAATTTTCTTAGGTACTCTGTCTACAGATTTTCATAATAACATTTTACACTTGTTTCATATAGGCGGAACATATCTTAATAATGGAGGATATTTTTCAGCCTTTTTTTGGACGTCCAGGTGACTCGGACTTTCAGTTGGTTATAAAAAGGTATGAGAAAATATGCCATGATTTGAGATTGCGCACACACATTAGCGACTACATGCTCTAGCACGTCACAACAGAGCATATGTCATATGAGCACGATTCAGCTCTGACTACACAGGCAGCAGGCATGAGTGCGGGCCCATCTACTAATGCTAATCCAGAGTCTTCCACTTTTCAGGAGAGCTCTCAGTCTCAGTATCATATGGATGTTGCACCTTCACAAGATTGTGTGCCTTTAGGAGACTCACAGTCAAGACTAGATTCTGAAGTTGTAGGCCTGGATCAGGGACCACATGATGTCCCATTAATGTGACGATCCCATCATATCTATGCACTACACCTGCAGGCCGGAGAAGCTGATAGACGCCACTTCAGAGGCATAGTATACAGATGTGTGTATTGTGTGTATGACCGACTCTACTTCAAATATGAATGGATACTCTTTTGTGTATTTTGTATAGTTCTGTATTTTCTATATTTGTAACTGGATTTACTTAAAATATGAATGAAATTCTTTTGTGTAATTTATTTAGCAGTTCATGAAAATTAGTTTTAATTTGATGCTAGTACTACTGCTATTATTGATATCCGATTGAATTTATATTTGCAAACTGCAAACAAATACAGCTTTTATAAAAAAAACACTTTTTTTAAAAAAAAAAAAAATAATAACAAGAGAAAGTCGCACTTATTAGCGATCGGCTTCTACGCCAGTGAATAATCGGCCGATTGACTTTGGCGAATACATTCGCCTCGATAATCTGCCGACTATCTAAGTCACCTCAGGGTTATGAAATCGCAATTATGAGACGACTGTACCTAAACTTAAATTTTTTTTATATATACTTAAAAATATAATAATTATTTAAAAAAATTCTTTTATATAAGAATTGTGTGGTATGCATGTAATATTCCTTTTTTAAACCAATAAGAAATCCCTAAGGATGTTAGTTTATTATGCTACAAAGAGGACTGAAACATTAATAACTTCTAAGGCTTTTATCAATCGAACTATCTAAAGAGTAAACCCTATGTATAATTTATTGAATGAGCAAACTCCACATCTTTATAAAAGCATTTTGCCACGTGGCATGAGGAGAAAAGAACATTGTGAATCAAAATAACTAAAAATCACATCTTTCTAACGCAAAACATGACAGAGGGTGTTGAAAAACATAAAGAGAACTTATAAAAGGATAGATAGCTTCTCTAAACCAAATCTCAAGAGCAATAAGAAGGAAAGAAACATGGGAGAAAACAATCATTACCTTCTGAACCACACCAACCGCTGCTTGTAAAGGCGTTAGGTACTCATAAGGAAGCTGCGAAGAAGCAGCAAACCGATTTAATAAACTTTTAAAATTGTCTAAGATTTCATTAATATGAGAAGCCATGAATAAGAAGAAATGGTTGAAGGATTTTACCTTCCCCGTTAATAGCTCCCACAGCACGATTCCGAAGCTGAAGACATCAGCCTTGTGATCGTAAGGCTTGTGCTCTATGACCTATGGCAATAAAATCCACCCATTAGAAACAGAATGAATACAGCTATTTTTGTTCGTTATTTCTTTTTTATGATTATCATGTTAGAGGCCCCGCCCACTCCACTTATTTGATTGCAATCAAACAACACATGACTTGCTCAAGCTTAACTCATTCGCAGTCTTAACTCTTATAAATGCATTATAGTTAAACAAGTTTCAATGATATTTTTCCACTGGAGTTCAGAAAGATTATTGATGGGAAAGACAATGGCAACTTTCTTTATCTCTTTAAGAGTCTGTTTAGGACAACTGTAAAAATAGTGGTGAAGATGCTATAGAGATTCGATTTTGAAAGTCATGAGGCTTTATATTTTTTTTTCAAAAAATCAAACCAGATATGTAAACCACAACAGAGCTAGGTCATGGTGAACACAATGTCTTTACTGCATATGCTTCAAAATGTAGAAAACGACATCATAATATTGCGGTGCACAATGCACTACACCGCCACAAAACACACACCCTTAGTTAAGTAGCAAATTAGTATATTTCTTTGGTTTGTAGTAGAATATGATCTGAGATTGATTTTAAGAAAGCCTAGAGAAATTTTAGAGATAGAGAGTACAAGAGAAATGCGAGGTCTCGAAGTTTTGCAATAGAGGTCAAAAAGCGATGGACAACATTTGGCGACATATCGAGTCATTCGTCTTGCATTAGATGGAAATTTGGAGTTTTGTTATATGTAAATATACTGACATATTGTATCTTTAATGTGCCTAAGGTATTTTATTAATTTAGATGTTAGCATCTATTGCTTTCATGTGTTATAAAAAGCGGACTTCTAAATAAAGGCGATCATTAGTATACTTGATCAAGGAAATCAATACCTGGTCATGGTTTGTAGAACAAGTTCAGCTGTGGCCATTTGAGATCCCTTTTATTTTTTATGTTTTTATATTTCGATTGGAAATAAAATATGTTAGGTGGCAATGGTTGTTTTCAAAACACTCAAAATAGATAAAAGTTATTTTAAGTGTTATTAAAAATAATGCCATTTATTTTCAAAAATAAAAACTTGGAAAAAATATACCATATGTTTGGATCAATTTTGTTTCTTATTTCTTGTTTTTGTTTTTATATATGATTTTTAAAAACATGTTTGTTTAGTATGTTTTTTTAAGTGATTTTATTTTATATTTTAAAAACAAATAACATTATATTTAAAATACTTAAAAATAATTTTTTAGATATTTTAATTGTTTTCAAAAGCAACTATTACAATTAAACATGCTATATTTTGAAACAAAATATAAAAAATAAACAAAATGGATCCCAAATAGTTCTAAATGTCTAAATGGATTATGTTATTAAGTGGGCATATAGTTTGGTAGATGCATTTAATGTGAGAAATTAATATTGGTTCACTAGTCAATCGTGCCTAACATAATATTTAACATCAACGATTCAAATTGAGCTAAAACGATCCACATAATATACTTTAAGCATAAGAAATGTTAGAAAAAAAGTAGTACCTCAGGAGCCATCCACCGGTAAGTTCCTGTCTCTGCTGTCATAACTCCAGTTTGGGCCTTCACACGTGCAACACCAAAATCTGCTACCTTGACAACCTATGCAGCAAAATTTATGAAACAAAATTACTAAAAAAAAAAGAAAAGAATAAAGTTTCTTATAAGAAAAAGAAAGAAACTATTACGACTTCCATCAAAATATGATTTGTGTAATGTAATATTGTACTTGATTTTAAATGCCAAATTAAATTTATTTTGATTAATATTTACTGATTGAGAATTCATCAACATATATATATATATATATATATATATATATATATATATATATATATATGTTTATTTAAAATTTGTTGACTATTGATTTGTTTCCTAAAATTCAATAACAAAAATAGCTACAAAACACTGAGCATCTGTTTTTTAAAAACAAAAATCAAAATTGATGCCAAACATACCCTAAATTTCTAGAATTAATTTTTAAGATAAGAAAATTTAATCTATGATATCAAAACAAAAATTATATAAAAAAAAAAGATTTAACATTTTAAATCAGCTCACCACCAACAAATTGAATTCTCAATATTTCTTAAAACATTGAATATGAAAAAAATAAAAACTAATAGCTAAATGGAAAAAAAACAAATTATTGTTTGATTATAAAATTCGAGGAGAGGATATTTTTAATTCTGCTTGAATAAACAAATGAGTTCAGCTAATGCTTGCATTTTGTTAAGGGATTGAATGCATCACCACGCTCCTTGCATTCATATCAATAAACTAACTAGTCATGTGCAACAATTGGAATCTTCATAATGTAGCTAAGTTATGAGGGCTTTTTCTTGACTTGTTGGGGTGTCCAAGCTGAGTCATAGATTTTAGTTTGAGCCTAGTCAATCTTCACTTAGTGAAACAACAATGGTGTGGTGGTCGATAATGGTGAAAAAATGGCTGATGGGGCAATGGTATGAAGTAGTAGTTGCATGCAATGACAACACAAGGTGATAATGGGTGGCAACAGCATGTTGCGATAACGATTGATGAAGGATTGTGGCGGTGATGACAGTCAGTATGGCAGAGGGCAATATGATGAAGATCAGTACAAGGATTACAAGCTGACTGAGAATTCATATTTTTTTTAAAAGAAAAAATACTCAAAAGTTCTTCTAGATATTGATTTATTTAAAAAAAAAAAACTACAAAACACTAAGAAAATGCTTTTAAAAACAAAAATAAAAAGTGACACCAAACAGACCTTATAATCTGGAATATGTTTTAAGAAAACCTAATCGATGATGATCAAAACTAACACAATTAAGAAAAATTAAATAAATCAATTCGCCATCAACAACTTGAATTTTCCATCCAAACTACTAAAAACATTGAAGATGAAAAAATAATAAAAGCAAAATGGATAAATAAAAGGAAGATATACATACATATTACACAATTCTTATACATTTATATATCTAATACCTAAAGTTAAATATTTACTTATCTAACACTTTCTTATACTTAAAAATGTGCATTTTATTTTTAAAAAGTGAGTGTTGATGATATTTTTGATGTGATATTGAAGATTAGGGTATTATATATATATATAAATTGAAGTTTAGGTATTATATATGTAAATACATAAGAATTGTGTGGTATGTATGAAAATCCCCCTAAATAAAATTTCCAAAACTATTCTAACATGTCCAAAACCAAATAAAATTGATTCTTGAACCATGATTGTCGCTAATAAACAAAGCATAAAGTAAGGTTACTTGCCTCATTTTCATCCATCAAAAGATTGGCAGCTTTCAAGTCTCTATGGATTATATTATTTTGATGTAAATAGTTCATTCCTTTCGAGACATCTATAGCCACTCTGAGCAAAGCTGGAAGCTTAAAAACCCCCTTTTGCTTGTGAAGAATGTCATATACACTTCCCCCAGACATAAACTCTGAAAATAATAAAAATGATACAAATCAACTCACCATCATTAACATTTAAGATGCATAAGTTTGAAGGTGGACAAGTATAAAATATTCTCAATAATTTACTGAGAATTCCTCAAACTAGCTGCACCTCATACCTGTAACTATGCATAAGCTGGGAGGTCTAGTGCATGCGCCGATAAATTGTACAACATTTCTATGGCGAACCTTCCTGTCATCATTGAGAGCAGTTAAAAGGTGAGAAGAAGTCAGGTTGCTTAATCAGAGGTCAGTACATTATAGCAGATCAGACAGGTGTAATCTCAATAGCATTCATCTGACTAAGCACTGTAAAACATAACTTTTCCACTTAGGGTCCGGACTAGCATCTTACATGTTTCACTTGATCCCTAAAAATAGTCCTAAAAAGATACCTAGGAATAAAATATTAAAAGTATTTCAAATTGCGGGGTAATACTTTTACACAACGAAGTAAAATATGACTAAACAAATCAGGAGTTTCAAATAATATGTAAGGTTAAATGCTGCTTCACCAGCCATTGCTAACAATATGAATTCGAGCACTTCTGGTGGATCCTACCAGGCACATCAAGACCACACCAAATTAAAAAAAGTGCTAGCTTGCTAATTATACCGAAAGTAATTTGATGAATACATCAAAATAATGAAGCCTACAGGTTGCCCAAGTGTAAAAATATATTAATCATGCAAAAATCAAGATTTCTCGATATTTGATAAGATATTAGGACATCAAGAAAGTGATGAGAGTTAAACATATTTTAAGGGTTTGATATTGTCCATCAAGAAGTGAAATTAAAACTTAATGGCAGTGTCACATCAATAGGAGTCATAACAATATTTGATTCAAGATGGGATGCAACTCAGTCTAATGTTTCTACTAAAGCGATAAACATTAAGAATTAACCATGATGAGTTCAGAAGTAGGCCTGAAGGTGTAGTACATACAGTCCTATAAAAAATGACTAAAATGATCTCAGCAAATTTATATCAATAATAGTTGATGAATAACTCTTACACGAGAATTTTATGTAATTACACTTCCTCATTTTTACTAAGCAACATTTAATCATTCTCTAGTACATAGCACAGGTAACCACTTATAGTCTAGGAATTTATCTAAGTGAATTAGTGCATATATTTTAACATTTAATCAAAGCTGCTTTAAAAGTTAAACAATAGGACAAATGAGCACAAGTGGCAAACCATTGAGCTTTTAACTAACCTCATGATATAGACTTCCTGCACAAATTCACGTTGCATATCCGAGCTTAATCTCTCAGGTTTTAGTACCTTAATAGCAACATCCTGACTACAGTATGTTCCCGAAAACTGAACGAGATGCAAAAATTAGGCAGATGAACATCAAATATGGTCAATCATCAAGAATTGCTCCATATATTCCCTGAGTATAACTTACAGGTCGCCATATGACCCAGATGCCAGTTTGCTCCCAAATTTAAGCATCCTGAAATCAATTTCCCACACATCAGTTCCATCAGTTGGTATTTGAACATGATCAGGATAAGAGCTCTCCCCTGACGAAAATTTTTCTGTTATAGGAGACCATGGATGAGGCTTTAAGCAAGCTTGACTCTGACAAAAACTAACAATTATTAAAAACCTATAAATCATGAATCAATCACAATATGGGTAATCAAATAAAAATCTGGAGAAAAAATTTAAAAGTTCCATCAAACCCATTGGAATTTCAATACGCAACAACAATCACCATAATTTATTACTTCAATAAAAATATAGTTTCATTTTAAACAGCAAATAAGAATATATTTTTGTTGATCAGCACATTACAATAAAGTGTCATGGAAGCAAGCATCTCTGCGCACATAAATATATAAACATAGCATTCATGCATATGCATGATAGGCACCGTGATAGATTAATGTTCATTTTACACTTTTGAATAGGAGAATATCCTAGGAAAACATATTTAAGTACTCTGTAATACAATTTACCTCTTTGTTGTTTATAAATGTGTACATTAAGACAGGCAAAAATTTTGAAAGAAATTTTGCCTTTTTTTTTGGGAAAACTTAAGATAGGTTTAGGGGACTTTTGAAATCAACCACTCTAGAAGATATATTATTACTTATGTAGAGATTGAGACAGCATATCCCCAATATCCCTTGAGAGCTTAATTTTGTAAGAGAAGTGCCTTGGTAACTTCAAGATGTTTACTTTTTATTTTGGCCACCCCATTTTATTCTAAGATGCAGGACAAAAAGATTGATGAACAATGCCTTTTTTTACTGAGAAAATAAGATAAGATTTAGTAAAAATAATCTCTGAAATACAACAGATGTAGAAAATCAAAATTAAATATAGACAAATGTATGACAACACTAGGGATAATGGAATGCAAATAATATATGCAATAAATTAGGGGAGTAACAAATATTGAATATAGATTGTAGAAAATATACTCTAGTGGTTCGGGTATGCAAAAGAAAAGCAGCATTATGTACTAGCAAGGTAGGAAGACAGATTTGTGTTATAAAATAGAGGGAAGGAAAGAGACTTTTGTACCATGGTTAAAAGTTGTAAAATAAAACATGTAAATTGAGGTTAACCATGCCCAATAGAAACATGAGAAGAAAAAAATCATAAAGCCATATTAAACTACTTGAGAAAAGGAAAACGACAGCAATGAAATATAATTTTACTTCTTGTCAGAGCTCTATGCCCTTTACGTGTTAAAAAAACAAACATCATGTGATAAGGATGATGCTTGGGTAGGTTCTAACAGCTACCAGACCTTAACCAACCAGTTTCAGCAGGTTTGAGTTTAAGGAATGTGTGATATGGTAGCAAATCCAACATAATATGAATAATATGTTTCAATTTTAAAACATGAAAAAATTAAACATGTTACAGTTAAAAAAGTTAATAAATAAAAACAACTCCTACATTTAAATTTTATGAGTTAGTTTTCTTGAATTGCTTGCTTCGAAAACCATAAATTCAGTAGTTTTTTATCATTAATAACAAATAAAATGAGCAAAGCTGTAGTAGACGACACCTAAAATTTGTCCTGAGAAGGATACTCGGACATAAATTTGCAGGAATTAAGATCAAGGTTCTTCCAACAATGTGCTGGATGAGGAGTGTCAAAGTAAACCCTATCCTAATTCTGTTTACATACCCAACAAATCAATATAAGAAATGTTAAAAGGAATCAAACTGTAAAAATAAAAAAAAAAAAAAAAAAAAAAAGAAGAGAGAGAAGAGTACTCTAAAAAACAAATGAAATTCTGCGTTTAAAATAAAAATAAAACAACATTACAATAGAAATGCGATGAAAAATGCCTATAGCATGACCAATATTTTCCCCCGCAATGTCTTTTTCATAGTTAAAACCAGTAAACTAACAAAAAATAAATAACTACAGACAAAGACAAGGAAATGCAAAACAAAGAAAACAAACATATTTCTCCATTCACTTCAAAAGCATTAAATGCAACTTAAGGACCAAAATGCCAGGTCTTTTCAAATAGATATTTGACTAGTTGGTTTCTTTTTTTGAAAGAAGGATACATGCAAACTTATAAATTCATTAATTTGAATAAGAATATTACCTCTATATTTTGGATTTCCCTCTGCAATGCAATCGTAAGTTGCTCGGTTTCCTAAAATTCACAAAAAAACCCTCAATTAACTTGAGGATTAAATAAACAATAAACAATAGCACTTTATATTAATAGTCAATGATTCCCAACATTACATTGTTTCCCTTTTAAATCATCAAAAACTATTTAGTCAAATTCAATTATCAAAAACTTAAAAGATCTGCCAAAGAAAACATATAAAATCTTAATACAAGATTTCAATTTAAAATTCCAAAAATAGATTATGGAAAGATATATGCATAGAATGCATAAAGTTACATAAGGCAAGATAAAAAAAATAATTAAAAAAATTCAAATATTCTATCATACCTACAAATCCCTGATTTAACATATAAAAAACGCACAAAAAATTGCCTTTATTCTAGGAATTCATGTAGATCCTTTAAGAATTTCACATTTAATTTATCTTAACATATTTTTAAGGCATCTTAGTCTTTGAGGTAGCTTGCTTAAAGAGAGAGAGAACTGACCAATATATCTTCAAATGATCAAACCAACCTTTGAAACATAATGTCATGTAAGACAAATAGTTCAAAAAGTTAAAGTTAGACTAATAATCCACACATCACTTTGCATATACAAAAGGCATAAACAAGATCACTCGGTCCTGATGGGAAGCCTTAATGACCCAAAAGCATTTCTCTTTATCTCAAATAATTATATTCAAATGACAAGTAATATGCACATTCTTGCAGGAGTTTATTCAAATTGTTACACACACTTAGTTCTCTCAAGTATCATACAAAATCACTCTATCAACTATTTTAGACAAGAATAAAAGATGAACATCACGCAACTTCATTCACAAGTTCTCAAATCAGGGATTAAACAAACAACACAATTTTCATTTATCCAAAACTTCATTACATTATTTTGAAACCAAAAAACAAAAAAAAAATACACATCAAGCCTCTCAGCAACATTAAATCGATTGGTACAAGAAGGATCTTCCAGTATTCCTACGAACTCCACGTTTGTCTAGATTCTCATAAGGAACATAGCCCATCCTTCTCCGTTGGTCTATAATTCTCTTGTCAACCATCAAATCCATTTTTCTCTTTAAAAAAATGGTAGTTGTAGATTTTACCCACCTTCAATTTGCATTTTTCCAACCAACCTAGGGGTGTAAACGAGTCGAGTCGAGTCGCATTTTGATTTAATCGAGCAAAGCTTGTCTAAACCCTGTTGAGCTCGAGCTCGACTCGAATGCTCGAGCTCGTTTAAGAAGTTTGAGCTCAATTAAAAAGCTCGATAAATTATTAAACCGATAATGTGATAATTGTAGTTCGCCACTGTGTAAACGAACCAGCTCGATAAGATACAGAGCCAAGTCAAACCAAGCTCGAACTCGAGCTCGTGGTTTGATAAGCTTAGCTCGCGAGCTTGTTAACGAGTCAAGCTCATGTCAGCTAGCGAGCTTGTTAACGAGTCGAGCTCAAGTCAGCTCGCGAGCCAGCATGTCTCACTTACACCCCTAAACCAACCCCTCCCAAAAAAAACCAATTTAACTATTTACTCTCAAAGATTAATTAATTAATTAAAATAAAAGTCCATAAATCTAAAAATCTTATACACTTATATTTTTTCTTATAAAATTGGTGGTATGATTTTACTAATTGTTTATATTTTCTTTAAAAATATTAATTGTAAGTATTTTTGCTCTTTTAATTATTTTATTATTTAAAAAATTTATCCACCTTGAAATATAGAGCTAGTTCTACCCCTAGACATATATCTTGTTGATGGCATTGCCCCTTGTTACTCTAAGTAGCATCTTATCATTGATATTTATATTTACCCAAAAGGAATTATGCAAACTTGTTTAGTCTCGAGAGGATGGGAGCACACAAATAATTTAAAATTTGAAAAAGGCTTATGCTCTGATTACTCTAAGAGAAGGCAAAAAAAAAAAAACAATCACAACACATAATAGACATAATATTTAGAACGATTTGACCACGTGATCTACATCTATGATGAAATAAGTTGAGAGAAAATATTCACTATCCATAAAATCAAAGTAGAAAAAGGGAGATTGAAAGAAATTAAATTATCCTCTATATGTATTCGCAGGTGTAGCAATATATATATATATATATATATTATAGCAAAAAGAAAATTGAAATACAAAGAACAAAGGAGAAGGTGATGTTCAAAAGTTCATTGCAATGAACTTATGCCTTTGTATTTATAGAGGCGTACCTCATCAAAATGTAGGTTGAATCATTACAATTGATTGAGCAAATCAATACATTATAAACTAGCATTTTCTGCTGCATTAAATAAATGAATGGGCAAAGTACTAAGAAAAATTGGAGAGCTAGCATTCCCTAACATCTGTAATAAATATGGCACATTATTTAGCTAGCTATCATAATTTCTAATGTGTAGTAATAAATGCTACAATAAATCATCATAACTACATTGAGATTGGTGAGAATAGTATTAATTATCATAAAAATAAGTGCTTGAAAAACACCTAAAAGGAATTTCAATGTTATGTGAAAATCCAAGAGGAGCTAAGGGTAGTTAGAGGAATTGTAGACAATAAGAGGGTCAACTACCTCCTCTAAGTAAACTAGTGATCATGACTGCATGGGATGATGAAACCATCGGATCTTGATCAAGCTCACCATCATTTCCCTCATCGTTCATTTTAAGTTAAAGACGGTGAATTTCATAACTTCAAACCTAAACCATAACCACCATAAGCTAATTTCTCAACGATATAAAGACTATCTTTAATTGAAAGTTTTCTCATCATTGGGAGAGATGATTAATTATAGGTGCTTACGCCTATAAGAAATTTGGAACCAATCTAAAATCCTTACAAAATGAGGGAGAAGCCTATGAGTAGTATCTTATTTACAAACTCATATGCCTTATAAAAATTTAACCCAAAACAATCAAAATTCTCTCATCGAAAGGTTGGATGTGAATTTCGGAGCCCACAAAAAATGAAGAAGAAGGTCACCACTATTATAACCATGGGAAAGAGTATTGCTACTATTAAAGCTAAGACAAAAAAGATTACAAGTGTTGTTTCCAAGAAGTCAATAGAGAAGATTCTTAAGTAAATTTCCTCAACCAAGAGTCCTTCAAAGAGACATCCCAAACTCTCTCCAAGAAAGAGAAAGAAATGTGATGATATGATCAATGAAGAGAGGAAAATAAAGAAAAGATGAATGGGTTGTTTGGCTAAGCAAGCTCTTGCACATAGCAAGCACATCAGACCAAACATAAAACTAGACACCAAAAGCCCTCCCTACAAGTCCCATTCCAGAGAATAACAAGAGAATAAGTCACCTCTAAATATAATGGAAGGTGCTTTCTTTCTCTTTACTGTAGAATTGTTCTCAAGGAATGCCTTTGAGGTTATTGAGAATAAGAAACATTAGTTAGTGACTATGCTTAGGTTAATGTCTTCCCCCAAATTCATCTCCACAAACTCAAACACCTACCAAGGGAAAGAACAAAGGGATCATTATCATTCTTACACTCCTACCAATTTTTCCTAATGTAGATGACAGTGATATCGAGAATAAAAAGAATAATAAGTTTGGTGAGCTGTCAACAAAGAAGAATTAAGATGTTGCAACTAATAACACTATAAATCCATAGAGTGGAGATGCCAATGAGAATTTACACATTGAGCCAATAGATGTATATATAAAGAAGACTAGTGGAATAGTCTCAGTGGATATTGTCTCTCCAGAGACTTGGGATTCAATTGGCAAAGATGGACTGTGTTGAGGAAGCATGATGGAAAATGTCAACAACAATAAAGCATCCCAATTATTCTATCTTTTAAAATCAGAATAAGAGTCAATTTGGTCTGCATGTTGTGGAAATAGTTCAACCCTAAAAAGAGAGAAATTATCTAAGAAGAGCAAATATGAAATAATGTGGCCTCGAGAATTAATTTCTTAGCGTGATGCACACAGATTTGTATGTTAGGTTGCCTGAAAGCTTTGTAGCAAAGTAGTCAATTTGTAAAAGAAGGATTTAAATAGCCTACAATGCCGTGAGAAATGTTGCAGTCCAAATAACATACATAATGAATGAAGTAGAAAAAAAATAACCACCAGTAATTACTAGTAGAAGTTGACATGCAAAAAATGTATTATCGATGAACAAAAGGATATTGTAGTTGGTAAAAAAAAGGCCTTATAGTTTCAACAGAAATAAAAGCTAACAAGGAATTGCAACAAGCATATCATAATATGCAAGCATATTTTGATCAAAGACAGATAAGAAAATAAAGATATAATTGAGATCGAGTCTTTCAAGAGAAACTTGGAGCAACTAAAAACCTAACTACGGTGGAGAATAAATTAAATAATTTTTGAAAACAAAATGAAGTTTCACTAAGCACAGTTCAAAGAGAAGAATAAACTCCTAGTGTTGAGAGCAATTGTGTATATAACTCTTAATAAGTTCTTAGCAGAGTTTATGATGTCAGACAATTAGGCCAAGGGCTCTCTTAGGTATAGATAGGATGGCTTTAGGATATTGAAGAATGTAATTATATAGAAGCATATAGTGAATGTCAATATGTTTAATAAGATAACCTAAAATTATTGTATGGAAAAGGGTGAGTAATGTATATAATATAAAATATGAGTTATGTCAATTCTTGTAACCGAACTTTAGATTGAATACACGAATGCTAGTTTCTGCACTTTGTATTATGTGATTGCTCTATCCTTTACATCACTTTCTTCTTTTGCTAGCAATCTACTTGATTAGACTTCAGCTATTATTACCCCTTAGTTCGCAGCGATAAACATTCTCTTAGTTGTCAATAAAAGCATGTTAGGCCTTGGTTGTCAATGCAAATGAAACTAACCTGTTTGTTAACAATGAAGATAAGTTGACAATTAGTTTCTGGCATAGACTCATATGGTTGTTCCTTGATGCTTGGCAATGATAAAGACTAGCCAATGCTGGGTATTCGAGTCTTAGTTTTTGACGCAGACCTATACAATTATGCCTTGGTTGTTGACAATAGTATTTTAGCTTAGAGGGCCTTCATAAACATTTAGTGCAGGAAAGTCAAGAGATAAATGGCATAACAAGAATGAGATAGCATAAAATGATAAAATTACTCTAATAATTGAAGGTAAAAATAGATTAATTAAATTGATTATTTATTTACAAAAATTTTCCTAAAATGAGTTACAAAACAATTCTTGTTAGTGACTTTATAGATATAAGTCTCTTCTCTTCTTTGGCTCAATTTAGTCATTAGGTTTTCTAATGATAAAAACTGTTAAGGCTCCTCCCCAACTAGATTTGGCATGTAATTAATCATGAGGTAGCTTTTAAGGATAAATATCTTTAAATCACCAAAATCTCATATTCTTATAATCGATTCTCCCACACTAGTTTGTAGGCACAAGTTCCAAGATCTTTTTTTTTTACAACGAGATTTTTGACACATAATTTCTTGAGTTCGTATTTGACACAATTTCTTGAGTTCATATTTGACACATAATTTCTTGAGTTCGTATTTTTTTTAAAATAACTCTATCAAAAATAAACATATCATCGTCACCAATCATCAATTGAATGTCAATACTAATAACCCTACCATCAAATAGAAGTAACAATGAGATCTCCAACATAGAATTCCTAATTTCCTATTTTTTCATATTGAATCTATCAAGTAAAAAGATATCAACGTCAGCAACCAAGTGTAAGTAAAATAAGTGCTTACATGAGATAAAATCTGCAACAAAAAAAAAAAGTAGAGAGCTCCATAGTTGGATTCATTTGAAAAATGCACTACCCAAGTGAATTTCCAATGTAGTCAGGTTAAGACGTCTATCCAAAAATGGAGAATGCATGAAAAATTCAAGAAAGTCTATGACACTTATCCAATAGATTATTACCCATCACTAAACACTTAGCCACACCCACCCAAGTGAATAAAGGAAAGTGATGTACCACCGTTGAGCGAGAGATTGTTAATCAACTACATAACCAGATCTTTTTCTAAATTTTTAATGAAATTATATGCACCAAACCACACTAAAGAACATCTAAAATGATTTTTCAAACATATCATACAGAATTACTCTAAATTCCTTAAAAGCCTCCTCACTTTACCAGTATGCTTTAAAAATCTGCAAAAAACTGAACCTTATGGGAAAACCATTAGTAAAGCAGCAATGATCATCTCGAGAATAAATTTTCAGATTGATGGAAAGTAACAATAACAATTGATTTAGCAGATTGATGCGGATTGATGCAAAAAAGGTGATTAAGATTGTCCTCAGCGGATGAGCATAGAGTTCATTTAGCAGTAAGTGCCAGAGAAAACTGTTCAATGCACCGTCCAATTAAGAAACATAACAAAAAATTTATTATATGATTTCTTAAGCTTCTAAAATAAAATAAAAATAAGAAGATGCTATACATGATGAATTTCAAAAAATATGATGAATGTAGTGAAATTTTGAGAGTACCTCGTACGGCCAACCAACAACAACAAAAACATCTAATGAGTAGCCATCATTTGTTGAAAATGCATGTGCCTCCTGAATGTTTAGGCCAAGCTCAGCAAGAAGCGAAGTCAACTGAAAAATGGAAAAAAGGTTAATAAATCACATTGCTTTAAAAAATTTTCATAAACATCACATTGACTACAAAAAATAATATGGCACGACTCACTGAATACATGGAATTTACGAACAAATGAAAGAAGAAAATGTCCCCCAGTTTTATGAATTCCCAAAGCACCTAAGTCATATCCCTATCTCAAATAAACGCTACTACTAGCATCCCTATGCCATAACTATTTATAAATAGATCATTCCTAGTTTTATCACACATTCATCTTAACATTCTTGAATTTTTTACAACCAACTTGATTATCAACTTCTTACTAGCCAACACAGGAATACATACAACAATTTCAATCTAATTTTTAGTTCATAAAGTTGCTATATAATCTCTATGATATTTTTGATTAATTTTATTTAAAATGAGGGAAAAAAAAGGAGATCCACATGATCGCTGATTTCATTGCATCATACCTCGTTGGTATAGATATCTCACCCCATTTTATTTAGAAAAAATAAACTAAAATCTACCTCGATGCATGCCCCCCAAAAATTCTCACTCATGCTCTCACCCTCGTTCTCACACTTTCTCACTCTCTCAATCACCCTCTTCCTCTTGCTCTCAGTCATATGCTTTGACCACGCCGCCGCTCTAGCCCTCCTCCACGTTGACCCCACCGTCACTCCAGCCAACATGTCGTGTGACCACTCATGTTATCACTGCTTGTCCTACAGAAAACACCATCTTTCAATTCTTCACCTTCTCATCTTCCTCTCCCTCTATTCTCTTCCTATTTCTCATTCTCTCTTCCTCTCTCCTCCCCTCTCTAACAAAAGAGTTGAAAAACAGAAACAAAAAAAGAAGGAAAAAAAGAAAAAAGGAAAAAATTTCATTGAGTCATCACCACCATTGTCATCGACACTACACACAAAGTTTGATGTTTTAAGTATTCGTGCACATTGTTCAAATGTGATAGAGAAATCTTATTGCAATGTGAGCCAAATACCTGAATCGTGAAAATAAGTATCTACATGCATCTTTCTTGATGCGGTGGGAAGACTTGTTTGCAAATTTTGATACATACACATAAAGATCAATACATGTCTTTCTTGATGCAGTGGAAGTGGATGACATGGTGCGCAAGCCTAGCATTCCTATAGATGCCACCCATACGGGGAAAATATCAGGATGCTATCAAAGTTTTCAATGTCAAGACGTGAATCACAATGAACATAAAGGACCCTCTAGACCTAAAAACATGACTAAAATTAAATTAAATTATAAAATGACATTAATTAAGCACTCAAAATGATATACAAGTCATGATGAAGGAAATGAAAAAAAAAAATTGAATGACATATCGAACTTAAACAGAACTCAAACTCATGGAAAGTTTGAAAGCTCATTTACGAGTTTAAAACTTTCACGAGCATTCAGTAGCACTCTTGAACGCTTAGAATCCAGAATAACATACTAGTGACTTAAACTTGAAGTGAAATTGAACTAAAGGGGGTTCTAATTTATAGAAAAAGGATGACCCCTTATGGGGTTCACTTGAACAAAAGTGGAGGCTAAAACTCAAGCTAATTGCAATGATTCAAACACTTAACAAACATTAAAACCCCTAACAACAACAACAACAACAACAACAACAAGTCTTAATCCCACTAGGTGGGGTTGGCTACATGAATCCTTCGTCTCCATTGTGTCCTATTATGTGTCAAATTCTCATTTAATTCAAGTATACTAAGATCATTTTTATACATCTTAACCAAGTCTTTTTCTACCTCTACCTTTCTTAACATAAGCAAATCTAATGCATCTACTCTCCTAATCTGTCATCTGGACCCGACGCTTTATGTGGCCAAACCATCTAAGGGACTCTCCCTAATCTTATCTACCACTGAGCTACTCCAACTTTTTCCCGAACATACTCATTTTGCATTCTATCTCTAAGAGTAAAGCCACTCATCCACTGAGCATCCTCATCTCTCAGAATACTTAACTTAGTCTTATGCTTCTCTTTATCCAACATTCTCCACCATAAGTCATTGCATCTTACCACCATCTTATAAAATTTTTCCTTAAGTTTAAGTGAAACTTTTCTATCACATAATAAAGTTAGATGCATTCCTCCACTTCAACCATCCAACTTGAATTCTACTAATAACATCTTCATCTATTTCACCATCATTTTGAACAATAGCCTAAATATCTCAATCGCCACTCTTATTAATGACTTGATCACCTAAAGTCACAACACTACCACTAAAACTTCTACAACTAAAATTACACTCTATATATTCGCTTTAGATCTACTTAAACGAAAACCTTTAAACTCTAAAGTTGACCTCCATAATTCAAGTTTCTTCTCCTCTCTAGTCTTATCAACAAGAAGAATGTCATCAGCAAAAAGCATGCACCAAGGTACATCTTCTTGTAAATGCCTCGTAAGAACATCCATAACTAAAGTAAAAAGATAAGGGCTTAACGTTGATCCTTGATGTAATCCAACTGAAATAGGAAAATATTTTGTCAATCCTCCTTGTGTTTGGACACAAGTAATACTCTAGTATACATATCCTTAATGACTTGAATATAACCAATATTAACTCATTTCGCTCTAGAACTCTCCAAAGAACATCTCTTGAGACTTTATCATAAGCTTTCTCTAAATCAATAAATATCATATGTAGATCCTTCTTACTTTCTCTATGCTTCTCCATCAAATCTCTTAACAAATGTATAGCATCCATAGTAGATCTACCTGGCATGAAACCAAGTTGATTGTGAGAAACTTCAGATCACATCGTAACCTTTGCTCAATTACTCTCTTAATTTTACATTAACTTAATTCCTCTATAATTTGCACACTCTTGTGCATCACCTTTATTCTTAAATATAAGAACCAACAAACTCTCATCATCGCATCTTTTAGTCTTTAAAATAACATTAAAAGATTTGAAGCCAAGAAATTCTTGATCTCCTAAACATTTCCACACTTCTATTGGAATATTATTCGTCTTCTGCTTTTCCACATTTCATTTTCTTTAAAGCTTCACTAACTTGATTTACTAATACGATAAAAATGAAATTCTCTATTTTTGTTTAGATATTAAGTAAAATCAATCGACTTTCATTTTTTCATCAAAGTTTATCAAAATACCTCATCAACCTATTTTCAATATCTTTTCAAGAAAAGACTTTATTATTTTCATCCTTACCCTCACTGATCTATGTCTTTACTTCTCCTATCTCTTTGATTAAACTTACATACATCTTTCACCTTCTTTGATCTAATCTATCAGATAAATCACTAAAAGCAATTTTTTTACATCATATATCGCTTTCTGAATCTCTACGCCACTTTATATCTTTCCCACTCTCCGAAGTTTTACATCTAAACCAAGTTTTATAACAACGCTTCTTATTTCTTATCTTTTCAGACGCCCGACTCCACCACCAATTATTCTTATTAAAGTTTTTTTGATTCTCCAAGACATCTTTAGAACTTACTTAATTTCACGATATTTTTTCCCACATAACGTTAATTCCTTATGAACATCCCAAATTCTAATTTCTATTTCTTAAAATATTTTATTTGTGTTCTTTAAGTGTCCCCCATCTAATCCTGGATAATAATTTAGTTTATTTTTCTCTTACAATCTTTCATCTTAAAATCTAAAACTAATATACGGTACTTAAAATTTCACTGAAATGACCTTTACAATCTTTACAATCTAAACGATCTATTTTTCTTATCTAAAATAATCAATCGTGTTTTACTAGATCCATTTTTATAACTAATAATATGTCATCTCTTTTCTTAAATAAAGATAAGAACTACAAAATCATAAGCAAAAATCTAATATATTACATTCTTCATTAATACCCAAATCCATAACCACCATGAATACTTTTAAAATCTTCTACCACTCTACCAACACGTCCATTTAAATCTCCCAATAAATACTTTTTCTTCAAGAGATATCTTTGTATTAATCCCTCTAATTCATTCCAAAATTTTTCTTTCAAATTTTACCTCCAAACCTACTGGGAGCATTAATTTATAACATTGATAATCTTAAGATCAACAATCTTTAAAGCTATAATTCTATCTCCACATCTATTAATACTTATAACATTATCCTTCAAACTTTTATCTATAATCACACCTACACCATTTCTAGTTCGACTTTTACCTGAATACCAAAGTTTAAAACCTAAACTATCAATCTATAAGTGCACTAGGGGCTCGTTTGGCTAAACTTTTAATTTTTTAAAAGTTTGTTCTACAATAATTTTCAAGAAAGTTGTTTTAAAACGGTATACATAAACGTTGTTCTAAAAAGAGAGGAAACTGACGTTTTCTAAAAAGTGCAGAAAAATTAAATAGATTTTTAAATTTATTAACAGTGTTTAGTAGAACGCAACGTACTAAAAATACAGAATCAAACGAGGCCTAGGAAAGCTTAGTCCACGAGCTGATGGTTCGCATTGAATTGTCAAACAGATCAATGATAATACTTTCAAGCTTAACTTGCCTAGTAATTAAAATATTTCAGCCATATTATGAATATTCCGAAACTCCAATGGATGAAGGTAATGCCTGCCAAAGTTGAGGAGAATGACATGGAACGGGATGAGATGAAGAGAGATGCGGGATGCATCCTCATGTCCGTGAAGGAGACAATTCACGTGGGCCTCTCCAATGACATGAACTGGTTCAGCTCTGAACTAGGGCCAATTCAAGCTCATTTAGTCTGACTCACTTATCCTTTAGACTAGGGCTGCCTTATTTAATATAAATGGACTGTTTTGTGTTTAGGGGGATTTTTTTGGCATTTTTCCTACTGTTAGAGATTGTTTCTCTGTTTTTCTCCTGATGGAGACAAATTTTTTATTCAAACAAGTGGTGAGTCTGTATCCTGGTTGAATCAAAGCGCCAACTATTATTCCCAATCTTCAAGGAACAATCTGAGTTTGATTTACTGCTGTCCAGGAGCTGCCCTGCATCAGAATCCGTGGTTTTTTCTCTCCAACCTGTTGCCATCCAACCTTCCTGAAGGTTTTCCCATCATAGCAAGTCAGCAATCTGCTGATGGGTCAGTTTTCTTGCGAAGCTTAAGTTATCCAGCGGCAGAATCAGTCTTCTTCCAACCATCTTTCACTGCCCAAGCCACTGTTAAGGCCGTATTCTCTCCTTTCTGCAATCAACCAAGGAATTATTATGCAATCAACTGTCAGACAAGGGATACTCACATAATTTCAAGTTTTATGTCTACCCCGTTCTTGTTTTATTAACTTGTCATACCTTAAATCTGCAAGGTCCCCTTGGATAATCTTTGATGGCTCCATCTTTAAATAACTTGGAATCTTAAGCATGTGTTCATTGATGTAACATTTACCACAGTAAAATCAAGTATAGCTTCTCTTATTACATTCCAATCTCCAAGGCAACATCCATGGCATGAAGCTTATCACAACTCATTCTGCTAGATGGGACTGTAATTTGGTTGGGACATTTGTGCGCTCATTGGGCTAACCTATTACAAGCAATAAGAAAAATGTTCTAACAAGTTTCAAGCTCATCACAGGCTTAAATCAAAGTTCATTTAATTGATTGAATTGACCTACCCATTTAAATATATTTAAGCTCATTGAATATAGGGCATGCATAATTTTTAGTCTAGTTGATTCTCCTAGCGTTAGTATGTCTATACCAAAATTCCACCTCAAGAGAGTAAATTTAATGTCGATAATTTTCGAAGCAGATGAATAGTAGATAAGACACTACCTGATTTCCCTCATTTTGTGAGGACTTGATGTTTCGTTTTTTATAAAGCAGCATATAATTAATTACCCTCTCAATCCGAGAGAGAACTTCGATTAAGGCTAGCCACAGAACAAAATAATAACAAAGATGTGAGTTTTGAAGTTTAGAATTTATGAAATTCATCATTATTTAACTTAAAGGATGGTTGGGGAACGATGACGCGATCTAGATCTATCCCATCATTACTTCCTAATCTACTAGAGGTAATAATTAACCGACCGGCGATCCTTATCAAGAACACATACATCATCCAAGAATCAGAATTCAGTGTTAAAGCGCTTAAGTACCTTAAATTACTAAGATTTTTTGCCTTTATCATATTCTGACCAAAGCCGAGATTGAGAATGAGAGTGATATAGTCATTTGGCGACAACCATCCGGAGGACTGATCAGAATCGATCATGTGGAGCTATGCTGCCACGTAAATAAAAGGACACGGTCACGCCCTTCTGCTGATTGTTTGAGAAACATAGTGATTTGACTACATCTTGAGCTACTTTTCTTAATTTGTCACTATAAACAAATATAAAATTGGATTTTAGCTTTAAGTATTTATTGAATTTCACTTGACATTTATAAACGATATAAATTGCATTTAGATTGATATTCAATCTAAATTTGTTTTAAAATTGTAATCATATTTTGATAAGATCCTCTCCGTTAAAATTTTCATTTAACACCATCATCAAGGTGGATGTATTATTTCTATTTCGATCATAATTTATTAATTTAATAATAGATCAAATCTCGTCATATAAAGTAATTACTCGGATGTTTTATTAAGTTAAAAATATTATAATAACATTATTAGATTTTTTCTATTAACGAAATCCTAAGACCCAAGAGAATGCACAAAGATCCCCGACACTAATTTAAGATTTAACTAAGTGTGAGCTCACTGTATTTGATTTAGCATTAATATAAATCTAAGAAATTTGTATAATATTGCTTGTTTTGACTTAATTCTATTGCAAATAAAAAAAATTTTGATAAAATTTTGACAAAGATTTCAATTCTCCCAACATCGTTACAATGCAAACGAGTTGCTTACCACCATGCCAAAAAGGCATGTATGAGCAATAATACTGAATATCCCACCATGTCAAGAAAGACAGAGTCTCTCAAACCAATGAACGATATTTTCCACACGCCAAGAAAGGCATATCGTCTATATATTTGAATGTCTTAAAACATTAATTTCAATTTTATTATTATATTTTCATTAAGCTTTATTAATCATGTGTATAAAATTTAAAGATTTGACGATAGGTGTAGATATGGCTACTATCTACCGAAAGAAAGATGAGTGGTAAACTACGGCCTAAATGCCTTACCATATCAAGATGATGGGCTCAAAGTACTACAAATAATTGCTCAATTGAAAATAATAATTCAACTTATCTCTCCTTCTAGCTTAGAAATAGCAAAAGGAATTGCTAGGATCCTTCAGCTCAAAACACCAACTTCATGCAAGTGCAAGAATCATAACAAAGAGAAGACACAATAACCTTAACCATGTTAATAACATAATCAATGTTAGTGGCAGCCTCATCATCAAAGGACAAGCTCAAAGATGGAGTAGATTAGTAAGTCAAGATCAAAACAAATAGATCCAGCCATCTTCGTCTGCTTCCTGACTTTTTACCTCAAACCCATGACCCTACCCCAAAAGTAATAAGCCTATCAATCACCATCTTCACCTCTTAGAATTTCCTCTCCCACATTCTCTCCTTTTTTTCTCTTCTCATTCTTTTCCCTCATAGATCTTGAATCTAAAATGTTAATCTCTTAACATTACATATTTTTTACAGGATGTGACTTGAAAAGTTAGATCTTTTGCCATGTCCATGCAGATCTCCTAGCCTTGCACCTTTCACCAAAAAAACACTTTTTATATTGTCAAAATATTTTTTCTTAATCTTTATATATCATTATTTTACAACTAATCACTCAATTAATCTTACTGTATAAGAAAGAAAAAAAAAAGCTTACAACTATGAAATCATCTTTTTTAAAAATTTGGTTCCATCAAAAAGCATAAAAAAATTAGTAGTCTAACGTATTAGGTATGAGATTATTTGGGAAAAAAATTAAATCTTAAAAAATATTAAATAATAAATTTATTTTTTTTCCTTAGGTGTTTTTTCAAAATTATATTTACTTCAGTGAATGGATAATTTATATTATAATAATATAAGCAACTCTTTCCTTTCCAATTTCTTGTAAAATATCACTCTTCTCTCATGTTAGACTTTCTTTCATGATGTTTAGTAGGTTATGATGATCTTACTTGGATTACTCGTCAAGTACTATACCATTTATATTTATTTTAGCCTTGATATTAAAGGTTCGATAATTGACAACCACACTACTAAATCTACAAGTCCATGCAAATTATATCAATAAGCATTCTCTTATCAAGATTGCAACAGTTCATCTATTGCTTTCCAAAATTGGTCTTATAAATTATCTTCTAATCCAGCTTTGACAAATATTGAAGCATTAGAAGAATTGTATATTATTGTCCCAAAATAGTTGAGACTTCACAAGAGTCAAGAAATTGAGAGCATGAGAAAAGAGTCAAATCTAGAGTTTATAATTACAAGAATGAAGTATAAGGCATCATGAAAAAAAAAAAGATGAAAGATATAGACTATAGAGATCAAAAGCATAGGTAGCTAAACTGTTTTTTTCTAAGAGCAAGATAAGAAGTTACTTTTCTTTTCTATTGCTTCAAAACACCATCCTTTGTCATGTCGACCAAGATGTCTGTTTATAGAGAGCTCCCAATGTAATTTTGAATTTGTCATGTCTATCAGCCATCTTAACACCACTAGTTGGTCAACTAGGCGTAACTACCGCATGTCCCACCAAAGATACATCCATATCTATATTAGCTACCCATGCGTGTCATAACCATTTATTGAAGCTCTAATAAATGTTGGCACCACTATTACTAGAATTTTTTCCCCTTCATTTGTCCATGAATTTTTATTTTTATTCCATTCATTATATTCAATAATTCTCTAGCCTTTCATTTCAATTTTTTTTATAAATTACATCCAGAAAAATATATATATTTTTAATCTACCCTAGAATTTTCTTATAGCCATATCTAATTTAAGATATAGCACAATATTGACAGAAAGAGTCTTCACCTACCCTTGCCTACTCTACTCATCTTATCATGTCAACTCCTACTACAAATAGAGTAAGAAAAAGTAATTATGATTTTGAGATTCACCTCCCATCAACCTTCAAGAGAAGCTGTTTTTTCATATACGAAGGAGAATGACCAACCCTAAATATCATATAAATGCACTATTACCCTCATTTCTTTCCATGCGCACGCAACACACACATATATATAATTTTTTAATTCGAGCAAAAATAAGCCGAACACCATCGAACGGATGATTATTTGTGTTCGGCTCATTTATAAATCGAACTTAAAATATTTGTTTGTGTTCGACTCGCTCGCTTAACAAATAATTCGAACACGAACTATTAATAAGCCGAACACGAGTTGTTCACGAACAATGAGTTTTTTTGCAAGTAGCATTAAAATTTATGTTACTTCCATAATAAGACTATTACATATAAATAGGATCATCACCTAATGAGTAGAGTAAAATTTGAATATGGACTTGAAATCACAGGTGGCTAATTTTCCCTCACTTCCCTAAATCATTATTCATCTCGATTTCTCCGTTTTCCTCCAATATTTCCTTTTTTTTTAAGTTCCCCATATTTCCAGAAATCACTTTCTTATCTTATTCCCGAATCCTCTAATCCTCTGTCAAATTCTATTGATATAAATTTAATTCATATCTGAGACATAATCATAAAAATCAAATTGAAGAACATTATGAAGTCATAGTTGACCAAACTTGGCTCCCTTCAGGATATTAATCAAAAAACTTGTATGATCAAATTCAAGATCAATTACCGAGGTACTAGTTTATAAGGCTCAAATAAATAAGAAAACTTCAATTTACAAAAAATCATTTAAAAATTCTAATGAATTCACAAAAGATGCAGATCGTATACTGGCACCTGACTAAGAAGCTTTGGCTTGTCATCCGTCGAAAATGTTATTTCATGCATGGGCCTGCAAATACATTCAAGGCAGCTAAGAAAGATCAAAATATCATTGGAGGCTCTGTATTTTTCTTAAGAAATTAAAGCAAGTTCAACAATAGCATAAAATTGGAAATGAAGATATAACAAATATCTTGAATAAAATAAAAATCGAGCACAAACAATCTAGGGATCATCAAGGCAATTGACCGTGAGAAAAATTATGTTAAAAAAAAATAAGGGAGACATTTCAATTACAATGTGGGCAGCAAAGATTAGCCTTCAATAAAATTAGCTCGTATTAATGCACAAGAAAGATCAAACGGTGTATGTCCAAAAAGACATCCCGCAATGAAAAAGAAACTGCAGAGTTTATGAAAATTGGAAAGTTTTATGTGGGAATGAAGTGGATTAGTGTCACGGGACGAGAAAATAAAAATCAATGGAAAAAGATTATGTAACTGGAGATGAGCTAAATAAAAATTTGTTAAGTCCAACATACAAAAATTATAGAAAGGGTTATACACCCAGAACAAATCAATGTGCCTAATGCACAAGGCTCCCACAATGTCAGAGTCTAGGAAATATTTATGCATGTAACCTTACAGCTACCTTAATAGGGTGATTATTTCCAGAAGCAATTTGTGAATCCAAGCCCCAAAACAGGAAATCTAACTGCTGCACCCCTGCTCTGGTGATACCCAATAGCAGCAACGCAATAATGCTGAAAGGGCATTGAAGCAGTTGAACACAAATAAAACTGATCATAGAGATTATCACATTACTTAAAACAAGCAGGGGAAGCAAGATGCAAGTGCATGACAAAATAAAAACAACAAATCAGCAAAATTCCTGTGGTGAATCGTCTCCATCCTTGTAAACCATAAGCTAAAATAAAAACATTCATTAAGACTTTAAAGATACCAAAGTTAAAATCCCTTCTAACTCCATCTGATTTACAACAAAATTCTTAGGTTTATCATATAAATGATGATTTGATTGCAGTCTTCATGTCTTCGTTAAAGCACAATACACATCTAAGGAAGTCCAATGATTATAAATTTACATTATCCAACACATATTATTGCAAAAAAATAATAATAATAATTAATATTAAAAATTAAATATCTTATTTATTATTTCTCCCTCACACTTCACCCTCAAATGAGACCCCTCTTGCACTCGATCTCGCGCCAAGCCCTTCTTCAGTTGACTCTCGCATCCCTGCTGGCCATCGTCACCTTACTCACCACCGTTGGCCACCACCTTCCTAGCTATCACCACAAAGTCCTTAGCAAGCCTTCTTCCACAATAAGGGATGCATCTTCTCTCCTTTTTCTCCACCGCATCTACTCTTGTGGGTAACTATAGAAATTTTTGTTTATTAAACCTAAAACCTTTGCTTTGTTTATTTAGGATTTTTTTTGTGATTATTTTTTTATTTTAACCTTCTAAATTAAAATTTTTTAAAGTTTTTCTAAACGGTAAGAGGTAAGGATCAAAAGCACAACGTGACATAGAAAAAACTCTACATAAAGATATAGTGTGCAAATTGAGATTGGATAAAAAAAACAGAAAAGAAGATTATTTATCTAAAGTGCAACTATTGCAAAACAACTGTTAAAAGGGAGAGTTTACAAAAATGAAAGAATATCTTTTTAACTCTTACAAGAATGTCACATCATGTGTCAGTGCATCTAAGGAGGTGATAAAGGAGAACCATGCATACATGAATAAAGCAGCAATGTCAAAGCATTTAATACAATGGCAGTTTAACGACAAAATAGATATCAAATATTATTATGGTAGCAGGCCTAGTGACAAAGATTAATCTGTTTTTGCCATAAATGTCAAGTAGAGTGCAAGATGACCTATGAATCAATACATGATAAATGTGGAGAACGATAATGATGATGGTGCGAGGATAGCTCATAAGATGTCTCCTAAAAATGCTAGAGAAACTCGAAGGTGTGCGAGTATGAATATGGGAAGATTCTTTTATGAAAATACCATTCCAATTAGCGTAGTAACCTCCCTCTTCATATTTCAACATGATTCATTTCTTAAGTTCCTATGATCAAGCATGAAACTTCCATTTATATATGACATGAGGACTTGGGTACTGGAGGAGGAACTGAATAGCACTAAAAAGAGTGTTACAGAGATTTAAAAGAATTTACCGTTAAACTAGAATGTCTGATGGTTTGTCTAATATCAAGAATAGAAACTAGATCAATATTTTAATTAATAATCTCTATGACACTATTTTTTTAAAGTATGTTGAAGCTTTAGATTACGTAAAATATTTGAAGCATATTTTCAGACTTCTTGATGAAGTCATAATAGATTGGAAAGCATCAAATGGTGCAAGTTGTTACAGACAATGCTAGTTTTTACGAGACAGCTGGAAATAAGTTGATGAAGAAGAAGAATTTTTTTTTTCAAATTCAGTTGAATAATAGATTCAATTTAGTGATGGCACTCCAGAGCTACAGAGATTTATTGTTAAAGTAATAGGCCTTAGATATTCGTCATTTGGTTGTAAGAAAAAATGAAGTACATACAATCAAGTTCACACATAAAAGAGAAATTATTCGACTTCCTTAAGAATGAAATTTTTCGTTTATGTCATTTATAATAAGAGATTAAAGATTAAATGTTTGAAAAAAAAGGATTTAATGGATGAAGATTTCCCTTAATTTGTAATGGCATGCTATTAAATGATTAATGATTTGTGAATGATGATAATGAAATTACACCATTCGATTTGCAATAAGATTTCAATGTTGATTTCTTTAAAATGGACAACAAAAGTAAGACAAGTGTAACAAAAGCTAAAAATTATTTTACAAGAGTTCATACATAATCTAGAGAAGTACGACACAAATGGAATAAATTAAAGAATTACAAAAGTAATGTATCAAATTTCATTTGCAGGAATTTAGCACATACATAGCATTATAATTTCATGGCTAATAAATACTTGATCATGCATTCATCAAAGACGCTAGCCAAAGATTGGAAAAATTGAAGTTAAGGAGAAATAATTGTGATGGTTACTTTACACAAAAAAAAGTACTTTATTTAGGAATACAAGTTTATAGGATAAAATTATAAATTATGGAGATATTTCCTAAGAATATGAAAGAACACAAAATTGAAATTGTTAGGTGAAATCATACTTAAAAATAATCTTATAAATTTTACTCAATGTAAGTATGATGCTGTAGACTTTTAATGTTTTGCAAACATGACCATATTATATTCCTTTATACTTAAGGTTTACTATTATCCACAATAACACATAGGCCACAAAATGCTTGGTGAGTTTTAAGCGCATAATAAGAGAGCGAACCTTCATTTGAATTGAAATTTTTAGGAAAGTCAGTCGCACAATCAAACAAACTTTGAAGCAAAGTTTAACGACTTCTGCTACAAGAAAATTCAGAAATCACAATCCATAATTCTAGAGCAAAGAAAACTTAATACCTAGTGAAGAAACATTGCCAACTGAAACACTTTCTCCGTCGTGCACATGCTGCTTGTTGGCTTCAAGTGCAAGAGCCTCTAGATTTGGGGATGAGCCAAAGGCAGGAGGAGGATGACTGTAGGTCATATAAAATACAATAATGATAAATGTTTGAAACAGAAGTTGTATCAGTAAAGAGGTTAGAGTAGTGAAAACCAAGAAAAAAAATAACTAGTATCAAATGTACAAACATAGATAAAAAAGAAATAATATTTACAGTCAAAAAATTTGGGAAGGAATGCACAAAAAGAAGAAAGACACACCTCTGCCTAAAGTAACTAGAGGAGCAATGCGCGTCATCCTCCCCATCAGAATCATCTTTCTTTCCATCCTGAACTGGAGACACCTAACCAAGAAAGACTTGGTGAATATGCTATTGAATTTTAAATCAACGCATTTAAACATATGACTATTTATTCATGCAAAAGTGAGTAGTTACATTAAATATGTAAAGGAAAATGTAATGCATCCATTCCAAAATATCCTTAGAAATTTTACGTTGAAATATAGGAAAGAACCAAGTGGTTGAACTAACAATACCGAGCATAACTCAAATACGATAAAGATGAACTTACAAATCCCAAGGACGCAAAAAGATAAGATAGAAACATGAACGAGCAGCCAACATGATTATAGAAGATCATGCATCATAAATTGATGGTAAGCACTTTTCCAAAAAAAAAAAAAAAGAGGCATATAACACGTGGCAAGCATTTTAAGAACAGTAGACTCGTCCTATGAATCATAGCAAGTCACCTGTCTTTAAATGCTAAATCGACTGCAAAATGTGGAAGATAGTACGATGGCATATATGTAACTTTTGCTAGAAGGGAAAAAAAAAGATGTAGAAGTCTAGAACCTATAATCTCTTGTGAAACTAAGAGTTGTTTGGGATCATTTTTGGTTTTTATTTTTTTTGTTAATGTTTTGATATGAACAAAACATGTTTGGTGGTAATAATTGTTTTTAAAAACATTCAAAATTTCCAAATGTTATTTTGAGTGTTTTTAACAATGTGATTTGTTTTCAAAAACAAAAAAAAAGATAATAAAGCTACTTAAAAAAATAACCTTGACAAAAGTGTTTTTAAAAATAACATAAAAACAAAAAACACAATAAAATTAATCTCAAACAAGCCCTAAAGATTGTGTTTTAATGAAGTAAGTCATAGGCCACAAAATTATCAAAAATACTTCAAATTAAAATGGACACTAGCGTACAGTGTAACTGTGTAAGTTATGATGCAGCGTACGTAATGTTCTATACAACAACAACAACAACAACAAGCCTTAATCCCACTAGGTGGGGTCGGCTACATGAATCCTTCGTCTCTATTGTGTCCTATTATGTGTCAAATTCTCATTTAAATCAAGTATACAAGATCATTTTTTATACATCTTAACCAAATCTTTTTAGGTCTATACCTTTCTTAACATAAGAAATCTAATGATCTACTCCTAATCTCATTATGGACGCTTTATGTGGCCAAACCATCTAAGGCATTCTCCCTAATCTTATCTACCACAGAGCTACTCCAACTTTTCTTGAATATACTCATTTTGCATTCTATCTCTAAGAGTAAAGCCACTCATCCACCTAAGCATACTCATCTGTAACATTAACTTAGTCTTATGCTTCTCTTTATCGCCAACATTCTAATATAAGTCATCTGGTCTTACCACCATCTTATAAAATTCCCTTGTTTAAGTAAACTTTTCTATCACATAATAGTCGATGCATTCCTCCACTTCAACCATCCAACTTGAATTCTACTAATAACATCTCCATCTATTTCACCATCATTTTGAACAATGAGCCTAAATATCCAAACGCCACTCTTATTAATGACTTGTTCACCTAATGTCATAACACTGCCACTAGAACTTCTATAACTAAAATTATACTCCATATATTCAGTTTTAGATATACTGAATATATTTTAAATCATCATCACACCATAAACATAATAAAAAGAAAGTTCAAAACATCCTATATGACAAAGAGCTTTAAAATTCAAATAAATATCTATAAACATTTTAATAATTCACAATCAGTAATTTCTCTCCAAAACTTCAACATAATAAGTGAGCGCCATTTTGGATGGAGCTCTCTCAAAAGTTTGACACTTCTTATTTTTTTAAGTCATAAAAAAGTTAGGACACATAATTTAATCAACTTAATATATAACCTAATTTATATATCATATACTTTTCTACTTATTACATTAATTATGTAATGAATTATTTTGATAAAAAAACCAACTCTTTCTTAGTTATTTGAAGATTTTAACAAATTTTAAATTTAACTTTAAAAAATTAAGGAAAAAAGAAAGAGAATGTCTATCATCTCTAAAACCTAACATAAAGTGAAAGCTTCATTTCAGAATGAAAATTTCTTAATTTTTTATTTATTTAATAAATCCATTATAATCTATATATTATGTTCTATTTTTCTTTATTTTTTATAGATTATATAAAATTTCAATTTATAAAAAATTCCTGATTATCAAAAACTTAAAACTAAAATAAATACTCTTTTCCTTATTGATCTAATTTCTAGTATTAAAATTTTTAAACAAACTATAATAATTTTAATGCTTAGGTCGTTTAAGTAATCAAATTCATAAAATCACATAATAATCTATTAATTTATCTTCCAAATTAAACTCAATGATTGAAGATGGTCCAAAAATGAAATCGTGCAAGCCTATAACAAAACTTAGCTCAACATCAGATCAAATCACTTAAAAAATGATATTAAGCTAAATCAAACCAACTCTGGATGGAAACGTTGACAACCCTATAAGAAGATACCGTAAAAATGTATGAAAAAAATAAATGCATTTCTTTAAAAACTTTACAATATAACACTTCATTTTTCGTAATTCTTCCACAAATGCACATGAAATTACTTTCTTGTATATTTGAATATATGTCCTAACAAAACCTGGTTGCTGCATTGAGAAAAAATCATGGAAAAGATAATGCGCACTACATAAAGGTTCCACCAACCTATACCATCAAGTAAGTGCGCAACTTAAGGAATCAAAGCAGCCCGAATATGAGACAAACTTGTCAATCTATGCCGAAAATTCAAAGGAAAAAAGAAAAATAAAACGTCATCCATTTTACCTGAACTAAACGAACCGCAAAAACAGGCCTGTTCTTCGGGTCGCTGGCCATCTCCAGCAGCCTCTTATGCGTTAGAACATCCTCCGCTCTCTCCACGTTCACATCCAATGCATATCTGCAGCAAACGAGAGCAATCCAAGCACCAATTTATTATCAACAACTCTATTTTCCCCTTCTAATCATCATCACACCATTTCATTATCAATCATATATAATTGGATCTGGTCTCGAT
The DNA here is from genome assembly GCA_021442155.1 of Cymbidium sinense. Lineage (NCBI taxonomy): Eukaryota > Viridiplantae > Streptophyta > Magnoliopsida > Asparagales > Orchidaceae > Cymbidium > Cymbidium sinense. The sequence continues at coordinate 22,743,049 of CM038215.1, forward strand.
GGGTTCACCTAGCCGGAAGACGGTTGAAGTGAGCCCATAAATCGTCCTCGAATGAGGGAGAAAATGCCTCGGAATTTCCAGATTCACGGAGGCCCCGGATGACCTCGTTGTACACGTCGAGCTTGTGCCGCTGCTGCTGCCATGGATTCACCGCCGCCGCCACTGGCCCCACCGACCCCGCCCGGCTGCTGCAGCTATTCGTATCCTCCATGTCCATCCGCCACTGCCAATCCCTCGCCACCTCCCTCCCTAAGCCGCAGCCCCTTTAACAACGCCGCCGATGAAGTCGCGATCTCCCATGTCAAGCTCGAAGTAGATGAGATAGAGAGAGAGAGAGAGAGAGAGAGAGAGAGAGAGAGGGAGAGAGAGGGGAAGCGGATGGGTTTGAATAACGGAAGCGGAGGAGAGGGTGTGAGGGGAACGGAAAAGGCATAGAGAGAAAACGATAACAGATGGATAAGCTTATAAAGGAGGGAGAAGAGGCTCGCTAATCCGAGTGATTAGATAAAGCATTAGATTAATTAATACGGGAAGGAGTTGTTTAAAAATTTGATGACGTGGTGGGCTGGCGGCGAAATGCCTCGGAATTAAATTAGGAGTGATAACCTAAAAAATAAAAAGTTAAACTTTAAGATTTTATTTTTAATTTGATTTTAATAAAATTAAAAATTAAAAATAATATTTTAATCATTAATTAAGATTATGAGCGTATAGTTATTAAATAGTAGATACAATAAAATTATTATTAAATAATTGTAGCATTTATATATATATATATATATATATATATATATATATATATATATATTATGATATATAAATCAATGTTGATTATGCCACAACTTTTTTATTATAATTTTTCATATAAAAAACTTGTTTATGATTCTTTATTTTAACTATTCAAATGCATGAAATTGAAAATGATTAAAACAGAAAGATTTACATATATGTCACATAATTTTTATGCATTTATAAATCTAATATTTTAAATTTGATATTTATATATATAATATTTTTTTATATATAAAAAGATGTATTTTATTTTAAAAAAATTTAATGATGGTAATATTAAAAGTTTAGATATTAAATATATAAGATATGATGTAAATTCTTAAAATAACCAAAACAATCTTGATGTCAGATATCAAATTCTATCACATTAAAATATTTTATTTACTAATTTAAATTAAAATTCTCAAATATATTTTATAGTCCATCGGCGTCATATATAAAGCCAGATCTTACAATTAATATTTTCAAATATACAAAATACATCATATGATCAATCATCAGCCAATAATAATTTGGTTTTAAATTATTTATAAATTTTTCATAAATAAATTTCCTATAAAAACAAGAGAGGAGAGAAAAAGATCCTCCAACGTAATTACTCGGCACTACCACTATGATTTTAGATTTTTATTATAAATTTTAATTATTATTGTTTACATTTCTTTAGATTTATTTATTATTTTTTATTATCATTTTTATTATTACAAATTTGTCACATACTTTGTTTTTCTTATATACAATTTGTTTTATCTTTATCTAAAAAATATATAAGCTTTTTATTGATATTATTTTCTCTCTTTTATTTTTTTAAAAAAAATTATTTATTGTTCATCTTTATAATATTATTGTGTGGATTTGTACAAGTTAAGAGAATCTTTCTTTTCTAGTTTTCAGCATGAATAAATTATGTGATTTGTATGTAAATGCTCTTAAAATAATCAAAATCAATCTTCAAATTCTCAAAAAAAATTTTCAGATGTAATTCAAATGTCTTATCACATTAAATTATTAAAAAAATATTTAAAAACTAATTTTATCAGCATTAATTCTCATTAATTAATAAAATTATTTGACATGCATCAAAGCTCATATATAGATTATCATATTCTTTAAATATAATATTTTATAAATTTTAAATAAATTCTCAAATTATAATTAATCATATGCTTTCTTTATCTATAATTACTTTTCTACCAATTTAATTTTAATTTTTTATTCCATATTTTAAATTAATTAATATATTAAATAAATATTTTTCATTAAAAAAATTTGATTTCTTGTATAATTTTTTCAGTTGGAAACACAAAAAATATGTTTCACGTGGCGCATCATTTTACCTAACTCCACACCAACCTAACACAGTAGAGAACCTAATTTTGAAGAAAAGAAAAGGTTAAAATATTTTAAAATATATATTATCAAAATAAATCTTAGATTTATTATATTATTTTAAATAAATATAATATAGATTTTAATTAATTCTTTATAAAAAATTTTAACAAGAATATTGTAAGCTATAAACACTTTTTTTATATTACATAATATATGTATTACAATTTATATAGATAACTTTTAGATGGTTTTATATTCATAAAAAATTTATATTTAGCTTAATGAATTAGTAAGTCAAATATATTAAAAAAATTAAATTATTTATTTAACATATGCAGTCGATAATATTATTAGAATAATTAGTTTAGCAATAATCTTTGTTCATTATTTTATTTCGTTTGAAAATTATTTTATTTTTTGTATTCAAAATATAAATTTTAATGTTATTTAAATTTAATTGTTATTATGTTTCAACTTTAAATTTATCAATAATTAAAAATGTATATAAAGGAAGATTAGCTTAATCTTTTTTGTTTATTTGCTAGTTAAAAAATAAATATAAAATTTATTCAGCGAACAATGATATCCCTAAATAATACTTAAAATCACTTAAATTTAGCTGGTTTACACCCTAATTTTACGGAATCCCATGAGATGTGAACTACTATTATACTTTTTTTTTTCTTTTAAAATAATTAAGGTAATTATAAAGGGTTTATCTGCTAATATTCAAGATAAACGAGGGAGAGATATGCCTTCCACGTCAGCCGCACGCGGCGACTTCACCTCGTGTCGGACGTCAGCCGGGCTGCTGTCTGGTCGCCGCGGTCGGCTTTTTGGTCCCAATTTCAAGGCCTTGGTTGACCCTTTAAGCGACCCAAGGGCCATCCTCTGCACGTGTACAACAGTGCCCGACACCGCGTACCTTCTCCAGCTCATTATTATTATTATTTTAATAAATAAATAAATTATCTAAATATATATTAGTATTTTACTACTTTATAATATATTTTATAATTAAGTGTGTGCACGTAATTCAAGTCATTTATAATTATTTCTTAAAAAAAATAAACTAATAAATCATTCGTTGACTTCTTTTATGATTATTTCTCCATTTTACATAAATTTAGTTTATATTTAATATTTTTATATTTATTTTATGCATTTATTTTCTTCTTTTACTTATTGTTTGATATTTGACAAAATGCCCTTCAATTTTTAGAAAATTATATGATTTTTAGATTTGTCATCTTTTTATTATCAATATTTTATTGAATATTTTTTTCTTAAACTTAAATTATTAATAATAATTTAATATTTATTATATTATAAATTTAATTATCATGCATATAATTGTAGTTTCATACAACTTCTTCAAAATTTAATTTTTTTAATATGACTACACTAAAGCATTATTACAAAGTTAATTTTTTTTTTATAGTCACTGTATATATAAACTTTAAGAAATAAATAGCATATTTAAAGAATATGTTTCATAACTATTGATTCTTAATTTAGCATTGATTGGATGCCGATCATTCCAAAATTGATGATATTTGTTAGTCTATAACTAAATTTTATTCAGAAGACCATATGGATTTAGAAACGCTACCCTTAAAAAATTAATTGGAGTATTTTAAATTTGAGGCTCATTAATAATTTTTTTTTAATTGTCTTCATATTTTATGATGGCTAAATTTTTAAAATAAGCATCATTAAAATTTTAATTAGTAGATTAGCAAAAAAAAAAATTAAATAGGCACAGTCGCCTGTTTACAGGCCTAAATTAATTTTTTTTTAAAAAAGGCCGAACCAAGATCGGAAGCATCCCGATGATTTCTTCCTAAATCATGTGTCCGTGTTTGCTTCACGGCCCAAATGTGAAATGTATGTCCAAAGATGATTTTATTTGATCACCTTATTAGATATTTTTTGAGTTTTTTTTTTTGTAAAATGAAGAATATGTAAATATGATTTTTATTTTTTTTGTGTGTTATGATGTTATTAGTAAGTATATTATGTGATTAGCTAGTTTTAGAATTGATTTTAGGTAAATGTAATGTGAATTTTAGATATTTTTTTGAGTTTTTTTTTTTGTAAAATGAGAAATGTGCAAATGTGATTTTTTTTTTTTTTGTTATGATGTTATTAGTAAGTATATTATGTGATTAGCTAGTTTTATGATTGATTTTAGGCAAATGTAATGTGGATTTTAGGTATTTTAGGTATTTTTTGAGTTTTTTTTTTTTTTTGTAAAATGAGAAATATGCAAATGTGATTTTTATTTCTTGTGTTATGATGTTATTAGTATTATATATATATTAAATAGTTTTAGGGTTGATTTTAGACAAATGTAATGTAGATTTTAGGTATTTTAGGTATTTTGAGATTTTTTTATAAAATGGAAAACATGCAAATATGATGTTAATTTTTTTTGTGTTATTAAGTTATTAGTTAGTGTATTATATGATTGGCTAGTTTTATTATTGATTTCAGGATAATGTAATGTGGATTTTAGGTATTTTAGATATTTTGAGATTTTTTTGATATTTTTTTTGTAAAATGGAAAATATGCAAATATGATGTTGATTTTTTGTGTGTTATTAATTAGTGTATTATATGATTAGCTAGTTTTAGGATTGATTTTAGGGTAATGTAATGTGGATTTTAGGTATTTTTTGAAGTTTTTTATATTTTTTTTGTAAAATGAAAAATATGCAAATATGATGTTGATTTTTTGTATGTTATCATATGAATATGTAGTTTTAGGATTGATTTCAGGCAAATGTAAAGTGGATTTTAGGTATTTTTTTGGAATTCCGTTTTATTTAATTTTGAAAATAACACATTTTCATGTAGATTTGGCATACCTTAGGAATCCTTCTGCTGCTGCCTGAAAGAGATAAAGCAGAACTTAGAAGGAAAAATGAAGTTTCGGGTCATCAGTCAATTTGTCAGCCCTAAATAATAGTAGTTTAGGATGGCTTTTTCGATGAAAAATTAACCTTCAAATCTAGTAAATTAAGTGGGGGTTAGCGTGTTATTATTTTGTAGAAATTTTCACTAGAAAAATTTGTGACTAAAAAGTCATCGAATATTTGATTGATAATTTCCAACGGATTATTCTGTTCGAAATAGCTATCTTTTTATAGTGTAAATAGCTAATTATTGTGTTCTAAGCAATTCATATAGTTCTCATGAATCTAATTTATTTAACTAGGTGTGCTATTCAACATTCCTGCCTTCGATACATATATTTGATTCAAATATGAGTTTAGAACGATCAGCTTGGTACTATTACGGCCTAAGTGTTAGTGGCATTTCCTCCCCTACATTATACTAGTGAAAAAATCATCCTATACAAGTTTCACGTCGAGCTGATTTTAGCAGCATACAGAATCGAATCATGAGGTCACTAAAAATTGATTCGACATGGTTTAGGATTAATCTCATATGTAGATTTTCTATTGGTGCCAGTTTCATTGCTACATCATTAAATGATGACAAAGTATGTGAGTCAGTCATTAATACAGCAAGTATACAACCTGTAGTTGTATACGTCGAAATTGACTTGAAACGAGCGGATGATATCGAAGTTCATAATTACGCTGAAGCTGAATTTCATCCAACTGAAGCTGTCCAAAATAGTATACTACCACAGAAACCATATCAGATTGACCTCAATGAGGGTTTTCATAAGTTAAGTACCTTGAAGTGATTATCTAATTAATATTTTTTATTTTAGTTTTATACACTGCATTCAAATGTGCAGCACTAATGATATAGATGTATCTGCATCTCATATTCATGTTCATCATATTGCCTCGACTTCTGCTAGTATGGGTGAATATCATGGCGGCCATGTTGCATCTTTACAAACTGAAGATGAGGGCTACAAAACAATGCCTAGCGTAACGAGTTCTAACACAGATGATAGTGAAAGTGACATTGGAGAACAACAATGTCCAAATGGTGGGAACGATAATTTGCTAAGAAATTACTCTAACAAAATAATCAATACTGAAGAGCACATGTTCAGTAACAACAATTACATTCAGGCATACCAATCAGCACAAGAATGGGATGAAGAACTAAACTTTGATGGCCACCCAATAAATTCTATTTTCCTAGAAAAGAATTTCATTCCAACAGACTTAAATGAATGGATGTATTTCTATGACAAAAGACACCTTAAATTTACTATTCAAGGTTGGTCCATAACAAACAATGTAGAATATGTAACATGTGACTCTAACAAGACGAGATTCACTATGCTTTGCATCCATAGCTCATTCCAAGAGCCATATTGCGTCTACATGCTCTGACAGGCTTGGTGCGGAAGATTTCTAGTATGATGTCACACACATGTTTTCATTCGATATTGAGCTAAATACACCTCACCTTTATTAGCTACTACATCCAACTGTCAATTATTACTGTATTTTGGCTTGGGAAGAGTCATACCATTCACTAGATCACTTCATGGTATTGTATGTGCATGCCGCATAGTGTGCCATATTCAGCAAGTGAATCGGCATATTTTTTTATTCATTTGGGCCATCTATAATCGATCGGCAATTTTGCAGACCAGTCCTAAGTCTTGACGGTATATTTCTTCTAGGAAAGTACAGAGGCACTCTCCTTACTGCAGTTGGTATTGATGTAAATAATGACTTGTATTCTCTGGCATTTGTAATAGTTGAAGCAGAGTGCAATGAGTCTTGGAGTTGGTTTATTAGGACATTACAGGACTTGATTCCATATGTATCGATAATTTATGCATTATTTCGAACATTCAAGCTCGTGGATGCCGTGAATTTTTCCATGAGCAAAGCCTTCGCATGCATCTCGTGAGAGAATTTCAAGAAGACATGCAGAACTATGAGAATTTCATACGCTGAGTTTGTGTGTCAGAAGATGTATGTTGCAGGTAATACAACCGATATTCACACCTTCACACATTACATTACAGACATAAGGAATATCAAAACAGAGGCTATTAAGTGGCTGCTTGCAAGAGAAGTAGAGAAGTGGTCCTTGAGTAATGATGGCGGATATCAATATGGCACAATGACCACTAATGCATCAGAGTGTTTCAATGGTGTGATCAAGAGGGCACGTGGGTTGCCGATACAAGCACTAATTACATCAATTTATTACAATCTCGTATCAGTATTTACCAAACGCCTAGAGACAGCTATTGATCTGATCATTTATAATGAATCGATATTTACACTATGTGTTAAGGCTGAACTGCAACAAAATGAGTGTGAAGCTAGGAGATGCCCGGATCCCATAAGAATAAATTTAAATGAATTCCAAGTGTTTGTTATGTCCTCAATGTCATTTAAGGTTGAATTATAATAACAAGATTATTGTAGATGTACATGCAGGCAGTCACAGTTACTTCAGATTCCATGTCTGCATGTCATTGTAGTGTTGGGACAACGTCATCTAAGTCAGTCGCAGTACGTCTCTCGCTACTACACTCTGCAGCTATACCACAACACGTATGAAGCTCAATTCCATGTCATTCCCGATCACATTGATTGGCCATCGTATTTGTTGGGTCGTGATCTGATTGAATTATCGCCACTGAATGTTAGAAGGCAAACTGGCAGGCCCAGGACACAGAGATATACCAACATAATGGATGAGAATGTGCAGTGAAGTAACAGAATATGTGGACTATGTAAAAATGATGGGCATAACAGAACTACTTGTTCACAGAATTATCTACGTAAGACTTAGTGTGGTTACGTTAGACTGTGATTTTCTTCTGTACTTGTATGACTTGAATGTTTTTTCTTATGACTGTTCCTTTCTACACTAAGTCTTCTTGGATCTGAACATGAATTAAGGACTGTTTTTCTGTTTTATTCATGTTGTGTTGAGGGTGTTATTCATGCATGTTAATTGCACTTGTATTTTACTCTAAATTGTTGGTAATGTAGTAATGGATTAACTTGGTTGATAATAAGTGGTTCTATGCCCAGACTGGTTTTTTCTTCTGACTGTTTCTTTCTGCACTTAGTTTTCCTATGAATATTTCTTCCAATTATATGCCTAGATTGTTCTTTTCCTTGTTTTTCTTCGTTGCTTAATGTTAGTAGTTACTGTTCATTGTTAGCGTGCTATTTTTTTCCTCTTGTAGACTGTGATTACTCCTACTCATTGCTTAATGTTAGTAGTAAATGTTCTATGTTGCTTTTTACCTCATGTTCATTGATGTTCTTCATTGCTTAGTATTAAATGTTCATTTCTTCTCCTCTTATAGACTGTGATTACTCCTGTTGTTTTATGTTACTATCCCCACAGTTATATTGTACGTCTGCTTTTTGTTGACTTACACTTTCAAAGGTTGTTTGGTAGAAAGGTGAAATGACATTTGAGGAAGGAGGAGCATGCAGACGTCGGCGTAGACGCTGCACCGAGGAGCCTCCCATAGACTACGAGCCCGCACCACCAGAGGTACACCCCAGCATCGCGTCGTTGTGTGGCAGACATAGGGTTGCGCACCCAGATCTAGTAAGTTTTATTATTTGTCAAAGCTATCATTCTCTAAATGTTATTTTCATGAAATCATCAATTCGTATTGTGCAAGCAATAGTTCTTGAGGCAATGTCGCACCTACTGATGTTCAGAGAGTGGCTGGTAAACTGACCGAGATTTATGGATGGATTGTGCGATGCTGGGTTAGACTGTGTTTCACAACTGTAGTATATCAGGTTTGATCACCACCTGCTTATAGCATTAGTTGAGCGCTGGTCATCGCAGACAAACACATTTCATTTAGCAGTTGGTGGGATAAGTGGCGTTGCGGGGCGTGCTATGGATCTAGATGCATTTACGGGCCACCTATTATAGGACCTACGGTGATTGGTGAGAGCGATGACTATCTTGGCCGATTGTTGAATGAGCGTCGAGAAACATCAAAGCCCGATGTGGTATATCACGATCTGCTGCATACATGTTACATCCACATTTAGCGGGTGCAGGACCTGCTTACCTTTACGTTGGCTGCGATGGACATTTTATAGGGGTTCATATTTGGATATAGATACTGAGTTTCTGATGCAACTTAGAGCATATATATTGTTCACTATAGGCTGCTTCCTTTTGCCAGATACGTCCGGGTCTGAGGTACATTTACAGCACTTACCACTGTTGGATGATTTGAGCTTATTTGTAGGTACTCCATTGGAGCAGCTGTGTTAGCACATTTATACAGGGAATTGAAGGAGACAACTAGGCCAAAGCAGACTAACATGACGATATATGCATCTACTTCAGGTTTGGTCGTGGGAGCATGTACATGTTGAGCGACCTACATTGCAGGTACTCTTTCTAGCAGAGATGGATGGTTTGAGCGTTGGTTGCAGGTAGAATGAGGGTTACATGTGAGAGATGACACCTGCCCATGTTAGAGTCTACAGAGATAAGCTTAACGGGCTGCTACAGAGTCAAGTATGAGTCAGTGCACATTTGATTCATATTTCTACTTCCACAATCTTATGTGTGACATTTATTTTTTTCTAATATGTTGTAGGTTATATGGGAGCACTACGGACAAGAGATATGTACGAGTGGCGTTATGCGCTTGGGCGGCTATTTGGCTCGCTTCGGTACCGCTGATCACCGGAAAAAAGGGTTGGTACCTCCGATGGTGCTCGATAATTTGGTATGCCACCTAGAGTAGACGTGGCGCTTATAGATCCTTCATTTCAGTGGGTGGATGGTCGGGGGAAGGCTGATGTTGACTGGGTTGATTATCACCAGGGTTGAATATCACAATGGGAGGCCAGACATGATTTAGTTGTTGTCGTGGATGACATTACACCTCCTGTTGACCCGGCCGTCAGTCGATACATGAGGTGGTATCAGTCTTGGGCTTGCTTGTACATGCTCAAGGCTCCGACCATTCCGCCTACCACCTACTATCCTCGAGCTCCTGGAGAGAGGCTGATGGTAAGCACTGAGAAATTGTATGTTAATCAAATATTTATATGTTATGATAACTGAATTATATACTTGTCTTTGCAGCGAGAACATATCTTGGACACACAAGATATTTTCTAGCTTTATTTTGGAAGAGACCAAGACACTGACTTTCAGCAGTCAATCAACACTTATGAGGAGTTATGAAGGGAACTACGCAAGAACTTGCACATATCAAATAGTAGGTACAGAAATACATATGAAGCCAATAGTTCTTCTACAGCACCTTCGTCTTCTCAAGCACATACTGTAGGATTTGGCGTCCGTTATACATACGGATGCGTCCTGATTACCCATTTGGCACGCTCATCTTATCAAAAGTAGGGTGTGCATTAGTGGTTCAAACCGAAAAAATCGAACCGATGATATTTGGTTAATCTGGTTCGATTTTTATGATTATTATTTGGTTTCTGGTTGAAAGTGTGTATTTATTTGGTTTTTGGTTTTCGGTTTGGTTTTAATTTTAAAAAATTGGTTTAGATGGTAAAATCGATTATATCGGTCTTCCGATTCGCCTGGACTCCGGCGCTTCACGCGCCTTCACGGTTATGATTACGCCTTGATTGCTTGATGCTTCGCCAGTTCTTTGGTTCCTCACTTCCTCGTCTGTCGTCTCCTCGATGGCTGATCACGATGCCATACACTTCTTCGAGAATCGAGAGTCTCGACTCTCGCTTCGACTTCATTCCTTAGGAGGACTGATAGAGTTAGGGCATAGGTGTTCCGACGATTTGAGATTCTGAATCTCTGATTTACGCAATCCATGTTTGGACTTTCATCACTTTCCTATTCGAGGCTACTCCTTTTTTTTTAATTTTTGCCTATTCGAGGCTGCTATTGGAGTGGTTGTTAGCTGGGTAAATTGATGACATTGCTTGCTAAGTTCTCCCAGACCTAAAAGTTTCTTGATTCTGGGTTGTTGTTTGCTGCTGTTAGAGTTCTGTTGGCTAAAATTCTTTAGCTTTAAAGATATTTTACTTTGTTTTTGGTGAGGTTTTTCGGTGGAGTGTTTTTGGTTGAGAGCTTGTTGGGTTTTGCTGCTCTGTTGGTTTCCTGAATCTGAGGTTGTTGTTGGCTGCTTCTGGAGTTCTATTGTTCTGACCAACCGAGCACATCTGAGTTGTTGTTGGCTGCTTCTCGATAGCATTTGGTTGAGTTTTTGCTGTTTTCTGGATTCTCGACAGCATTTGGTCGAGTTCTGTTATTGGCTGATTTGAATGATGATGGTGTTGTGAGGTAAACTCATGAATCAAAAATATCTTTAACTTAAATACATTATACATTCATGTTATTAGCAGAAAACTTTTGTTCCTTTGTTTAATGAGCTAACACGATGAACAATACTTGAGTTTGCTTGGTTGGTGAGATTCCTAAATTCAAATGGTTGTTTACAATGCTGCTGAGTTTGTGATATCTAAGCTAAAGGAGATGGGGAAGATCAACCAAGAGGATGTTGTTATAGTGATGGAGCCACGGAGGAGTTCGAGAATCAACCAAAAGGATGATGCTTTTGTGATATATAAGCTAAATACACTTGTACTATTTTTTTTCTCTTTTTTTTTGTTAGCTGTTTATTATTTTTATATGGTGTATATTAAATTGTATCAACCTGAAAAAACTCTTTACAATATGTATATGGTTAGTTGAGTTAATAAAATTTTTCTTTTTTGTAACTTTAAAATCTTTTTTTAATTTGTCTATGTTATTCGGTTTATGAAAAATCAAACCGAATTAGATTTCGGTTTATTCGGTTCGGTTTATACGGTTTTTTGTACTAATTTGGTCGGTTCGGTTTTTTAAAAATTAAGGTTTAGTTTATTTGGTTTTACCACAACACCAACCGAATAAACCAAACCGACCGAATGCTCACCCCTATCAGAAAGCCATGTTCAGTCCATTTCAGTCATGGTAGTCAGCAGGCCCTCCTATGCATCCTCACCCACCGATTTACATGCCGCATATGCATAGAGTGTACCCCTGTCCCCTTCCAACCAGGACCATCACAGGAGATACCTGATGTTACACCTCTCGATGATACAGAGCAGACCATTGACCAGATTGGAGATGAAGTGCAGCATCAGCAGCACCATTTGCGAGACCGACCTCAGCGATCGTCTGCTCAGTACACTCCAGGGAGTGACGCACTTCCACCAAGCAGGCACCGCTGCCGTTAGATGTCCTCAGTTGTCGTATATAGTTGTAGATCATCTGATAGCTTGATGTACGCTATTTTGTCATTGTCTTTATATTTCTTATGTATAATGCATATCAAGACACTGTTTATCTATGTTATATATTTCCAGTTTTAGTAATTTGCATTTTTTTCTTGCGGAATATCAGAGATATCTTGTTGGTATTGAACTGTTAGACTTTAAAAATTTTGGAGAAGTAGATAATAGCTATGAATTTGTCATGCTTGCAAACTTTGTAGTGAGATTGCCACAACTACTATTTTTTTGCAAACTTTGTAATGATCCATCCACTGTTGCTATTTATGAATCCATACTTTGCCACAAAAAATGCTGCATAACGGTCCAAATTCACATCTCTGTGTCAACATGAAAGTCGTGTAGAATTTTGTGTCGATTCCAAAGATACCAAGTTCATTAAATTCCGATTACGGACGACTCTGGTGCGGCCAAAATACCGCAGCTGGTCGCAACATTCAAGAACGTGCTGCTCATTTATGGATGCACATTGGAGAAATATGCTACGCAAGGAGCCATAATCGTAATTTTTAGTCAACATAAAAGTCATGGGAAATTTCGTGCCGATCCCAACGATACTAAACTCGCTAAATTCCGACAACAGACGACTCCGGTATGGCCAAAATACCGCGGCTGATTGCAATATTCAAAATTGCGCCGCAGATTTTTTCGTGCATTGGCAAAATCTGCTATGCAATGAGCCACAATTGTATTTTTTGGTCAACATAAAAGTTGTGGGAAATTTTGTTCCGATTCCAACGATACCAAGCTCTCTAAATTCCGATAGATGACCAAATAAATACTGCGTTTGAAAGATTTTTTTAAAAAAAATTTCAGAGCTCGCTTATCGGCTGTATGTATAGTCAACCGCTGATAACAGGCGTGTCTATTTTAAAATTTTTTTTTAGTGTCTAATCCGCTAATTAAGATTTTAAACGTGCTTATTTTAAAATTTAGCCTTTTCTGATTTGTGACAAATATTAGCTTAGATAAAAAAAAATTAGTGGGATCATGAACGAACTAGATCAAATATCCATATGAGAGAGAATATTTTTGAGATATATAAGTAGGGCTCAGCACCATCTGATTTCAAGCCGATCCAGGACCGGCTCGAATCAATTTTGTGCTAGCTCGAATTCGGATCGTAGCTTGTACTCATTGCTTTCGAGCCAGCTCGGATCGAATCTGAATCAAGCTTGATCCGGCTTGAAAGCAATGAGAGTTGGCTCATTTTTATAAGTCCAATAATGTTTAGCTCGAATCTAGATCGTTTTGGCTCAAAAATAAAAATGAGCTAGCTCATTTTGGTTTAACTAGCTCAAATTTAATGCACAAAGGAAAAACATATAAACTAAAATTTTCTTTAATTAATAGTGAAAAATTAAAATATTATTGTACATATTAATACGTAGATAAACTGAAATTTTTACATTTTAATTTTTATTGTACATATTTAATTGTGTTTAGCCAATACAAAAAATAAAATTTCAAAAAAATATAATTAAAAGACAATATCAATATTACATATTTAAATTGATTATTGGGACTTAGATAAAGTTATAGTCATCTTCCAGTATCCGCAATCTGTACAAGTTTCTATAATCCACTTGTAGATTCCAGGTTGGCGAGGTCATCCGATGAAGCTGTTAAAATAAAGAAAGTACCAAAATAAATTGGCGAGGTTGCCTGAATGTCTAATGAGAGCCACAAATGATGAATCAGAAATTTTTGTTGGAAAAATTTAAAATTGCAAAGTTATGCTCTTCTCATCATAGTCCTGATTCTCGAATAAGAAAATTAAATAAATCTACAGGCCACAGGATTACAAGAATTGGAGAACATAGAATAAAAGGAGAACTTAAATTGCGAAATAAAATAAATACCTCATGCTCCAACTAAAGTTACTGAAGTAACTGAATTGTAGAAATTATGAATTAAAACAAATACTTCAAGCTCCAAGCCTCCAGGCTCCAACAACAGCTTGTTGCCCATCGCACATGCATGATACACCTCTGCACGCAGATAAGCTACAAGCCCGCAAAACACAATCAACAAACATGGGATACCCACAGATTACAGGAATTGGATAACATAGAATAAAGAGATAATCCAAATTGTGAAATAAAATAAATACCTCATACTCCAACTAAAGTTACTGAAGTAACTGAACTGCATAAATTATGAATTAAAACAAATACCTTAAGCTCCAAGCCTTTAGGCTCCAACAACAGCCTGTTGTCGACTGCAGCATAGCATGGACAAGCTACAGCCGCACATCACAATTAATAGATATAAGATATCCAAATTACAGGAATCAAAGATCATAGAATAAAAGGAGAACCCAAACTACAATTTACAAAAGCACTTCATAAGTAATTTAATTATAGAAATTGGAGTATTTCAGAACCCAAAGACAACATAGTATGGAATAAAAGTTAAATAGAATTGAAATACTGAAATACACAACAATAAAGTGGAATGAAATTGAAATTTAATTTACATGACAGTAGAAGAGAAAAAATTATTGTGTTGAATGTATTTTTTTTGTTCTATTTTTTTGCCCTCAAAATACTAAGATGGTTGCTATTTTTTAGGGTGACATAAGATATTGAAAAGCATAAACTTCAATTATATCAAAATGCAAAATGATTTTAAAAGCTCAAGAAACTATTGTGATGGCATTAGAACAGCAACTAAAATGTATAAATAGCACTCAAACATAGTTGAAACAAATCTTTCAGCCTTCCATTTTCATGATTCCATCACATTCAAACATTAGAGTAACTAACAACATTTAAAAAAAATTTAGCCACACTTTAAACGTTGTAATTTGAGAAAGTAAGACATAATTTCAAAGCACAAAACTGAGAAGTATTTTGTCACCCTAAATGGTCTCAAAATTTTTCATTAAATAAACCAATATATTTAAAAACTAAAATCCACCATATTGTAGGCCTAAAAAGCAAAAATTGCATCAATAGTCTTATGAGTATAATTTTATTATTGGGTATCCAAAATTAAAAATATATTTTACAATACATAAAAAACGAAAAATATCGATAAATTTGATAATACCACTAATACAACATATTATAAATGTCCACAAAATAGTTAAAGCCTACAATAAGCTGCAAAAGAAGAAAATGTTGTACAAAGTTGCAATATTAAATAAGTAAATTATTACCGTCCTGAATTTCAAATTTTTGAATCCACGCTCAAGCTTTTAGGCAAAGATACAGCTAAGTTTTCTTCGGGTAAAATGTCAAACTAAAAATGCAAAGCAAACATTGTCATTTTTAAAAAAATTAAATAGAAAACAACTCCACTATAAAATTAGAAGAATGAAAATATTATCATATGCTTTTTTTGAATTTTTGTACGCTGGCCGAATCTAATTTCCACTACATATTAAGGCATCCAATATTTTTGGTGAAATAAATCACTAAGCACACGACCACCTGCACTAAAGGCTGACTCTGAGTAACTATAGTTATTGGGATAGTAAAAATATCTTTTGCCATCTTAGATAGTGTCTTGTACTTCATGACAGACATTTTCCACCAGTCTAAAATGTCAAATTTTGAATTAGGACATTTAACACAAGCTTACTCTAGGTATAATTCTAAGTCAGACTTCTATGGAACTGAAAGGCCAGTAGAATCTATAAAATCATATAACACAGCCAAATCATCAGACAAATTGTGACCTCCTTCTATTGTAGATGTTGTTTCAACTTGTATAGTGGCTACTAAAGTAATTTTTTTAGTTGTATGCTATTTATCAACAACATAGAAAGAGTAAAGCTCAAATAATTTTTGTTTGACTTCATCCTTTTTCTAATCAATATATTATTATCATAAATCTGTGGATAGTACTAGTTAATGACAAATAATTTTATCCTGAGATCTAGAATGCATGTAATTGAGAATAACAATGAACAATCAGTCCAATACTTATCAAATTTTGCCTTCATGGTTCTTTTCATATTAGAAATGAATAGAGTGTCAAATAAATATTCTCTATCTAAGGTTTTCTTAATTAGTATTAGATTTGGAATAAGCCTATTTGTAGTATGATAATTGGATCCAAAAAAAATTTCAGTTATTCGATGGAAAATATGAAGCAACTATCTAACTTTATCAAACTGATTCCAATCTTTCTCAGAAGGTAACCATATATAATTAAGATATCATAAAGGATATTATGGAAAAATAATTTTGTAGTAAAATACAGACTCCAATATTTTGTATGTTAAATTACAATGTGTAGGAACATCAATGCATAATGATTTTATTGTGGAAAAGTCAATCTCTCTAAAAATCTCACAAAATTTGTAGCGGCTAAGAGATCGCTTTATAAATAAAATTGATCATCTTACCTTCTCAATTATTTAACCAATTTCTTTCAAGTCATCCTGCACCATTGATTTAAAATATGAACAACGCAATGAACATGAAAGAAATTCTATTATAAATCATCTTCAGATCCTTCAAGTTTATCACATCATTTGATGATGCATTAACCAAAATGTGATTAGATTTTATTTTATGCCATTCCAATGTGCAACAAAATTGATTATTTTGGCAATGTAACAATCACTAGAAACTCTCTCAATTAATTTCAGAACTTTTTCAAGTTTTTTATTTTCCACTTTATATACTTTCATGCAGGCTTCTTTGATACCAAATCTAGAAATTTTACGGTAGTTTGAATTCGAAGATTTCATCAAAATATTAAACCGTAAATGTTCAACTGTCATAAAGGAATATTCATGAACAATGATCACCTTAGCAAAAATATTTTTAATTCTATTATGATCATAAGCAGTTGAAACACATAAACTAGAAATCGATTTAGTTTCTTCAACATTCTCAATTATAGGATCAAAAAACTTTTGTCTCTTTCCTCTAGCACTATTTCTGCTATAGTGATTCATTTTGTAATGTCTGCTCAATTGAGATGCAGTACCAATTTTTTCTTTAATATAAGACTTAACACAATAGTTGTATTTATACTTCTGCATGACTTTTCCTTTTTCTGAGAGATATTTTCATAAAATATTGTCAAACTTCATAACATTGTCTTTTACCCTTTCTATCATCTACAGAAGTAATTTCATCCACACTTTCAATAGCTTTTTTTTTTTCATTTTCAGCATGAAACTGAGTTGAAGAACTATTTGATTTGCTTTGAGAATGACTTTCCATTATATCTATACAAAAATAATATGATTCAATTATAGAATCGCATGAAATTCAGCAAATATTTAAATATAAAAAATATTTTAAACAAAAAAATATTTAGGAATAAGATATGAAGACAACAATAATGAGAAAACTTGATGCCCTACAATAAAATTAGGAATTCAATTAATTTTATCATGAACCAATTATTAAGTTGAAACTAAAATGATTGTGAAAAGGTTTAAGTAAACCTTAACTATGAACTTTTCTAGACTTAATTTTTTCCAATCTTATTAGATATTTACTGCAAAAATCGTTATTCACAATGAACATAGTAAAACATTGCTTAAGTGAAATAAATTAAATATATGTATAAAAGATGATTTCATATCTTTGTTTTACTACAACCATTCTCAACGATAAAAATAAGTGAAATAATGTTCATGTGAAAAAAATTAAATGATATAAGTATAAGAGATGACTTCATGTTAACCGAACAAAATGATCTAAACGAGGTAATAAATCTCAATATATCCAATATCAAAAAAAGCGGATCATCAAAGTTTCAGAAGGTAACACCCTTGGCTAAGGCTGAAAAGGTTTATGTAAACCTGAATGTTCAAAATAATTTAATACCACAGAAAGAGTAGAGCATCCAAGAAATAATTAACACATTTAAATTGATAATAAATTAAAATAGTTTAATACCACAGCAAGAGCATCCAACTTATCCAAGAATTACAGCTTATAAATGCATAGTTAAAGGACAAGAGCAAGAGAGCATCCAAGAAAGAGACAAGCTTTACGAAATGAATCATTCATTACAGTCTCCACTTTACTAAGTTTACTTTACTGCATACTCAAAAGACAAGAGCAAACCAAGAGCATCCAAGAAAGGAGAAGAGCTTCACAGGAAAGGAATCACAATTCACAGGCTCCACTTTACTTTACTGCATACTTAAAAAATAAGAACAAACCGAGAGGCTCTCATAAAGGAAACAAGCAAATCAGTTAATACCAAGAAAGGAGCATAAGTTATGAAGAAAATAGTCATACCAACATAAATTCTGATCAGTTTGGCAATGAACCATATTCAAATAAACGAAAATTCTAAGAAAACTATACCCACAAATCAACTTTCTCGGTGAGAGCATCCCAAGAAAGGAACATAAGTTCTACTCCAAAAGTATTTTAACAGAACACATAAAGGAGACGAGCAAATCAAGAGCTCTAAATATTGATACCACCAAGAAACCGAGAGCTTTAATAACAAAATAACTTTCCTCAAAGTAATAGAACATTCCCCTTAAAATATTTCTTCATGACTAACAACTACCAAGAGTGAAACTCACAAAAAGCCAAGATAGTACCAAGAGTAATCAAAATTTGAAATTATAATATATAAAAAATAACCAACAAACATGATACATCTATGACATAAACTAACCAAGAAATTTTACCAATATTGCTACTATCTGTGTCGAAAAAATGAGTCTAGGGTAAAGAAACAAAGCGGTTTGAGGGTTGAAAATAACAAGTCTATGATAGAGAAAAGCTGAACTTGACTCAGAGGAAAGCCGAGGTAAGGACCAAAGAATATAGGATCATTCTCAGGCTCTCAGCCCTAGCCTCAAAGATAAGAAATAGACAAAGAAGTCACAAAGCGTCGAAGGCTGAAACGGTGAAACTCTTGTGGCCTCGTTATAACTTATAAGTTATAAATTATAATCTAGATTCTAAGTTAGATATCCATCGTTCATTAGACGAAACCCTTGATCTCACAGTCTAGAGAAATCGCTCGCCGTGATTCCGTGAAATGAGCCACAACCCGCACCGTATTCGATCTATTCGAAAATCGAACGAGTCGATTTATGTATGAATCAAAATCGGCTCGAATAAAAAATTGAGCCAACAATTCAGCTCGTAGCTCGGCTCCTTTAGCTCGACTCGCTAAAATACGAGCCGATTTTCGAACGATTAACGATCTTCGAGCAAATTTTTCAGCCCTACGTATAAGTAATAGATTAAATTAAATTAGAGAGATAAATATTAGTATAATAAATGATATTTTAATGAAAACTATATAGCCATGTGTGCTCATTATGAACCATTTTAGAGATGGCTAATCTTTTGAGAAGTTTAATAATGATATAATCTAATTAGGCCAAAGAGAATAATACATCATATAGTGTTGGATGGTTCATTACAATTAATATTTGAGCTAGACCTCCACTAGAATGATGTAGTTTAAAGAAGAACCACACCAAAATAAAAAATATAGAATTTTAAAAAATAAAAAAAATAGTGTGACAAAGAGTGTTTGGTGGACTATAGAGTGGGAGATTTAGGTGAAAAACTTTACTCGATGTGGGAGTATTTTGGAGGATAAACAGAGGTGATTTTAGGTTTTAGAAACTATATTTCCAAATATTTATTTATGGCATTAAGCAGATTCTTAACTTGTCAAAGGAAGATTTACATACATACTCACACAAGTCTTATGTATTTATATATCTAACACCTAAAGTTAAATATTTACTTATCTAATATTTTCCTATGCTAAAAAAAGTGCATTTCATTTTTTAAAAGTAGATGATGATATTTTTGATTTGATTTTAAAGATCGGAGTATTATATATATATGTAAAAAATTAAAGTTTAGATATTAGATATGTAAATACATAAAAATTGTGTGGTATATAGATAAATCTCCCAAAAAAAAAAAGAAATTTAGCTTAGGGTGATTAGCTCTATGGCTTAATTAATCTTTAGCATTGAATTAATTCAGTTGACAGTAGCAGTAGCATATTCCTCAGGAATAAGCCATTTCAACTTAGAATATGCCAAAGAATCAACCAAAATAATTTAATTTAATTTAATTTTTTCTGCAAATAAAGATATTATAATAATACAAAATTAAGGGGACGTCTGAGATCATTTTATTATATATATTATTTTGTTTATTAATATTTTGAGTCAAAATAAAATATATTTAATAGTGATACTTTCTTAAAGATACAAGATATTTAAAAATTATTTTGAGTACTTAAAAATAAATTATAAAAAACATTTAAATATATTAAATAAATATATTGTTAAAAAATAAAATAAATACGAGATAAAAATGATCCCAACATTCCCTAGAATATTACATTAGAAACATATTATTATTAAATACATGACAACAAATAAGAATAAATGATTATTATTGCAAGATAATATTTAATATTACAATTCAAACAATATATATATTATATATATTGATAAATAATTTTAAAATATATCATTTGCAAGAACTTTGTCTCATGTATCTGTCCAGAGTTCTGAACCAGATAATATGGCAATGAAATATATATATTTACTATAGAAACTTGCAACATATAATTATCAAAGTTTTTGTGGGTATATATGTAATTTATTAATGCTAACAAATTTCTATTGTTTATATTAGGCCAAAAATATATAAATAAATATAGCAAAAAAAACATAACATGAAAGGAAAGTATTTCAACAACTTGTCCATATGCCAGAGGCCAGTGCTAATTATTCATTGCAGGCCATACAATTAGTGCAAATTGGCATAAATATATAAATGTTAATGTAAATGTTTGCCAATTGGTGGCATTTGTGCAATTTTACTCTTTCAATTTAATTTATTTTTTTGAGTCTCTTGGAAAATATTCAAGGGGTGAATGTCCATAAGTGTAAAAAAGTTATTTTGTTTAGTATAATTTTAAATGTGCAGGTATTTGGGTATAGATATAAGCTGATTTAGATCAGATCACATAAAAATTATTGTTGCACTCTTATTGTTTGTGATTATTTATTTTTTTGATAGTTTTTTTAAAGATTTACATATACATCATATAATTTTTATGTATTTACATATATAATACTATTAAAATATATGAAAAAAATGTATAAGTATCAAATGGAGCAAGCAAATGTCAAAATTCTAAAGCCAATTAGAGGGTCAAGTCATATTAACTTAAGTGCATTGAGATTAGGAGTGTAAATAAGTCGAATCAAGTCGAATTTTGATTTAATCGATCAAAATTTGTTTAAACTTGAGCTCGAGCTCGTTTAAATAACTCGATAAATTATTGAACCAATAATATGATACATGATAATTACAATTCATTATTATGTAACGAAGGATAGAAAATCGAATATAAGTCACCAAAACTCAAGCTTATTTATGAGCTCGAGCTCAAACACAAGCTCCTAACTCGATAAATTTGGCTTGCAAGCTCATTAACGAGCCGAACTTCAGTCAACTCGCGAGCAGACTTGACTCTCTTACCTCTAATTGAGATAATTATAATTATCTGGAAAAAAAATGATACAATTACTATAAATTGTTAAAAAAAATATAATAAATATTATAATTTTTTATTTAAAAAAAAATCAAATTGTAATTTTCTAAGAGTCACTGCTCTGTCAAATCAAATTAAAATCACATCATAAAACACAACCACACCACAATTCCAAAACAGATCATCAGAAATTCAGAATAGATTAAAACATTTAAAAAAAAAAAAAATTTATATACAGATCACACAATTCTTATGCATTTACATATCTAACATTCGAAAAATAGATATTTACTTATCTCATGTGCTTAAGAAAATGCTTTTCAGTAGGGATTAATGATATTTTTGACGTAATATTAAAGATTAGATATGTAAATACATAAGAATTGTGTGATAAATTAATCAAAACAGTTACCAAAAGTACTGAAAGACAGCTAAATACAAGCAGTAGATGTTGAACCAGAACCCCTCAGTACACAAATAGAAGAGGTTCGCTAAAATACCTTCCTGAAGATCTGCACCTTCTGCACCAGAAATAGCACTAATAGACTTGAGACATCAAAAAATCACTGTAATGGGAGATATATCATATAATAAATTCTTGTAGAATTTTCTTTGGGAGATTTACATACATAACCACACATTTCTTATGTATTTACATATCTAACACCTAAAGTTAGATATTTACATATCTAACACTTTTCTATGCTTAAAAAGGTGCATTTCACTTTTAAAAAGTGAATAAAGTAGTATTTTTGATGTGATATTGAAGATTAAGGTATTATACATATAAAAATTGAAATTTAAATGTTAGATATATAAATACATAAGAATTGTGTGGTATGTATGTAAATCCCCCATTTTCTTTTAGTTTAGTTTCTTGTATGATTTCTATCCGATGCAATCAAACGGTAATGACACTTCCAAGAACTATAATAACATCAACAAGCCTTTATCTCACTACGTGAGATAATTTACATGAATCTTTTTTCTCCATTGTGTCCTATTAAATGCCATATTTCATTTAATTTTACTAAAATAAGATCCAATTTTATACTTCCTAACTAAGCTTTTTAGATCTACCTATGCCTGCCTTAATCTACTCTACTAATTGGGTCATCAAACGACTGACTCTCTAATCTTATGTACCACTGGAGCTACTCCAAGCTTTTCACGTATATATTTGATTCGCATATTGTCTCTAAGAGTAAATCCACTCACCCACCTGAACATCCTCATCTCTGCAACATTTAATTTAATTATATGCTTCTCTTTTACTGGCCAACGTTCAACACCATAAGACATTGTAAGTCTCACTACCATCTTATAAAATCTTCCCTTAAACATTTCAAGAACATGAATAGAACAAAAAAATGGCAACTATAAATTACCTTT
Source organism: Cymbidium sinense (assembly GCA_021442155.1). NCBI lineage: Eukaryota > Viridiplantae > Streptophyta > Magnoliopsida > Asparagales > Orchidaceae > Cymbidium > Cymbidium sinense. Next base: position 22,766,268 of record CM038215.1, read on the forward strand.
CAGCTTCCAAAACTCAATAAAGAGGACAAAAAAGAAAAGACAAAACCAAGAGACAATTCAAGCTCATCTTGGCTCAAACCTGTAGTTTCTGTCCAAATTATAGCTCACACACAGATTCAAACACCAAATGGAAAAACTAAGAGTCCTATAGATTACATAAATTGCATGACATGTTCAACTCAAATTAAGATGAACAGTCACTGGTTGTTATATTTAAAGGAACTAACTCACCATTTGGAGTGAAATCTCCACCTTCATCCCTTCATTTATCTCCATTTGGACCATAATTCTGCGGCGGAGGAACATAAGCACCTCCATCTTGCATGGGACCATTGTGAGAATATTGCGGATTTCCTTGTTGCATTGGAGGGTATCCATAGCTCCTCCCATCTTGCCGGGGCGGGCCATAGTTTTGCGGTGGGCCATAGTTTTGAGGCTGGCGTAGTTTTGCGGCGGGCCGTAGTTTTGCGGCGGGCCATAGTTTGGAGGTAGGCCATGGTTTCTTCCATATCCTTGTTGGCCATCCTGCATTTGTGGAAGACCTTGCTGCGCCGGCGAGTATCCTTGCTGAATGTCTCCAGGTGGACCATAACTCCTTCCATCTTGGCCAGGTGGAGGAACATAGTTCTGCTGTGGAGAATAATTTCTTCCATATCCTTGTGTTGGGCCTTGATAGTCATTAGGAGGGTTTCCCTGATGCGTTTGTGAGCGATCATATTGGGGTGGCATATCTCTTCCTTGCATCTGTGAGGGAGGTCTTTGCCTCTCGTATCTTGGTTGGTCATATCTCCTATTCCTATCACCATATCTACCTTGCCTTCCATAAAGAATAGGTGGTGGTCTTGGAGTAATAACTCCATTATCATACTTATCACCTGCATTAAAAAATGTAGATAAAAATTGTTTTTCATGGTGAAAAGTACATTAGATTTGTCTTCAGCGAAATAGCATCCATCTTTCAAGGAATCAGATTGAAATTGTAAAGGAGAAGCATTGTAGGGGCAAAATCCATCTCTTCTCAAGAGAGCTAAATTTATGTATTAGAACAGAAACAGAGAACAAAAATACTTTTTTTAGGGGGCAAATGACTATTTTGCTCACCTCCTACAAAAGAAATTATAATATTTAGGAGGGGATTTTGTCAACATAAAAAAATGTAGATATATTTGTTTTTCATGGTGAAAAGTATTTAATTTGTCTTCAGCGAAATAGCATCCATGCAGAATCAGCCTCTCTTCTTAGTAGGGGCAAATTTAGGAGGAGGGAGTGCCTTGAGAAGTAGGTTGAGAATAACAAACCTCCATACTCCTTGTTCACCGGATCAATATATGAATCAGGCAGAATGAAGACGACTCCAGGCAGGCCTGAACTTAAAGAAACAAAAGATTATTAAAAAACAATCAAAAAGTTCAGGCAAAGCAAAATAAGTCCATTTTATAAGTACACTCGCCTCTAAATTTCTCGGACATCTCCTCAGACATTACGGCTTGAAAACCCGTGTAAGTAGTCGTGCTACAAGCATACATTCTCTTCTTTGCCTCCTCAACGCTGAAGCCAAGCATTGTTAATAATAAGAGCTTCTGATTTTAAACGCTTCATTTATGACAGAATTTATTTACCGTAGAATGGTAAATTAAAACAAATAAAATGCAACATAATTTTCCGGTGAAGCATTTCAAAGCAGTACCATACTAGCATTGTGAATAACATCACCATCTTTTTAAACTTAAAGCTGTGACTAGTGACTCCAATGGAACAATACATCATAGTATTTATTGCAGTCAAAAATAATTTTTCAGTTGATACAACTCCTTAGGATATGTTCACAAGTACTCGGTTTTCTTCAAACAAACAAAAAAAGGTGAGCCTACCCCAAAGAGTATTTCCCTGTAAAGACATTCTAACACTCAGTAAGCATTATTCTATGAAAAGATGGACTCAATAGAGCCTTCTATAGAGAATGAATAAGTTCTGAAATCCCCTCTTTTTACGTTCCTCCAATGGAGTATTTATAGTTGTTTAGAAAAATGATAGTTTGACACTTTTAGCAAGGTAAATCATGGATGGATGAGATATTTCATTTTTGAAATCACTGTTGAATAGAAATACTCCTGGATGAAGTAGGTTGATTGATCAAAGGGCCTAGGACCAATACACCACGTCTTCAAGATTTAAACTGAACCATCATAAACTTGGGGTAATAGATAGATAGATGAGGTATTGAGATTAGAGTTATTCAAGATCTAAATCAGTTTGTTAGATATACCTTCGAGATTGGTGTCATAGATGATGGAGTTTGATCATTAGATCAAGTTGAGACTTCTAGATTAGTATTGATTCCCTAAGGCTTGATTGAAGAGTTACCATGAATCAAAGCACACTCTAATAGTGTCACTTCAAAAAGCATCATTGTCTTGTTGTATTGAGATCACAGAAGCACAAATCTTGGCACACTTTTGGGAATGATAAGAGCATAATTGCATCCAATGAACTTAGGGACATAACTTCTCCTTACTTGTAAATAACTAAAAAATATTCCTTTGAAGTGAATCATCATACGTGTCTTAAGATATTTTGATTTTGGAGTCCACCAATAATATCCCCAACCCACAAGCACTCCCAAATTTTCAATATAAACATCGACTCAAAATAGTAGATTGAGATGTTATGACTAGACCAAATGCGGGGAAGTTTTACACGATATTGGAATGACAATGCGCTTGAAGAGACTTGCTTTGATTTACTTGTCATGAAGAACATGTGTTTAGCTTTTCAACATTATTACAGCCTTGATCTTCCCAACCCACAATAATTTCCAAACTATCAACATAGTTATCCTTTCAAGGTAGCAAATTGAGATGCCACAACTTAACCTAATGCTTAAATTAAAGATGATTCTTTGAAGTTTTTAAATGATATTGGAATGAAATTTTGATCAATAACAAGCTTGAAGTGGCTGGCTTTAATTTATTATTCCATGAAAGAAGCTTGCTTAGCATGCTAGACACAATTCAAGAATAATCTAAATCAAGTCAAAATGTCCCAAGATGCATGAATCGTGCAAGTTTGCATCCATGATCCCTGCAAGCCTATATGATTGGGTCTCTAGCAAGGGATCATGGTATGCATGGGGATAAATGAGTGTCCTTGTGCAAGTGTGCAACATACAAAAGTGAGCTCTTCACGGTTAAGAGATATCCACATAAAAGAGACTCCCTCAAAAGTAAACTCTGCTTGGGATAGTCCCACACAAGGTAACATAAAGGATTGCCTCCCATGCCATGGAATGCATGTACCCACAAACAGGCACTTGCCACATAAGGTGGCAACCTTCTCTAAGGATTTACAAAACTTGGGCGGAATAATTGAGCATTCTCATTCTCCTTTTCAATATTTTGACTTATTTTTAGGCTGTCAATTTATCTTTGCTTTTATGTGTCACAAATTGGGACGATAGAGATAATGTTTGGTAAACACGTCCATCAAGTTTTAGTTGAGTCCCCCTTTCATATGTCACATATTGGATGCTGAGACGGTAACATATGTGCTACTGATTCAACCCAAATTTCATTCACATATTATGAATTACATGCAAGATAATAATAGCAAGTTTGCACATGATGATTTTAGCCAAACTGCCTCACGTGTAATACACTTGATGGCAAGGCGTAGTGGCTTGTATTTGCAAATACAATTTCGAACCATTTTGCATATCATATGTTCAAACATTAGAAGTGGTGATTGTAAAGTCAAGTATTGAACTTATGTTATACTATTTTCATTATGTAATTTTGTTGTAAGTTAAAATTTTGTTGATGATGCTCTATATTAATCCCACCACTTTGTTGAAGAATTTGAATTTTACATTGTTAAAAGTTTCTCACAATCAATTTGGTTTCATGCTAGGTAGATCTACTATGGATGCTATTCATTTGTTAAGAGGTTTGATGGAGAAGTATAGAGAAAGTAAGGAAGATCTAAATATGATATTTATTGATTTAGAGAAAACTTATGATAAAGTTTCAAGAGATGCTCTTTAGAGAGTTCTAGAATAGGAGTTAATTTGGTATACATCAAGGATCAACTTGTGTCCAAACACACAAAATATTTTCCAATTTGGGATTACATCAAGGATCAATGTTTTAAATAACAAAAGATGTACCTTGGTGTATACTTTTGCTGATGGCACTCTTCTTCTTGTTGATAAGACTAGGGAGGGAGTCCAAGAGAAACTTGAATTATGGAGGTCAACATTAGAGTCTAAAGGTTTTCGTTTAAGTAGATCTAAAACTGAATATATTGAGTGTAATTTTAGCTGTAAAAGTTCTAGTGATAGTGTTGTGATATTTAGGCTCTATTGTTCAAAATGATGGTGAAATATATGTTGATGTTATTAGTAGAATTCAAGTTGGATGGTTGAAGTGGAGGAATGCAACTGGCCTATTGTGTGACAGAAAAGTTCCACTTAAACTTACGGAAAAATTTTATAAGATGGTGGTAAGACCTACAATGACTTATGGTGCAGAATGTTGGTCAATAAAAGAGAAGTATAAGACTAAGTGTTACTAAAATGACAATGCTCAGGTGGATGAGTGGCTTTACTCTTAGAGATAAAATGTGAAATGAGTATGTTCGGGAAAAAGTTGGAGTAACTCCTGTGGTAGATAAGATTAGAGAGAGTCGCCTTAGATGGTTTGGTCACATAAAGCGTCGACCGTCTGATAACCCGGTTAGGAGAGTAGATGCATTAGATTTGCCTTATGTTAAGAAAGGTAAAGGTAGACTTAAAAAAACTTGGTTAAGATGTATAAAAAATGACCTTAGTATATTTGAATTAAATGAGAATTTAACACATAATAGGACGCAATGGAGACGAAGGATTCATGTAGCCGACCCCACTTAGTGGGATAAAAGGCTTACTGTTGTTGTTGTATGTCTTGGACTAAGCTTTTAAATCACAATGTTATATTGTTGGTGTGATGCAAGCCTTCTAGAATTATGAATCTCCTTTATAGATCATTCGCTAAAGTATACCTTGGCAATTTTGATCTACATATGGGGGAGCAGAGCTTGTGGAGATCCAATATGATCTATCACATTGTTGAAATAGAAAGATTGTATCTCTTCGAGATTGATCTTACCCTTTGGACTTCGCTAGAGAAGTTAAGTACAGACTATTTGGAAATCATCGTCCAAGAATGATAGTGCCATAATGTTGCTCTATGATCATAAACCATTATGAGGGTGATAGAGTCAATTTTACTAAGGAATGATTGAATTCCTATCAAATCATAAAATAAGAGTATATGAGTTGGTAAGAATCAAATTGATTGAATCCTCCTAAGATTAAGGGTGTTAGTAATGATCAGTCATGGCCTTGACCCAAATAAATCCGGATTTAGGTTGACCATATTAATTTTTAAGTTTGGTTTAGGCCCAAGAATTTGACCCATTTAATTTTTCGAGTCAATTCGGGTTGACCCACAAAACCAAATTAACCAACTTTTGACCCATCAACTCAATTTGATCCAATTTTAATAAACGAGCCAATTTCGAGTCATACCTATTTGGGTCGAGTCAAATTCAAGTCTAACTAAAACCCAACCCACTGAATCAAATTAACACCCTTACTTAAGACTAATCTATACTCCTTTTAAAGTCCATGTCCTTAGAGAGTACAAGCCCAATTAAGGATTACAAATATTTTATAAAGATATTGGTATAAAGTCCTGAAAAACTATTTTATAAAGTTATAGAAACTCATCAATTATTATGGTAGGTGAGGCACTTAAAAAAATGGTCAAAATCTCACTAAATTATAACCAATTCTCGAACATCAACATAAACATGCCATCAAAATTACAATTTAGAATGGATCACAAACAAATTTAATGATCGAACATTGGCGAACTTAATTTAAGAGCATCCAACTTAGTGTTCTCTACTTATTCCTTGATATAATAGGAGTTTCCTTAATTGCCCCTAATCCTTTAAAGTTGAGAGCTTATTAAAAGTAATGAAGCCTTAATGACTATACAAATGTCATATGTTCAGGTAATAATGTTAGTGGTGTGATTGATGAAAAAGCTATCATTGAAGTTATTTATTAAAATACAAAAGATATGGCCAACAAAGTTGCAAATGGAAGTCCAAGTGATGCAATATTAGATAAAGATGAGAAGCCTTTGTAAATTTATAAGAGTGAAAGAGACTTCATGTTCACTCTTATGAAGTTGGACAATCTTTAAATATCATATTTTCTAACTTGCACTCTTGACGTTAACATGATGATGAACCATTATAAGGACTTCTAACGCAAATTTTGTCCAATATTAGACGAAATCTAAGGTTCACTAATCATGAGTCTTCCTTCCTAAAAAAATTTTGGAAAGGCAATGACTTTGTTTGCTAATGTACGCTCCTAAGGACTTTTGTGAGAAACATGTTTGGCACTTAATGCCCTCTAAAGCTCATACATTAAAAGTTGCCCTGAGCCTCTAAAGCTCATACATTAAAAGTTGCCTTGAGGACTTTGAAATATGAGACCTTGTTTACTTACCTTTCATATTGGGTCTCATGCATCGATAAGCCCCCTCCTAGTGTTTTTTTTGTCCCTTTTGTAACAAGATTTTATTAGATTCTAAAAGGGATTATATAAAAGGAGTAGATACAAGACCATCATAGGTTCCCTAATTAGAAAGATAACTCCTTCGTATATAATAAGGGGCTTGATATCTTCTCACGAATGAGTTTGCTCTTTGACATGGTGACCATATATAATCTATTCAATTCGTGATTCAAAAAAAGGCATTAACAAACAACTATATTCAATCAAACTATAATTTTGACAACATTAATTCGCTCTATTCTAAGAAGGATTTATAGTCTAATTCTTCAAATACTGGCCTAAGTGTCCTTGATAAATCAAGCATTCAATTTTCTTCTGTTCTTATTCAAGTGAAAATACTATCAAAATTGAAAAGATAACTCATTTGTTATAATAAAGCCTATAATATCTTCTTTAATATGAGTTCATTCATAATTATGATGAATGTATCATATGTTTCATCCCTCATCAAATAAAAATTTCACGGAAAAAATTATATCCAATTCACTAACTCTAATTTTCAGAGCTAATCCAACTTATTTTGAATGTGAGGATCTACTACTTAATTCTTCAAATATTGGCCTATGCATCCTTGATAAATTAGGTATTCAATTTTCTCTTTAAAGCAAAAATAACTTTCTATTAAATGGATTTGAGTGTGATGAAAATGATAGTAAAGAAATGAATTTCTATAATTAAAATGTTTTAGCAACTATGGCTTTAAGAACTTATCAATTTTAGATTTCCATGGAGATATTGGTTGTAAACACTCTTAAGAGTGTGTAGTTTGAAATGGGTAATGCCCCTATATACTTGGTTGATTAATTACAATTTAATTTCCATCTTAAGATAATGCTAGTAAGACTCCTATTTGAATCACTCTCTTCTACATTTGGAAACATCTTGGAAGAATTGCAAACATTGCGTCTTGATGACTTCATATATTATCTAAGCTATGCCATGATAAATCAAATATAACAATGATTAGCATGGTTCCCTTATCTGTTGAATAGAAAGGCATAAGTTAAAGCTATCCTAAAAAGAAATTAAGAACTTTGGTTCAACACTTAGGATCTACTAAGTTAAAGCTCTCCTAAAAAGACATTAAGAACTCTGGTTCAACACTTAGGATCTACCTAGCCTTATCTGAGAATCAATGAAAGCAATCTTTAAATAATTCCCCTCATTCCTACAAACACTAAAAATATGGGAAGCGTTCTTAATAATTAAATTGATGGTGATGAATTGGCCAACAATGAGCACAACAATTCCATGAAGGTGTCAATGATGCCATAAGGAATAATATAAGACGATATTCGAGCTTGTCCATTAAACATAAAGGCGAACACATAATAGAAGAGCAGGTTTGTCACTCACAAAAAAGCATAGTAGTTCAATGACTCATGTACTAGTATAGAATTGTGAAACCATCATAGTGTCCATATATAGCTATTGGAAATGTGCCTTTGGGGAAGGGTAACATCATAACTCATCATATAGGAGGTTACACAAAAGGCCATTCTTTATAGAAAAAGTATATTTTTTGGCTCCGACACCAGATAACGGAATGTGAACTACCCAATTATTGGAAACAAGTGTGTCAAGCGGCAATGTCAAGTTGATCATCATCCCATAATCAATTAAAGCAAGTGGTGGAACATCAGTTCGAAGGTGCAATACCTCCATGTACTTCTTGGGATTGCATTGCTTAATACACAATAAGTTGGGAAAAAAGGTTGTCAAGAGTTGGAATGTAAAAATCTTGTTTGACAGAATACCCAGATAAGGCATAATATTTCAAGTTATGTAACTTGATTTTTCGCACTCAATCTTCTAGGAGAACGGAGTTCCTCGAGCATTTTTCTCTACTAGATATGAGATGAAGGGCCTAATAGTTACGTTCACAGTAGTTGATTCACAAAGTGGTTCCTTATATAAAGTGAGGGAGAGGAAGATCAATTCATGTTATTCAAATCATGTCTCTTGGCCATAAGATAATCAATACAAGTGGGAAAGCTTCTTGGAAAAGGGACCAAACATTGTGTGCTAAAAAATGATCTAAAGTCGATGAAATTACTTAAGGTATAAATTATGCAAGTAAATAAAGATGGTTTCCAATGCATGAAGCTCTTGCTATTAATAAATCTCCAAAGAGGTTGATGTCCCTAAGGCCTTAACTCTACAAGCAAAGTGGAGCTATTTTTATGACTCAAGCCTATGGCCTAAAGACTAAATGGACACAACCTAACCACTGCACAATGACATAGATCAATTGAAAGTAAGCATCACACACACACACACACACTAGCAAACAAAAAAAAAAAATTTTGTAACACTTAGGACCTATATGAGATTAAATTTATTTTGTATTTTTTATATTTATTTTTTTATTTTATTTTTAATAACACATTTGTTTAGGAGTTATTTGGGATTAATTTTTTTTTGTTTTTTTCTTCATGTTTCTATTTTGTTTTGTTTATGTTTTATTTTAGACTAAAATATGTTTGGTGGTGATGGTTGTTTTTAAAAACACTAGAGACTTCTAAAATTTGTTTTGAGTGTTTTTAAAAATAATATTATTTGTTTTAAAAAACAAAAAATAAAAGCACTTTAAAAGCACATTAGACAAAATTGTTTTTAAAAATAACATAAAAACAAAAAACACAAAACAAAATTAATCCCAAACAAGCCCTTCATGAATTTTTAGGTATTTTAATTTATTTTATTTTAAAAATAAATCACATTATTTTTTAAAAACACTCAAAATAACTTTTGAATGTTTTTAGAAACTAATATCCTATCAAACACATTTTACTTAAAAATAAAACATATACAAAATAAAATAAAACTGAAAATAAAATAAACAAAAGTAATCCTAAAGAACCCCTTAACAATCCTGACAATAAGAAAAAAAAAATGTTATCATCAAGCGATAAGAGCCAAACCTTGCTAGGTATTAAGATAAAATTGTGAATGAAATACAAAAACCAAACAAATATTAGTTAAAATTATCAAATCACTCAACAAGAATATCACATGCAACTAAAAATTAATTCAACTCCTCTTGAAAAATATACTCACGACTAAAAATAAAAAAGAAATTGCATATGGAAAAATAGATAAATTAAAAAAAATGCAAAATGAAAAACATAGCACAAAAATGGCAAGGTAAAAAAAGATTAAACATATGTATCTTAGAAGTAATAAGATAAATATAGAGCTAAAGTTAGGTGATAATTTTAAAAAATTATTAACTACTTGTTTGAAGAAATTTTGGTTTTACATTCAAAATACAGAGAAAAGTCAAAGATTTCAAATTAGAAACATAATCTCTCAACACATGAAGCTTCAAAGTCGTTTCAAACTCTATGGAGCTCTTTTTTGAAATGAGCTCAAGAAGTTTATAAATACAAATATGTTGTATTTAGTTCTTAATCATAAAAGCATTCAAATACATTTATAATCCTTAGCAAACTTATAATTCAAAGAAGACCAAAGTTCCTCAAATTTAGTAAACAACTAAACTACACATTAAAACCTTAGAGCTATTTGATTCTAGTGTAATTGAACTATAGATCGATAATGCCAAATCTCAAACATAAAATCATAGAAACTATATAGCCAAGGATCAAGATTGGCTTTACAGATCACAATTTTAGTTTAGCTAGTTATCAACCTCAATAATTATTCCACAATCAATATGAATGATCACATTGAAAGACGACACACACAGCAAACACAACATCACAAAAATTTGGTTCGAAACACCTAGGCCTCAATCAAAATAATCAAATCATTGCTTGTTTCATAAAACTGATTGTATCGTTGCAAATAGCCAAAAAGGGCGATCATATTTTCAAGGAGGGTTGTCACATGAGAAAAACTGGAAAAAGTTACCCACAAGCAAAACAAAGACAAAAATTCCATTAAGTGTAAATGATGAAAATTTGCAAATGAAATTTGATACATGCACAAGTTTATAATTTAATATATATATATTGATTATTATTATTTAATTAAATAAAATTTAATATATCTAATCATTCGATGCATCAACTCTCATTTATAATCCTCCATTGCTAATTTAATATACCCATTTTATGAAGACAATTTTGCCTTTCATCAAACATATTCAGATTAGCTTAACAATATCTTCAATAAATATTCCATTGTCCCTCTAATATATCCATTAGCTAATCTATCCTCCCTCCTTGATACTATACATCCATCTTAATAGTCATATTTTCACCATGGCTAACTTGGTTATCAACCACATTTTTATTGCCCAACGCTTAAATTCATATAATAAAAAAACCTATTTGTTATTTTACAATATTTATATTTACGTCTCTATGATATTCTCTTATCATAAAATACATTCATGAAACTCCATTTTAACCATCTAGCCTTAAAGGTACATATTATATCGCCATTCATATAAATGTGCTCTTTGTATAACAAATCTATAAAGCCTAAACATAATCTCAAGGATATCACTTTATCTTCTAATAATATTTAATTAATAATTTATAAGATTACACTTAATAAATATATATCATTTACTTGTTTTTGTTGCCAAAACCATTTATTTGCAAATATATTCTCTATTACCTTATCTTTTCAAATACTTTAATAAATGTCTCAACAAAAAGAATTACCTTTCATAGAAAACATACACCAAGGCACCACTTACTTAGAATACACATTGTAATCTCCATGACTATTACAAAAATGATTCAATTTTGATATTCATCCTTATTGCAATCCCCCTATATAATTAAAAACTACTTAACAAGTCTTTAACAACTTCTAATACTAGAAAGTACCCCCATCATACATGTCTTACATAACAGCACAAACTTTTAACGTCTTTTTTTCTAAGCACTAAATCAATTCTTTTGGTAATTTATCATAAGTCTTCTCAAAATCCTTTCTAATCTATACCTTTTTATTAAGTTTCTTACAAAATAATGTATTGATTCTCCAATACCAATGTAATTTTTCTATGTTTATACTCCAATGCTCTCCCCCATGAGCTCACCATATCACGCATAGAATTAATTCTCCTATAATTATCATAAGTATGAACATCCATTTTACTCTTAAATAATGCTAACAAAAAACTTTCGTTTTAATCATTTAACCCCTCAATCTTCAAAATTCTATTGATAAGATTAGTTTGTTTTTATTTTAAAATTCTATTGATAAGATTAGTTAATTAAATCACCATAATATCTCATAGCTCTCCAAATCTCAATAAATATCTTAACCAAACCAACAGATTTAACATTATACATCTTCTTCGAAGGTAATTCCACCTCATTTTTTAGACCAATCTATAATAAACATCATTATTCAAACCATTCTCCTCTTTGAATGATTCATTCCTTAAAACTCCCATTTAATAATTCTTACAATATCATTTTCAGCTTTTTTGTCTTGATGTCTTAATCTATAATCAGATTATATTTTCTTTTTAATGCACATAGCCTAATAACTGTCTATCTTTTATTTTGTCTTACCAATATCATGTATCTCCTTTTATAATTCCTCAATATATAGTCAATTATACAAATCGTAAAAAATTATAGCTTTTGCTTTATTAATTGTCCATGTAGTATATCGTCTAACTTTATTACAATTATTATAGGCCTTAAAAATATTCAACTTTTGTTATTCTTCAAAAATACATTTCATTTTCTTAATAAATGTTTGTCCTTATGCCACCACCAAGTCTCCTTGCCGATGCAAGAATTGTTTATAAGCTATCATAAAGCTTCTATGACAATTTTCTTAATGGACATAGCCATCTCATCATTTATTTTTCTTATAATCTTAAAATATACATAAAAATTTACTAATCTATGTTATAAGGTCAAACTATCACTCATAATCACTTTATAATATTTGTGATTTAATTTACCTTTACCAGAGAAAAGTTAACATTGTAGAATGTTAAAAAAAAAAGTTAGAACGACCAACCAAACTAGTCATATATGGAAAGGAGATGTAGCATAGAAGAAAAAGGCCAACAAACCAAAATGACTTTCTCTCAAAATACACTTCGATTATAAAATTACAAGTTGTTGATATGATCAAACAACACCCAGACAAAACTATAGCATCATGGGATTGCATGACAAACATCAATATATTAAAATAAAAAAATAAAATAATCAACCTAATTCCCTTAAACTTTCCATGTGAACATCTACACTAAACCTCATGTATTTGTTTTTTTTCTTCATTTTCTTTTTGTTGGAAGAAAAATTTAACCCCACATTTCTGCAATGTCCCATTTTAGCTATGCATGTTAGGTGATGTAGGCAATAAGCAATCAGCATGTCATCACCTGCCTTATTTGAGCCTACAATTTTTAGACATATCAGTACTTACTAAAATAAAATTATTTATGTAATAAAATATAATCAAATCTTTCTTTGTTTATAAGATTATTACATAAAATACTTGTTTTATAAATTATATATAGTTAATTTACTTAATTGTATGAAGATTCCTCACCATTTATTATTTCATTACATAAAGGCTGATTTTAAGAGAATCAATTGATGATGAATACAAAGTATTTTGAAAAGAGATTGCTCTCAGAAATCTCTCCCAAATGGTTGTCCACTCTCTTCTACTATCTCTCTATTTCTCTCATCTATTTTTTTTGTATCCATCCTTCTCTTGGGACCTCTCTCCTACGATCAATTTTACCTTCTCCTTCTCGTCTTTAAAGAGCTTATAATACAAGCCTCCATTCCCTTAACCACCAAGCAACTCAAGGGCATTTCATCCTCACCATCACCAAGCCAAAACAATGCTCTTTGCCATCATGAATATTCATCCCGTTTTCACATCTACATCACTAGGTTTAACCTACACTATCAACCATTGTGAAATTTAGTAATTTCAGTTGAAGAGCCACTTCTTTCAAATCATGGAACAACCAAAGAATATTTGGACTTTACTGTCACAATATCCATATGCCACCAACCACATCATCAAGGTATTAGACAATAGATCAATGCACAAAACCAAATCCTATGTGACAGATGATACTTAATACCTAACATGGACAAACGGTACATATATTACCATGTGATCTATGTAAGATACATTACGGATTCATCAGAGAAGGATTTTGAATTGTTGTGGTGTTATGGCATATTTTCTCAATCTTCCACATTTCTTTCTAAGTATGCTCGAAAATGAAAAAAAGACTCCCCATCTCAGACATACAACCCGTTGGAGTCAGCTAAATCATCACTGCCTAAATCATACTTCGACCATTGAAAAGTTCGAGGTATCAAGTCCCAATCCTTGTTATTCTTAGTCCGGTTTACTTGTTTTACAGCAACAAAGTAAAGGGTCCCATTCAATCTCCAAGTGAACATTCTAATGATAATCACGCATAAATAATGTCAAGCGGAAAATCTCATTCAAAAGCTGCAAAAATATACAAAATTCATTCGCTTACCCAAAACACGAAAAAGGAGATTCACTTTATAAAGACTGAGTGAACAGATGTAAATCCCAATTGCAGTTGTAGCTTCAGAGAAAGCAAACTAAAGCTATTAATTTTCCAACAGTGTTTTTGTCTCATTGCTCGCTACCACAATGTATTCTCAGTAACAAACAACATGATAGTCATGAAAAAGAAATCCAACGTGAAAAGAAGAATGTTAGAGCTGAATTAACAAAATATCAAACTTCCGCACATTTTTTATAAGTCCCCAAAACAAAAAAACTCTGCTCCATGAAAATTAAATTGATATTTTCTAGAGACAAGGAGAAAACCATCACAATGAAATTGAAACAGAACATAGATAAGTTGTCATGTATAAACTGGCGCCGTAGCCCAAAACCATGTATAAGAGACAAGGAAGCATTACCTGCCGACGACCTTAGCTAGAGTTTGGACGTAAGTCTCAACCATCTCCTCAGGCGAGGGTTTCGGATCCTTGGGAAAATCCATTGTGATAAGCCAATGATTGTAATCACATCCCTCGAAGAGAATTTCATCTTCCGGTATTTTACTGCCCTGATCAGAATCAACCCGCCTGATAGGGCACGAAATCGAAGAGTGGAAGGACGACGTAGGAATCTGCGAGAGGATTCTGTTGCTAGGGTTTCCAAGAGGAGACACGGTAGAACAATGGGTATTCGACATAGGAAAACGAGACGAGCGGGTAGAGTTAAAGGAACAATCTTTAAGGATTGACGAGGTGAGGGCAGCGGCTCGGCGGAGGCGGACTAGAAGCGCCATACGGAAACTTGGTATGGAGGGAATCAAGAGCGGCCTAGGGTTTTAGGGATGGGCGACGACGGGAGATGAAGATTTATCGAGCGACGGAGCGAGAATAGGGTTTTGAAAGCTTTCTAGATTCGAGTATACTAAAATAAAAATCAACTCAAACCACTGACAAATAACAAAGTTATATAAGAAAATTTACAAATCAAATATTTAATATATATGTATTTATAATTTAATTATTCTTTCTAATTTTTTAACTATAAAACTCATATATTTATATATATCATAATCAAATCATTGAGAATTTTACAAAAATTAAAAATATAGGTTAACTTTTATTATGAATTTTAATATTTTAAAATCAATTTGAAAAATTAAGATTAAAGACTATTAATTTGTAATATAGAAGAATATGATGATTGTGTATATAAAAGTTTCGATTATATATTTATTGATGAACATTTTAAAATAATAATAATTACTATTATTTTATTAAATAATATCAAATTAATATTTAATTAATTATAAAAAGAACTTCATATATATATATATATATATATGAATATAATTCAACTTTGTTATATATAATATATAAATATTTATATTTATTGATATCATACATAAATCTCTATAATAGATCAAAAATATTACTAGTAAATAATGTTTAAATTCTACTTATTATTGTGGTAGAATCAATTCATTTAATAATTAATTATTAATTCATCCTCTTTCATATAACATGACTTCTTTGTTGAATTTCTTTTATAGACCTCTCTACTTCTTAGATTCCATCATCTTCGCTATCAATTGTTGTCTTTATCAAATGTTATTTGTAAAAATTATGTAATTAATTCTTAAGTGTGGTCCACATTATTATTATTCAGTTTATTATTTAATAAGTAATTATGCATTTAAATCTCATTGGTCAAGAGAGAGTTTGATCGATCTTTTATGGACCGTTTGATCAACAAGTGTCTTCAGAAGCTAACTTCATCTGCTTTAATGTAAGTGTCTCCATTAAGATGATTCTCAAAGGAAACAGCGGTTTGTGAACATATGATTTTCGACTAAATAAAAATTAAAAATTTTTGTTTCACGTTTTGAAGTTAAATTTCATATGTTACATAATTATGCGAAAATTTTGGCTGATGTCTTTATGGACGGTTATGTCATTTCACTGCGAATTTATTGTTTAGTCATACTTCCTCTTTGTTAATTGATTTTCTTTATTTTATTAAATTCAATTATGATTTCTTATTCAAATGATGCATTGTTTAATTATCTGGGAAGTTAAAGTACATTAAATGTTTTATTATTCCTTCTAGATATTACAACATATTTTAAATTAATATTTTGATAATACAATATATAAATGTTGTTATACAGTTAATATTATTTATTGATTTATTCACTAAATGTTTAATGAGATTTGTTTTAAAATAACAACATAAAGTAACAGCCATTAAGTTGATGTGATGATTTCATTTTTGATTAATTATTTATGGACATATATGAAAAAGATTTATTAGAGTAAACAAATGCATTAAGAAATGTATGCAAGCATAAAGCGTTAGATAATGCATTTATATAAACTAAGTGACATCTCTAATATATTTAATATATAAGAAGCATGATAATGTTTGTATATATTTTTAATTTTAAGAAAAACTTATATTATTGAATTTTTCTTAAGAAATTAATGATTTGAAAATTTCATGTATATATTAAGAGAACAACCATTAAATTTGGATTTGTTCATGTATGAAATTATATACATATTAGTGATTTTCTTTATGTATTTCATTCAAGTGAAATAATTATTGTTATTTTATTTAATTTGATATTTACATGAAGCATAATTTGTTAATCACTAAAGTGATCAAATTAGAAAGTTTTTGTAAATTTATTTAATTACTCATGAGCATGTGATGCTAATAATGAAATGACTTAATGAACTTTATAAATTTATTATGAGTAATTAAAGTTCAATAATTACAAATTATTTAAGGATCGCCCAAAAGTTGATTAGTCGATTTATAATCATGAACATAATTGTGATTAATTAATATACTTGGTAGATATGTTTAGCATATCCAAATATAGCAAACATATTTAATTAAAGTATGTATAATTGTCAATTATGTAAAATTAATATTGAGCATCAATTATGTTTACTATTGCGATTGTATTATCACCTAAAGGAGAACTTAAATATGCATTTTTGTGATTATATGAATGTTATATGAATCTGTTTTTATGTGTTTGTGTTTATAACTCAAACATTAATGTGAATGAGCATTTATATTTTTGATATTATTACTCTTCATTTGCAAGCTTCGCCTATTATAAAGTTCAATGGGCTTAATTTTAATGAATGGAGTGAACAAATTCAGTTCCATTTAGGTGTCTTGGATCTTGATTTAACACTCCTTAATGATAAACCCATTGCTATTATTGCTACTAGCAGCAATGAACAAAAGTATTTTTATAATACTTGGAAAAGATCAAATAGACTTAGCTTAATGTTTAGAATGATCAGAAGGTAAAATCATTAAGCCAACAATTCCCAAAACTGATAATGCAAAGGACTTTATGAAGTATGTGAAAGATTTATCTTAGTCTAAGTCTACTGATAAGTCACGTGATGGGACATTAATGGGTATGTTAACCACCATGAAGTTTAATGGTTCACGTACCATGCACGAGCACATCACTGAAATGAGAAATATTGCAGCAAGATTAAACACCATGGGAATGAATGTAAGTGAAAGTTTTCTTGTACAATTTATTATTAATTCTTTGACTTTTGAATATGGTCCATTCCAAATAAATTATAATACTTTTAAAGATAAATGGAATGTGGTTGAATTACAAAGTATGCTTATTCAAGAGAAAATAATGCTTAAGAAATAAGGAATTCACTTAATTAATCTCATGAAACCGTAAATTAAAAAAAAACTAATTAAGAGGAATGCTAATAAAGGACACTTGAAGGCTAATGTGTCATCTGCTCAAATTCAAAATAAAGTACATAAGTATAATAGATGTCATTTCTGTCGCAAGCATGGACACTATCAGAAAGATTGCCAAAAATGTAAAGCTTAATTTGAAAAGAAAGGTAAGTCAAATACTTTTGTATATTTTGAATCATATTTGAGAGAAGTTCCTTATAATACTTGGTGGATTGATTCTAGTTATACCACACATGTTTTAAATGTGATGTAGGATTCTTATGATCCAAACTATAAAGCCAAATGAAAAGTTTGTCTTCATGGGTAATTGAGTCAAAGCTCCAGTTGAAGTCATTGGAACGTATCGCTTAATTTTAGATGTTGGACATCATTTAGATCTTTTTCAAACTCTTTATGTTCCATCTGTTTCTAGAAATTTAGTTTCATTATCTAAACTTGATACAATTGGATATTATTTTAAGTTCGGAAATAGATGTTTCAGTTTATTTAAGCGTAATCATTTTATTGACTCTGGTGTTGTTTGTGTGATTTATATAAATTAAAGCTTGATAATTTATTTGTTGAAACTTTATTGACCTTGCATCATAATATTGGAATGAAACGTGGTTTGGTTGATGAAAGATCAATTTATTTGTGACATAAATGTTTGGGTCATAAATCTAAAGAAAGAATATAAAGATTAGTAAATAATGAAATTCTTCCTGATTTAGATTTTACTGATCTTGGTATATGTGTGGATTGTATTGAAGGTAAATCTATAAAATACACAATTAAGAAAATGGCTATAATAAGCACACAAATTTTAAAGATTATACATACTGATGTTTGTGAACCTTTTGATGTTCCAACTTTTGGTAAATAAAAATATTTTATTACTGTTATTGATGATTTTTCACATTATGGCTATGTCTATTTGTTTCATAAAATTTTTCAATCAATAAATGCATTAGAGACATTTATTAATAAGGTTGAGAGACAATTAAATATAAAAGTGAAAATTATAAGATCTGATAGAGGTGGTGAATATTATGAAAGACATGATGAATCTGGACAATGGCCTCATCCATTTATTAAATTTCTAGAAAAGTATGGCATTTGTGCTCAATATACAATGCCAGGAACACCACAATAAAATGGTATTGCAAAAAAATATAATCGTACTTTAATGGATATGGTTAGAAGTATGTTAAGTTATTCTACTTTACCCTTATCATTGTAGTTGTATACTTTAAAAATTGTTGTATATTTATTAAACAGAGTTCCTAGTAAGACAGTTTCAAAAAATCTTTTTGAACTATGGACTGGAAGGAAGCCTAGTTTAAAACACCTTCATGTTTGGGGTTGCCCAACAGAATTAAGAATATATAATCCACATGAAAAGAAACTGGATTCAAGAACAATCAATGGACATTTCATTGGTTATCCAGAAAAATCTAAAGGGTATAGATTTTACTGTCCTAATTACAGTATAAAAATTATTGAAATTGAAAATGCTAAGTTCATTGAAAATGGTGATATTAGTGAGAGTACAAAACTACGAAATATAAAAATTGAAGAAGCTAAAGTAAAAATGTATTTATCAATTAATTCTTCTAAAGTTATTGTTCCTACAATTGTTGAACAATTTAACAATTTACAAGAACAATAAATGAATGTACATATACCACACAATGAAGTTATCATCAATGAACCTATAATTGATGAACCACAAGAAATAACATTAAGACATTCTCAAAGAGAGAAAAATATGCTATTTCGGATGATTATTTAGTTTATTTACAAGAGTCAGAATTTGACTTTGGAATTGATGATGATCCAGTTTCATTTATACAGGTCATTGAAAGTATGAATTCTGAAAAATCATTAGATGCTATGAAAGAAGAGTTAAAATCAATGGATCACAATAATGTCTAGGATCTCGTTGAATTGCCTGAAGGTTCTAAAAGAGTTGGATATAAATGGGTCTTTAAGACCAAACATGACTCTAATGAAAATATAGAACGATATAAAGTCATACTTGTTGCCAAAGTTTTACTTAGAAAGATGGTATTTACTATAAAGAGACTTTTTTTCCTGTTTCTAAAAAGGACTCATTCAGAATTATTATGGCATTAGTGACTCATTATATTTGGAGCTACATCAGATGGATGTGAAAATTACATTTATAAATGGAATTTTAGAGGAAGAAGTTTATATGAATCAACCTGAAGATTTTCCAATTAATGAAAAAGAACATATGGTGTGTAAACTCAAGAAATCAATATATGGACTTAAACAAGCTTCGACAATGACATCTTAAGTTTAATGATACTATTACTACCTTTGGATTTAAAGAAAATATTATTGATCAATGTATATATCTAAAGGTCAGTGGGAGTAAGTTTATTTGTTTAATTTTATATGTTGATGATATCTTGCTTGCAACTAATGATCTTGGATTAATGTATGAGACTAAGAAATTTCTCTAAAAAAACCTTAAAATGAAAGATATGGGTGAGGCATCTTATGTGATATGAATTAAAATATTTTGTGATAGATCATAAGGATTGTTAGGATTATAGATCATAAGGATTGTTAGGATTATCTCATAAAGCATATATCAATAAAGTTTTAGAGAGATTTCAAATGGAAAAGTGTTTTGCAAGTATTGTTCCAATTTAGAAAGGAAAAAAATTCAGTCTTATGCAATGCCCAAAGAATGAATTGGAATGTAAGTAAATGAAACAAATTTTATATGCATCTATTATTGGAAGTCTGATGTATGCTCAGACTTGTACGAGACTAGATATCAGTTTTGTTGTGGGAATGTTGGGTAGATATCAAAATAATCCAGAATTAATCATTGGAAGGACGCAAAGAAAGTTTTGCAATATTTGCAAGGAACGAAAGAACATATGCTCACTTATAGGATATTTGATCATCTTGAGGTGATTGGATATTCAGATTCAGATTTTGTTGGATGTGCGGATACTAGAAAATCCACATTTGGCTATTTGTTTCTACTAGTTGGAGGAGCTATCTCATTGAGAAGTGGGAAGCAGTCCGTCATTGCTGCATCCACTATGGAAGCTGAGTTTGTGGCATATTTTGAAGCCATAATTCATGAGTTAGAGTTGTGAAACTTCATTTCAGGACTTGGATTTGTCATTATCAAGTCATTGAAAATTTATTGTGATAATGTCGACAATCTTCTTTTCTAAGAACAATGTTAATAAAAAATATTTGTGCCTTCATCTATCCTCTTGGAAGGGGATAAATGAAAACAAAAATATGTGCCTTGTTGGGACGCCACGCAGATCCACAAATATTTTTATTAGAGTGATCAGGTACGTCATTGGGGAAATGTGTGTTATCTCGAGAGATAGAAGTCACCACCCTACAATGGACCTGATTACCTCAATAAGGACTCTTAAGGACTATGGGTCTTCAGAATGTACTAGAGATTCTTCCCCTATTTTACATAAAAAAGTAAAATCAGAGTTTATTTTAAATCGGGTTTATTAAGTTCCCTATAGGGGCAAGCTCCCATAGTTATTTACATCGCAAGGAACGAGATTCCTTAGGAATACTATCGATTAAGGTAAATGATCATTGTCTCCAAATATTTCGAAATGATAGTACTATCAATCGATTGGTTTATTTTTAGAAAGTCAAGCGGAATAGATCAAGAGGAGGGAGTTCTTATCGAAGCCAAATGAAAACAAGTAAGAGATGCTTAAGATACTAGGAAGCCTAGTAAGCATCCCAAACAACCCTATGGTTGGGCTTTACATTTTTGAAATTGAATTAATTTATTTGAGTTAACTTTTTATTAGAAATGTAGGGCTTACAATTTCATTGTACAAGGTTATGGAAATGCCTAAGAGGTGAGGATTTATGCTCGTAGCCGGCAAAGGGTAGTAGCAACCTCTAAACCTAAATCTAGGGAGCTTTGGTTAGGGCCAAAAAGACGGCCTAAATCTAAGACGAAAAATGGGTACTTGGTTTACCTCGATAAGAGAGGATAAGCCACCTGACTATTGGACTTACAACCGCCTAGGGGTGGCCGCCAACTAACTCCTCCTACTATTTTAAAATATGTATGCAAGTTAGATGCTTTTGCAAGATAACTAAGTTGTTTATTTAGAAAGAGACTAGGTTCTTAAACACACTCCATAAGAGACTAGATCATGTAGGGCATGCTTTAATGACTTAAATCAAATGTAAATTTTATTATATTTTATTTTTATTTTGGACAATCAATTCGACACAGGCTTTAAGATTTATATGCCTAATGTGTGGAAAATTAGATTATAGGCCAAAATCAGCAAGATGAGGAGGTGTGTTTCAACCATGGCTCTCACAGGTCAAGCCAAGTTCTCTAGCAAAGGTGGAAGCCCTGGAATCAAGAGTGAAATAATATGTTTTTTATGCATGATGTTAGAAAAGTAAGACAACATACAATTAAAGAGTTGCTAATTCTCTTATCTTGATTTTTAGCCTAAGCTTTATGTGAGATTATGAGTTATTTATTTTTAATTTTGAGTTGATTAATTTGGTAAAAGATTTATTTTTTTCTGAGAGCCTAATCATCATCCAGACCATACATCAAAGCATGACAAAACTAGGAAAAGATGTCATCTTAATGCACAAGTTAAACAAACATCAATCAATTTATAAAACTAGTGCAAAAAAGAATAAAAGTCCATTTGGTCGGGCTCCCGCAAACAAAAATAAATTTAATGAAGCTCTACCCTTATACAACCCAGATTACAAATGAATTAAATACAATTAAGCAAAGAATTCATGTTATGGGGGTCTTTATTTCCTATTTTCTTCGTTCTTCTTTTCTTATTTCTTCTTTGATTCCTTCTTTTGGATGATTAGAATATGGATGCTCCAAAGGCTTCACATGGTATATAAGATGAGATCTTATGATCAATGCTCATCATAATCCCCCATAACAGTCATTCCAAAATCCTAATTGCAAAATTACATAAAAAGGAAAATGTAAATTTAACTAAAACTGTAAAATAGATATTAGCTAAACAATCCATACAAACTCAATATATATATATATATATATATATATATATATATATATATATATATATATATATATATATATATATATATATATAAATTGGACTCACACCACACATGGGTAACCAATTCCACCTAGCCTATTTTGGATTATGCTTAGGGGTATAAGCACCTGCACATTAAAAACAGTTATATTTTTATTACAATGCCCCTTAAGCACAATCCCCTGCAGAAGACAATGATTAGACTAAATCGTTCTACCATTCATTCTACGCATCTTCACCCTAACATCCAGACTAAAACATAACATCATAAAATAAAAGCAAAACATTAAATCATGCGCCGCCCTAACCTAAAGCTAGAAATGGTGGCTTAGCCTAATGCATGTGCTTTAAAAGGTTTGTGTGGTATGCTTAACTGTGGTTTTAAGGTTTAAATTTTCTAAGTATGAAATATTCAACTTAAAGGGTTTGTTTCATATAAGTGATTTAGTTGCTTTGATTGATTTTATTTTGTATTTTGATTTGATTTGAGTGAATCCTACAATTAATTACTAAGTAGAAAGAAAAAAGAGAGAACTTCTTTCCTTCCCCACCTTAAGTAATTTCTAAAGTAGATTCATGTTTGATTTTATTTAGAGAATATTTTCTTATGTGTTTTAATTAATCTTAAGTTTAGATTTTCCCTAAACAAACCTATTCAAAGAGAAAGATATTTTAAGATTAAGTAAAGTGAATTACTATTTACAAAACACACAATATTTCATTTCTTTTTCAACATGTATAACATACATATGGATGAATCTTAAGTATATCTATACATACAAATGAGAATGTTTAGCACACTTTCATAATGAATGCTAAGTGATATTACTTATGAAAATTTAGATGTTTTATGATGCATGATTTTCATTAAGTAGAAAAGAGATATTATTTTATCCATTTTTCACATGCACACATATATGTATGAAAGACATAAGTGAGTACAACACCATTGTTAGCACCAGGAGTGCAAGGTACAATACCTATTTAGGGCTACTTAAAGTCTCGCAATCTCGGGGTTGTCCATACTAAAATATAATTTTTCTTAAATACATACATATGCACAAAAGAAATGAATGAAAAAATAAAGATGTAAAAATTCGTGTTTGTTTGTTTGATTTATTTATGCAATTTATATGTGTAAGTGTGGATGTCCTTCTTAAATAATAGCATAGGAATGAATAGGGATGGATTTAAGCAAGTGTTATGTTCTTTTCAAATAAACTATACACTTCACAAATTCTATTCAAAACTATGTTAAAAGAGAAGAGAAGGAAAACCACATAATGCACACATTTATATTTTACTCACATGCAAGCTTATAAATAATTGTAAGTAGCATACCTTTCAGTTTTGGTATTTGATTTATAAGGTTTTTTGAAAATAATTTTGGATTTAATAGTGATAATAGCCATTCATATTCTTACTTTAGCCAAAACATGCAATTTGACATGAAGAAAATATTTCATTTTTAATTTAATTTTTAAGAGGCATGAATGCATGAATTTCATATGACATACACATTTAGCATGCTTGGAAAGACATAAAGTGATGAAAGTATGTAAATTCATTCACCCTAATTAATTTCTAAAGACAATCTTATGTAATAAGATTATTTAAAGTAAACCACATTTGATTTAAGGAAAGTTTGATTTTGTTTTGAGTTTGATTTTAATTTGAGAAATGTGAGATTAATTTGCTGGTCCTAACCCATTCCCACATGTGTGTGATGTTTTAGTTTAATTTTTAGGTGATTAGGTCAATTTTATATTTTGGTTAGGTTAAGGTGTATTAAGTTTATTAATTACCCCTTACCTATACCATTTTAACATACTTAATCAAATAATTATGAGCAAATGATATGACATAAAATCATACAAGGAATTTAAATCAGCAATGCACCTAGGAAAGAAAGGGCCCAATGCAATTGGCTCACAATTAGTGATTAATTAAACTAAAGGGTTTAATTTAAGTACTTTCATAACCCTTCTCACACATGTGAGTTGGATTTTGATTTCCTTAAGCTACTTAGGGTATTAAACATCTAAGCATATACCGAAGATGGATTGATTAAGTTCTGGAATGTTTTGATTTTAAAATCAAGTTAATTAAGCAAGTGATTAGGGGATTAACCCTTAATTAAGTTTAGATTAAGGAAAGAAAGGGGTTTAGGGAATGACTTAGGAAAAATTCCCCAAATCCATTCAATAAACCTCTTCTCTAATTAAGCAAGGCTTAATTAACTTAATAAAGGGATTAAATTAATGTTCATATGCTTAATTATTCTTAATTATATAAAGAGAGTAATTAAAGATTTACTAATTGATCTCCATAATTAACTCATCAATAAATCCCAAGAAAATTAGGGAGGCACAAGTCATCCCCCTAAATGTACATGAGAAGTTTGGAATTAATTAGTGGGATAATTAGAGAGTAATTAGGGTTATTAAGTTTTCATTAAAACCCTAATTGAGGAAAATACACTATTTAAAATCTAGTGAAATTAATTTTAGAATATTCTCCTCTGAAATATCTTTTAATGTTTTTTACTTTGTATTTTTTATGATTTTTCTAGAATTATTTATGCTATTTTGAAGATTCAGCCATTAAAAATAATTAATTAAACCCTTAATTAAATAGCTAATCCCATCGGCGCCACGTGGAGGTTGACGCGACGTGCGCTTTCCATATGGTGCGATGGGAGAGGCCACTTGTCATATCGTAGCACCGCGTCAGTGGGGGCGCTACATGCTTTCTCCTCATCCGTCTGATCTTTGATCGGACGACTGAGATAAAGCCCACAGTATTAAGGGATTAAATCAGGGATCCTACATGTCTTAATGATGGCCGTCCATCCAAAATGCGTGGATGGACGACCCATGATCCGTCACTGAGTTATCCTGCGGGAAAGGAGAATCGTCCACCTTCCATGGCATGATCCAAGCTCGATTGAGCTCAGATTGAACTCAAATTCAACCCACACCATCGTCATGCAAGGGAGAAGACATCCAACGACTAGTTTTACATGAAGTGAAAATTTCTTTCACAAAAGACCACACACTCTCTAGTTTAAGCTTAGTTTTGATCCATACCTCGAGGCTATCAACGCCAAATCTATCGTAGAGCATCGGTTTAAGAAAATGGTTTAAACCAACAAAATTTTAAATTGGATCGATTTTTAATTTTATTTTGGATTTTGATTTAATTTTAGCTAAATTCGGTTTTTGATTATGGATTGATTTAAAATTTATAATATCAAAATTGAAAATCAAATTAGAACTAAGTGAAGCTTGGATGCGGCGATGCTCGCCTCCTGCAATCGATTAGGGTCCTAGAGGCAAGGAAAGTCATGGGAAACCCAGGGCAAGGAATCGGAAATGGAATCCCTCTTGGGGTCGAAGTTTCTCTTATGGTCTTATCCCTACTTTTCTTTTCACTTTTATTTTGTTCGACTCTTGATAAGTCAGTGGACGCTTTGGTTCTGTTCATGTTTTTTTGTTCTCTTGGCTTCTCCTTCTTTCCCATCGGATAAGCTCAAGTGCTTCTCCCTTCTTCTAAATGGAGGTTTTGTCTCGATTCTCATGGATTCTTTTATTATATTTAGTGTTTTGTGGTCGCTTAAAGTTTGGAGACTTGAGAGTTGAGTTATATTTACATTCTGATTTTGGAGTTGAGGCATGTTCGTGGTATTGCTTATCGGCTGCAATCTGAATGGAGTAATGGATTATTTTGTTATGTTTGCTGGCTGATTTGTTCTGTGACTTTTGTTATTTTTTATGTTATTTTTAGTAATGGATTATTTTGTTTTTTACATATGAAATTTGCATAATTGGTTTATGAACTGTCTTAGTATTTTGTTATTTTTATATTGTTTAGTTAATAGATAGAAAGAGATTGATTGTTTTAAAATTTATGCAAATATTTATCTCTTTTAGTTTTAAACGCTTTGTGAATGTCAAAGCATTAGAGTTGAAGCATTGATGTTGCCTCATGACGCATGAAATATTTGATCTTTTAGATTATTTATTTTGAAAATGACATAAGTTTTGAAGTACATGAATGGCAGAATGGGGTATAAACAATTTCAAAATGCATGCAATAAAATATGAATCCATTTCATTTGAGTGACCACAATTCACACATATTTCAAAACAATCAAGTTAAAAGGGGTGGTTGGCTGGTTGCTCAAATGCATGTAAGGATTCATCTTGGATTTCCTTCATACTTTCGTTTGAAACTTTGAAGTAAAATAACATGGAAGTTAGATGTTTAGTTTCATTCATTTATGAGGATTCTTCATGCTTGTAAGCAAGCTCTCCCATCCTTGTGGTTTAGTTCTTCATTGTACACAACCTAAGTGTTCTTTCTCAGTTGAAGGTAGATTGTATATATTTCATTTGCATTTATTAACAATATATGAGTGACATTCTCATTTCTCATGTGTATGAGTCAAAACTTAATCCAAATTCTCTCCACATTGAACTTGGATCATATTTTCATCATGCAACCTCTTGAAACTATGATTATGTATTTGAATCAAATTCTTTTGCTCATTTGGTGCACATAATGCCATCCAAATATCTATTGAAACTTATTAATTATGATAATCATGGAAGATTCATTTAAATGTTTAGTTCTTGCAACTCACATTTCACATTTGTCTAAGACTTTATATTTCATTGGAGAATTTATTTGGATTGAATTTATGTTTGAAGGCTAGATAATTAGTAGAAATAATATGGAGTGCAAAGAATATTTATATGGTATTTATATTGCTACAATGGACGATCCAAAGTTACTAAAGTGGTTTTATTTTTGGTACAGTGGTTTTGTTTTTGATACAGTCATACAGATACAGATATATATACAAACTACAATCATATACTCATATAGATTACAAAGTAAGGATATACTCATATCATATACATCAACATGTTATCTTGAAATGATACATTTTGGTTTTTCCTTTTGGTTTACTTTTTTATTGTTGCTTGGTAATTAGTATAGTATTTGAGATATATTTGGGTTGAATTTTTAGCTTTGGTTTTTTTCTATTTTTAACAAAAATAGTACAAGTTTGTTGTTCTTTTAAATTAATGGTCTCTTTAGGATTTGCTTAGCTTTGATTTTTTCAATTATGTTTGGTTGTTTTCCTTGGTTTTCTATGGTTGTGGCTCATTTGGGTTTGGTGACTTGGGATTGGATGTTTATCTTGCCTTGATGTTTGATGCTTACATTGGCTAGGTATTGAATCCCTCTTATAGTTTACTTATTTCTGTCCTTTTGGCTATTTGGTGTTTCATATTTGCTTCTCCATCTTATCTTGGGTGGATGTGGTGTTTTTAGATGGTGGTGGCTTTGAGCTGATGGTTATGTCTGATGCCTCTTATTCATGGATTTCGTTCTTTGTTTGTGTTGGTTGTTTCCCTTTTGATAAATGAACTGTTTAGTTTATAAAGATGATGGTTTTAATGTTATTTGCTGAAAATGCAAAGGATTGCTCTCCACTTATCACTTATCCATGACATGTAATTCCATTTTGTTATAAATCTAATGTGGATGGAGTAATGAATTATTTTATAATTTGTTCTTGTAGTTGTTTAATGTTTACTAATAGATTTTGTAGAACTTTAGTGACTTGAGTTGTTTACTATTTGAGGGTTATAGTTTAATATGTTGGTATTACTTATTTTGTTTTGAGTGAGGTAATATTTTGAATTTTAATTGCTTGGATGTGTTATTTGACTTAATATACATACAATGTTTAATGATTCAAGATGGCTTTGATGTTATATTTCATTTACTACTTGAGATTGTGATTGTAACCTCCAATCTGAGTTTGATGCTCACATATTCTATTGCTCTTAGTAATTTTTTGATAGTTGAGCCTTTATTTTCTTTTGAATTTTACTTTCATTTGTTAATCTCTCTTTGTTAATCTCTACTTGTAATCATAATAAAATATGTCATCCAATTGTGAAAGAACATTTGTAGAGAATAATCATAAACAATTTAATATTTCAAGCCATTAATCAGAAACTATGAGCATTGAGCACAGCCTCACAGGTAAACTTCAGGTCAAATTTTTTTCTTAAAAGTTCTTATATTTATGTATTTGTTATATTTGTTGCTTTCCACATCTTTTAGATGATTAGATCTTTAAATCTTTTAATGTTATTTCTTATCAAAGTTTAATAACCACTTATATCGTGTTTTAGATTATCATTTTAAAAAGAAATATGGTTAAAATGGAACTCTTTCACTGAATGCGGGCAATCTTGATCATGCTTCCTTTTGTAAATGTGGAAGAGAATTAGAGAAATTGAAAATGTTTATGAATGTTTTATGTTTATGAATGTTCATGAATGTTTATTATATATGTAATTATAATCCTTTTAAATGTGGAATGTTTATGAATGTTTGTAATATACTAATATTGCAACTGAAAATTTTCTTTTTTTAGCATATAAATTTTATTGGTTTAATGGCAAATGTGTTATGCTATTAAAATGGTGTGAAAGAAAAAGATATTTGAAGAAATAATTTCTTTAAGAAATATATTTTATCACATTACATGTGTGTGAGAGTTAATTAGTGCTTTAAGTAATAAATTTAATATTTATTTTTTTTATTAAATACAAAGTGACAAAGTCTTTCAAATCAATTCAAAAATAAACCTTTTAAAAAAAAAATATGAGTATATCTATTTCAAAAAAATATAAATCATAAAGAATTCTGAAATATATCATTTTAATTAAATAACATTTTCTTTATTTTAATTATTTTCGGTTTTAAAAAACAATCAAAATCCAAACTTTTTTTGGATTGATTGGTGATTATATTAAATCTTATAATGGATAGGATTTTTGGATTATAATTTCAAACCAACGGATTAGCAAATTAAAAATTGATCCCCAATCACCTAATGCACACCCTACTGAATCCATTGAGGTAGCGCCTAATGGAGACGAAGCTCTGTTGAAAGTTTCAAGTCTTGCAGTTGAGTAGATCTTTCCATGGACCAAGCTCACCTTCAAATCCTTGCGTCCTTGATCGAAGTCCCACTTCCCTTGCCTTAAGAACTTGGATGAAGCTTTAGGCAAGTTTAATTGAGTCCTCTGATGAAGCTTGTAAGAGGAATTGGCTTGATTTGAAGTATTGAGTTAGATGGATATTTGGTGGAGCTCCCCTGTTTTTGATTTGAAGAAACTGAAAATGGAGAAATGGAAATGGGCTGAGGAAGTTTGGAGAAACCTTGGGGTGCTTGCTTTGAGTTCCCTAAGCTCAATCGAGTGTGTGTGATGTTGAATGAAGTGGAATTAGGGGGAGTATATCTCCCCCTAGGTGAATCGGACGACCATGGAGCTTTTTGATCTAATACACCTTATTTAATGGGTTAGTTAGGCTGTTAGGAGTGGCATGACATTCGGTTTTAGGTGTGGAGTGGAGTAGTGATGCTTACAAGTGCTTGAAATAAGTGGAGGAAGGATTCTCATGTGCTCATGTCCATGGGGGTTGTCGGGTTTAGCCTTAGGTTGGGTTGGGCTGACCCAAACCCATCGGGTCATGTGCACCATGTCCATTAGTGATTATTTGGTCCATTATGAGAATGCCAAGTGTCCATGAAAAGGAATTGACCAAATTCCAAGTGGTTTTGATTTTAGGTTACCCTGTGGCCTAGGGGTAAAATGGTTATTTGGCTTGTATTTCAGTTTGAATATGTTTGGTATGATTGAAAAATGGGTTGGGCCAAGTTTCATTAAATTTGGAGTTGATTTGATATGATTTGACTCATGTTGATCATTTAGGTCAAAATGGGCTAACTTGAGTTATGTTGACCAATTGGTCAAATTGGGTCAAACCAAGGGTTGGGTCAAGTTCATATGACCATTTGAAATTTTTTGGCATCTTTGGTTTGGTTCAATTTGGTTTAGATTTGGTTTTGGTTCATTTGATTTCATTTAGGTCAAATGGGCCAAGTTGATCAATTTGACTCATTTGACATATTTGGGTTAGGTCATGGATTGGTTTAGGTTTAGTTGGTCATTTGAAATATATTGGTATCTTTGTTTCCAATCAATTTGGTTTATATTCGGATTTGGCATAATTTGACCTTTTAAGTCAAGTTGGGTTCAAGGTCAATTGGGCTAGGTTGGGTCTAGTTGACCAATTGAGGTTTTGGTCAAGTTCAACATTCATTTTAGAATGAATTTGACCCATTAGTTTCAATTGATTTGGCTTAGATCAAGTTTTAACATATTTAATTTTTTAAGTCAAACTGGGTCAACTTGGGTCAAGTGACCAATTGAACTAGGTTAGGCTCAAATGATGACTTGATTAAGTTCAAACATTGATCATGAATAATTTTTGGTCAATGGTTTCAATTAATTTGGCCTATGGTGGATTTTGGCTAGTTTAGGTTTCATTTTAGCTAAGTGTTGACTTGGTCAACCCTTAGGTTTGACTTGGTTTGACCCAATTTGAGTGATTGATCATCTTATAATAGTTGTTGCTCACAAAGTGAGGCTTAGTTGAGCTTAGTTCAATCCAATTTGGGCAGGATTAAAATTTAGCTCAAAATGAGTATTTTACGTCACTTTGGGTCAAGTGAGCCTAAGTAGGTCAAATGACTTGGTCAAAGTTTGATTTTAGATTGATTGAACTCACATATGACGTTATGATTGAAATATAAATCCATTTGTAAGAGATTTAAAGTTAAATGAGTTTTAATTCATTTGACAATTTCAAGTTCAAATGGTGAACATGAGTTTGACGTGGGTTTGATTTTTAATTATAGTTTTGGTCTAGTGATTGAAGTTCATATTTATATTTGGATTCATAATTGAATGATTGATTGAATCATGAAGAAAAATCAAGGGTTTGGCTTGATTTGAAATTGATTTGACTAAGTTCAAGAATTTTACTTGAAAGGCTTAGGTTGAATTTTGGTTGAATTTGGAATTTAATTTTTTTGATTTGGTTTTGGATATTTGATTGAAGTTTGTGTTTATATTTGGATTCATGATTAGGATTGATTGAATCATAAAGAAAAATCAAGAGTTTGGTTTGATTTGAATTTGATTTGGCTAAGTTCAAGAATTTGACATGAAAAGCTTAGGTTGGATTTTGATTGAATTGGGTTTGGATTTTGGAGTTAGTTTTGATTGTTTTGATTTATATTTCATTTATATATGTGAATATAAATGATAATGTAAATGGGTTGTGAGAAAATTTTTTTGAATTTGGTTTGAGTTAAGTCCATAAGGTGGAATCAAAGGGACTTATAAAAGATTTTTGTTTTGAATTTTGAATTTATTTTTTATATTTGAATTTTTATTTCATTTATATGTGTGAATATAAATGAGAGCAAAAGTTGATTATGAGAAAATCCTTTGAATTTGAACTGATTTAGATTTGATTTAAGCTAAATCCATGAGAGGGAATCAAAAGACTTAGGAAATATTTTTAGAATTTGGATTTCAATCATAAGCTTCAATCATTTAGAATTGATTCATGATTTGAGAAAATCCATTGAATTGGTTCAAGGTTTGAGTTAGAGTTGGAGTTGATTTAAGTTTTGATGTTGATTTGATTTAGAATTTGGAGTTGGTTTAGACATGATTTGGAATTTGACTTGAAAGAAGAAAGTCAGAAATTTGGGGGGTAGGCAGACTTTCCTAACACTCCTAAGGCATGGCCTATTTCTATGGCTAACTTTTCTAAATCTCTAGGATTAGGTTAAGTGTCCATCTAATCACTAGATGTGTCTTAAGACTAAAGAGCTCTTAAAGTCTAAGAGAAGTCATATGTCTAAGATGGAGGGGTTGAGAGTTCATTCTAAAAATGAGGTCAACAAATGACAAGTATTCAAAGGGTGCTAAACATATGGAATTGAAATACTTTATTGTTAAAGAAAAGTTCAAAAATAGAGTGTCATTTGATCACATTAGCACAAATCTTATGATTGCTGGTCCTTTAACTAAAGGATTGTAGCCTAAACTATTTAATGAACATATTGAAAAGATGGACATTATTGAAAAGCAGTATTGAATTTATTATGCTCTTTATGTATTTGACTCTCTTAGTTCTTTATTGAACTGTTTATGATATATTATCGTATCTTATTTCATTATATTTGAATGTATATATATGAAAGAATTATGTAAATGTTAACAAGATTTGTCTTTTATAAAGTCATTAATGTTGGACCATTATGATTAGCTCTCATTATAGATCATATTAAGTGTAAAATTAATATTGTGATAAATGGAAGGAAATATGTCGCATTAATGATGTATAACCGCCATGATCCCTATTAATTTTGTACTTAATAATGAATTATGATTTGATTAAATTAGGAAAAATATTTGACATGTAATACGCATTATGTTTATGTATATAATTATTAAATTATTAAATTTAATAATATTATATGAGTAAAGTGGGAGAATGTAAGAATTATGTAATTAATTCTTAAGTGTGGCCCACATTAATTATTATTAAGTTTATTATTTAATAATTAATTATATACTTAAATCTCATTGGTCAAGAGAGAGTTTGATCATTCGTTTATGGACCATTTGATCAAACAAAGTATCTCTTCATAGAGAAACTGGTCTTCTTCCTACCCTTTAATGTGTAAGTGTCTTTCCATTAAAATGATTACATGAAGAACATTTAGGTGAAGGAAAAGAAACCACAATTTCATAAATTTAAAAGAACTCATGACAAAATCAAAGTATGTGATTTATTTATTAAGTGAAGTTTTGTGAAAGTCACTTTGTTCAAGATTTTGGGTTTATGAGTTTATTTAATTATGTTGTTTGTATGATTAAGAAAAAGAAATTTTAAAGAACACAAAAAAATTTCTTACATTATCCACCATCACTAAGGGCCTCTTTGTATGGCTTCTACTTTAAAATTTTTATTTTAAAATTATTTTTAAAAAATTGTTTTTAAATGTAATATAAAAACTAAGTTTAAATCAAATAAATTTCAAAATCCATTAATAATATTTTAAAAAAAATACAAACAATCGAATAAAAATACCTAATTCCTCGTGACCTATCTTCATCGACCTCCATCACTTATGCCGATAAGTTATAAGATGTAATTAAATTTAAGAAAGAAAGCTTCATTGCCTTAGCTCAAACATTCAATTTGGCTTTTTACAAACTATGACTCTATGAGGTTCCAAAATATTGTTTTATTAAGCTCTCATGTTGCTTCAATCCACAATTTAACATATTATACTCCATATATTTTATACATGCAATTAAAAACAAAAATCTTGTTATTCCTATATGAGATGACTACTCTTTAAATTCATAAAATTATAACCTAGATTAGATGTTATTAAATTTGCCGAAAATATATCGTGATAAACGAGTTCAAGTTATTCATCAATATAAAATGATATTGTATAAATCTATCATTCATATAGCATATGTAGGATAATTAACCAAATTATATGTCTCTAAAATTATTCAAATGATGATTTTGACTATTTTCCAATGAACATATGAAGAACATTCATCAAATTAACTTAAAGTATTAATTATTGACTTTGAGGAGACTATTAAGAGAAAACTCATTATTAAATGAAAATTATGATAGTAACTCTCATTATTAGTATAGTTATTAGTTATCATGTCAAAATTTTGAAGTTGTTTATTGAATGTTTCTTTAATGATTGTGTTAGAAAGTTGATCATTTATAATCATTAATGAGCTTCTAAATATAATTATTAATATATTAATTATGTTATAGCTTCTTGTTCTATGGTAACATAAAAGGTGCACTCTATGATGCACAAAAATTTTTTTTATGTTAATGCTATTAAATTAATTTTTTTTAAATCTCAAAAACTCATTAGGCCATAAAGAGGTAGCTTAATAAAAATATATAATTTAGGCTATTGCAATGCATTTTATACCATTCCTTAATTTATTACTAGCTTATGAAATTTAAATGCTATGAACTCCCTTTTGTGTTGTATTTTGAGAATAACTTTGCATTAATTGATAATATTAGATATCGTCTTCTTCAACTACTAGTACACATTGAAAAAGAAAATATGTTCAACACATACAATCAAATCCATTAACTCGACCAAATTTAACAACACTCATAAGTAAGATAAGTACACTAAGGGGCTATTTTGTTAGAATACAAAGTAAGGTAAAGTAAATGCAGGGGTTTTGAAAATTTTGGTGTTTGGTTGGAATACAAAATAAAGTAAAAGTCAAGTAAATGCATTTTGAATTCACTCCTTAGTTATAGGGTTATTGTTCAGATTTGAATGATAAAAGAATGCAGTTTAATTAACAGAATGATTACTTTATAGTTGTTTGGTTGAGATTTTATAAATTCATGACTTTGCATTTTTTGTTTTGACAAAAATGTAAAGTAAATCATTGACGTCTACGCATGGGGTCGATGGCGGACACGGCAGACGGCCACCCATGGCTGGCGGCGTACGGCCACGGGACGCCAATCGACGGCTACGGCACGGCGACGAC
Source organism: Cymbidium sinense (assembly GCA_021442155.1). Classification (NCBI taxonomy): domain Eukaryota; kingdom Viridiplantae; phylum Streptophyta; class Magnoliopsida; order Asparagales; family Orchidaceae; genus Cymbidium; species Cymbidium sinense. Next base: position 22,801,691 of record CM038215.1, read on the forward strand.
GATGGGCGACGGCGCGCGGCGGCAATGGCGGTGGAATACGGCCAAGATAACTTTTATTATTCAGATGGAATTCGCCATTACGACCCAAATACACTCAAATTGTTCTAACACAGATTTTAAATGACTCAAAAATTATTAATCAGATTTACTTTACTTCCATCCAAACAACAAAAAATGTAAAAGCATAAACTAATTACAGATTCACTTTACAAAGAAACCAAACCTATATTTTATAGATGAATTCCCCCGCCACATCGCCTCACTTCACATCACGCCGCTACCGCCACAAACTACCCCGCATCAAAACCTTCAAAATACTTTACATTACATTTTTTTTACCAAAAAAAATAAAAAATAAACTCATAGATTTGTAAAACTCTCAACCAAACAATCAGAATTAATTCTTTACATGATTCTTTTTCACCAACCAAACAAGTCTCTAAGTGATACTTGATCATTGAAGTCGATCTAATAAGATAGATACACTGGTGATTTAACAATCACAAATATATAAATCCTAGTGAAATTAAATATTAGAAAATTATTTATCGATTAGTGAAGCAATCTTAAAATCGCCATCAATGCATGTGCCATACACTTTGGTGTTATTATAAATATTGTCAAGATTTGAATAATGATAGAAGAATATATGATTATCATATGCAATTTCTCCAAGTAATATATTTCCTTACACTTGAGTTCTTCTTTAATTTATGAAAACTAATATATGAGTTTGTTATTGAGATTTTTCATATCTTTCATTGTAATAATAACTTAAATTAGACCATTCTTATAAAATTGTCTATTGATTTTCATTTCATGTGGTGAATTTATATTATTTCTTTACATACATATATATTATAAATATATAAATGTAAGGATTTAAGTATTTAATATTTAAATATAATTGAATTAATTAGTATTATGTTTATTTGGAACAACGATAGGGATATGAAAAAAAATAATGATGAAGCTGCTACACAGGAAAAAACTATTTTTATCCATCTATGAAAATCCAAACGACGCTAAAGCTAGAGACCACTTCCGGCGCTTGCCTCGCACCGCCGTCTTCCCTCAAGCACCGGGTCCGGTTATCCTCATCGCACCTCTCCATCCGCCGCAGGGTCTCGGCCTCTCCTCCTGCTCCTCCTCGGATTCTCTTAGCCGTCAACCAGTCGCAGCCTTCGGCAACTGAGCCGACGATCGACGACGAGCGGCGGCACAGGACCTTCCTCGTGGATGCCTTCCATCAGAAGCGCAGCCTCAAGGCATTGCTCGACGAGCTCTCCAGGAGTGGTTCTTGCCCGCTCCGCATACTCGCAAGAGATGGGGATTGGCCCTTTGAAAAACTCCGGGCAGTCATCGCCTTCCTCGCCAGCGCAGGGCGGGCCACCGCGGCCCTTGAGGTTTTTTTAATATATATATATATATATATTTGTTTTGTTTGTTTGTTTGTTTTTTTTTTTTTTGTTGCTATTTTGCTACTCTGTAGGTCAATGCTAAGATAGCAAATTCGAGGGAAATTAAGATGAGAGGACAAACATAACATAAATTCATGTGGTTTGGTGAGATACAGACAGTGATACACATAAGTCCAAGGTTTCACTTCGAGTTCAAATATTTAATTAAAATTTGAAAAGGAGTGCATCGAGTATTTATGTTATTCGAAGTAGAACATATGATTAAAGTTATCACCTATGCCAATAATTTAGAGGATAAGGAGACTACTTCTTTTAAAGATAGAGAGCTCAAAGTGAAGAAGAATACATTGTTGATGCTGCTATTGCTCTGTTTCATTATCTGCTGAGAGTATCTCTACTGCGGCTGAATGCTTTTTCTTTAAACGGAAACGAAACCAGTAATAGCACCACTTTATTTTTAAAGAAGCAGAAAATCTCTTCTATGCAAGTATCCTTCCCCACTTTGTTATCTTAGTTAACAAACCTCTCTCCTCTCTCTCTATCTTCCCTTCTTCTCTCCATTTGCTTGTAGTTGTGGAATGTCAAATCCTTTTTTTAAAGATTTATTTATAGTGGCACAACAAATGAGTTTGGAGACAGAATTTATTACAAGCCCATAAGATATTATAAGATATTCTAAAGCCAATAAAAGAATTTCAACATCTTTATGAGCACATGCTTTCTTATCATCTTATCACTAATGAGATACACATCGGTCACTAAGGTTAGTGGATCCACAAAGAACATTATCTCGATGATAGAGATTTACATTGAGATTGATTGTGCTGGAGACTGGCATAAACTCGTGGAGCTCCAAAGCTTCATAAACAACTATGCTTCTTATTTGTCCTCCCTTGAATTTGAGAAGAATTGACTCTTACGCACATAAAGTTCTTAAAGGGGGACTCCATAAAGAATTTAGAGACAACCTCTTGGGTTGATGAATTGGAGAGGGAATATCATGTCTATCTTGCGGTCAAGAAGAAGTTTGCCTCTTTAGCTTCAATGAGCAGGCTCATAAGCTTTGAGAAATGTCACTTGGCTTTATCGATTAACTAGTTTTTCTTCTATCCATGGGGTATATAGAAGTGTAATTTGGCCCTAATTAGCAGTCGACTTCTTCCTCTTGAGATTATTACCACATAGTATTGGAAAAAATTGACGGTGAGGGGGAATAGATTTGTATACTTTTTCGAGACACCCTTCTTATATTATATTTTTCTCTTTTCATATATGTTTTTACCTCTGACATTTTTTGATTGTCAGATCTTGGTAGCCTCATTAGGATTTTATAAGTTAGAAAAATATTTAGGATTTAAGAGTTACTCATATTACTAATTTCCCTTGTTTAAAAAGTCAAGACCTTCATTAGCAGTCGTCCTGGTAGTTTTTTATGTAAACATTTTTCTTGTAGCTTTGAAAATCAGAAAACATAGATTGAAACTAAGTGTAAGAAGATTGGCCTTTGGGTTTTGGTTTCTTATAATAGAGAGAAACCAGGAAGTAGTAACACTCACAATGTGCAGCAACAATATTGCTATATCATCCCTCTTGTACATGTCTATATGGTATGCAGAGGAGATATTCTGGAATAGTCTTGTAACGAAATTCTGGTATTGGTGTATGGCAATGGAGAGTGGAGCAAAACATTAGCATTTGAAATCTACTAAGCATGTGGGTGTGTTATTACTGGCCCTCAAGTTGATCAATTCGAGACAAATAGTCAGCTTGTCTCTGGGATGAACATATCGAGGTTTAAATAATGACTTGGTGAGGACGTCAGCCAGACGGTTAGTTGAGCTAATGTGAAGGATCTGAACCTTGCAAAAAAGAATGTATTGCCAAATAAAATGATAGTCGATTTCTACGTGCTTTGTTTGAGCGTGAACTATAGGATTTTTGGCTATTGAGATGGCAGAGAGGTTATCGCAATAAAGATTTGTAGGGGTATGAACAACAACAACAACAACAACAACCCTTAATCCCACTAGGTGGGGTCGGCTACATGAATCCTTCATCTCCATTGTGTCCTATTATGTCAAATTCTCATTTAATTCAAGTATACTAAGATCATTTTTATACATCTTAACCAAGTCTTTTAGGTTTCTCCTCTACCTTTCTTAATATAAAGGTAAATCTAATGCATCTACTCTCCTGTCGGGTCATGGACATCTGGACGGCCGACGCTTTATGTGGCCAAACCATCTAAAACTTTCCACTATCTTATCTCCAATTTAACTCCAACTTTTTTCCTAACATATCATTTTGCATTATATCTCTAAGGGTAAAGCAACTTATCCACACAGCATCCATAAATGCTACGTAAGCTTAACTTAGATACTTATGTTTATCTTTTGTTGGCCAATATTACTTGTACCAGTCATTGCAGTCTTACCACCGTCTTATAAAATTTTTCCTTAGAATTTAAATTCGGGACTTTTCTCATCACATAATAGGTAGGATGCACTCCACTTCAACCACACCAACTTGAATTCTACTAATAACATCTTCATCCCCATTTCACCATCATTTTTTGAACAATAAAGCTTCAAATATCTGAATTGCTGCTCTTTATTAATGACTTGATCCACAGAGTCCAACAGTATTCTAAACTTCTACAACTAAAATTCACTCATATATTCGCTTTAGATCTGGCTTAAAACGAAAACCTTTAGAATCTAAGTTGACCTCCATAATTCAAGTTTTATGTTGGACTCCTCTCACAGTCTTATCAACAAAAGAATGTCATCGACAAAAGCATACACCAGGGTACATCTTCTTGTAAATGCCTGCCTGTAAGAACATCCATAACTAAAGTAAAAGATAAGGGCTTAATGTTGATCCTTGATGTAATCCAATTTGAAATAGGAAAATATTTTGTCAATCCTCCTTGTGTTTGGACACAAGTAGCACTCTAGTATACTCTTTAATGAACTTGAATATAACCTTATATTACTTACGTTACAGAACTACCAAAGAGCGTCTCTTAAGAACTTTTCGTAAAACTTTCTCATCGATAAATATCATTGTAGATCCTTCTTATTTTCTTTATACTTCTCCATCAAACCTCTTAACAAATGTATAGCAGCAGTAGATTTACGGCATGAAACCAAGTGATTGTGAGAAACTTCGTATAACATGTCATGCTTTCGATTACTCTCTCATAATTTTAATGTATATGAGACATTAACTTAATTCTATAATTTGCACACTCTTGTGCATCACCTTTATTCTTAAATATAGGAGCAAAACTCTTTCTCCAGCTCACGTCTTTTAGTCTTTAAAATAAACATTAAAAAGATTTGTAAGCGAAAATTCCATAATCTCTAAACATTTCCACACTTCTATTGGAATATTATCCAGGTCCTCTTGCTTTTCCACATTTCATTTTCTTTAAAGCTTACTAACTCCATATTCTTATCTGACGATAAAATGAAATTCTTTATTTTTGTTTAGATTATTAAGGTTCTTCGATCGTCTTTCGGATCCTTGAAAAGTTTATTAAAATCCTCATACTTTATTTTGATATCTTTTTAAGAAAATCTTTTATTATTTCGTAATACCTCATGAATATTATGTTTTTTCTCTATCTCTTTGGTTGACTTAAGCTTATCATCGTCTTTCAGCTAACATCTGTCATTATCATTAAAATTTTTTGCAAATCATATTCTTTCTTAGAATCTCTACGGTAGTTTATATCTTTCCGATTTTCAGTCTTTCATCTAATAAGTTTTATAACAAATCTTCTTATTTCTTTATCTTTTATTCTTGGCCGACTTGCATATTATTAAAGAAACTTTTTTGATTTTGAAGAGTCTTTCCTCTTAATTTCACGATATTTTTCACATGCGTTATTCCTTATGAACATCGAACTCTAATTTGTAGCAGCATTAAAATATTTTTATTTGTGTTCTTTTAAGTGTCTCATTTAATCCAGGACGATAATTTTGTTTATTTTTTCTTATAACCTTTTCGTGTTAAAATCTAAGCAATAGTCGATGTTGGGTCTTAAAATTTCACTTGAAATGGCCTTCTAATCTTTTATCTAGCGATCATTTTTTATCGAAAATAATCGATCAATCTGTTTTCTTAGATCCGTTTTTATAAGTAATAATATGTTGTCTCTTCTTAAATAAAGTATATTTATAAAATCGTAAAGGTAAGTAATCCAATATAGTCTCTGCCTTTTCATTAGTTCTAATCAACGAATACTTTTAAAATCTTGTCTCTTACTGTATTTAAATCTCGATAAATACTTTTTCTTGAGGTATCGCTTTTGTATTAATCCCAATTCGTTCCAAATTTTTCTTGAGAACTCCAATCCTACTGGGGAGCGTAACCTTATAATTGATAATCTTAGTATCAATGATAATCTTTAAAATTTATAATTATCTTTATTATTATCTTATCGTTATCATTTTTATCATAATCAGCCTTTCTGTTGGTTTTAGTTCGACTTTTCTGAATCAAAGTTTAAAACCTAAGTATCAATCTTGGCCTACTCAACCTATTTAGTTTTGAACATAAAATATTTATCTTTTCCTGAATATGTGTATTAATTCCATTAATTTTCAGAGTCTATATTCCAGATCCTAACCTAATTCTGGTTTCCGCTTCTTTGCGCGTCAATCCATAATGTGGGAACCGCTTATTTAACTCTGCGCCCGGCCGATCGTTCAGCTTACATTTTTATTTGTATTGCCATCTGACCGCATAATTCGGGGCCGCTTAATCAATGATTTAAAGGATGTCGTGATTATTTTTTTTTTTGTCAACTACAACGCAGCTACTTTTGCATCCAGACTTGGGACCGGCAATGGTAGTGTTTTGTTTGAGCGTGAACTATAGGATTTTTGGCTATTGAGATGGCAGAGAGGTTGTCGCAATAAATATTTGTAGGGGTAGGGACAACAAGCTGAAAATCTTGCAGTAAGCGGCGGTGCCAAATAATGTCTTTAGCGGCTTAGGCAAGAGCTTGATATTCCGCCTCCGTGGAGGAGCGGGCAATAGTGGGTTGCTTTTTCACTGTCCAAGAAATTAATGTATTCCCAAGATAAGTACAGAAGCCATAAATGGATTTGTGATCGAGTGAGTCACTGGCCCAACCAACATCTGCGTAGCTATGTAAATGTAATGATCCTTTGGTGATGAGAATGCCATAATTTATGGCGCCCTTTAAGTAACTGAGGAAATGTTGAAGTTATAGATAATGATAGTCTAGGGGTTCATGCATGTGTTGGCACTTTCTATTCACGGCGAAAGCGAAGTCTAGTTTGGTGATAGTTAGATATTGTAAGGATCAGACGAAGTGTTGATAGTTGTGAGGATTGAAGAATAATGAATGAATTGATGCGAGGTTGTGCTGTTGGAGGAGAAAGGAGTGGGGCTGGGGCGGCAGTCCTACATTCCTGCTTTGTTGAGAATTTTTTTGACCATAGTGGAATTGAGTTAGAAAAAATTCATGAGCTCCTCTAGAGACTTGAATTCTAAGGAAAATGGATATGGATCCTAGGTTTTTGATGCTAAAGCAAGCTTGGAGTTTGTGGAGGATTGTGGCAATGACTGTGGTATTATTGCTAATTTTGTTGGCATATATGATTAAGTAGATCAGAATACTGTTGTGATTGTAGATGAGGAATGGAGGATCGGTTTAACTGAATGTGATGTTGATAGTGAGTGTGTGGTCGATGAAGGGGTAGAACCATTGACAAGGTGCTGTTTAAGACTGTATATAACTTTATTGAGGAGACAAACGGATGTTGACTATCAATGAAACTAGGGGGTTGTTTCATTTAAACAGTTTCGTTGAGATTTCGATGGAGGAAAGCATTAGACACATAGTTGAGTGATATTTTCAATTGAAGTGAAGAGAGATAGTGAGGAGAATACGAATGGTAGGCATCTTATTGACAGGACTAAAACTTTTCATGTAGTCAATGCCGTATTGTTAGATATATCCTTGAACAACGAGATAAGTATTATGTTTGACAATAGATTCATTGACATGTAGTTTGGTCTTATAGGTTCAATGATAGCCTAGAAATGGCTGATCGGATGGGGGAGGGACAAGTGTCCTTGTGGATTTCTGTTGAAAAGCATTGAACTCGTTTAACATTGCTTGCTGCCAATGAGAAGGTTTGTGAGCAGTGCTATAAGAAATGGTAGTAGATAGAGTAAGAAGTAGATGTTGAAGGGAGAAAATGGTTTTGGTTTGAGTGAGTCTGCTTGGAATCAAGTAATCATGTGAGTGCTTGTTGGAGAGGAAGGTGGAGTATTGATGGATGGAGATTTAGGGGATTATTGTTGAGTGGTGGTAGGGTGAGGAGAAGAGGAGGAAGATGGGTGGGTTGAGTTAGTTAGATGTGGTTGAGGTAGTAGAGTGTGGTTGATAAGAAAAAATGTCTTCATTAAAGGTTACATTGCAGGAGAGGAATATGCATCTGTGATAGGGTTATCCTTTTTTGGCATCTGAATAACCAATAAAGACACATTGATTGGTTTTTGGAGTAAGTTTGTGCGAAAAAGGGGTGGGAGCTAGGGGTAGCATGAACAAATGCACGAAGATGATTGTAAGCTGGTTGTTTATGGAATAGGAGCTGAAACGGAGTTGTGTTTACAATGGGAGAGAGGCATTCTGTTTATAAGATATATGACTGTTTGAGCTGTATCAAACTAGAGAGAGTAAGGGAGGTGAGCCTTGATTAAGAGAGTTCAAGTGGTGTCCATGATGTGTTGGTGTTTGTGTTTAGCAATGCCATTTTGGGCAGCGATGTAAGGGCAGACAATTTGATGTATAATGGTAGCGGTGGTTAGGAAATTTTGGAGTGTTATGGTTGAGATATTTTCCACCTCCGTTGGTTCGATGACATTTGATTTTGGTTTGAAATCGTGTTTCAATTCTTTATTTGAGTGTGATGAAGTGTTGTGTTACTTCTGATTTGTTAAACATAAGAAATATCCAAGTATACCAAGAATGGTCATCAATAAAACTTACATAATATTTATAACTTTTAGTAAACAAAATTGTGGAAGGTCCCCATGCATCAGAATGGAATAATTAATGGTTCTCAAGTAGAGCTGGATGATGGAAAGGCAATTGATGAGCCTTTGCCATGGTACATGGTTTACAAAAAAGAAAAGTAGTTGGAATACAAAGATGTTTATTTACTTTAGATATTACAGTAGTTGTAGAAGGACGAGGATGTTTGAGTTATTTATGCCATGTATTTGCAGTGGTGCGAGTGGTGACCAGGGCTGGGGAAGATGTGGCCGTTGCTTTAGGAAGAGGATGCAGTCCATTTTGACACGGACCTTGGAGAAGAGTTTGATTTGGAAACCAAAAGCATCAATGGAAATAGAGCAGTTGTTATTATCGATGAGATTATGAATAAAAATAAGATTATGGGAGATATTAGGAACATGGAGAAGCTATAAGAGATGGAGTTTACCAGTAGGGGTGGAGAGAATTTCTTTACTCGAACGTGTAATGGGGAGGAGATTATGGGAGATATTAGGAACATGGAGAAGCTATAAGAGATGGAGTTTACGAGTAGGGGTGGAGAGAATTTCTTTACTCGAACGTGTAATGGGGAGGGTTGATCCGTTACCAACTAGGATGCTGTCAGTGCCCGTATATGGTTTCAGTTGTTGAATTTGATCTATCTCTGAGGTGAGGTGAGCTGTGGAACTTGAGTCTAGATACCATTTTGGTGTGTCTTGCTGGGATGTAGTGATTAGAACTTTGGAGATGTTTGGAGGAGTGACTAAATTGTTCATTCTGAACCACCAATAATATGTTGAATGTCCTTGTTTTCCATAGATTTGGCATATAATGTTTGAAGTGGATTGTTTACTGTTTTTTACTGCTTTGTACGTGAGCTATATGAAGAGCAGTGAAAGAGTCATTTGATGATATCTTTGTAATGTCTGTAGCAAGATGATATCTTTGCTATAAAGGAGGGAATAAAAATCATCTAGGCTGATGGGCGTGAAGGTAGTTCTTATTGATGTTTTGAATGGTTGATAGGATGTGGGTAGTCAGTTTAGAATGTAAAGAATAACATCTTCAGTACGAGGGAAGCTTTGACTGCAGTTATGTTATCCACTGATTTTTTCACTTCAGCTAAGTATTGTTGCATTGTTTTGTTTCCCATTGTGATGTGATGAAGTTCATTCTTCAATCGAATGATGCTGGATTTGTTGGATGATTGTAATCTTTTATTAATGGTGACCTAAATTTCTAAACATATAGAAAGGTTCAGAATAAGGAACAGAGATGTGGTTAGGGTAGAGTAGATGGCGGGATGGCGGCTGCAAGGTTCTGATTGATGAGCTTCCAAGTGTTATAGGATGGATTGGGGGAGATTTGTTTGTTGGCATCGGTAAGGAATTTGTTTTGGCATGTGATGGATTCATCTAAGAAACGTTTGCAGAAAATAGTTTTAGCATATGAGATTTTCATAGAGGATAGTTGTCGTTTGAAAGAGGAATGCTAACAATAGCTTGGATGTTTGCCATGTGTAATTTGAGAGGAGGAGGAATGTCAGCTGTAGAGAGACTCTCTTGAATAGATGAGGAAGATGAACTAGCTGCAAGGTGCTTTGATACCAAGAGAAAAACTAGGAAGTAGTAACACTCATAGTGTGAAGCAATAGTATTGCTATATCATCCCGCTTGTACAAATTTTTGGTATTGGTGTACGACAATGGAGAGTGGAGCAGACCATTAGCGGTTGAAATCAACTAAGCATGTGGGTGTGCTATTAATAGTAAGTCCACCATTTTATAGTTAACTTTAGATGTGTCATTGTTAGATAGGTTCGAACAATCTTGCTCAACTTAATGGTGGCTTTCAAGCTTTATGTGAAATCGCCAACAAAGTCTATTAAAACTATGGATTTTATTATTTTCATAGGCATGGTTGGAGCTCAAATTCTCTAAGCTTGATTGACAACTTCAACAATCTCTTTGATTGCACGGGTTTTAGAAATACAACCTTCAAGGGATGGGCAGTCTTGGTCGACATTATATGAACTTGAAAATATGACTCAAGTCTTTTTTATATTTTCGATGAAATTAGAGCTAGTATGGGTGTGCATGTGGCCGGTTTGGATGAAAAATTTGCAAAATCAATTGAATTTGATTGTTCAAAATTTAAACAAAATCAATCAAACTGAATTGTATTGAATTGAATTGAAGAATAATTTTGTTCGGTTGTTTTGATTTAGTTTTGAATAAATTATAGTTAGTTATATTTAAAAATCATTTGTGTAGTATTTATATATTATACGTGAGTATTATTAAAATTACATAATTAAAAGCAATTGGTCACTTTTATATATTTATAAAAGCATGGTGAAAATCAATCATTTACTTGAATGGTGAAATGAATTTTAATTTATTATTATTATTTTTTTTTTAGTTTTATCCAAAATTATGAATCCCTAATTGATCCAACAATTTGAGAATCAAATATTTTAATAATTAAAGCAAATAATTCATAATTTCAAACCCAAACTAAATCATCCAGAAAATGATTAGGTTATGTTTTTTTTAAGTAAATAATGCATACCCTTGAGGGCTAGCTTCTCCATAAACACTAACAATTCACTTGGGTTAATTGTCCTTAGGTTGACAAGTGGACTTGTTTAAACAATGACATTTCTTGGAAATGGGCCCAAATCTACAGCTCACAAGTAGCCATATTAAGGATTTATCTTTTTATGGATTATATATTGATTGATATTTGGAGTCAATGATTAACATAGCGATCGAGCATACCTATACATATGAAACATCTAAACTATTGCTTATAATAAATCCAGCTTGTTTAGTTTGCTCATATATTTTCCTTTATCTCTTGCTTTATCATGCTTTCTATCCCTCTTTCCGGATAATAATTCAGGCATTAGTTCTAATATCTAATTAAATGTTTCTAGATGTTTGTTCATTTTTTGCACATCTATTTAGTTCTAATACCAAGTTGGTCCCTTTTTTAACATACCCTATCTTTGTAGCTTATGTAGCATGCTAACACAACAAAACTTACTTAATTTGTTCTTATTTGGTGCATTGATGCAAGATTTCATAAAATGGGGTTAAATCTTTGCCAAATAGCTGAACTCAAGCTATTAATCAATGTATATTAAGTGGTTAAGGGTTTGCAACCCAATTTGTAGAATTCCATTCCCAAACTAAAGCCTTAGAGCAATATACTTTTGAGTACATTGTCATGGATTTAATTTTTGACAAGCTATTTGTGCAGCCTTAACAACACAATCCTAATTCTAAGTATGTCTTACTCTCACACAATGAACTAGAATACAAAGGAAGAGAAGAGATGCAAGAAGACTTTGGGATGAAGGGAGAAACTTTTACTAAACTCAAAAGTTGTTACAAGATTTGAATTATTTAGTTACATAGTATGTGTAGCTTATTTATAGAATACTCTGCATTTGTAGATTCATATTATTATATTCATATGTTCTAGAAACTCAAAATATTCCATGACATGTAGACTTTTCTAATATAATGTCAAATGTTCTAGGCTTCTAGCATCTTTCGGGTAAGCCGGTCTTATGTGGGATCTTTAGAGCTTTTCATCATATTATGACTCGTTTCCAAGATAGTTTTGGTTGATCTCTTTCCAAGTTTGTCATGCCTTACCCAAGTTTTGCATGACTAACCTCCCAATATATTTGCAAGCATGGGCGGACCAATGTTATATGCTGGGTGGGCAAATGCCCACCTTGAATTTTTTTTTTTTGATATCTAGATGGCAATTTGATAATATGCTTTAAAAAAATCATAGATTGCCCACCCTCACTCCAGACTAGTTTACCCCAATTATTGCAGACAACAACGACATGTTATGACATTACCTCACTCTCCAAGTTTTCTCGGTTCTCCGGACTTTGATGATGATGATGATGACGACATGCCACCTCTCACACCTTTCTTCCATTTGGCCATAATAATTAGTCCGATGATTTCAATTTTGGTACGACACCCCTGCCAAGTGCCTACTTAGGCAATCTTTCTTAAGAATAATAATTTATTTATTATATAGTATATATTAATTAATTATTTTTATCAAAGATTAATTATTAGAAGAAATTTTTAGGAAAGATTTTTATATGGTGATTGAGGAGTAATTTTATTTTAAACTATACATTATTCATTTTGATTTTTTTTAATATTATCTTTTTTTTTATAATTAGTTTACCCACCCTCAAAAGTGAGCTTGGTTCCACCCTTGTTTGCAGGGCGTGACAACATGCTATGGAAGGACTCTCCAAATTTGTTCCATTGATATGAAAAATAATGATAATTTATTTTAACCGTTAGATTCTCTCACTATTTTACTACCATTTCATGTTTGTAATAGAGCTTGTTTGTAAATCCTTTCAATATATTTCATTTGGTATTTATTTTAACTTTTTTTTCCAGGTTTTTTATCAGTGGAAGAGCATGGAAAACTCACGAGCCAGTGTCATTAACTACTCCAAAGTCATAAGATTATTCTGTGAAAATAATCTAATAGATGAAGCAATGCTAATCTTCCAAGACATGGAGAAACATGGGATTGCCCCATCTGTGGCAATTTACAATGCTATAATTCATGGATTTGCTCGAATTAAAGAATTTGATGAATCCAAAGCTCTTCTAACAAGAATGGTGGAGGATGGCTTATCTCCAGTTCCTGAAACCTATAACGGGCTAATTCAAGCTTATGGAAGCTATGGTTTCTACGATGACATGAGCAAATGTGTGAAGATGATGGAATCAGCAGGATGCTTTCCAAACCAAGCTACTTACAACACATTGATTCAGGAGTTTTCTCGCGGCCGACTTCTCAAAAAGATGGAAAACTTTTACAGAACTCTTCTCTCTAACCGGATGAATTTGCAATCCTCCACATTAATCACCATGCTTGAGGCTTATTCAGACTTGGGAATTTTAGAAAAGATGGAGAAAGTATATTTCAAGGTTCTGAATTCAAACGCCTACATCAAGGAAGATCTTATTAGGAAAATGGCAAAAGTGTATATTGAACACTGTAGATTTGCTCGGTTAGAGGAGTTTGGATATGAAATTAGTAAAAGAACTGGTAGAACTGAACTTGTTTGGTGCATATGCTTCTTCTTTCAGCTGCTGGTCTTTTGAGTAGAAGGGGGATGAATTCTATCACACGAGAAATGGAAATAGCAGAAGTGAGACTGAGCACAACTTTCACAAATATTTTTGCATTATTCTATCTTAAGATGAAGGACTTCAAGGTTTTAAATGGAGTTTTCTCTGAAGCTATAAAACACAGAGCAGAACCTGACATGTTAACGGTTTGTATCCTCTTTGATGCTTGCTCAGTCGGGTATGATTGCACCAAGGTGTTAGAAAAATGGAAAAGATATGCTTACCTTGAAGCAGCAGTAGAAATGAGAACTGAACCTCTGGTTATATCTGCTTTTGGGAAGGGCCTTTTATGTTAAAGTGTGAGAAGCTTTACAGCTCTCTGGGGTCAAAGGCTAAGGAGAAGAAGCTTTGGAAATATACTGATCTGATTAGATTGGTTTTATGTGATTCGGATGATGGGAAAATTAGTGAATGAAAACTCTTGTATAGTTTGTTTGGGTTTTTCGAGATGGTCTCTCTCATGTAATCTGAGCTTCCTCTTGGAAGAATGGAGATATCCTCCTAGGCAGAAAGATCAAGATTGCTACGAGATGATTGAAGCAAGGTTCTTTCATCAGACAGCTTTGTCATCATCTCAGGTGAGTTGTGCTTACAGGAAAAAACCTTTTTTATGCTTTGCGTTTCCTCATGCGTTTTCTGTGTGATCAAACTGTTATTCCTTAATATGAATCTTTCTTGTAATAACTGTATAAAAAAAGTAATATGTAACCGAAGGAGAAGGTCGTTAAATGGCCTTAGTACGAACTACGATATTTGTTGAAACAGGTATTGCTACTCTTTGTAGAACTACCATTGCATTTCAATCATATTTAGAGATGACAAGGGTCGCAAGAGAGAGAGAGAGAGAGAGGGAGAGAGAATGTAAATAAAAACTAAATAATGACTTGAATAATTATATTAATCTAAGATGAGAAGAATAATAATTATTAATTAAATTAATTAATAATAATAAATCATTTAAAACCTTATGATTGTGTAATTAGAAAATTGATGTATTAAATTTAAAAGAGTAGGAAGAAAAAATTTAATATATTATGACATGTTAGAATAAAATGAAATGATTAAAAGTTTAGCTTTAACACCACAAAGAATTATAAATTGAAAATTTCAAAGATTAAGAAGGAATTATATGTTTAAATAAAAGTATATATATATATATATTATTTAATGAGAACAAAATTTAAGTATATATACATATATAATTAAATAGAGAATTAAAATGACTCATCTAAGTATATAGACATTGAGTTTTGTTAAGTAATAAATTGGGATTGAGATTTTAATAATAAATGCCTAAACTTGAGATGATGTGAATTATAAAAAGTGAGAATTTGGTAAATTTTATAGTTAGAAGTTTTATTGATATAGGTATTAAAATCAGAAGAAACGATAAAAGAATAAGAGGAAAATTAGTTTTCTTCTAAATAAGGTGGGTAATAATATTTTCTATTTTATAATAGTTATTTTCATTCTTCTAAATCAAAATACATTGATTATTCATAATGTTTTGTTTGAGAATATTCAAATTAATGTATAAATTATTATTGAAAATATTTTTATACTTCTATATGTACATTAAGAAATATTACTATTCGACATTAAGCTGTTATTGTAAAAGCTTCAAATGATTTTCTCTTAGTATATGAAATCCTCGTATTGATATGATTCGTATTTTTTTCTCTCTATAATTACAACAACAACAAACTTTTATCCACTATGTGGGGTTGGCTACAAGAATCCTTCTTCTCCATTATGTCATATTATGTGTCAAATTATCAATTAATTCAAGTATACTAAAGTCATTTTTTATACATCTTAACTAAGTCTTTTAGATTCTACTCTCTTTTAACATAAGGCAAATCTAATCTACTCTCCTTCATGGATGGTGCTTTATGTGGTCAAACCATCTAAGCGACTCTCTAATCTTATCTTTGGAGCTACTCCAACTTTTTCCCACATACTCATTTAGCATTTTATCTCTAAGAGTAAAGCCACTCATCCACTTGAGCATCCTCATCTCATCTCTTAACTTAGTTTTATGCTTCTTTTATTGGCCAACATCCCACTATAAATCATTGCAAGTGTTCTAATATAAAATTTTCTCTTAAGTTTAGATTTCTATCACACAGGATGCACTCCTCCATTTCAACCATCCAACTTGAATTCTCCTAATAATATCTCTATCTATTTCACCATCATTTTGAACAATAGAGCGTAAATATCTGAATCGCTCACTCTTTTAAATGACTTGTTCATCCAATGTCACAACACTATCACTAGAATTTCTACAACTAAAATTACACTCTATATATTCAGTTTTAGATCTACTTAAATGAAAACCTTTAGACTCTAAGGTTGACCTCCATAATTCAAGTTTCTCTTGGACTCCTTCTATAGTCTTATCAACAAGAAGAATGTCATCAACAAATTGCATACACTAAGGTACACCTTCCTGTAAATGCCTAGTAAGAACATCCATAACTAAAACAAAAAGATAAGGGCTTAAAGCTGATCCTTGATGTAATCTAACTAAAATGGGAAAATATTTTGTCAATCCTTCTTGTGTTTGGACACAAGTAACAACTCTAGTATATATATCCTTAATGACTTGAGACCAATATTAACTTCTTTTTTTTCTAGAACTCTCCAAAGAACATCTCTTGAAACTTTGTCATAATCTTTCTCTAAATCAATAAATATCACATGTAGATCTTCCTTACTTTCTCTATACTTCTCCATCAAATCTCTTTACAAATGTATAACATCCATAGTAGATCTACTTGGCATGAAACCAAACTGATTGTGAGAAACTTTTGTTTCACATTGTAATCTATACTTAATTACTCACTCCCATAATTTTAATGTATGACACATTAACTTAATTCCTATATAATTTTCACACTCTTGTGCATCACTTTTATTTTTAAATATAAGAACCACAAATTCTTTCTCCACTCATCTGACATCGTTTGTCTTTAAAATAACATTAAAAAGATTTATAAGCCAAGAAATTTTTTGATCTTCTAAACATTTTCACACTTCTATTAGAATATCATCAAGTTTTACTATTTTTTTACATTTCATTTTCTTTAAAGCTTCTCTAGCTTCAAATTTACTAATACGATGATAAAAATAAAATTCTTTATTTTTTGTTTAGGGCATTAAGATTGCTAATTAATCGTATTTTCAGATCCTTTATTGAAAAGTTTATCAAAATACCTCATCCAGTTATTTTCAATATCATTTTCTAAGAAAAATATTTTATAATTTTCATTCTTAATGCATTTCACTTGAACTAGATCTTTCTTATCTTTTGGTTATTATACATCCATCTTTTTTTCCAATTCGATATAAATCAAGAAAAATTAAATTTTTTGCATCATATTTTATTTTCTTAAAATCTCTATGAGCCACTTTATATCTTTCCCAATTTTCTGAGTTTTCACATCTAAATCAAGTTTTATAATAATACTTCGTATTACTTATCTTTTTTTTTGCACATTTTGATTCCACCACAAACTATTTTTATTAAAAGAAGTTTTTTCGTTTGATTCTCCAAACACATTTTTTGTAACTTGCTTAATTTCACTTGTTACTTTTCTCACATAGTATTAGCTTCCTTATGAACATCTCAAATTCTAAGCTCTTGTATTTGCTCTTAAAAAATATTTTTTAGTGTTCTTTTAAGATCTAATCTTGGACAATAATTTTATTTATTTTTCATCTTCCAATCTTTATATTAAAATCTAAACTAAAATAAATACGTGTAGATCGACTGCTTTTTCTTATCGTGAAAATAATCATAAGTGTTTTACTGTAGATACATTTTATAAGTAATAATACGTCATCTCTTTCTAAATAAATAAATATTAACAATTATAAAATCATATAAGCAGAAAATCTAAATGTAGTTTTACCTTCTTTATTACCAAGTTTATACATAAGCTTTAAAATCTTCTACCACTCTACCAACACATTCATTTAAATCTTCTTAATAAATATTTTTTCTTCAAGAGGTATTTTTTATATTAATCTTTCTAATTCATTCCAAAAGTTTTCTTTTGAGCTTACATCCAAACCTATGTGAGGAGCATAAATACTTATAACATTGCTAATCTTCGTATCAACAATAATCTTTAAAACTATAATTCTATCTCTAATCTTATTAATATTTATAACATTATCCTTCAAACTTTTATCTGTAATCGCACCGACACCATTTCTAATTCTACTTCTACATGAATACTAAAGTTTAAAACCTAAACTATTAATCTCCTTGGCCTTCTCCCAACCCATTTAGTTTCTTGAATATATAAAATATTTATCTTCCCATAAACCATAATATCTATTAATTCTATTAATTTACTTGTAAGAGTACCAATATTTTAAGTTTCTAATCTAATTTTAGTTTCATGGGTAACTTCTTTTGCCCATCTCATTATAATGTGAAACTTTGCTTTTATTTATCGTTGCACTTTTTTTTATTCAAGTCATACAACGTGCCGCTTCCACGGGGTGCCCTAGCATTAACACAATGTTTTAAATGATTCATGTCATGATTATTTCGATAAATTTTACGCTGGTTGTCGATTGCCTATCCCAACCCTTCACTTTTCGCATCTGGACTTAGGACTGGCAATTGTAGTGTTTTTCTCTCTATAATTAAATCCTAAATATTTTTTTTCTAATGATGAGTATAAAATATTATTAAATGTTTGATGTAAGGCATAAAAATGAAAGTGTTATAGAGTTATTGCTTATGCAAGTTAACTGATCTAGTTTAGTTTTTTTAGTACATGTGGACACAATGTACTTGCCCATGTGAATGAAAGTGAAAAATGTAACCTATCCTTCTTAGATTTGGAAAAAGTTATCTTCCTCTCGAGGGTTTGTTTGAAAAATGTTGTGTGATGGTTTACTTTTTAGTTACATTTACGGTGACTCACGTGATAAGTGTATTATAAAAAAAAAGTAAGATGAAATATGAAAAGAGCAGATGAACAATTCGTGATTCAACTCTTTTTATAAATGCATTTTTTTTTTGTTATTTTATGAAAAAGATCTGATATTGATTCATAAATAGAAACTAGCATACATATTATTTATAATTCTTGAATTGTTATAGTTTTGAAAATATAATTATCCATTGAGTTGTTTAATTTATCTTTAGCTAATGATTATTTTTCAAAAAAAACCTTCAGTACCTAAATGGATGTAAGATGAGAGTATGTGTATAGATTATAGTCTACTTCTAGTGATAGGCATTATAATTAATATTGAAAGCAATATATGTAAGAGAAAAGAAGACACATTAGTGATGTACTATCACATGAAATGTTTAGAAATAAAAAAAAAAAGATAGTTTAGTTAATTATTTCTATTACTAGAAATGTGAGTGTACTTTTGATATCTATTTGACCATTTGTTTCCATCTCAGTACTGTGAATTTCCAAGCCGGGTTGTGACATTTGTATCATAAATTTTAAGTTCATATTTTCGAGAATTTTCATGCCACTTAAAATTGTTTCACACCCTTCGTTTTGGTTATTTAGTAGTCATGTCTATGGGCCTGTTCTTGGAGAGATCTACTAATTGAGAGAAATCATCTCTATTTTGCTTTGTCACTCATTTGCCACTCTTTTTGTTTTATCCCAATTTTTTTAATATACTAATAGTTGCCTCTAGTGTCCAATCACATTCCATGTATGTATGCCTATATGCTGGTGCTGAACAATATCACTATTTAGACGTCAACTAAAAGTTTAGATCTTTTATTTTTCTTTTCATTTTAATGTTATCTGTTTTATCTTATCCACTATAATTTTCAGCTATGATGTTGCTTTCTATATTTAGTTATGAAATTAATATAAACTTAGAATTATGTACTATGTAAAAATATTAAGAAAGGATCCCTGGCATAGGTGAGATTTTCTATTTCTAGGTCTTAGAGTGTAGAAATGTGAAACACAAATATGGAAGTTGCAACCTAGATATCACATATATCTGCTGTAAAAATACAATAAGAACGTATACACTATATTTTCATCCTAAAGAAGAAATGTGACATGAAAATAGTAAATTTGTTACCTTTATAATCAAACATAGTTATTTCTGATATATATGAAAGCACTTGGGGCTGCAAATGAACCGAGCGTTCAACAAGCTACTCGTGACTCGACTCGATTAGAGCTCGTTTATGTTCGTTCATTTAACTAATCGAATGAGTTTGAACATTTTGTAAATACTCGATTCTAAATGAACAAGCTTGTTAATTGTTTATTTATGTTAGATTATCATTTAAAGCTCGAACAAGCTCGTTAAGCGAGCTTCGATTCGATTGATTAAAGGCTTTCAAAATTTTCATTCATATTTCTCAACAAGCTCGATTCGGGCTCGTTTATTTCATTAAACGAAGCTACTTGATAATAGCTCGATAAACCCAATCGAGTCAACAAAATTTTTTTAAACGAGCTCGAACTTGAACACCATCCTAAAAGCTCGAATCGAGCCAAGCTTGAGCTCAATAATGACAAACAAGCTTGAACTCGAACAAGTCTCGGCTTGTTTGCAGCCTTAAGCACTCAGTTCACCATGCACAGCATCAAGCCTTCATGACTGAATTACTGTAGAAAAGTAATATTGACCTGAATTTCTCCTAACACTGAGCCATTTGTTAGGCTCCTTATGAGAGCGTCTGTGTTAAATTAGAGAGTTTATGATGTGTTAGGTGTTTGATAGATATCATTTGTGCATCAGTAGCTCAGTTAATCAGCTTGATAGAGGGTAAAACTAATTTCTTCAGGAAACTCAACAGCTTAGCTGTTTCGCTCAAAATTGTTATCATTAACCTGCTTGCCTGCTTTGTTTAGTTTCTACTTAAAGTTGAATGAGTAATATATGACAAACTTATTTGAAATTAATCTCTAACTAATGAAAGCAATTTTATCTTGGAATGCAAATCATTATTAAACTACAGAACTAGAAGTTTTACAAGTAGGAGTTCTGAGAACTTGAACGCAGAAGAACATTCTTTCCTGAATTTGTGTGCTCTTTCTTAGTTATCAGACAGCAATGAGTCAACATAGAACATTTTGTTAGCCTCTGGCTAGAGTTAGGATTTACTTGTCACATCTTATATTATCTCTTTTGATTCAGCTAAAAAGGAGAAAATGGTGTTAGAAGTTTAAACTGTGATATTCAATGAAAACTTGCATATTGATATATGATAATTCCAAAATTTGAGTGTAAGTAGTTGACTCTGAGGAGACAAGAAGATTATACTGAGGTATCCAAAGTCCAGCAATACTGCAGCAATGGACTGAAGGTAGATTTGTTACATTTTGCATTTTGGCCCTGGTTTTTTTGTATTTTGGCACAGGGGAAAATGTTTGATTTGTGCAAGGCAAAACCAATGCATGCTTATTAAATTTGACTGTAAAATTGTGTGTTTTCTGCAAGTTAAAAAAGTTTTTACTTGTATGTTGAATTGAAAAAAAAAATTGCTTTAGAGTATTCTGATCAAAATTTTGATTTGAATGAAATATCAAAATATTTGAATTATAAGACTTTGTTGTCAAATCAATCAGACTAATTGACACATAGTTCTTGTATATTATATTTATCTCTCAAAGTAAATCTAGTAATTTTGACAATTTTTTGAGAGATTATTATATATGGAATCCGAATGTAGTGTTATTTGATAGCATATAGCGCTTATATATTCTAATATACAATTGTTGTATATTGACTGTGAAGTGTTTTGTATTGATGTAATATTAATTGCATAATAATATAGAACAAAACACAATATTTTGTAGTCAATATATATCCATTGATTGGATGTCGTCGTCTCTTATGTTATTATTAGGATGTAAAGTTATATCCGCACTCTGTAATAATTTTCCTAATTTTTTTTATATTGTCATATTAATTCCCAGTGGTGCTCCAAAACTTACAAAACCATTAAGTTGGTAAAAAAATAATTAGAGTATTGATACAAGTTTTTGTTAGGAATGCTTGATTTATGTAAAAAAATTAAGTAGAAGTAAAATATATTTAAGTTATTATAAAATAATAATTTGTATCACAAAATGACAGTCCCGTTCTTTTTTTATTTAAGACAATATTTTATATTTTTATTAAAATGTAATTTTTTTTAATTTGTTGTGCTTATGATATTTATTTTCAATATGTTTAACCAGACTAATATATATAAATATTTATAAATGTAATATTTCTTGTGCTTATAAATGATGCATTTCACTTTTAAAAAGTTAATGGTGATGATATTTTGATGTAATATTAAAAATTTAGGTTTTAGATATATAAATAAATAAGAATTGTGTGTTATATATATAAATATTTTTAAATAAAATGAAAAAATAGGAACAAATTAAATCTAAAATGAGAAATTATTAAATATTTTTATATCTCATAAAATAAAGATTTGAGGATCGATGATTTTTTTAATGCTAGGCGCTCTCTCTAAGCCCCTATTTATATGCTTGGATCAAACCATTAACACTATAATAAAACATTATATTTAAACTACTAAAAAAACTTAAGAAAGCTTAATAAATATTTATTGTATAATATTTGAGATGTGTAGCTTAAGATTGCCTGGTATATGTTAAACTCATAGAAAGTTAATTGTTGGTTTCACTCCATGGAATATTAACAAGTAGCTTTTTATATTTGAACAAGTTATCTTTATGAGTTTAGGTGAGTTGCTCGTAAGAGAATATCTAAAGAGTTGTTTGGTTGGAAAGGAAAGTAAAATATAGTAAAGTAAATGTATGAATTCCAGGTTTTTTTTTGCATTTGGTGCAATGCAAAATAAAATTTTAAAGTGATATAATGCATTTGGAATTTATCAAAATAGTAAATTTCGGTATATACGAAATTCGTCTAAATCTGGGTGAATTTTAAATACATTGGCCAATGTAAAGTGTTGCTATTGATGCATGACGCCCATCACTTCGCCGCTTAGGTCATGTTTGCCGTCGTCGTTGCCTGTCGCCGCATGACCGCCCACCACCATCTAAATCATTCAAAATACTTTACAATATATTTATTTTATCAAACAGAAAAAAATAAACTTATATATTTTTAAAATTTTCAACCAAATAATCTAAAGTAATCTAAATACATTACATTTCTTTTACATTGTTGATATATCCCTTTAAAATTTATAAATGAAGCACAAATCTTAAATTAAAGCATGTATATAATCAAATTAAACGACTCGATGAGATGAGTTCAACAATGCTAGAAGCGGGTCAGATCGAGCTCAAATGAGCTCAAATAAAGTCCAAAAATTACATATGAAAACTTTGAAATATTACTGGATGATCAAATGACTTCAAAATCTGACATGCTTATAGTCGAATCGAGCAGCTCGCCGAGACGAATCCAACGAGCCTAAGATCACTCAAATCAAAGATCGTTTGGATGGTCAAATCACCAAAATACTATCTGTGATCAAATGAATCAATATATACAGTCCAATGGAGTGTTTTGGGATTTTGGCTACAATGACCAAGATGCCTCTCTCAGAATCTTATAAATATGACATCATTCTTGTCATGAAGGGGATGAATGAGTTAAAAGCAAATTTGAGAGAAAGCTGAGAGAAAGCTAAAAGTTTGAAGTTCGTCATCACCAGTCTTGTCGTATATATACAGCCGATATACAACTATAGCTCAACTATTCGCATAGCATTTGTAACTGATTCGAATTCCCATTATCAGGATTTCACACATCCAATCTTGTAATCCCGCTATTGGGAAGACTTAAACTCTGTACTCTAAAGCAGATATATGGTGGAATATTTTTACTGGGCAATGCCCCGTGATTTTTTCCCCATATTTTTGGGGTTTTTCCATGTAAAAATTCTGGAGTTCCTTATTCTCTTTTCAACTATCTGTGTGTGTGCTGGATTTCCCAACGAAGCTAAGGCGTGAAGTTTTATTCTACCGCAATTAGTTTTCTAACATGTAACAGTTTAACACCGTCTGTGGGAAACATTCTCTTTACATCTTCACAATAGTTGACAATTTGACTTTATGTTCAGAGCAGCATTATCTATACGGTGGAGGAAATTTTACTCTGGAGGAACACATAAGAAGAATGAAGATTCATCGAACTCCAATCCTTCAGCTTTTGTTTGAAATTAGGGCAACTCTTAATTTCAAAAGATTGCCCAAATCAATATTCTGTATATCTAATTGATTATCAGTTCGAGAAGCAAGTCAATGATGTGGAGCAATTTTAATAAAAAGAAAAATAGAGAGATAGCTTTGCAAATTATGATTCTCCAATCATACTAATGGAAATTAAGACAAAGGTCAAGAAGCAACTTTGGCTACAACCTCAAACAGATATTTTGATTTACCCTCTTTCACACAGGTTAACATCATACTTTGACAAAACAACCTCGGATAAGAGATAAAATTTTGCACCTACTCCACACAGGTTAACGTCATCGAGTGAAAACTTTGACAAACAAGCTTGGATAGGTCAAAAAAATTTCGCACCTACTCCACACAGCTTAACGACATCGAGCGAAAACTCTGACAAATAACCTCGGATAGGTCAAAACTTCGCACCTACTCCATACAAGTTAACGTCATCGAGTAATACTCTAACAAATAATCTCAGAAGTATCAAAATATTTAACCTCTTCCACACAGGTTAACGTCATACTTTGACAAAACAACTTCGGATGAGAGTTAAAACTTTTGACTTCTTCCACACAGGTTAAATGTCACCGAGTAACACTCTGACAAACAACCTCGGATAGGTCATAACTTTGTACCTACTCCACAGTTAACGCCATAATACTCAGTAATAAAATAATCTAAGAATCAAAATGTTTAACCTCCACCTCGTCATACTTTGATAAAACAACCTCGGATGAGAGTTAAAACTATTGACTTCTTCCACACAGGTTAAATGTCACCGAGTAATACTCTGACAAACAACCTTGGATAGATAAAAAATCCTTTATAGATTTCACCCTTGGAAGGAACTCCCCTGAGGAAGCCTCGATGGGAAGTTAGTAGTGGACAAGGTCCTCACTAGAAAGACTCTAAAGGAACAAGTGGTTGACAGAGTCTCCACTCATCAAAAATCTTAGAAGGCAAAAGCCTCAGAAAGTACAGGTACATCAAAAACCTCAGAAGGTGAAATTCTCAAAATGTATAGGTATATCAACAACCTCAGAAGGCGAAAGCTTCAGAAGATACAGGTATATCAAAAATCTTAGAAAACAAAAGCCTCAGAAGATACAAGTATATCAAAAACCTCACAAGGGGAAAGCCTCATAAGGTATAGGTACATTAAAAATCTCAGAAGACAAAAGCCTCAGCAGGTACAAGTACATCAAAAATCTCAATAAACAAAAGTCTCGGAAGATACTACATCAAAACCTCATAGGGCAGAAGGCACATCAAAACTTTAGTAGGCAAAAGCCTCAGAAGGTACAGGTACATCAAAAACCTCAGTAGTCAAATGCCCCAGAAGGTACACATACATCACAAATCTCAAAAAGAAAAAGCTTAGAAGGCACACATGCATCACAAATCTCAAAAGACAAAAGCTTCAAAAGGTACAGGTGCCCCGACGGAGGAGGATAAGCTCGTTGCGATCTTTTATGAGGAGTAGTCACCAAATCATTTAGAAAATAAAACTTCTTCCAAAAGATTATCAAAGTCTCACTATTGATAATTGGCGTTATATCATTGGATCTCGTTGTCTCCTGATGCTTTTGCAACCCATCATCTTGTGCAAGATTTGCTTGAAATTCTTTAAACATTGGGATATATGTTGAAGGATGCTCACCCATAAAGATAATCCCCATTTTTCAAGTTTGGAAGCACATTGGAGTTTGAATTCAGGATTCGCGCCGCCTAACCAGGTGAGTTAGAAACCTAGATTAGGGAGAGCTGGAGTCTGCAAGAGGGGTCGATACTATTATACATGTCAATGGAGGCTACCAAAGAGAAGAAAGCAAAAGCACATCAGAGCCTCGTCGTATGAACTACAGGTCTTGATCGCCACCAAACTCGGTCGGTCCGACGAGGATAGTTGATGTCTCTCTCGAGGGAAAACTGGAGCCTTATTGTATGAACTACGGGCCTTGATCGCCTCCAAACCTAATCGGTCTAACGAGGATAGTTGACACCTCTCTCGAGGGGAAACCAGAGCCTCACTGTATGAACTATGGGCCTTGATCGCCTCCAAACCCGGTCTGTTCGACGAGGATAGTTGACGCATCTCTCGAGGGAAAACCGGAGCTCGACTACACGGGCCTTGATCGCCTAAACTTCGGTCGGTCAGAGGGGCGGTTCGCCTCTGGAAAATGGAGCTATGAATATGGGCCTTGATCGCCTCCAAACCCGGTTGGTTCGGACGATGATTCGAGAAAAATCGAGCTCGTTGTATGAACTACGGGCCTGATCGCCTCAAACCCCGTCGGTTGGCGAACAGTTGACACCTCTCGAGGGAAAACCGAGCGCGTCGTATGAGCTTGATCGCCTCCAAACCCGATCGGTCCGACGAGGATAGTTGGCGCTTCGAGGAAAACCGGCCTCATGAACTACGGGCTGATCGTCTCCAAACTATCGATCAAGCGAGGGCGACGCCTCTTCGAGAGAAAACTCGCCGTGAACTCGCCTTGATGCCTCAAACTTCGGCCGGCGAGATGGACACCTCTCTCGAGGAAAACCAGCCTTGTTGTATGAACTACGGTCTTGATAACCTCGGCCTGGTCACGGCGAGGGCGGTTCTCGAGGGAAAATTGGAGCCTCATGTAGACGGGCGCTTGATCGCCTCAAACCCGTCGGACGAGGGACGTTGGCGCCTCTCCAGAAAAATCGAGCATTGTATTATGAACTACGGCCTTGATCACCTCCAAAACTCCGATGATGAGGGCTTGATATCTTCGAGGAAAATGAATTCGCCGTATGAGCGTAGGCCTTGATCGCCTCCAAACTTCATGACGAGCACTTGGCCTCTCGAGGAAAAGCCCGCGTCATATGAACTATGGGCCTTGATCGCCTCCAAACCCGGTCGGTCGGGCGATTAACGCCTCTCGAGGGAAAACCATTATGAATTATATGGGTCACCTCCAAACTTCGGTCGATCCAATAAGGTTGGCCCTCTTTCGAGGGAAAATGAGCCTCACCGTATGAAATAGTTTTAATCGCCCAAACCCGGTCCGGACAGTTGGCGTCTCTTTAGAGGAAAACCGAGTCTCAGATGAAGTTCTGAGCCTTGATCGCCTCCAAACGATGAAGGTCGTTTTCCCCCCCCTTTGGCGGTATTTTATTAAAAATGACTTTTAAATTCTTTTAAAAAATAAAAAAATAAAAAAGAAAGAAAGAAAACCTTTCATATATTTCATTAAAAAAAACTTTTCATCTTCATAAAAAATAGGTGAAGAGAAAATTATTAATATTATTAATTAAAAAAACTCTTCATATTACTCATTAAAAAAACCATCTTCATATACCTCATTAAAAAAATGAGAAAAAAAACTCTTCACATTACTAATAATAGAAAAAAAAAGTAGAGAAAAACTCTTAACATTTTTCAATGAAAAAACTCTTTATATTCTTCATAAAAGAAAAAAAATTTTTTACGTCTTTTCTCTCTCTCCTATTCTCACATGATAAGATGAAAAAAAAATGGAGCCCACTACTTCCCCTCTTTCAATCACACGCCAAAATAAAATAATAATAATAAATAAAAAATAATATGAAGGGGCTCGGGACTCCTCTCTTTTAAATCAAATAGTCACCCAAAAAATATATATATAATAATATAAAATAATAAAATAATTTATATATTATTACTTTATACATATGAAATAAAATAAATAAATATTAATAACTAATCATAATAATTTTTAATTAAATTGATTTTATTTTTGAATGAAATGAGTTTTTTCATCTAAAAATAGGGAGTAAATGATATATTCCTCTAAAATTTATAAATGAAGCACAAATCTCAAATTAGTGAGATGAGTTCAACAATGCTAAAAGTGGGTCAGATCTAAATGAAATGAGCTTAAATCAAGTCCAAAAGCTACATATGAAAACTTTAAAATACTATTGGATGATCAAATGACTTCCAAATTTGACGTGCTTATAGTTGAATTGAGCGGCTCGACGAGACGAATCCAATGGGCCTAAGATCACTCAAATCAAAGATCGTTTGGACGTTCAAATCATCAAAATACTATTTGTGATCAAATGAATCAATATACACCGTCCGATGGAGTGTTTTGGGATTTTGGCTACAATGACCAAAATGACTCTCTCAGAATCCTATAAATAAGACCTCATTCTTGTCATGAATAGGGGTGAGCATTCGGTTGGTTCGGTCGATTCTGTTGAATTTTTTGTTAAATCGAACAAATCGAATCAAATAATTTAAAATAACTGAACCATTCAAATAACATATAAAATCGAAATAACCAAACCGAATTATAATTCGGTTTATTCGGTTCGATTTTCGATTAAACTGAATAGCATATAAAAATAAAAATAAAAATATTTTTTAATGAGCTAATTAATTAAAACAATCTAAAAAATTTTATATATTAAAAATTTCTTAGTCAATTAGAAATCTATAAATCTATACAAATAATTAAGCATTTACAATCAAAATTACATATTTATATTTAACTTTTTAACTAATTTTGGTTTATTTGATTTATTCGTTTTATCCAATCATTTTTAAAAGAAAAAACGAACCAAAAACCGAATAATTAGGCATTTACAATAAAAAATCGAACTCTAAGATTTAAAACTGAACCAAATCGATCAAATAACATCTGTTCAGTTTGATTTTTCGGTTTGAACTGACTAGTGCACACCCCTAGTCGTGAAGGGGAGGGAGGAGCTCGAAGCAAACTTGGGAGAAAGCAGAGAGAAAGTTAAAAGTTCAGTTAGATCCACGATGTTATTATCTCTGCCGAGCCGCAACAATTACAGTTATTCAGTTGCAGATAGCTATTTTAATATGATTCTGAAATTCCTATTTTCACTGATCTTTGTAATCCATCAAAACTTAAACTGTAGAAAGTATATAGTGAAACATTTTTTTACTAGTAGCCGTGATTTTTTCCCTCAATTTCTGGGATTTTTCTACCTAAAAATTCTAGAGTTTCTTATTCTCATTTCAACTATTTATATGTATGATGGATTTTTTAATAAAGCTAAGGCGTGAAGTTTATTATACTGCAACTAATTTTCTAATATATAATATCTGTATTTTTTTCAGGCAACCAAATAATCCTTGGCCAACTAAGCCTAGACAATCATTATAGTACAGTTGAATTAAGTGCCTTGCATTGAATTTAAAGTCAAGTTTATTATAACTTGACCAACTTCGATATATTATTGTTCTTAATTTGGCCAAGTTGATTTATTATAATATATGTAAAAGTGATATTCATAATTATTGAGAATATTGAGATAACTCAAATTAGTATTATTTATGAAAATTATTAAATATTTAAATATTTTAAAATAGATGCAATAATTAATGAGCATTAAAAATATGTTGATTTAGTTGACAATAAAAATATTATTCAAATTATAATAATATTTTTGCCCATTTAAATATATAAGATGAAATTTTTTTAATATAAATTATATTTAAGCTTAAAATTTTGATGATAAAATTTGAAGTTTTTAATCAATTGAATTAATTATTTTCATAAATTCTCTTTAATCTTGAAGAGTAGGGCAGAAATATAAATTTTTATTTTATTAATTTTTATGATTTGATTATATGATGTAAAATGCATAAATTAGTTGGGGCATTTCGAATATTTAAATAATTTATAAATAATTTTATTTATGATATATAAATGGTTTTTTTTTTTATGAAGTGTATATCCCATTCATTTTTACATGTGATTTGACGTAGTAATCTGATAATCGATAATCCCACATAGGTCGACCATTTTTTTTCATAAAAATATACCTCACTTTTAGAAATCAAATATAAACTAAAGAATATCCAGTAGCATCCGCCTCACTAACAAAATTAAGGGCGGTGATATATATAAATGGGTTTAGTTCACAATGAAGACATTTGTCTCGAAATTACCAAACCCTAAACATTCCAACAATCATTTTCTCCACTCTTTCCGCAACGCCGCTGAAAAACATCAATTCATCTGGCCGCTGCCGCCGCCACCTTCATCGCCTGTGCCTTCACCGGCAATTATGGAAACACGGGGTTAGATGCTGTAGCATGACGCTGCCTCCTTTCCGCCCCTCCGCTGGAAAACTGACCGCCGCCTTCCTCTCCTCCATACTCTCTTCCCCTCCTCCTCCCGATCTTCTCCTCTTCTTCGCCGCCGCGCTTTCATTTCTTGTCGTTGTGAAGAACCCCTTCTCCACGCCACCTCCTCGCCTTCATCTCCGCCGCCGCAGCCTCCCGCCTCCGGCGATGAGCCGCGCCAATCCTCGGCGTTCCACGCTCGTCTTTTCATCACCTGAGTCCCTTTCCGACTGGCTCAAACCCCGCCTTCCTCCCGGCTC
The DNA here is from genome assembly GCA_021442155.1 of Cymbidium sinense. Taxonomy (NCBI): domain Eukaryota; kingdom Viridiplantae; phylum Streptophyta; class Magnoliopsida; order Asparagales; family Orchidaceae; genus Cymbidium; species Cymbidium sinense. The sequence goes on from CM038215.1 coordinate 22,831,901, forward strand.
CCTCGCCTCCTGGGGCACCTCCCCCGGCACCAAAACTGTAAACAATCTCTGGATTGAGCTCTCTCAGGGCGAGACCTCCCTCTTTCTCCCTTCTCCATCCCAAGAACAGCCGTCTGAAGCAGCAGCCGAGGTAGGAGTAGATGAACAGCTGACGATCCCCCTTCGAGCCGTTCATGTAGCTATAGTGAAAATCCGTAATAGCCGTGGCGCTCTACTCGTCGAGTCCCATCAGCTCCTCTCCGACGGCACTGTTCGGCAACGAGGCCGGCCGCTGTCTGAGAAGATGCGGCCGGGGGAGACAGTGGAAGAAGCTGCTCTGAGAGCGGTGGCGGAGGAGCTTGGCATCGCTGCCTCCGGCTCCGTCAAGATCGTCCCAGGTTCCTATGTGGTGCGGGTTGAGGAAAAGGCATCAGTTTCATACCCTGGCTTGCCCGCCCGGTATATACTGCACTCCATCGAGGCTCAAGTTGAGAGCTTGCCCGAGGAAGGAGAATTCTCAACAGAAGAAATGGGAGAAGGCGAGGAGGAATTGAGTATTGGATCTGCTGTTTTTGTCAGGAAGCATTTCTGGAAATGGATTGACGATTATGATGGTAAAAGTGGCGACTTTTTCGGAAATTCATCTGTTTGATTCATTTAATTGTCACTTCTTTTGCTACTTTCTCTGCATGTCTCGATTGGTTTCATTTTCTTCTTGCATTACGTTTATACAGATTGATATTGCCTGATTATAAAGATCAGGCTCAACAAGTAGGCTTAAAGAATGAGTTTTGAGTATAGTAATAATGTAATTTTGGTTTGCAGATAGGAAAGAATTTGCTGATGATGTCCTGATATTATTTTTGATTAGGACTGGTCTCTCTCTTTTTTTTTCTTCTTTGAGATGAGTGTAATATGAATTTGTCATGTACAACATTAATCTTAAAGCAAATAAAATGATTTTATAATGCGTCATTATAAAAATGATATCAGGATATTCTGAAGAAGTTTTTTCCTTTCAAATGTAGCAAAATTTTTTTTACCCTGTTCTTTCTTTCCAAATGCTCTTTGTTCTAATTATTAAGTGATTGAAGTGAACTAAAGGAATCATTACAATGCTTGGATGTTCTAATGCGAATTTGCTGCAAGAATTAATGTTATTTTATTGCATTGCTCATGGTTTAAAATTCAGAAAAATTATTATGTACGGAGTCTGGATATACCGCATCTACACAATATAATATGTGATCTTCATATCTGTTTGTTGTGTATTAGTTGTGAAGTATTGTGTATTAGGTGTGAAGTAATGTGTATTATTATACATTTAATATTATAATAATACACATAAATAGACAATACTTTACAGTTAATATATAATAATTGTGTATTAGCTGTGTCTCATATGACATTATATTATTGAAATCTAAATATAGTGCTACATCCGGACTCCACATTAAATAATCTCTCTAAAATTCAATATCAGCCTCAGCTTTTGGAAACAAACATATTTGTTTTTACCAATGATTTTATTAGGCAGCTTTAAATCATTTTGTTATGTGATTCTAAAGGCATGTGATTTGTTGAATAACTACATCTATATGTATAAGAATTGTGTGGTATGTATGTAAATGATCCTTTTTTGTGTTAATTGGACTTTTAGAGTTTAAATATGAAGTAAATTCTTATGAATTCTGATATTTTTTCTTGCACTTATATTTAATCTTGTGATAGGCAAAACATCTCTCTTTACATCTCCATCTCTTAACCCTTTGCTTAGAGGCTGTTTGGTAGCGTGCATTTGGAATGCATTGCATTCCAAATGCATATTTTTGAACATTTTTTAAGCGGTTGGTCTAGTAAAGTAAATTAGGTCATTTCAAATATACCAGAAATGTTAGTTTCGCGTGTATTTGATTCAGCATTTAGCTAAATATCTCAATGTAAGATGTGGCGGGGCCGCGCCACCATGCCACCCACCATAATTACCGCTGCCGCCATACCGTCTCGCAGCCGCCATATAATCGTGAGCACCGTAGGCGTCCATGATTTTCTTTATATTTTGTCAAAAAAAAAATCTGAAATTATTTGTAAATCTCAACCAAACAACTATAAAGTAATCCTTTACATCAATTTCTTTACATCGATTTTCAGAGACCGTGATTTCAAATGCAGACAATTAAACAGCCCCTTAGAACATAAGTGCTTCCTACAGTGGCAAACATAGACACTAGATGCTAACATCACAGGAACCAACATAAATTTCTTTTTTCTTTTTGTAAGATTGAGGCCCATTATTTGTTAAAATTATCATATTTAACTGAGCTAGGTACAGTCTTCTTCAAATGACAAAGTTGTTGAGCTCTTTATTTATTTTTTATAATTTATTTATGATATGAATATCTAAGTTCTTATCTAGTCTTTTCTAATGCGATAAAGTTACACAATGTTTATTTCTTTTTCAAAAATGAGTATTTATATGATTTTTCCTTGGTATCGTGTTCATATCGTTGTATTGAGTGATCCCGATCGATTATTTTTTGTCCATATAATGCATACAGCTCTAGTTTTTTTGAGTTTTGGCTATATATATGAATTAGTTTTTGATCCCTCCACCTCTTGATCAAATGTGGAGACGAGGCATGTTGATTGTAGATGTAAAGTATTGTACTAATTGAATATATATGTAAATACATAAGAATTGTGTGGTATGTATGTAAATCCTCCTAGGAAGGTTTACATACATACCACATAATTCTTATATATTTACATATCTAAGACCTAAATTTAAATATTTATTTATTTAATACTTTTCTATGCTTGAAAATATGTATTTCACTTTTAAAAAGTGAGCGATGATGATATTTTTGATGTGATATTTAAGATTGAGATGTTATATATGTACAAATTGAAGTTTAGGTATTAGATATATAAATATATAAGAATTATGGGGTATGTATATAAATCTTCTATAATAACATGCTCTTGGTGTGAAGTTTGGTCGTGAATCTTCTCAAACCTACCTACAAGGTCTCTTTCTTGAAGAATTCCATAAGTGAATTTAAGAACTCACATGCTCTTATTGCAATTCTAATTGCAAAATTGCTTTCTATCACCATATCTAAGAGTCCCTTCTCACCTTCCAATCTCTTTGTTGTCTCTATCATTTGTCTACTCACTTAAGGCTAAAACTTCATCACCAATTGAATCTATTTTGACAAAGAACATTTGCATAGTTATAAGATTTGATCGGATAAAGTTTTATCATAATGCCCATGTTAGAGGTATAAATTTGGATTAATAGATTAGATTCGAGTCTGATATAAGTTGAACTCAACCTATTTATTATAGAGGTATGAACATTTGACTAATTTGATTTGATCAGACTCTTTCTGAACTATTTATTATATGAATCATGTAATTTTTGTGAATTAATATGGTTTAATTAATTTGAATCTAAGATGTTTTACTCAATTAATCTATTCAAAACTCTATAACATGAACCCCACCCAAATAGTAACTGAGTCATATAGAAATTGTTTTTGAATTATTCAGGTCAATCTTAACACTACATGAATGATAATCAAGTCAAGTTTTGTGATGTGAACCCTAACACAAATTTCGAATTGATCGAGTAAATTTTTAACACTACAACAACAACAACAACAAGCCTTAATCCCACTAGGGTTACATGAATCCTTCGCTCCATCGTGTCTATTATGTGTCAAATTCTCATTTAATTCAAGTATACTAAGATCATTTTTTATACATCTTAACCAAGTTTTTTAGTTCATCTACCTTTCTTAACATACAAATCTAATACATCTACTCTCCTAATCGTCATCATTCCGACGCTTGATGCGCCAAACCATCTAAGGTGACTCTCCTAATCTTATCTACCACTGAGCTACTCAACTTTTCCTAAAATACTTATTTTGCATTTAATCTCTAAGAGTAAAGCCACTCATCCAGCATCCTCATCTCTGTGACACTTAACTTAGTCTTATGCTTTCTTTATTGGCCAACATTCTCTATTCACCATAAGTCATTGTCTACCACCATCTTATAAATTTTCCTTAAGTTTAAGTGAAACTTTTCTAACATAATAGTAATGCATTCCTCCACTTCAACCATCCAACGAATTCTACTAATAACATCTCCATCTATTTCATCATCATTTTGAACAAGAGAGCCTAAATATTTGAATCACTCACGCTTATTAATGACTTGATCATCTAAAATCACAACACTATCACTAAAACTTCTACAACTAAAATTACACTTCATATATTCAGTTTTAGATCTACTTAAACAAAAACCTTTAGACTCTAAAGTTGACCCCATAATTCAAGTTTCGTTGGACTCTCTAGTCTTATTAACAAGAAGAATGTCCAAAAATGCATACACCAAGGTACATCTTCTTATAAATGCCTCATAAGAACATCCATAACTAAAGTAAAAAGATAAGGGCTTAATATTGATCCTTGATGTAATCCAACTGAAATAAGAAAATATTTTGTCAATCCTCCTTGTGTTTGGACACAAGTAACATCTCTAGTATCCTTAATGACTTGAATATAACCAATATTAACTTCTTTAACTCTCCAAAGAACATCTCTTGAGATTTTATTATAAGCTTTCTCAAATCAATAAATATCATATGTAGATCCTTCTTACTTTCTATGCTCCATCAAAACTCTTAACAAATGTATAGCATCTATAGTAGATCTACGACATGAAATCAAACTGACAGATAAACTTTGTATCATATCAAACCATTAATTACTCTCTCCATAATTTTAATGTATGTCACATTAACTTAATTCCTCTATAATTTGCACACTCTGTGCATCACCTTTATTCTTAAATATGGAACCAACAAACTTTTCTCTCCTCATCTAGCATCTTTTAGTCTTTAAAATAACATTAAAAGATTTGTAAAAAATTCCTCGATCTCCTAAATATTTCTACACATCTATTGGAATATTATCCGTCACCGCTTTTCCATTTCATTTTCTTTAAAGATTCACTAACTTCAGATTTTAATATCTGATATAAAATGAAATTCTATTTTTGTTTAAGATATACTAAAATCAATCGTGATCCTTCATAGTTTATTAAAATATCTCATCCACCTATTTTCAATATTTTTAAAAAATCTTTATTATTTTCATCCTTAATACTCCTCACTTGAACTATATTTTTACTCTTTACTTCTCTTATCTCTTTAGTTGGTTAACTTATACATACATCTTTTACCTTCTTTGATATCTAATATATTTTATAAATTATTAAAAGCTAAATTTTTAACACTCTTAATCTATATTTATATTTTGGTCTAATAACGTGTAAAACCTTTTCTCTTATGTATTTAAAAAACAAAAAAACTTTTCAAAGAATTATTTTTGCTTCAAAAATATAATAAAACTTTATTATTTTGGAAGATTTATATGCATGTCACATAATTTTTATGCATTTACATATCTATCATTTAAAGTTGATATTTATTTATAATATATATATATATATATATATAAATTAAAATTTAAATGTTAAAAATATAAATACATAAGAATTGTGTGGTATGTATGTAAATCCCTCTATTATATTTTATACAATTTAAAATCTAGTTTCTTAGAGTGAAATATTTTTACTATAAATAAATTATATCATTAAACAAATAATACAAAATAAATAAAAATATGCTTCATACCCATTTCTAACTATTTAATTCAATTTCATAGTTATTCTAATAAAATTTCAAAACTATCATAGAAAATGTAATTAGTAAAAAACTTTACAAATAATTCATTTTAAACAAATGAAACGTTATACTCCTAATAACACTTTCATAAAAAATTCATACATCATAAATATTTAATTATATAAATTAATAAAAAATTTATATGCATATTATATAATTTTTTATATATTTATATATATAATATTTAAAATTAAATATTTATTTATTTAATATTTTTTTATATTCAAGAAGATATATTTTATTTTTAAAAAATGAATAGTGATGATATTTTTATTGTGCTATTAAAAATTAGAATGTTATATATATATATATATAAATTAAATTTTAAAAATTTTATATATAAATATATAAGAATTATGTGATATTCCTTTAAAATATATATATAATTCTTAATATATATATATATATATATATATATATATATATATCATTATTCCTGAAAAGGCAGGTGGCGTGCCCATGACCATTAAATGGGTTCGTCACGTCCTAAAAGAAACCTGCACCACAAATAAAACCTTCTATGCCATGCTAACTGCACCAACGATTTCACTCCATTTCATACCCAATTTGGGTCCCACAATCCCCACCAGCCGTGGTCGCCGATTTTTTTGTTTAAATACTAATTAATCAATAAGTGATCGCTAACGGATTTTAAATCCGCCCGGCCCCACCCATTGAAAACCACGGCGAACCGCACATTAATCAATATTTTTTAAAAAAATTATTTTATTATACTTTTGTTAAAAATAAAATTTTTAAAACTTTAAATTTTAATTATAATATTTCTATTTTTTTCTAAAATTTACATTATATTTTGAGTTAAATGCTTTTTAATTGGATGTATTATAATTTTAAATTTCTAAACATTTAATTAAAAATAGAATAAGTTTAGCAAACTATTTTAAGGAATTAAAAGCTCTCTAATGAACTCATTTTTTTAATAATTAGAAGTTGATTTTTAATTATTTTTAATTTAATAAATTTTAAATTATTAAAATTTTTATTATAGTTATTATTGCATATCAGTGCATTTATAAGATTAGAATAAGAGTCTATTTGAGACATTTATAGTTTTAAAAAAATTAATTATAAAGCTCTCGTAGAGAAAATAATTTTTTGAAAAATTGTTATTTTAATAAATATTTTTTTTTGAAAAATTTTAAAAATAGTCTTCTCACACTCATACTCTAATAATTTTGATTCTCAAAATAGTTTTTTATCATAAAATTTTCTAAAAAATAAAAAGTTGATAATTAAATGAAGATATTTTACTATCTAGTTATTCTAAAAAAATAAAATGATGAAAAACTGTTCTAAATATATTTTAAATTTTTATATTTTAATCTCATACAAAAGTTAGTATATTCATAAATAGTTGAAAATTTATAAGAAATACAAGAAATTTTATGTTAAAGAAATTTAAGAAAAAAAGAAAGAAAAAATCTCGACTTTAATTATTATTTAAACATAATAATATTTAATTTTTGAAAACTAAGAAAAAAAATATGAAAAATTGGACGGCTGAGAAGCGTGCGGCATCGCACAACGTATCGAGAAAAGGCAAACCCACCGCAGATCCCTTCGCAGCCACAGGCTTCTCGAAGCTTCTTCCAACAACCACGTGGCAGGTCTTGGCATCGGATTCCCGCCGATCGAATCATCGCCGTCCACGGCGCACTTCGGGAGCAAAATATCTTCCTCTCTCCGCACCTCAATATCTCCGTCTGCGGCCTCGCATCCGCCACGTCAATATGGGTCCCACCTGGACCATTCGTTGCCTTCCTTCTGATCCGTCGACGTGGCATCCTCTCATTCTCTCATTATTTAAGTACACGGGCCTACGTGTAAATAATAAAAATATATAATAATAAACTCATTTTATTCATTAATCATTATCCTCCAAATAATATATATTATACCTATTAAATATAAATTATATAAAGCTATGTATGTTGAAGTGAGAGTATATAATTAAAATAAGAAAATATATTAAATAGTATTTATTTATATATTTATATATATATAACTTAAAATTTAATATTTACATATATATATATATATATATAATACTCAAATTAAATCTTTAGTATCATATTACAAATAATAATAATATTTTTTTAGAATTAAATATATTGTCATGTATAGATAAAATATTTAAAATATAAATAATAAAATTTAAATATTAGATATGTAATTGCATATAGATGATATGATATTTATGTAATTTTTTTCAAGTATTATATGAATATATAAATATAAATTTCTAAATTAGTGAGTATATAATTATATTATCATCAGCAAAAAGCATACACAAGGTACATCTTGTAAATGCCTAGTAAGAACATTCATAACTAAAGTAAAAAAATAAGGGCTTAAAGCTGATCCTTGATGTAATCCAACTGAAATAGGAAAATATTTTATTAATCATCTTTATGTTTGGACACAAGTAACAACTCTAGCATACATATCCTTAATGACTTAAATATAATCAATATTAACTCTTTCTATTCTAACTATCCAAAGAACATCTCTTGAAACTTTATCATAAGCCTTTCTCTAAATCAATAAATATCATATGTAGATCATCCTTACTTTCTATGCTTCTCATCAAACCCTTAACAAATGTATAGCATCCATAGTAGATCTACATGGCATGAAAACCAAACTGATTGAGAAACTATCACATCGTAACTTATGCTCAATTACTCTCTCCCATAATTTTAATGTATGACATTAACTTAATTCCTCTATAATTTGCACACTCTTGATCACCTTTATTCTTAAATATAAGAACCAACAAACTCATTCTCCACTCATCTGACATCTTTTAGTCTTTAAAATGACATAAAAGATTTGTAAGAAATTCGATCTCCTAAACATTTTCACACTTCTATTAATATTATCGGTCTCGCTTTTCCATTTCATTTTCTTTAAAGCTTCAAGAACTGATTTTTTAATGACGATAAAATGAAATTATCTATTTTGTTTAGGTATTAAGGTTGCTAAAATCAATCGTCTTTCAAATCCTTCATCAAAAGTTTATCAAAATACATCATCTACCTATTTTCAATATCCTTTTCTAAAAATTTTTATTATTATTTTCATACTTAATACACCTCACTCAACGCTTTACTTCTCCCATTCTTTCTTAACTAACTTATACATACATCTTTCACCTTCTTCGATATCTAATCTATCAAATCACTAAAATTTAAATTTTTCAGATTTCTTAGAATCTCATAGACCACTTTATATATTTCCCAATTCTCCTAGTTTTACATCTAAATCAAGTTTTATAACGATAATTCTTATTTTTTCATTTCTTTGCGCTCCATTCCACTACTATTCTTATTAAAATAAGCTTTTCCTTTTGATTCTCCAAAGCATCTTTAAGAATATTTAATTTCATTTTTTTTTTTTGTAATGTTCCCTATCTCTTTTTAAATAAAGTGTTGTATATAAAATCATAAATTTAAAAGAAAATTTAATATAATATCACTTAATTCATCAAATTCATAAATGAATCTTTAAAATCTTCTACTTCTCTATTAACACGTTTTTATCTAATAAATATTTTTTTTAAGAAGTATCTTTTGTATTAATCTCTCTAATTTATTTCAAAATTTTAAATGAGTGAGTATATAATTATATATTTATTTCACTCATTGTAGGAAAAAAAAAGAGTATAAAATTTGGTGTCATTGTGTACTTATTTTTTAAAATGTTTGATATAAAAACATAATATTAATCTGTAAATAAAAAATTATTAGATGTAAATATATACATATATATATATATATATATATATATATATATATATATATATATATATACACACTAAGTTACTAAGTTATTTTTAATAAAATCTTCTTTAAGGAAAGCCTTTCGCATCAACAGTATGGTTAAGGGGTGGATTTTATATTTTAGTCCACAATAAATTTATATTTTTATTATGAACAACTGTCGACGTGGCTTTCTCTCATTCTTCGGGAGATCAAGATGTGTACAGGGGAAGATATTTACTGAGAGGTTGAGGGCTGAGGCGGCTACCCAATGTGAGCAGTTATTCGACGCAATGTCCATATAGGGCAGAGAGAGGCAGAGAGAGGGAGAGAGGGAGAGATGGGAATGGGAGAAGTGAAGAAAGCTGTGGGATTGGAGGCGGAAGTGGAAGAAGGAGGGGAGGAGGTGACGTGGGAGAAGTTTTTACTTAGGGCACCTGTGAGGGTTCTTTAGTGGAGGGAGACGATTCTACAAGGCAGATAATCGCTGCTCTGCTGCGAAAGTGTGGTTATAGAGGTTGGTGACTTCTTCTTTTACTTGATTTTCTGTTATTTAAGCTCTTGTTGAAATTTTTCAATGGTTTAGTGATTTTAAAGAGAAGGATGGATCGAGATGCCTTTTTGGTGTTGCGTAATCTTAATTTACAAAAGGGACTAGATTGAGCTGGTTGTTTTTGTGATTTTGTCTAGGGTTTTGGATGCGGAGTGTTTGTTTATTTGATATGTAAGCTTTGGTTTTGTTGGTATGTAGTGTAAAATATCTCTGAGGAATTTGCTAATTTTGAAATCTTGAATGTGTGTGGTTTATTTTGGGAATTTTCAATAGCAACCGTTGTTTTTTGGTGTGTAATTTGTAGTTTGGGGATTTCAAAGACTTGGAGATGATGTTTTTTCGTAATTTTTTTTAATATGAAATTGGTCGTATTTTATTCAAGCTAAAACTATTTTTTCATCTTAAAATGTCAAGCTTGGCTTTATCTACTATATCTCCTTTTGTTGGCATCAGATGTAGGATTTCTGAAGCCCTGATATATTTTTTTGGTTGTTTAGATGCATTTTTTGTGCTTTTTTTCATTTACTTTTAGATTTCTTTCGAAAATGAGGTGAAGAATTGCAGATGGGGATTATCTGGGTTTGTTAGCACTAAGAGGCATTCAGGATGAGGATTTAATGGCCGTGATGTCAACTTATGATTTTGGTAATTTAACTTCAATAAGCAGGCTTTTTCGCTGAAGAACAATAGTTAAATCTGCTTACAGGAAACATGGAGGGATTAGCAACTTAGCATAGGAGTTATGTCTAGTTTTAGATTTTACAAATTCAAATTTTTATAAGTTACACCAATCCTTTATTTACTTATTTATTTCTTTTTTATCTGAAGATTGATGGTTAAGCCTGCTTACGTGAAACTTGGAGGATATTGCATACAAGAAGGATTGATGAGCTATTTCTAATTTGATTTAGCTTATACTCAGCTTCTCCTAAACGTTTATTCCTCTTAGTTCCTTCTTGTCAAGAATTTTAAAAAAAATTTGTTATTTTCTTGTATTCGGAGCATCACAGTATGCATTCTTTGGGTAGCATAAGCTTCAAATTTCTAACTATTTTGTTATATTTGTTATTAACAGTTACGATAGCATCTGATGGATTGAAGGCATGGGAGCTACTGAGGGAGAAAGATCATAATACTGATCTTGTTCTTACAGAGGTTGAATTACCTAAGATGTCTGGAGTTGCCCTTCTAACCAAGATGATGGATCAAAACAGCTGCAACCACATACCTGCCATAAGTATGTGACATGGCTCTTTTATGCTATTTTTATGACTTATTAATCTGTCTTTAGAAGCATCATTACTCCATTTTTTATTATATTACTTTTGTTTTTTCAGTGATGTCATCAAATGATTCTGTTAGCATAGCTTTCAAATGCATGATCAAAGGTGCAGCAGACTTCCTTGTAAAGCCTATTAGGAAGAATGAACTGAAAAATCTCTGGCAGCATGTTTGGAGAAAACAGAAGGTATATTAATCTATAAGGAACTTGTTATTTCTATCTCTGTTTGTTGCATCTCAAACACGCAGTTCTACTGAGAAATTTTGTTGTTCATCAGTTAATTGATGATGAGATTTGGTTTTATGAGCATTAGGGTGAAAGCCGTGCATCTCCCAATAAGACGGTTGACTTAAATTATGATCTTCGTTCAATTAAAAATGAAACTGATAAGCAAGATGACATGGATTGCTGTGAGAAAGAAAGTGATGCTCAGGTGAGTTCTTCTAAGTCAGAATCAAAATATTTAAATTGTGTGTGAATGTTGTTTTATGGAATCATTTGAAATGTTCATTGATCACGCATGAGAATAAACTAAGTAGAGAAAACTAACTGTAGAATTCATTTCTTTATATTGAAATTTTATTACCTCATGTTTTATGCTAGATGGCTTTGATTTTTGTATGGTTTTGTTTAATATTTCATGCTTATTGGTTTTTGGTCTAACCAGCAATTTACTAATTTGCATGTCCATTAATGTATTAGATTACATAAATGGTATGTAAGATGAGAATAGGGCAGTACACACACCTAAGTTAAAGAACGTTATGATTTAAAGTGCTTCGGCTTCTAGCCAGGCTTTCATCACTCTTCTAGTTTTTTTTATTCAAAAGTATCCACCAAGATGACTTCTTTGTGGGTGAAGCACTCAATCCTTCCACTTTATCCCTCAAAAGGATAAGTAACTTTGATTTGTTTCATAAGGAAAAGATTCACCCTCACAAATAAATCTACCATGGTTCCAATTGAACCATCACCAAGAGGATTACAAGGAAAACAATTGCCATGCAAGCAAGGTTATGTACAAATATGAAAACTCAAAATTCCTATGTACTATGCACATTATGATTTGCCAAGCTTATGAAGAAAAATTAATGAAATTGAAAATGAATTTATAAAGGAATGAATAATGAATATGTAAATTACTATGAGAACAAAACCATTAGAGAACTTCCATAGGTTAAGGTTTGAGGTTCAAGAGCATATTACGAAAATAATTTTGAAGAGGAACATAAGGAATGCCATCAAATGATCAAGAGCTTGAGGGAGTGCATTGCAAGCGAAGGCTTTAGGATGTTTTGAGCATCAAAAGTATTTTGAGGTTATCATTTGGGTCACTGTGATGGAGAAAAAGGAGTATAATAGCTCAAACTTTTAACCATCGAGATATTGTCCGCTTTGGCCTAATGGCTCATGATTTTGTCCTGTTGGTGTAACTTCTCATGAGGTCACCCATCCTAAGTGTGCTCCCATGCAAACACGCTTAACTTTAGAGTTAATGAAATTTCAAATTGTTACACCAAAAATCATCTCGATGTTTAAGAGTTTAGCTTCATTATATATAAGGGGTTTCACAATCTCTTCCACTAAAGACGTCTCTGATACCATTTGTAGCAGCCCGAACTCTTAATCATCTATATATTGTCCTCTTTGGTATAATGACCTCATAGGTTTGTTCTGTTGGTGTAACTTCTCATGAGGTCATTGGAGTTCCTAATGAAATTCCAACCGTTACGTCAAAAGACATCTTGATATTTAAAAGTTTAGCTTCATTATACTTTAGAGGTTTCACATGGAGCCTTGTGCAGCCAAGAAGAGGGAAAAACTTCTACACACTTTCCAATTCTTTTTCATATTCAGTTACATAGATTTATCTATTTGTATGAAAAACCCTCTAAGAACTATAATCAAATTAGTTATCATGTCAATGTTTTTTGTGAGGAAAAGACTATCCATTTAGTTGAGCTAGATTATAAGCTTTCGAGCTTAACACTCGAAATCCTTCATGGGCTTCCCTGATTAGAACGAGATTGAATGAGCTAACCTTAGTGAGCTCAAGGTCAGACCTGAGCCCATTTATCATTAAAATAATCCATTTCACTGCTTCGTTAACATCTGTTTTGCAACTTGATATTAATGTAGGTATGGTTTGAATTCATTAACTCTTTTAAATATAAATAAATTATTATAAAATACCATTTTTTTTATATTATGCATGAAATATATGTGAACATTATTGATGTTCAAATGGCTTTAATCATTTTTTTTGTTAAGCGATGAAATACTAGAAAGTAATTAAAAAAGTTTTTCAGATTTGAAACTCTCCCTAAAAATTCGACTTGAATAGGTTTGTTGATTTAATTCAATTAAAAAATATAGTGAGTTTCTACATTAATTTTTATTGGAAAATGAGGTTATATTTTATCAAATCCCATCATAAATATAGACTTAACAAAATTGAAGAACTATGGTGCGCCTTATTAATTTACTCATACAAGCTTGAAATACTCATTCTATACCCGCTAGTTGAAGATATCGAATGGAGCAAATAAACCAAGAGTTCTAAGAAGCATGAAAATGGATCAGGAGAGCTTCTGAAGTGCTTTAAAGCTCAAAATACATACCTAATATGATCAACTCATGTTATGTTCCAAATAACACAAAAAGAAAAATGATTGTGACAGATGGCTTCCTAGATTCTTATATCTTTTGGATCAATCTATTTCATCAAGCGAAGTTTAAGTTGAGCATGTGATTACAAGCCTTAGAGCTAGCCAGAATGAGAAGTTTGGCCAACTTGAGTCTATCAAGTTGAGTCAAGTTGAAGTTGAACTTTACCATCTATGACGATTCTATTATTCCAAGAGCTTCATGCAATTACAAATACTCAAGTTCAAAATCAATTTGACCACTTGTTCGCTTGTGTTCAATAATGACTAGATGGGGTGAATTTAGTATAATCTAAATGCATGAGGTTTTTTTTTATATTTTTTATTCGAGTATGAAAAGATTAGCTAAACTCGACTGGTTACAACATGTTGAAATGGAAAACTATTGAGTATTGCAAATTCCTTGGATTTTCATTTTTTTTATTTGTTATTTTCACTATTTTCTCATAGATTAATTTTATAACATATATTGTGAAGAATCTACATACCACTCTTAAAAAAAATCATTTAAAAAAGTACCAAAATTTTTGTAGTAATTAAAAAGATAGGCTAAAAAAAGAGTTTTTCATTTAATTTATTTTAATGTCAGATGGTTTGAAAAAAAATATTTTGTTGGTTGTCTTAACCATCAACCATGAGAAATTTTTGATAAAGTTCCAAGAGAAGTGCTTTGGAGAGTTCTAAAAAAGAAAGGAGTTAATATTGATTATATTCAAGTGATTAAGGATATGTATACTAGAGTTGGTACTTGTGTTCAAACACAAGGAGGATTGAACAAATATTTTCCTATTTTAGTTGGATTGCATCAAAGATCGGCATATGTTTTTGCTTTAGTTATGATTTTTCTTAATAAGCATTTACAAGAGATGTATCTTGGTGTATGCTTTGTGCTGATAATTTTTTTTTCTTGTTGATATGATTAGAGAGAGAATTCAAGAGAAACTTGAATTACGGAGGTCAACCATAGAGTCTAAAGATTTTCATTTAAGTAAACCTAAAACTTAATATATGGAGTGTAATTTTAGTTGTATAAGATCTAATGGTAGGGTTGTGATATTGGGTGATCAAGTTATTTAAAAGAGTGAATGTTTCAGATATCTTGGGTTTATTCTTCAAAAGGATGGTGAAATAGATGGGGATATTCTTAGTAGAATTCAAGCTGGATGGTTGAAATGGAGGAATGCATCTGGCCTGTTGTGTGATAGAAAAGTACCGCTTAGTCTTATGGAAAATATTTATAAGATGGTGGTAAGACTTGCAATGATTTATGGCGCAGAATGTTAGTCATTAAAAGAGAAGCATAAAATTAAGTTAGGTGTTACAAAGATGAGGATGCTCAAGTAGAAGAGTGGCTTTACTCTTAAAGATAAAATGCGAAATGAATATATACATGATAAGTTTGGAGTAGCTCCAGTGACATAAGATTACAGAGAGTTGTCTTAGATTGTTTTGCCACATAAAGTGCCGGCCATCCAATGACCCAATTAGGAGAGTAGATGTAGTAGATGCACCTTATATTAAAAATGCTAGAGATACCTAAAAAGATTTGGCTAGGATGTATAAAAAATGACTTTAATTTATTAGAATTAAATAAAAATTTGACACTTCATAAAATACAATGGAGAAAAATGATTCATGTAACCGGCTCCATATAATGGGATAAAGGTTTATTATTGTTATTGTTGTATGAGTAGGAAGCTCAAGTTGATCCATTTAGCATGTACTACAACCTTTCGGTTAACACAAGTTACTAGTGCATCACATCCATGTGCATGTGATAGTCCTAGGTTTACTGAACTAAATAGCTTAAATCTCTCTCTCTCTCTCTCTCTTATAATGGGTTTGAATTTTCTTATATGAGTCGGACTCAAGTCTGTAGTTTAGATCCCATGGTGAATCCATTTCAGTGACTCAACATAATAAAAAGTAGAAGGTATGGTGGAATAGCCTCTTTTGAGTTTTTTTACTTTTTTCTAATACTATAAGTTTATAAAACTATATTTATATATATATAAAAACAAAAAAATAAAAAAATAATAAAGTAAAATAATAATAAAATAATAAAAAATAATAATAAAAATTTAAAAAAAACAAAAAAAAAAACTATGTTTGAGTTCGGGGATTATGCCTAATATGGAGAGCTATCTATTAATAATAGAAGGGAAAGATCTCAATCCACTGACAAGTATTAGTTTTCCTTAGGTGGATAGTTGAAAAGTATGTTTGTTATAGATGTACTAATGATTTGTATTCATTGTTTTTTACTTAACTTTTGAGTTGAAGATATATTTATAGTCTGTTTGTGATCAATTTTGTTTTGTGTTTTTCGTTTTTATTTTTATATTATTTAAAAAAATAAGCTTGATTGGCATGTTTTTTAAGTG
Organism: Cymbidium sinense; assembly: GCA_021442155.1. Taxonomy (NCBI): domain Eukaryota; kingdom Viridiplantae; phylum Streptophyta; class Magnoliopsida; order Asparagales; family Orchidaceae; genus Cymbidium; species Cymbidium sinense. The sequence continues at coordinate 22,848,308 of CM038215.1, forward strand.
TTTTAATTTTTATTTTTTTAAAAAATAATATTATTTAAAAAAATATTTAAAATAATTTTTAGATGTTTTGAATGTTGTTGAGTGTTTTTAAAAATAACTAATACTACCAAATATGCTTTATTATGAAATAAAATATAAATAAAATAAAATAAAAACATAAAACAAAAAATAAAAAATAAAATTAATCTCAAACGGCCCCTTAACTTCTGTTGTTTCATTTTAAATTGAACTTGAAGTTATCAGTTCTCAAATATTGGTAAATTTATCTACATCAATGATCCTTATAGTAAGATGAGGCATCATCATTTCTTCTGAAACCCTGTTTAATTATGTCTTCCAGTTATTTACATATTAGCTTGATGTGGACATTGCCATTCTTACTGTCTTATGCAGAGCTCTTGTACAAGGTCAGATATGGAAGTCGAGAGTACATTCAAGCTACCAAACAGTATGGAGCTTAATCAGGCGCGACACAAAAAATTCTCTCTTTTTGACGAGACAATTAGTCCTAACAATCATTTCGAGAAACATTCAGATGGCATGTTTCTGTTTAAAAATGATGAAGCAAACGGTAATTTTTACTATTTGTTATTACTGGAGATTTTCAATTTTGTTGTTGGCAAAAAAAAGACCCTTGAATCTCGAACCTTTGTGATATAATCAAGCTGTTAAATATGTAGGGTTGAGAAGTATGCAACTAAAATCATTTTAAATTTAACGTGGCTTTATATTTGCAGGAGTTGTATCATTAGGTAGTAATATTCAACCAGAAGAAAAGACTAATTGCCAAGTGCTGGACCAGGAAGAGTCTTCTACAGAATTGATTGATCTGATTGAAGTAATTAATAATCAGCCGCAGCATATTTCTATTTCTGAGAACTCTCGCGACAATTTCGCTGAAAATCTTCTTGTTGATATCGAGTTGGAAAAGAATTCCATGCCTTCACTTGAACTTTCTTTGGATAGATGCCCGCATAATACGCCCAATAGGCAAGAGAATGATGGGTCAAATGCATTACATCATTCAAATTCCTCAGCTTTTTCACTGTGAGTGCATTCTCCTTTATGCAACCATCTTACCTTCAAACAATGAGATTAATTTTACTGAATTTTTACATCACAATATCTGTAACCTTTGTGTCAGAATCATGTGTTATAAGTAACATGCAATTGTATATGAAATAATTTTTCTTTATCTATATTCTTGATGTGAATATATTTGTTTTCTCATTTTTTTTCATTAACCTTAAACTTAAGAGAAAATTTTATAAGAAAGTGGTGAGACTTGCAAATTTTTTATATAGAATAAAATTAATCAAAGCAAGCAAAAAATGTAAGTCAAGTGTTGCGAGAATGAATGCTTAGGTGGATGAGGCTTTACACTTAGAGATATCGTTGATGCTTTTGATCAGTTTAAAGATTTATCGAAAATCTATTTGTCTTTGTTTTGAATAAAAGTTCAAAGAGATGAGCTAAACGTAGTTAAAAGACACTATTCAAATTGATCAAAATTAAAAATTCATACTCAAAAGAAAACGCACTAAAAAAGCCATCCCAAACGGTTCAATGAAACAATGTATACAAGGAAAAATATTTATCACAAATAAAAAACTATAGATCATCTTAGATGATTTGATCACATAAAAAAGTCTTATATGATCCCAGAGAGTAGATGTATTGATTCTAAAGAAAGGTAGATCCAAAAGACTACAAGTATAAAATGACATTCTTTTATTAGAATTGAATGAAAATTTGGCACTTACACAATGGAGAAGAATGATTTATTTAGAAGACTCCATCTAGTTAGGTAAAGGCTTTGTTGTTGTATTGTAGACCCAACTTTATTGAAAAGTTGCCATTTTTCTGAAGGTAGGTTAGTTAAACTAGGGTTAAGACAATGTGCAGAAGATGATCAGAATCAGGTCTGGCTATTATGCTTGATTGGAGTTCCAAGGAACTTCCCTACCCCGAAGTTGCTCTGCAACTATTGTGGATTGTTAGGGAAATGAGTTGTTGAGACTTTATTTAGGCTCGATATTAAACTAAAAGCTTAACCCAGCTACTGAGGGGCCATTCAAAGAAAATTCATTTTTTTTCAGCCATTTGATGTGGAATTATTACATTTCACCATCGTATTAACCTTATAAACTTTTCTTCGTGTGAGATTTTTAATTCGATTAAATTTTGTAGCAAGCAAGATGATAGCATAGGGACTAACTCAAGAACTAAACTTTGATTTGAAAATTTGTTCTTCTTGGTGCTTTAATATGTGAATCTTTTAAATGATTAGTTCCAAATTTATAGTTCAAGTTTTGATTAACTGTTACTGTTAAATTGTTATGAAGTTTGTTCTGTTGTGCTGAGTTCACGTTGAAATGCAATTAAACAAAGTTAGAAGTGTTCATTTTTATGTTCTTATATTGTCGCAGTATTTCCTGTTCTCCAGTGTTTGATTGCTTTATTACTCAATCTAAATTTACGGTTTTTTTTTTTTGTTCTGTCAACAGTTACAATAACAACAATACGGTGGTTCCTAAATTGTCTCAAAACAAGGGAACTTCTAATAGTTTTACCGAACAGTCGCCATCTCAGTCTGTTGCCAATCCTCCACATTATAATGGTTTGATTCCTGAACCTGATGCCACACCGTCCTGTCCGGAAGGAACAGCATTTCGATGCACTCCTATTCGACTCATCCCCTTCCCCATTCCTTTCGGAGACACGGGCTTTGATTGCACTGGATCCAATTCCTTCTCACAGTCCATATTCTATCCATCATCATCTCCTCCTTTCTGGGGCGCCATTCCATCCATCTTGCAGAACTCCTTTCCTGAAAATCATCTCCATCAGTCTGGTTTCGAATCAGCACAATGCCACAATCAAGAAGCTTGCTCTCTCAAAAGCCATGGCTTCCAAGCTCAGCCATGGCAGGAAGAAGCATCTGAGCAGGCTGATGAACAGAGACATGTCTCAACTGTAACTGGAGATAGCGCTAGTGTGTGCAATGACAAGAAATATAATCTGAATGAGAATATATCAACCGGTGTTTCTGATAAAAATAATAAACCTTTCACTACAGTCAAGATTTGTGAAGCCTGTGCTAGGTCTGGAGATGAGGATGGCTTTCAGAAGTTTGGGGAAATTAAGGCAGTTAATAAGTTTCCTTTGAGCCAAAGAGAAGCTGCTCTGACCAAATTCCGGTTGAAGAGAAAGGAAAGATGCTTTGAGAAAAAGGTATGTGATAACATTTAATTTTCTTAGAAGGGGATTTAACTAAAATTCTTTGAAATAGAATTTTGATGACTTTAAATCTTTATATTTGATAAAATATCATTCAAGAGATCTAACGGATATAAATTTGAAATCTTTATCATCATATCAAATAAATTTCAAATTTCAATCCTTTCAAAATCTAAATTTTACAGGATTTACAAATCATAAATTCCAATTTAAACCCTAATACCAGTTCAAAAATACTAACCCATAGTCTAACCTTCCTCTCTGCACCAGGTGCGCTACTTAAGCAGGAAAAAGCTAGCGGAGCAGCGTCCCAGAGTAAAGGGACAGTTTGTTCGCCAAGTTTAACCAGACCTTCTTCCTTCCTGTACAGACCTAACTTCCTTTGTTAATCCACAGCTGGGTATAGTTAGATGACTTAGTTGTGATTTTTACTCATGATAGTTCTACTGAGCTTTAACTATGGTTAGTTGAGGTCGAGTTAGAGGAGGCTAAACTGAAGTTTCTAACTCTTTGTTTTGTAGATTTCTTTGCGTTTTAAGAAATATTTCCGATTTGAGATCAAAGTGATGTGTTGAAGAATTTATAGGAATTATTTTGAGTCAATGTGCAGGTCATAGTTTCTGAATGCTTGATCATACTGAACTATTATAGCGTGGTATATATATTGCAAATATTATTTTGATAGATCTCTCTCTTTCTCATGTTATATGATTGAATTTTCTATCAGGTATCAAGAAAATTTCTTTTTTTTTTAATTTTCAATAAAATATTTCTCACAAAAAAAAATAAATAAATGTTAGCAAATTGTAAATATATATGAATTGGGTGTTTGATTTGTAAATATATCATTTTTATTTGCATATTTTATATAAAAGAAGAATAATAGAGATATTTATTGCAAAATATTGTGGCATTTATAAATAATCAACATAACAAATGCCATAGAAATGGCTTAATTGACAATAAAATAATTAAATTGTAAGGCGATTTTTGTTTTATATTTTCTTAAAAGGATTTTTTTAGCTAGTTTTCATATCAAATACATGATTTTTTTAGTATATTATAGAATTATTTATTAATATTACTAAAATGTCATTTTAATTTATGGCTAATAATGATTGGATATATATGTAAAATTAAATTTTGTATTAATAAACGATTTATTATAACTAAATTAATGATAAATTAATAAATTTTTTTTAATTCATGATGTTCACAATAATCTTATGAGTGCATTGATGCCGTGAGATCAAATCTTTTAATTAATGAATTAAGATAAGTGAATATTTTTAAGAATATTCATGATCACTAACTTAGTTATTGTTACACAAATTTTGTGATAAAATTTATATTTTATAATATATAATTTTCTTATGATTCAAATATTTGATTTAAAGGCCATTTAGTTAATTGAATTTTGAGTGTAAAATAAATATAGTAATTTTAACTTTTTGCATATTTAGTTTGCCTAAAGTAAGTTTAAAAATATTTGTGATGTATTTGAAATATATTCGAGAGATGATTTATTATTTATTTAAAATTTGCTTAATTTAGATGTATTTTAAATATATCAATTGGTATAAAATGAGGACTACCGAGGTAATTTTTTTAAAATGCTAAAATAATTAAAGAAATTGAGTATCAATAAAAAAAATTTAAGAAGATATACCAATTAATGGCTGGCTTTTCACGTCGTTACGCATGCTCGTAATGAAGAAGCCGCCAATCTACCACCCACCTTTAATACATTTTATCTATCGATCGCCTCCTCGGTTTTCCTAATCCTCCCTCGCTGACACTCCAGAGAATGCGACCAAGTCCACCACGCCCTCCCCCCCTCTTGAACTTGGCCACGGCATAGATCTAACCGCAGATTGCTGCCTTGTCTGGTATTCGATAAACTTTTATTTTTTCCGATTCGCTTTGATGACGCTTAACTACTTCCTCTCATTTAAATTAAGTCAACTTAAATCTGACGATTCTAGCTCCATTTCGAGAAAAATTCCTTTGGCGGATTCTACATTTTTTTTGCAAGATGAATAGAATTTGATACTTTTTTATGGGCGAACTGAGTATCGATGAGCAATTCACCCAAGTTATGGGAGGTCGAATCGCCCACTATTGGTCACACATGACCTTACCTGCAGATTGAAGAACGAATTACGGTTTCACATCGATCCGAGCACCACACCGCCACTCTAATGTCGTTATCCGGTAGCTGATGAGAATAGCCATATCTCGACGATGACGCTTTGGTTACACACGCTTCCGCCGATGGTGATGTCCCGGGAAGATGTTAATATTGCATCCACATCACCGATCCGGTAGTAAGGTCAATATACCGCTAACACATACTGATTTCATCGCACAAGAACATCCGGGATACAACGCACTCGATGAGTTTATTCCCGTGTAGTTTATCGTCATAATTTATCCGATTAAACTTCAGAATTAATATGATAATTAGTCCGAACTTATGTTATCTGGCGTGATGATCGTCTACCGCTCGGATGAACCGTGATGCCCGGTGAGTGCCGCATTGGAGATGAGTATCGCATCACAGTAATGGATCAGAATGAGTCCGAAAGGTATTAGTGATGACACCGCTCAGGGTTAGAAGCCATTGTACTTGGGAATATAAACATACTACTGCCGAGAAATCACTCATTTCACAGCCGATGAGAGTCAAATGTTGTCCACAAACGAGTATGTCCGGATGTAAAACTACGAGTGGGACAACGACACTTTGACGCCCATCGATGAAACCGCCTCTAAATGATGAAATTGAAATTCCAAATGACATTCGGAAGGTATGTGTTTGGTAAAGTAAACGAGTTTGCAATTTGCTATCGGGTCCATAAGAAATAATGTACAATTCAAGCACTCTAACCGTAAGAACTACACGGTTGTATGTGCAAAGACGATAGTTCTACAAGGCCCTCAGAATTACATCAGGATTAAGACGACATGCTTGAGAATATCAAAAGTTGGTGAAAATCATGATGTGTCAATGCAGTAGTGCATCCGGCCATCGACAGGTAGTTCAAGTTTCATAGCATACTACATCAAACCTGTGATCAGGCACCAGATTGATTTGAAACCTAGAGAGATTAGGTAGGATGGAGTCAAAATTTAATGTTAAAGTTTCATATATGAAAGCATGGATGCGCGTAAAGGCAATAAAAGTAATATTCGGTAGAAGAGTCCTACAGACTCTCGCCTTTATATGCAATCGCTTACTACTTTACCCGATCTACGTAATTCAATCAACCAAGACGCAACATTTTGAGACTTTTGGGCTTTGGACCTTCAATACCGGGATGGAGTCTGCACTGCTTTTAAGTTTTACGACATTTCTGGCAAGTATCGTGACACATTATTAATCCAGAATCGACGGCAATAATGGGTTGTTTCCTTTAGCTTTTGCTGTTGTGGAATCAGAAAATGTTGATTCGTGATTGTGGTTTTTGTTGTGCTTGCATGATATGTTACCCGTAGTGTCTAGTAGATGTGATTTATGCATAATATCCGATAAACATCCGGTCTCGCTGGATGCAAAGAGATTTTTCCTCGGGCAGCGATGTATCGTTTGCCATTTGCGGAGAATTTTAAAAAAGTCGACGCAGACCGGGAATTGCCGATGTTGAGTTTGTATGCCAAAAGATGTACATGGTGTAATCGATGATATTCGCCAATTCAACCGCTTTGATGCTGACATTAAAAAAAGAAGAAAGCATACAATTGGTAGAGCGTGACGTAAAATGGTCACTTGTGCAACGCGGTGGTATGCGTTATGGGACAATGACAACGAATGCATCCGAGCTTTTAACGCAATCAAACGCACGCGATTCGGTTTAATCACTGCTATCTACTATAACTTAGTAGCTTTGTTCATGAAACGATTATCCACTGCTACTCAGCAAGAGGAAGTAAACTTGTCTATTTATACCCAGAGGTTCTCCACACTAATACAGCGTACTGAAAGGGAGGCTAGGCATTTCCCTGAACCTGTGAATATAAACCCACATGAGATGCGTTTTTGACAGTCCACGATCATTCGAGTTGATTTACTAGATAATGACACGTGTGTTTGTAATTGTGGCGTAACAATCATATATCATTGTCCATGCCCACATGTCATTGTCGTGAGGATTTCGACGTTAAACCATCTCACGCGGCGTCACAAGATTACACTCGTCAGATAAGCGACATACATAAATGAATTTCATACTCTACCGTGATCGCTCGCCATCTTCGGAAGAGGATGGATTAGTCACGCCGCACTCTAACTTTCGTAGAGGTCGCCGCCATGTAATAGATTCAAACACAATGGATGACAACGTAGTTCAAGTAGCGAACTTAAAGATATGCAAAACATCCGTCACTACAGTCATCGCCTCTATAATATCGGTCGTATTTTTCAATGGACAATGCTTATTTTTCTCTTCAGGTTAGACCGATCTACTAAGATTTTACAATATTGATACTAATATATTTGAGATTCTTTCAGTGCACGATGGTAGGGCCACCGCCCGCGACTTGACGTGACATAGCCGAAAGTAGCATGCACTGAGGAATGCTTGTCACACAGGTGTAGTGACGTGTACTACATTTTATTTTTCTGTTTTGATTATTAACTTCAGAGTCATGTACTACCTAACTTTGATTACGGTATAATGAACTTTTGTTTCTTGTCCATTTGTGAAATGAATTGGTGTATGTTTACGTGCTCAAATTGGAAAGTAAATGTGCCAACTCCGGTAGGAAGGAATATGCTTGCAAGGCTTCTAAAATATAGTATGAAAAGAATTTGATATCTTACAAAATACTAACTATTTTTAGTCTTATAGATAAATTGTTTGAAGGAACTTAAAAGAGATAAATTGGTTTTAAGTATACATATCATTTAGCTATACATATCATTTGATTTGCATCTTTGGAAATACTTATTTAGATTGTAAATACTACTTGGAAATACTTATTTAGATATAGTAATGTTACATTGTAAATACTACTTGGAAATACTTATTTAGATATAATAATGTTACTTAAGAATTAATTATTATATTTATTATCGTTAATCTTTGGGAGTGGAAGGCAGTGTAGCCAAGAATCTTATTTTCGATAATCAAAAGCAGGGTTTCATTCGAAAATTTGTCTGGCTTACTCGAGAAAATATTAAATTGTACTCATAAAATTGCTTAGCTTACTAAAAGATTTGAACAACATTGAAGGAGACCACAACATGTAGCAGCTATGTGATTCGGCCTCAAATAACTGTCAAAAGCATGAAGTCTATAAGGAAATTACATTTTTCTCATATTTCTATTTCCTCATATTTGCTATGCTAACTCAAATATTTGTTGACTGTGGTTTGAGTACAATCTATTCATCATCTGCTTTTCTACACAAATGAAAACCTTTGCTAAAAAACATGCCATGAAACCTTAAGTACATTAACTGCTATGTACATAAAAAAAATTAGAAAAACAACTAATAAAATTTCATTATGTCATAATCAAGGTTAACATGTACATGACTCTGTAGTTTGTAATGAAACAAAGAAAAATGTAGTGACAGCCCTAAGCCCTACCCTCGCGGAGACAACCGCCCTCATGAGGAATAGCACCACCCCTGTGTACGTCGCGACGATGGACGATCACGCAGTGATGTTGGCCTCTGCAACATCCTCGATCGGCAACATATATCATCCTGTGATGGGAATATAGGTGGTTGCGAGTCATATGACGGCTGATATGTAGAAGGTCCGGATCGCCAGACGTAAGGACTGGATCGGCACGAGAAGGAACCGGACGCAACGCAAGGAACCAATCGAAGTGATGGATCGGTTCCGCCATACCGGCGACACCCTCTGTAGCACCGATCCGTAATACGTGTCACCTATATGTACACGCTGATCAAGGTCTCGATATCATTCGCATCTATCATTATCGCCGTAAGTGGTGATCATCGACAGCACCGAAGTATGGCTGAAATATGTCCCGAGTTGTCGCGATATGGTCCGCCTACACAAAAAACAGAATGTAAAATTATCACTTACAAAAATATTGAATATTTACTTATATCATAACTTACATAAAGACGCCCCTCGCCAGCGTAGTAGTGGAGGATCGTCGCAGTAAGTACAAAGATGCCCATGATCAACCACGTATGTACGAGATAGAGCCTTCCCGCCCACGCCATCTAGCACCTCGACGAGGCAATCCCTCCGCCTCTCCCAAGAAGCAATGTGTGACTGGTGGTACTCAACCCAGTCGGCATCTGCTTTACCCCAACCATCGACCCTTTTGAAACTAGGGTCAACTGGGGCTACATCTACTCTGGGACTTAGGGCGCAACACTGTCTGTAAATACCACTCAACCCTCTTCCTGATAAGAGGGACTCGCTAACCATATAGTTAGAGCATATATATCGATATATGTGCTCGATGCCATGCACGGCCCTGGATCACCTACACATATGATAAAATTATGTTAAAACATAATCTACATTACAATTATTTAGACTAAAGTGTTAACTGCAGATCCAACCTGTGTGTCCCGCAAGCCATCTAGCTCATTTCTGCATTAATCGCAACATTCGCTGGTGCTTAACATACTTTCTCCACCCGCATACGTAAAACAGCTTTAAGCATATATATAAGATGCATAATTTGAAAGTGTAGTTAACACATACCTCAAACCAACGCTGAGACCAGCTCGCAGATATGGCATGTAAAGTCGGCCTACCCACATGAATATGCTCCCAAGCCCAAATCAAGTAGTGAACCACCATGTTAGCCCCACTGGTCTAATCGATGCGCCCTATATAGATGAGCCAAGACCGCTCCACCCATGTAGACATCATGCTAAAAGCATCCAGATCCGTGAGTGGTAAATCAGCCTCAACTGAAGTATCGGCGAAGAAGTACCAATCATAAATAAAATATACCCAAGAACTCCTCTCGGTCATTATATGACTCTCAGAAAGTCCACCTAAGCCACCTCGCTGGCATGCATGTTCACGCGTGTTCGCCCATCTTGAATGTCGACTGATATGGACCGACGGATCGGTACATCACGTCCGAATGGGTCGCCCTAACAAATCATCGCAACAATCGCCAAGTGTCCCATCTCTTCTCCTCGCCAATCACAATCGGGCCTATGATAGGTGGTCCATCAATCCGTAGGCCTAGAATCATCGCCACGCCCGAGCTGCCATCATCTCAACGAGGTGGAAGGTATTGTGTGGATACCATCTCTCAACCAAGGCGAAGAACCGATGATCCAATGGATGAAGCGTGACTCACACGAGGTGCCCATCTACGCCCATGAATCTGCATGTAATGGGCCACTCTTCGATAAGTGTGATGCACCAAGTACGGCTCTAAAAAAAAAAACTAAGTAGTCCAAATAAAAGGTAAGCGGTAACATTCTCAAGAAAAAATAAATTCACTTACAAGATCGGGTGAAGCGGCTGATGCCGACAGGGAGGCAAATACTAGGATGAACCTCGAAGGTGCTGCAATGGTGGATCGCCTCCTAACGCCTACGCCGCCGACGCCTAGGGCGGCTCCTCCGCCATCGTGATCCGTAAAAGTACAAGATTATGGTTTACAATTAGCTACATACGCAAATTATGAGAAATAACGGATCGCTAAATAAAAGTGGGAAATAAATCTTAAGATAAACCTTACATTCTTATCACATTTAATGAGTGGAAATCCACATAGACAATTGCTTTTTTTGAAGAATAATTTGGCTACATGAGAAGCATCAACAATCTTATAAATTCAAAATAACTTATTAATAAAAATGAACTACTTATTTAAAAAAAGAATTACTACATATTTACTCTTAAAACTCACATGCACACATAAACACAATCTCAATCCTCATCATGACAACATACAAGAAGAGTATTGAGATTGTGAAAATATGACCCTCACCGCACAATTTTGGTAGTGTTTCACTATCTCCTTGAGGGCTCTCCTCAATATTGACCCCACCCCACATACACATAGAGCATCAACATGATTCCCATCTTAGGATTATAGATTAGATTAACCGACCACCATATCATGATCCAACATCAAAATTATCAAACCTTAAGAGAGGTCAACATTCTACGCATCGATGGCGTGCAAAACCTTCTTCGCTTTTCTTTGAAGCCATCAAGAAAACCAAAAGAATGAGATAATATATGTACATCCTGCACTTTCTTGCATAAAAAAACAAGTTCAATCACCGCCTCTATCCAACTAATTTGGAAGCAATGTTTGGTAAACCAGGGAGTGTATTTAGCTCAATAATTTAACTCATGCTTCACTAACAACTTGTCCTACGCCAAGTTGTTTCTTGACCTTTCTTAAAGAACTTAATTTGAAAGGAACTTGATATAATGCAAAGAAAAACATGAAAGGAATTTTCTTAATAACATATAAGGAGTTTAAAGCAAGACCAAACAGAGTAAAATAACCAATTCACCATGAAAAGCTCGCCACTCTATATGTATGTATTCCATAAAAAAAACAATATAGACTTCATATGAGGAACATTTTAATTTGTATGATATATTAGGAAAGTCACAAGCCACGCATTATCATGATCTAAAACTTTCAAAAGATCTTGAAAACTCACATGCACATAAATATAATTGCAAGTATTAGCTAAATAAAATTGCAAGTATTATCATTATACTTAATGTGCAACGAGATCGAGTGATAGCAACAAAAAAAAATACCTAGAAGAAGTCGTGTGCAACGGGACAAAAAAACACAATGCAGGTGCTTTGTATGGCCGCGTCGAGATGTTCACGGCTGACGGGAGGACCGTGTCGCGGCTCTATGGGCGGTCGCTGATCGGCGGGAGAGCGAGTGTCGCGGGAGGAATCGAGGAAAACCGAGAGCTTGGTCGACGGGGTCGGCGCTAAAATGGGAGAGCACCCACCTTAGGGCGATCGTTTAGCCGCCCACTAATCGGGCGACGGCTTCGACTGGCCGCCCAATTAGTGCACGCTTTTTTCGAGCGAAACGCCACGCCGGAAATGACGGGGCAAGCGCTTACAATACTATACCTATTCTTAAATTTTTTTTTTATCAATACTCAATTAGCTAATTACGGTTTTAACCGTACCCATTTTAAAAAATTTGCCGACTACCGACTGATAATCGTTGTTCGTCGCTGTCCACTCATCGTCAGTCATTTGATCGCCACTGGCCAACTATCTTGTCCCGTCGACTCAGCTGGATCACAAAATAAAAAAATATTTTATATTATATTCATATTATCAAAAAATATATATATTTATAAAATTTTTAATTAAATAATTTAAAATTATATTTATTTTAAGATAACAAAACATCCCCTTAATATTTAAGTAATATTTTGCTAAAAAAGTTAGAAGCACAATCAAAATTTACCATAAAAACATAAAATTCAAAATTTATTTATTTATTATTAATTTTAAATTACTAGATTAGATTTAGGGTTTGATTGAAGTGGCCCGAATTTGACCCCCAGAATAGGTTTGACTGAACCCCACCTTATTAAACGGGTCAAAATTTAACTGAACTCAACGATTTCAACTCGATTGACCCGACACGACCCGAATGATCTATTTATATATGTATTTTAAGTCAAAATCGAGTCAAATTATGATTCATGTGTAAAAATTGGGTAAATTTTGGTTTAGCAGGTCAATTTCGAGTTAAATTCGAGTTGATGGATTAAAATCGAGTCAATTTTGGGTTGGTGGATCAACCTGAATCCGACCTGAAAAATCAAACTGATCAATTTTTTCAACCCGAACCCGACTTGAAAATTGTTCGGGTCAACCCGAACTCGAATTTTTCGAGTTAGGTTCATATCGAGTTAACGTATCTGATCAATTTTTGACACCCCTAAAATTTAACATACGCACAATTTAGCCTTCTATTTTTAATCTACAATCCAGTTTGTATGTAAACTACATACCCAATAATAAGGTTTTGTTAGGGCTCATAAAAGGGCTGATGACTGTATAAGACTATAAAAAGACAAAAACATCTCATTAAAATCAAATAAATTAAAAATAATATATAAATGTTTTAATTTATATTTTTCTAAAACTAGGCACAGAAGAAACAGTGGAGATTCCACGCTCCCTTCAAAAAAGCTCAGCCAAGAACCCTAAGCCTTATATTTAGCAATCCTAAGCTTATAAATTAAGAAAAATTCTCATCTCCCCCTCATCACCCATTGCTCATTAAACCCTTTGAATCTTCGAGCCTCTTTCTGTAGAAACAAGAGGCTATGGGTGCTTGTGCGAGCGCGCTTAAGGATGCCGAGGGACAGGCGCCGGAGGAGCCGACGGCCGAGACTGTTGCTTCCGCCGAAGTGGGTGGCGAGGCCGTTGAGCCCGTGGCTGCCCTAGAGGTCAGTCCTAAATTCACCTAATTGTCTGATTAAGGATAAATCCAGTAAGATGATTTCTTATTTTTAATTAGTTGAATTTACGTACCACTCAATTCTTATGAATTTACGTATTTTACACCCAAACTTTAATTTTTACTTAAATAACACCTAAATCTTTATTATTACATCAAAAATACCACTTTCAAGCATTTTTCAGTAAATTCACTTTTCGGAAGATGTGAAGTTGCTATGTAAATATTCAAGTGTGAAAGTAAATTTTAAGAGAGATGTATGTAAATTTCCTGAAATTATTTTTTAGCTTTTACATACAAGATCATCATATTCTTCTATATTTATAAATTAATCACTTTTAATCTTAATTTTTTAAATTAACTTTAAAATATTGAAATTCATAACAAAAAATTTGATCGTGGCACATGCAAATACATGAATTCAGTAGTTCAAAAAAATAGAGAGGACGATTAAATTATAAATACATATGTATTAGATGATTAATTTATTCTATTTTATCATATATTTTATAACAAATATTTACATGATTTTATACTTTGCTATTACAATTAATGTATGTGTTATAAGAATTTATATTTCATCTTTTATAACCATTGTTTTACTATGTAAATGTCTTAGCAATTTATAATTTTATTGTGAATTTTACATAAAAATATTTTCATTATTCTTATTTAATGAACAAATCAAAATCACTTAATATCATATCATTTAAATATACCGGAAAGATCATATTTTGATTTTTTTGATTATTTTTTTGGGATATTTAAACGAATTTAATCGTAAAATCATACACATAAAGTATGCGACTGAACCCAAGAACTACTGAATAAAAAACCTCAACCATTAAGATTGACTGCTTATTTGATGCATTTAGATGATGAGATCGTGAAAATCAATTTGGTTCCTATATTTAAGAATAAAGATGATGCATAAGAGTGTGCAAATTATAGAGGAATTAAGTTAATGTGTCATACATTAAAATTATGGGAGAGAGTAATTGAGCATATGTTAACGATGTGATACAGAAGTTTCTCACAATCGCTTTAGTTTTATGCCGTAGATCTACTATGGATGCTATACATTTGTTAAGGGGTTTGATGGAGAAGCATAGAGAAAGTAAGGAGGATCTACATATAATATTTATTGATTTAGAGAAAGCTTATGATAAAATTTCAAGAGAGCTGTTACTTGTGTCCAAACACAAGGAGGATTGACAAAATATTTTCCTATTTCAGTTGGATTACATCAAGGATCAGCTTTAAGCTCTTACTTTTTTACTTTAGTGTTCTTACTAGCATTTACAAGAAGATGTACCTGTATCTTTTTGCTGACATTCTTCTTGTTGATAAGACTAGAGGGAGTCCAACGTAAACTTGAATTATGGAGGTCAACTCTGAGTCTAAAGGTTTTCATTTAAGTAGATCTAAAACCGAATATATGGAGTGTAATTATTAGTAGTTTAGATTGTGTGCATTAGGTAATAAGTCATTAATATGAGTGAGTGCTTTAAGATATTTAGGCTCTATTGTTCAAAATGATAAATGGGAGATGTTATTAGTAGAATTCAAGTTGAATGGGTGAAGTGGAGGAATGCATCCGGTCTATTATGTGATAGAAATTCTTAAACTTAAAAAAATTTTATAAGATAGGTGTAAGTTATATGATGTTGGCCAATAAGAGAAGCATAAAGACTAAGTTAAGTGTTATGAGAGATGCTTAGGATGATGGCTTTACTCTTAGAGATAGAATATAAAATGAGTATATTCGGGAAAAGGAGTAGCTCATGAGATAAAGATTAGGAGCCTTAGATGATTTGGCCACAAGCGTCGTCGTCCATGACCACAGAGATTAGAGTAAAGATTGATTTGCCTTATGTTAAGAAAGGAGAGGACCTAAAAAAAGACTTGGTAAGATGATAAAAAATGATCTTAGATATTTAATTTAAATGAACATAATGACAATGGAGAGGAAGGATTCATAGAATTGACCCCACCCAGGGGATTAAGGCTTTTTTTGTTGTTTGAATATGATGCTTTACTAAATGGTGTTTAAATAAAACTCTGTTTAGAGTCAATTTCAGAAAGCGAAACAAGTACTCTGTCCACACTGTGCTCCGAATTGAAAGAACGAAAGTTTTGTAAAAATCACTTTTAAACTAATTTTTTCCTAAACGTAAATCTAAGCTAAATGAAGCCTAAGATGCCTTGCACTTTATCATCCCTTCTATCATCATGCCTTCAATTTTTTTATAGGTTGAAGCGACAGAGCCTGCCGAGACAGTTGAGAAAGATACAGAGAAAGAAGAAACTGTATTGATCGATGAGTCAAAATCGCAGCCTACTGAGTCTGAATCCACTAAACCAGAAGAAGCTGAGAGCGATAAAAACAACGACGACTCTTTGAAAGAGGAGGCTGAGAAGAAGGATCCTTCTCAGAGTCCCAATGCTTAATATTATTCCATTTCAAGCAATTTGTTCTTTAATGAATCAAAATTAAGTCATTGTTTCTTTCTTTCTTTATTCTTTGTTCAAAATGTGTAGAAAGAATGGTTATGTCTTTTAATTTATGTTTTGAACATTATTGAATTATATATTTGATTTTTTGTGCATCCTATGGTCTAAATTCTTTGATTTATTTATTTGGAGAATAGAATTTAGGAGAAAATTCTATTATTTTTATTAATTTTATTTTAGCTCTATCAAGATTAAACTCAATAGTTATTAAATATTATCATTTATGGGATTAAGCAAATTTTATTTTTATAAAATTTGAAATTTTAAATAAATAATATAATTTAATAGTTACTATGTTAGATATTTTCTAGATATTGATCAGCTCTAAATTTATTAAAAAAAAATCTAAATTTATATACCTTACTAAATTCTTTAAAAAAAATTAATTTTTTAAAGATTAATAATAAATATGAGTAATTAACTTAAATTTATATTATATTTATCTCAAAGTAAGTTTTCTAGCTTTGAATGTGTTTGGAATAAATTTTTTTTCTATTTATTTGTTTATAACTCTGATAAAAGGAAGCTTTTATCAACCAATTTATTGGAGTTTAATAGAATAGTTATTGGATTTTTTTTTAAAAAAATGATATTTATATTAACTGGTAAAAATAAATTTTTTCATAATTATCTCACAATCAATATTTTAGACAAATAGGAATATTCTTTTAGGGCCAGTTTGAAAAGAATTATATTTTGTATAGTTAATATTCAAAATAAAATAAAAAAATAAAAATGACCCCTTTACTTATTACATCATCACTAAAGAATCGTTTGGAAATATTTTATTAATAAAAAAATAAAATTAATCAAATTTATAATTTATCGCTTTATCTGTTTTTAAATTATCAAATTTATATATATCACAATCAAATTATTAAAAATAAAATAGAATGATTATGTTTTATTTTTTTATTTTTAATAATTTGATTGTGATATATATAAATATATTAATTTGATATTTAAAAAATAGATAGAGCGATAAATTATAAATATATATATATATATATATTGGTAAAAATTCATTTTTAATTTATTTGAAAAAAAAATCGAACGGGCCCTAATTAGGGTGTCAATGTCGACGTGTCGATTCAATTTATATCAATTCAATAAAAGTACCCAACCCGACACGCTTATTAAACGGGTCAAAACTTCAACCCAACTCGACCCAACTTCAACCCGACACACACTGACAGTGATCATATATATATATATTTTTAAGTCAAAGTCGAGTCAAAATTGAGTCAAATTCGTCAGAAAAGATCTCAATATTCTGGAGCAAACTATGTGATTGAATAAATCCTCTATCGAATCGAGGGCCCCTTCCCCTTCTTCAAACTCCGACCAGATTTTCATATAAATCCGATTAACGATAGAACAAGATCCATTTTGCATCATATCTAATTGATTTTGGTTCTGACCGAAGAAGTAATGTCACTCGATTATTATCAAACTGACTGCAAGATTTTTTTGTCCGTGAGGATCTTGCCAGAGCTAGAGCGCCTTCTACTTCGAATAGTCAGAATAGTAATAGGCCATGAAACCTTATTAGTAAGCGGGCCCACACCCAGACTCAAACTTCAATGGTGGGAACAACCTCAGCATTCCGACGCCGCACCTTGCTTCAAGCAATTCATTAACGGCTACTTCTTCATTGACAAAGTCTCAGGTCGCACCTGGGGCTGGTGAAATTTTCATGTCATTCTCGACTTTATCCGACGGATGTTTGATTTCGTGCCCTTCGAGAGGGTATCGATTAATGTCACTCTCCCTTGTGCACCTAAAGTGTTGAAATTTCGAAATATTGAGAAAATCGAGTTAATTTGATTGAATTAACACAAAATCAAATCAATTTCTTTAACCCAAACCCATCCAAAGTTTTGAACCCGAACGGATTTTTCGAGTCGTGATTTATATGGATCAATTTTTGACAGCCCTAACTCTGACCTTCTGTCTTCCAAGTTCTGTTCTTCTCTTTCTCTTCCCAAATCCCAACTCTCAACTAATGCGCTTCTGCGTGATTCCCACTTATTGCCCTGATTTCTCGGTTAAAGTGAGGTAACCGGACCACAGAATTCAATCATTGCAGCTTTTGCCCAACTTTCTCAGCCTTCCTCTCCTTTCCCCTTGACGTTTTTAGTCCCTCTGTGTCTCTCTCTTTTTCTCTCTCTCACACACACAGAAGACGCCAGTGGACAGACAATGTCGAAACCATCTGGCACCAAGCTCTGCTTTCTCGGCCTCCTATACCTCGCTCTAGCTTCCGCTGCAGAAAACGAAGGTTAATTCCTGATTTCTATGATTTATTCATTAGCATTTTATAGGTTTTTTTTTTTTTTTGGCTAAGCTGTGTAATTTCATGACTCATGGTGGCTATTTTTACTGGAATGACAGTTCGATGGGTGAATTTTGTTTAGGGTGCGAGATAATCCCTCATTAACTGTTTTATAGTCGTAAGGTTTACAAGAATTTAGGGTAAATTTTGCCGAACATTTTTTTTTTTAATGTAAGATTCGAGATTTAACCACGATTTAGGGTAAATTCCTGACTTTCTAATTTTTTTTTTTTTTTTAAAATCCTGCATCTCCAGGCCTTGAGATGTAAGGGGCTGTTAGGAGATAAGTAGGATTTAGTAAATCGAAATTTAGTTGATATTGTGAGGTTTGAAACTGGAAAAATGTTTGGCATGATAATTTTAATCATGCAAAAGCTGGAGTCAGCTAAGATTTAAGAGAGTCTCCTTAGATGGTTTGATCACATAAAAATGCCGACACCAAATTAGAGTAGATGACAGATTTAAAGAAGAAGATAGAAATAGGCTTGCAAAGATTTGGTTAGAAACTATAAAAAATTGTTTTATTTTATTAGACTTAAATAATGAGAATATGGCATTTAATAGAACACATTCGAGAAAAAGGATTCATGCAACCGACCTTATGTGGGATAAGGACTTGTTGTTCTATGCTAAATCTTGATAAATTATTTGACTATTTGTTTATGGATTTAAGATTTGCAAGAGGGAAAATTTTTTAAATATGTTAAATTCTTTAAACGATGGAATTTAACAGATTTTTGATTAACAGGATTAAGTTGGATTTATCAATATAAATGTTACTTAACAGATTTGCTAAATTCTATTTACTCAGATTAAACATTATTTCAGGGCTTTCTCGCTCATTTGTCAACACCTCTTCTCTCACAACTCCTCTTTTCTTTCACATGCCACAAGCTCTTTGATGCCTTTCCCCAACGAGTCCCATAGCTGGTTGTGACCTCTTTAGGTTTGTTCTGTAGTTGTTACTCCCTGCGAATCGCCCTTTGTAGTGAGGTGTATTTATAGATTTTTGTAATACTCCTTACAAGGAAATACTTAAAAGAGACAATAAAATAAGAGCACATGGATTGCAATTAAAAGGCCATAATAAAATCAATGAAATAGTAAAGACCCTTGATCAATGTGCTTATACCTTCAAACTAAAGCAAGAGCTTATAGATTGCAATTTGATGGCTATAATAAAATCAATTTGATAGTAAAGACTTTCAATCTATGCGATCATAGTTTTCTATTGTTGTGAGTGAGGCCTATAAAAATTCAGGTAACAAATTAATAATCTTCACCTTGACATGAATTTCTAGGCTAAAAAAAATAAGTCTTTATATAAAAATATCTCTTTTTTCACAAAACTTTAAAGATTTTTAGCAACAAACACTTACTTTATTTAACAATGCTTAGACTTGGTAATAAAAAATGAACATTCTTTGCCCATTAGATCAGAACGGGCACAAACAAGAGCTCCTACCATATCATGAACGCCCCCCATAGATTTTAATTCATCCCGCTTCTTCGAGATGGGGCTTACAAACCTTTAATCTTAAAGTGTTATGCCCTTGAGAAGAACTTTTACAAAAGTTCAGTTATTCTTCTTCACATACTCAAGGTGTATGTGCCGCATCTGAGCAGATCCACTTCTAGTGGAAATGTGGCATCATCAACGATTATTTGACCCGTTAAAGTATATAAATTGATAGACTCTTTTTGCCACTTAATCACAATAAGGGTGGCTCTACAAATCCTTAGAACTCCACTTTCACATGTGTACTTCTATCACTTGGCATCAAAGTCACCAAGGATATGAAACTTCTCTTTAAATTTGGGATATACTTTACATCATTCAAAGTTTTGATGACTCAATCAAATATCTATACCTTGATTGTACTAACACTAAGTACCTTACAAGATGCATTATTTCTCATAAACACCTACCCGAACCACCGTTTCATTTGTTGAAAACCAATCATAGTGAGGACACATGAAACGAATAATCGGTATCGAGGATCTAATCTTCACAGGATTTACAATTATCAATATTATCAATAAGAAGATCATTATCTTGCTGAAAACCCCAGTGAGTAAAGGTTACTTTAGTTTTCATTGTGATTCAAGACACATACGATTTATAATAATAAGAAAACCTGCATTTTACGCGGAAAACCTCAAAAGAGAAAAAAAATCATGGGCTCAAAGAAAATCTTTCACTATGATCTGCTTAGTACAAAATCTTCCGATAACGGATTACAAGATCATATGAGAGAACAACAACTACGTGAATACGCTCGCGTGATATGCAGGGTGAGCAGGCAGCCGAGATGAATGGACGACGGCTGTGGGCCATGATGGAGACCGAAGAGATCGACGCTGAGGATGCACGCTACCGGTCATGCGGCTGATTAATAAGGGATGGCGGAGTTTTAATCTTCGCGCTGAGCTCTCTCCTCTTGCGCCTCCCCATATGAGGAATGAGGCTATTTATTTGAGTAACGTCAGAATACATGCAAAATCCAATCACTCCTCCATCTGACTCTCCATGATTCCTTTGATCATAGATGATTTTGTGTATTTGAATGCTCAAATGAAGTCAATTATGAGATCTTGGGCTTTAATCGCTCATCGAGACGCCGATTTGACTATAAATACTCCACATTGAGCTTTTGTGAATTTAACCGACGTCCAAAGTTCCAATGATATTTTAAGGCTGATTCAATTCTCCGAATGCTGCTTGATCAAGATTCGGACTAGTATTTAAGCAATATATCAGTTTCTATTTTTGACATTATCTCAATCATCCAAAATATATATGCCAAATACCCTAAAAAATAACAAATTTTCAACGAATTGAAAGTGGTCCATTAACCACACATTTTGAAAAACGATTTTCACTGAGAACAAAATTATGACATTAAGCAGATGCAACGGATGCGCAGTAAGTGCGCATGAGATTGAGGTTACTTGACCATCCCGCATCGTGACGGAGCTCAGGTTATAAACTGGCGCTCATGGGCGCTGGGCGCTGAAGCACTCGGCGCTGCTGTTCTACATGTCACGACGGACGGTAGGCGCCGTCGGCCGGGCGTCGCGAATTGGTCTGCCGCTGGAACTGACGCTTACGGCCTACGCAGCTACAGTCAGAATCACGGTCAAGTACACGCTGGCGCAAACGGCGGTTTTCAGGCGCGGTTTTTGATGATTTTATTTTGTTCCTGGGGGATCTATAAAACCCCTAGGCCAGTGGAGAAGACACCTTCTCTTCTTCAGAGAGGTCGTCGAGCGATCAAGACCCGTAGCTCATACGACAAGCGCTCCGCTTTCGAAGAGACGTTACTAATCTCGCCGACCGACCGGTTCAGAGGGCGATCAAGACCAGCTCATACGGCAGCGCTCCGCCTCGAAAGAGGTGTTAACTAACCTCGCCTGACCGACCGGTTCGAGGCCATCAAGCACTGGTTCATACACAAGACTCCGCTTTTCCCTTGAAAGAGGTGTCAACCGACTCGCCGGACCGACCGTTCGGAGATCTATCAAGACAGGCCTGCGCGTAGTGCTCCAGCTTTTTTCTCGAAGAGGGAACCGACTCGGGACCGACCGCTCGGAGGCTTATCAAGACTATAGTTCATACGACAAGCGCCCGCCCTCGAAAGAGGTGTCAATGACTCGCCGACCGACCGGTTCGGAGACATCAAGACTCGTAGCTCATACAAGGCCCAATTTTTCCGAAAGTGGTGTTACCGACTGCCGGACCGACCGGGTTCGAGGCGATCAAGCACTAGTTCATACGCACAAGTGCCCGCTTTCCTTGAAAGAGGTGTCAACCGACCTTACCTGACCGACCGTTCAAGACAATCAGCACCCGTAGTTCATACGGTGGTTCATGCTCGAAGAGGCGCCAATCAGACGGCTGACCGTCGCCCGGAGGGCATCGCCCGCTGCAGACATACCGCCGTCTACGCTACTTGGAAGAGGCATCAACTATACTGCTCTGACAACCGGTTCTGAGGCGATCAAGGAGACGATAACCGAGATCGGGCGACGGCGATGCTCAACAGGTGGTTTCGCGACAAGGGTCGGCGACGGTGACTCGCGACGGCTACAGGATAACCGCCGACGAGCAGGATCGGCGGAGATTGTCGACGATGGTCGCCACAAGAATCGGCGACGGACTACATAGTGGTCGGCAAATGACGGGTGGGGCAATGATAACGGAGACGGTGAATGCCGGGCGACCGGCGTCAGAATGGCGGGATGATCGGGCGACGATGGTGGTGACCGACGAAAATTGCCGGGCGATGCCGGTATGCGGACCGCAGAAGCCGGATGGTCGGCCGACGGGTGGTCGCATTGCGAATCCGGTGACTGAAGCCTAGCCGGTGTTACCACGACGCTAACCTCAGGATAATGTCGAATTGAATCCGGCGATGATTCGACCTATCCGGCGCCGTCTTGTCGTGTGTTATCCACGACGCTAACCCGTATGGAAGAGGTCATGGAAGTCCACCAAGGACCCTTTGACCTATCCTGCGTTGTTTGCTCGCCACGACATTAACCGTATGAAGAGGTCGAATCAAAACATCTGCTTGTGGTTGTAGCCAAAATTGCTTTTAACCTTGGTCTTGTTTTTTCCATGAGTATGATTGGAAAATCATAATTTGCAAAACTATCTCTTCTCAATGTTGAAATATCTTCCAACTTTGACTTGTTTCTGGGATGGTAATCGATTAGATGCTTAACATGGGCGATCTTCGAGATTAAGAGTTGCCCCCGCCGATAAAATCGAACGGTTTGATGAATCTTCATTCTGCTTCCTTAAAAGCTTGAAATGCTCCACCTCGATGGTGGTTTTGATATTGTTGGAAAACTTGGTCGCCATACAAGATGAAATAATGAGTATCGCTTCACCTGACGGCCAAACCGCTATGCTGCTAGAAAACCACAGTAGAAAAGTTTACGCCTTTATTGAAATCCAAAGACACACACAAGTATTTAAAGAGTGAACAAGAAAACCTAATTTTACGGAAAACCTCAAAAGAAAACCACTGCCTAGCTCAAGAAAAAATCTTCCACTATGTATGCTTTGAGTACAAAATCTTCCAACGATTACGTGATTGCATATGAGAAGGAACAACAACTATGTAGTCACGCTCAGTGGTACAGCCAAGGTTGAAGAAATGATGGTGAATACGAGGACATCGACCGACATGAAGGTCATCATGATGGAGACCCAGATCGACAATGGTGAGGATCACGGCGCGGCCATTACGACTTCACCGCCGAAAGTGGTGGCATAATTGTGCTTGGAGAATCTCTTGCTTTAGAGCTCTCTTCTCTCTTGCTTGGCCTCCCCTCATATGAGGAATGAGGCTATTTATCGATTGGAGGAGAACGCCTCAGAATACATGCAAAATCCAACCACTCCTCCATCGGACGGCTCATGATGATTCCTTTGATCATATGATGTATTTTGTGTATTTGAATGCTCAAATGAAGTCGGAATTATGAGATCTTGTGCTTGTTAGATCCGGCTCGTCGAGACGCTCGATTTGACTATAAATACTCCACATTTGAGAGCTTTTTTAGGAATTTAACTGATGTCCCAAAATTTCCAATGATATTTTAAGTGCTTGATCTCGACCAGTTTCAATTTCTGATCAACTTATTTTTAGCATCAAGATTTGTGTTTCGACTAGTAGTATTTTAAGTGTCATATCAATTATCATTAAGATATTCTACAAAGTTAGCTTTATCAGATATTTTTCCTTTATGATTAGCCATGATATTCTCTTTATTTTGTTAGTTGAAGCATTCAGATTTAGTGTGCACATTTTTCTTGCAGTATCGGCAGACTTCATCTATATTATTGATATTAGATTTCTTTTGATTGTTCACTGCTAAAACTCGACTCATGAGTTTTCTTATGAACAAGAAGATTTTGTTTTTTTTGGTTTAGATCCAATAACTTGAGATTTCAACTTTTCCTTAGAAAGCAAAGCCTCGTACACCTCATTCAACGTAAATGAGTCTCGATTGTAAATGATAGTGTCTCTGAAGGTCGAATATGAGGAAGGCAACGAACAAAAGAAAACTAATCTCAGATATTTCTCCTCATACTTGACTTTTATTATCTCAAGACTTAAGATGATTTCCTTGAAAGAATTTAAATGATTTTCTAAAAAATCACCTTCCACAAATGATGGGAGTGGAGCCGCTGCTTTAGATCCAACTTAATTATTAAGATCTTTGTTATACGTAACAGTTCCAATCTCGCTCAAATGCAGCAGTAATGTTTTCTTTTAGAACATTTTATAAGATCTATTTTGAGATATGTAGATGCATAACCATAAGTATTTTTCAATTTTTATTATGTTTTTCTTTTGAAGACCAACTTGAAGGCATATGATCAAATCCAATAAAGCATCTTTCAGATTTAATTGCTTCCATATTTTATGTGGTCAACAGATACGTGGTATTGCTCCCATTCATCAATTCCACTTGAAATCTTACTTGTAAGCATGCTGCCCTTGTCCTCTTTATCTTCATCATTTGCATTATCAAAACAATTTCAGTGTAATTTTAGGAGTTCACACTCCTCATTTGTCCCTAGTAATCGCTACTTAGTGTTGCGTATTTTTAATTTTATCTATTGGTTCATATATTCAACCCATATATTTTATTCATCTATTTTTCTTGAATTGTATATTCCACTCTAATATTTTTCATAGCCCTTCCTTTAAACGAGAACATATCATAAGGATCATTAATTAATTGCATAATAATCATAATTATAATCATTAGCTTTATCTCAACAATTTGGGGTTTGTTTTATTAATCCCTCTCAAATTATTCACAATGTTCTACATGTGGTATTAACCCTAATATATGTAAACATATTTGTGTGATTCTATCCAGGCTACCTCAGTTCTACCATGTCCCTTGCAATTTGTTTTCCATGCCTTATTTGTTTATTTATGCTTTCTATTGTACATGGCGAGCCACCAGAGCCTCTCTTCTAATAAATTTATTCAAGCATTTATATTGCTCAATATCCTTGGTGTAAAAATTCTTTATTGTTCCATGAAATACACGTTTTTTTATCTTTCTTCACCTGGGCTCCACCATTTGTATCTCTTTTCCTTGAATTCAACAAGAGCTTTTAAGTAATCTAAATGTGCATTCAAATTTCTTCTCCATATTGAATTTCATCATTCAATATAGTAGCTAAAGGGATTATCACTTTTCTCTTTGTCTTCCCACTATAACTTAAACTGAATATGCTGTTGTTTATTTATGCTTCTTCGAAACGTAGTTTATGGAACATTAATGTGCTTTATGAAAATTAATCTTATGTATTGCGATCGAATTTTCAACACACCTCGTTTTCAATTGAGGACTTGTAGTCGCCATTTAGAATCTAGCTAAGAAAAGGAAGAATAAGGTGCGGATGAGAATGTCCTTGTAATTGATGGGAATTGGATTTGAATATGACGATTCTAAAATCAAAGGAATAATGGTTTAAGTTCTATCCATCTAGTAGTGACTGAAAGCATGCCTAATTGGCATGCTTTATGTTGTGGAGAGATTTATTCCTTAATCAATGAACTAATGTGTTGTTCATAATAGATAATGGTGAATATTGCATCATAGCACAAAGGTCATGTGAAATCTTAACATATAGTGCACGGAGTAGCTTGCACAATTTGAAGTTTAGCATAAAATATTTAAAACTTGTGGATAAAGATGCATTTAAATATGATGAAAAGTTATGGAAGACAATTAAATTTAAAAATAAATCATCATTATAATGAAATTAACTAATATTTTTAATAAATTATCACTTTTTTAATGCTACATGTTGATTATTTGATGCTAGCGCTTCGTTTTCTGATTCAATACTTTACTTTGAAAACTAAAACGGAGCTTTCATGAAATGGAGCAAAATAGCTTCAAAAGCACTATTCAAACGAGTATCAAAATCAAAAATTCATATTTTTCAACGCAAAACGCACTAAAAAACCCTCCCAAACGAAGCCTTAGTCTTATCTGCTTGAACACTCATTGAGATCTAACATACAACTAACAGAAGTTCCAGTTAGGTTCAATCTCCACATTACTCCGCCACAAGAGTGTACTCAACCGCACACAAAGTTAGTCTGTTAGAGATTACTCAGCCTAAGTTGGTTTAACTCACAATAAAGCACCAACTTAATCAGAAATAAGATATGTTTAAAATTTTAGTTGGTTTTCAACCTAATGGTCATCAATTCCTCCATCATTAACTAACCCAGAAGGTAAATTTTCTCTCAAGGCACCAATAAACAATGTATACCAACAATTGCTTTTGCTCATTGTTGCCACCCCCTCTACCTTTCCACTAAAACTTTTCAATGGAAAGGCCACAAAAATAATTATGTTAATGCAATTCATTCAACCGCTACAAGATGTTAGATGATGCAAGCTTTTTTGACATTTAAAGCCTCAAATCAAAATAATTATTGTGAATATACATCTAAGTAATAAAATTGGGGTTAATACCTAGATGATTGCTTTATGATAGGATTTGAATAGGATGATGATTCTTCTAGCTTATTAGAGACTCCATTGAAGTCGGATTCATGTCGACTAATCCATAGATCATATCGCATAACATCAACAACACTTAGCTCCGATCTAGTTTTCTCGGCTTAGTTTATCAGCAACCTTAACTCCATTGAAGTCGGATTCATGTCGACTAATCTATAGATCATATCGCATAACATCAACAACACTTAGCTCCGATCTAGTTTTCTCGGCTTAGTTTATCAGCAACCTTAACTCTTAAAAACCATTTTATCATCAACAACACTCTTAAAACAATTTATCATCACCCCCACTCTTAAATCTAAAGCAGCTTATAACAGACAAATTAAAATTCTAATAATTTTCTTCAGGAAATCCAGCTGATGAGATTGCCAACCTCGTCAATCTGAATCGCACTGCAACCAAGCTAAGGAAACTTCACAACAATCCAGGCCTAGGCTGTATGGCCTTGCAGTTCATATCTCAATGCATTGGAAATTGCAGCAGAAACAACACACTCACCTGTTATCCTCCAGAAGTCGACATAACTGAGGTCTATGCTCCTAACTGTGGTGTAGAATTAGCAACCATTAGAATCATTTCAGGCTATCTTCTGGGCTGCCATTGGAGCTACCTGAACACACAACAAGCCTTCTCTGATATCCTCACCAGAGACAAGAGAACAGTCTCCCTCATCCATGGTGGAGACCTCACACAGCTTGGAGCTGGTTTTATAAGGGAAAAACATGGAGGATTCTACTGGTGCATCTTTTTCAGTAATGAGACTAGTGATTCTAGCTTTGTTCTTGAAGATGGTGGGAAAGGTGTTGAGCAGAAGATTGGCTGCTTCAGTGGTTCAGATGTGCCTTGCAGTGCTGGTAAGGAGCTTCTTATTTCGGGTTACTTTAAAGTTTTTGTTTTTATTTTGCATTTGAGTTTTCTTCTTTGCTATTAATATTTCAAAATCTTGGAGTGAGTATGTTTATAGATATGTGGAGAGCACGTATGTGTAGGGAGGAAATTTTCATTTGAGAAAAAGAAATATTGTGATATTATTTCTTTCATTTTGTGCATGTTTTGTTTGATTATTAATTTTGTTCATCTTTTTCTTCATTCACATTCAAAGTTTTTTTTTTTTTGAAATTTATTGGTTCTCTTATTCCATTAAATTTTTTTTTTTTTTTTTTAATGATTGAGATTAATTGTCTATATTTTTTAAAAATTATTTAATAAAATTACTTTTATAATCTCAAGCCAACATATTTTTTAAAGACATTTAAACTAATTTTATTGTAAACTCATGCACACAACTCGTGCAAGAATTTGAATCTAAAATTTCTTAGTTGAAAATCTAAGCTTTAAATTATTATGCTAATTTTGAATATATATATATATATATATATTTATTTATTTATTTATGTGTGCTTGTGTGAAAAATTCATTTCATTAAAATGTAGGTGTTAGATATATAAATATATAAAAAAATATAAAAATTATATATTTTCAATACAAATGTGTAAGGATTTCAAATTAATTGATTTTTTTTTAAAATATTTGATCAAATTTAATTTAATAACAAGCTCATATATATCATCTATATATAAATACTTTGAATCCAAAATCTCTTTAGTTGATTGAAAGTCTAATTATAAATTGCTAACTTAAGATGCCTTGTCACATTTTTAGGCATTCTTTTTTGGAAATTCGTGCGATGTCCCTTCATTTTCTTCAGCGTTTTGTAACTCCTTGAATAATCACTTAGTGCTCATTATATAAATATATATATATATATATAATCCATGAGTTTTTTTTTAATTATTTTAAAATTGATAATTAGTTGAAAATAAATCATTTTGATTTAAAATCCCACTCTAAATTCCAAATAAATTTCGAAGTTCATTTTTTATGGATCGATCAAATATGATATGATTTCATTCAAAATATAATTCAAAATGAGTATTTAAGAGTAAAGAGATTTATTCATAACCATCAAATTCTTTTCTAAGTAATAACAATTAATACGTAATAAGATTGATATTAAATTTAAAATTTTGAAATAGATTTTAAATAAAAATGAGTATATATATATATGCATTTTAACATAAAAATATTATTTAAAACATTTTTTTTTGAAAGGATTTTTATTCATCAATGTTTGAAGAAAAAATTAGATTAATTACCAATTTTTATTAAGATACCACTCATAATTATTGCATTCTTTATAGATAAATTATACAAAAGCAATTAATAAAAAAAATATTTACATACATATCACATAATTCTCATATATTTACATAAATAACACCTAAATTTTTAATGCCACATTAAAAATATTATACTTGCACTTTTTAAAAGTGAAATATACTTTTTTTAAATATAAAAAATCTTAAATAAATAAATACTTAATTTTAGATATTAGATAGGTAAATACATAACACTACATTGCCGGTCCCAAAGTCCGGATGCAAAAAATGGAGGGTTGCATTAGGTAGTCGACAGCGAGCGTAAAATTTGTCGAAATAATCATGACATGAATCCTTTAAATCATTGGAGCTGGCATCCCCTAGTCGACCAGATGACTTGAATACGTGAAAATGTGCTAGAGAGACGGCCAGTGCGATGTTAAATAAGCAAGGGTTCCCACATTATGGACGATGGGCAAAGAAGTTAGTCCATGAATCTAGAATTAGGTTAGATCTTGGAATATGGTACTCTTACTGTAAATTAATGGAATTAATATATTATGGTTCATAGAAGATAAATATTTTATGTGTTCAAGAAACTAAATGGGTTGGTGAGAAGGCCAAGGAGATTGATAGTTTAGATTTTAAACTTTGTATTCGTGTAAAATAAATAAGAAATTATGTGATAAAAAATTTGAAGGATAATATTATAAGTATTAATGTGGAGATAATTATAACTTTAAAGATTATTATCGATACAAGATTATCAATGTTATAAGTCATGCCCTCAAGTAGGTTTGGAGATAAGCTCAAAAAATTTTGGAATGAAAGGATTAATACAAAAGATACCTCTTGAAGAAAAAGTATTTATTGGGGAGATTTAAATGGACATAGGTAGAGTGATAGAAGATTTTAAAAGTATTCATCATGAATTTGAGTGACTAATGAAGAAGATAGACTATATTAGATTTTTTTTATGATTTTATTGCTAATACTTTATTTAAGAAAAGAGATGAATATATTATTACTTATAAAATGGATCTAGTAAAACACGATTGATTATTTTTGATAAGAAAAATAGATCGCTAGATTGTAAAAGATTGTAAGGTCATTCCAAGTGAAATTTTAAGTACCAACATCGACTATTAGTTTTAGATTTTAAGATGAAATGTTGTAAGAGAAAAATAAACTTAATTATTGTCTGGGATTAGATGGGGACTTAAAGAACACAAATAAAAATATTTTTAAGAGCAAGCTACAAGAAATTAAAGTTTGAATGTCATAGAAGCTAACATTATGTGAAAAAATATCAAGTGAAATTAAACAAGCCAAAAGATTTGAGAATCAAAAGGAAAAGCTTCTTTAATAAGAATAGTTGATGGTGGAGTCGAGTGCAAGAAGAAAAGATAATAAATAAGAATATTGTTATAAAACTTGGTTTAGAAAAAACTCTGGAGAATTGGGAAAGATATAAAACTGTAGAGATTCTAAGAAAGCAATATATGATGCAAAAAATTTAACTTTTAGTGATTTATAATAGATTAGATACCAAAGAAGGTAAAAGATGTATGTATAAGTTAGCCAACCAAAGAGAGGAGAAGTAAAATATAATGTGAGTGAGTATTAAGGATGAAAATAATAAAGTGCTTTTCTTAGAAAAAGATATTGAAAATAGGTGGATGAGGTATTTTAATAAACTTTTCAATGAAGGATCTGAAAGTACAATTGATTTTAGCAACCTTAATACCCTAAAAAAAATAGAGAATTTTATTTTATCGTCAGATTAGTAACCGAAGTTAGTGAAGCTTTAAAGAAAATGAAATGTGGAAAAACAAGAGACGGATAATATTCCAATAAGTGTGAAATGTTTAGGAGATCAAGGAATTTCTTGGCTTACAAATCTTTTAATGTTATTTTAAAGACTAAAAAGATGATGAGGAGAAAGAGTTTGTTGGTTCCTATATTTAAGAATAAAGGTGATGCACAAGAGTGTGCAAATTATAGAGGAATTAAGTTAATGTGCCATACATTAAAATTATGGGAGAGAGTAATTGAGCATAGTTACGATGTGATACAAAAGTTTCTCACAATCAGTTTGGTTTCATGCCAGGTAGATCTACTATGGATGCTATACATTTGTTAAGAGGTTTGATGGAGAAGCATAGAGAAAATAAGAAGGATCTACATATGATATTTATTGATTTAGAGAAAGCTTATGATAAAGTCTCAAGAGATGTTCTTTGGAGAGTTCTAGAAACGTAAAGAAGTTTATATTTGTTATATTCAAGTCATTAGGATATGTATACTAGAGTCACTTGTGTCCAAACACAAGGAGGATTGACAAAATATTTTCCTATTTCATTTGGATTACATCAGGATCAACATTAAGCCCTTATCTTTTTTTACTTTAGTTATGGATGTTCTTACGAGGCATTTACAAGAAGATGTACCTTGGTGTATGCTTGATGACATTCTTCGTTGATAAGACTAGAGAGGAGTCCAAGAAACTTGAATTATGGAGGTCAACTTTAGAGTCTAAAGGTTTTCGTTTAAGTAGATCTAAAACTGAATATATGGAGTGTAATTTTAGTTGTAGAAATTTTAGTGGTAGTGTTGTGACTTTAGGTTATCAAGTCATTAATAAGTGTGAACGATTCAGATATTTAGGCTCTATTGTTCAAAATGATGGTGAAGTAGATGGAGATATTATTAGTAGAATTCAAGTTGGATGGTTGAAGTGGAGGAATGCATCCGCCTATTTGTGATAGAAAAGTTCCACTAAACTTAAGGAAAATTTTATAATATTGGTAAGACCAAATGACTTATTGAATGTTGGCCAATAAAAGATAAACATAAGAGTTAAGTGAGATGAGATGCTGTGGATGAGTGGCTTTACCCTTAGAGATAGAATGCAAAATGAGTATGTTCGGGAAAAATTGGAGTAGCTCCAAGTGGTAGATAAGATTAGGAGAGTCGCCTTAGATGGTTTGGCCACATAAAGCGCCATCCAGGTATTAGAGTAGATGCATTAGATTTGCCTTATGTTAAGAAGTAGAAACCAAAAAGACTTGGTTAAGATGTATAAAAAATGATCTTAATATCTTGATTTAAATGAGAAATAATACACAGACACAATGGAGACGAAGGATTCATGTAGCCGACCCCACCTAGTGGGATTAAGGCTTGTTATTATTGTTATAGATAGATAAATACATAATCTTATGTGGTATGTTTATAAATCTTCCCAATCAAAGTTTATAAGAATAGCCCAATAAAGCCCACTACATATAGTAAATTTTAACAAAGCCCACTCTTTCACTAATCGCTCAATGTGGGCTGCTAGACTGGCCCTATTGAATTAACAACTATAACAAAAACAAAAAACAGAAAAAAAAAAAAACAGGAACAATATAGAAATATACATTAATTCCTCATACAATCCAATTTACATATGCCTATCATATTTAACATATATTATAAAAAAACAGCCTATGGCCTTATATTTAACAACATTTTATCACATAGCTTCCATCAAAGAAAGCTTCTTCCAGCTTACTATACAGTGCTAAAATAGATCAAATGAACCTCCTAATGAACAAAGCCTCTGCTTCCAGATATAATACATAGAATCTGGCAGTTGGTAGCTTCAAAGGAACAAGAAATCATATATACTGAGGGGCCTCAGGCAGTTAAAGTAGGTGGTGAGGGCAGAGGAGGAGGATGATGATGGTGATTAGGGTTTTTAATCATAGCTTGGAATATTGTCTCCAAGGGCAACCACCTTCAAAAGCATATTCTACATGGACATCTTCTTTGATCAATTTATCAAAGTTTCTCGAAATTTGTGAGATTCAGTTTGATTTCGGGTCATCTTGAAAATAATGATTTAATTGATTTAAATTTTCTTTTTTAAAATTTTTTTTTGCATTAAAACTCATTAAATAGTATTTTTTTCGAGTTATCGTGTCTAAATCGAGTAATCGTATGCATTTAGGTTGGTTTGAGGTCAACCATGCCTAATGTTTATATGGATTGACCCGTTCGATAAGTAGTTTGGTAACGAATTTGTATAAAGTATGCCTAAAAGCTTGATTATTAAAGATAGCACTTTTCCGATGTATGAAAATGTATATTTCACTTTAAAAATTGATAATGGTACTAATTTTGATGTAACAATAAACATTTAAGGTGTCTTTT
Source organism: Cymbidium sinense (assembly GCA_021442155.1). Classification (NCBI taxonomy): domain Eukaryota; kingdom Viridiplantae; phylum Streptophyta; class Magnoliopsida; order Asparagales; family Orchidaceae; genus Cymbidium; species Cymbidium sinense. The sequence continues at coordinate 22,881,754 of CM038215.1, forward strand.
ATATAAATATGTCAATTTAGGTATTAAATATATAAATATATAAGAATTGTGTGATATGCATGGAAATGCCCCTTTTGTTTTTTTTTTTGTGAAATGTGAATGATTTTATTGAGTTCCCCTCATTCTCTTCCATTCTCCTTTTGAAATCTCCTAGGTTAAAGATTTAGTTATGGGAATCAAGTGAGAAGATATTTCCTTGAGGTCAAAAAATAATTTTGCAACTACACTCCCACGATGTTACCAAAGCAGTTAAAAAAAAAAAACTATGGTAAAAAGAAATATATCTAGAACAGATTGGATGGAGTAAATTACCTGAAGATCAGCAAGAACAGCTGATGGAACTTCGACCAAATCCTTCTTGTTTCTATCCGGCAAAATTACTCTCTTAATCCCATAACGATGGGCTGCTAACACCTGATTCGAAAATACACAGAAATTGATTAATTTAAGCAATCACCATTGATGGCCTGTTTACGGCAGTTGTAAATTTAATTTGTAAAAGTGATTATAATATTATTGCAGGAAAAATATATTTTTTAAAAGTTAATGTCAATATTATAAACATTTTCTTTTTTGAAAAAAGTCAAATAATAACTTTCTTATAGTTGTTATAGTTTAACATATTTAGTTTTTAAAAACAACTTTACACCACAAAATTAAAAGCAACTTTACACCACAAAATTTTTTGAAAAATAATAAAAAAGCCAGTAGTCAAACAGATATGTGGTAGCAATATGAAAAATAAAGCAATAAAAAGTTACCCCAAATACACCCTTATACCCTTATAGTCCATTTGGGGTGGTTGTCTATGAAAGCTGTTGTAAAAAATTTTAAAAAAAAAAAAAAGCCGTTACCATATTATAAGTTTTTTTTTTAAAAAGAAATAACATAACAGCTTTCTTATAACTACAGTCTAGTTGCTTGGAATATAACAAGTGAAACGCAGCAGGAAAACTATAACTAAACAGAACACAAATTTGTGAGAAAATGGCACCAAACTGACCGTTAGACTCATTTCTCAGGTAAAACAAGCTACAAAATAAGACTTACCTTATCCTTGATGCCACCAACTGGTAAAACGAGGCCCCTCAGAGTCATCTCCCCTGTCATCGCTGTGTCTGCTCTAACTTTCCTTTGGCTGAAGAGTGAAACTAGTGATGTAACCAGAGTCACTCCAGCTGATGGTCCATCCTTCGGCACAGCGCCGGCAGGGAAGTGTATATGTATATCTCGATTTTCCAGAAAATTTATTTCAGCATCTGGCGATAGTTTCAGATCTGCAGCTCTTGCTCTCACCTGAAAATTTTCATGGAAATATGTTAAAAAAATGAAAATGAAAGACACAAGCTCAATATCCTTGAAAAAAATTGCAAGCTTATGATTTAGGACATCTAATGCGTGGTAAATTCAATCCCTCTCTAGACCACAGATTAGAGGAATTATTAGCTGCAGACAACATACATAGATTTTTTGGTGCAGACAGCAGAAGTATATATAGCTACGTGCTCCCACTATCTGCAAGTAATTCAACATACATTATTTGCATCTGATAATTTCTCCATAGATTGGGGGAGCTAGGGGTGTAAATGAGTTGCCGACTTGTGAGCCTTCTCGAGCTCGGCTTGATAAGTGGCTCATGAGTCGAGCTTCAAGAGCTAACAAATCAAGCTCAAGTCAGCTCCGACTTAACTAGTTAGATCGCAAGCAACTTGTTTAGTAAATATTAATCTAAAATAAACTTAAAATATATTAGAATTTAATTGCTAAGTACAAAATTATTAAAAATATTAAAAGATTAAATCTCATTTTATTATATCAAATAATATATTATTAATTTTCTTCTAATTCCTTTTTTTTATCATTTTCATCAAAACAACAGCTTGAATCAGAATTATTTCATATCAACTCAATATTAAATGAGCCGGCTTGTGAGCAAAGTTGAACTCGTAGAATAAAGCTCAAGCTCGAGTTCAAACTCAATTAATTAATCAAATTCAAACTCAAGCCAAAGTTGACTTAAGCTTGATTTGACTGTTTACACTCATAGGGGGGGAGCCCTTGCTCATGAATGTGAGGTAAACTCCCATGAAATCAAGCCAATAGTTAACGGTAGAGCCAGAATATTGTACAAATCCCATGACAAAAAATGGGTAGCTGAAGTAAATATGGGGCCAGGAAACCAGTCTCAAATAATTGAAATAAACTTGGTGAAGAAATTGGATATATGGATGTAAATTTTTAAATGAAGAGTATAACTTAAATTGTGTGAAATTACCCAAGTTAGTGCTATTTGCGCTGATTCTTTGATGACATCACCAAGCTGTCCCGTGAGGTGCAAATCTCCTTTCCCCGCCATTGTTGTGGTCTCAACGAACTGAACCTCTCCTCCGAAGGAAGTCCACACAAGTCCCACTGAAACCCCTGGGCATGATACCCTTTCTGCAGCTTCCCTATCATCAAACCTAGGAGGCTATAAATTGCAAATGCATTATTAACACATAAAACTACTTCTATTAATAAGAATTAACAAACATTAACAATAAGAAATTTCCATCAAAATTAATCAGCAACAGTAATGTATTACCCCAAGAACTTTCTCCAATATTGCCTCATCGACGACTAGTGTTGATGTAGTTGGAAATGAATTGATTTCATCATGCCTGGAATCCATAGTAATGACTTCCATTTCGACTTCAGCCGAATCAGTGAGCCTTGTGTCCAGTAAGGAAGTTGTAGGCTGATTGGCATTTTTACTAACTTGAACCGTGTATTCTTCTTGTTCAGCCATCATCACAGCAGCTGCTCGAGCCAAGGAAGCCAAACTTCTTTCCAGATTCCGAACACCAGCTTCTCTGGTATATCTTTGTATAACAAGTTTCATTGTGTCCTGAACACAAACAACAAGAAATTTGAAAATCAAAACTCGGCAACATGGGGTGTTAATGTCAAAGCAATGCAAATCTCTTTTTACAGTTCAGAAATTACAGCAAAAAAAAAGTGGGGGCATTTCCATACATACCACAAAAATTCTTATATATTTACATATTAAACACCCAAATTTTAATATTTACATTCGTAACACTCAAATCTTTAACATTATATCTAAAACATCATTATTATTACTTATTTAAAAGTGAATACATCTTTTCCTGTATAGGTAACCTGTTATAAATACAAATATCAAATTTTAGATGTTAAATATGTAAATACATAGGAATTGTGTGGTATGCATGTAAATCTTCCAAAAATAAAACAGAAATATACATATATGCGTGTACCTCTGGAATTTGAAGGAAACCAGGAGTTAGCCCATGTTGATCAATAACTCTTGGAATTAAATGCTTTGTTGCAATTCTCAACTTTTCTTCAGGCGTATAACCAGGAAGCTCAATGACTTCCATGCGGTCTAGAAGTGGTGGAGGTATAGGTTGGCTCCTATTGGCGGTTGCAACAAAAATAACCTTTGACAAATCAAATGGAACATTCAAATAGCTGACAGTAATGGATTAAGAAAGTCATTTAGAAATGTTGAGATAAGTTTCATGCAGCGTCACACACTCATTTGATTTACATATGATTCCAAGCTGTTTATTCAGCACCTTTACACTTAACTCTCCATAAGATGATCAAAGCTTGACTATAAGCTAGGGGAAGCAGACATGCCACTTCCTCCTAACTGGTTAAAACCTAAAATAGTCCACCGACTATTTGCATGTGACTAATTTAGTCTCAGAGTATCACATTTCTTCACTTTAGTCACAGATTATACAAAATTGATCCAAAATAATCCCCAAGAATTAATTGAAATCAATTTTGTATCACTATTTTTACGTGAGAAACTATTTTAAATCAATTTTGTATAATTAGAGACTAAAATAGAGAAATGTGATACTCTGGAACTATATTGGCCACAAGTAAATAATTTGGGGATCATATTGAGATTTATTTCTTCTCCTAACTTATTTAGAATCAACTCTACTAATATTCATATTTTTTAAGATGAACTGTAACTATGAAAAAAGAAAAAAAAGTTTCGTAACATAAAATTGGTAAAGGATACTGATCGTTGAATGTTCCGTTCTGCTCAGGGTCTAGAACCTCAAGCAATGCTGATGCCGGATCCCCGCGGACATCAGAACCTGTCTTATCAATTTCATCAAGCAACATCACAGGATTGTTGACACCCACTCTCTGCAGTTAAATCAATGCCTCCATGGATTATACATGGGAAAGATTAAAAGCAGTAACTTGTTGCAAAGGTTATGCCGAAAACAGAAAACAGCTTAATAGACATACAAGGGAATGATCCTCTAAGGTATGGTAATCGAACTTATTTGTTATCAAATTCTATCCCTTCAACAAATATACAAAAGTACTTCTCACACTGAAAATTTACCAAAGTAGTAAAGGAAAACATACTGAAATGTCCCTAGGTCAGGTTTTATCTTTAAGACTTTAGAAAACTAATATCCCCACCACAAACAAAGATGGTCCAGCAAAACAAACTGGTTCAAGCTTAATCTACATCAATGGGGAGAAGCCTTAACATGCCAATAATCATTCATCTCAAAAGTCCATTTAAAATATTAATGATGTAAGTATTAAGTAAATGAAACATACCAACTCAACATAAACATGTAATTATTACATTTGCAAAAAGGTGAATCTGAAAACTTTTTCCTGAATTATAAATCACAATTACAAAGACAAACTTGAAGGACATTTAAGGCATTAAGAGTCAACAATCAACAATAGAATTTAGATAGGTCATATGATGATGCAAGCTCTCTTTAAAAACTTTACTATGGTATGCAACAAAAAGTAAAATTATAGTTCATTTTCCAACAAAATGATGTTAAAAGCATCAAACAGTGGCCTTTCCATGTTGCACACCTTCAATCCTTCAATAAGACGCCCTGGCATGCTTCCAATGTAAGTCCTACGATGTCCTCTAATATCTGCTTCATCCTTTACACCACCAAGAGATATTCTTACAAATTTTCTGTTTAATGCAGAAGCAATTGATGATGCCAATGACGTCTTGCCAACACCAGGTGGCCCAACAAAACAAAGTACTGGACCTCTGGCATCTGGTTTGAGCTGCATTTTAGTTGCATGCACTTAGAAAGAGGGCCGATAAGGTAACAAAACACTTATTCATTTAAGTAGTTGAGGTGAAACCACAAATGCCAACTCTAACCTTACGAACGGCCAAATACTCAATAATGCGTTGTTTAACTTTGGCCAAACCATAATGATCACAATCAAGCTGTTCCTTGGCAGCTTTAAGATCGATTTCATGTTCTTCAGTGACCTTCTCCCATGGTAGATCAGCAAGAAGCTCAAGGTAGACACGGGAACTACTGTAACCAGGCTGTTGAGGTTGCATCTTCTTCAGTCGTCTAAAAAATAAAATTCACGTAAGATTCTTCCATAGGAAGCAGCTTTTCAGATTCATAATGTTTCAAGCTAAGAAAATTCCTGAGTTTAAACTTTCAATTACACCTCATCTCAATTTATCTAATCAAGAAAATATGACTTCGATGTGCTCTTTTGTTTAAAAAAAATGTAGGGGATGCACGTTTGTATACTTGGAAATGAATTGAAGCAGAATAATCTTCTTCTGATTAAATACGGGTTATGATGCAGGACTCATGAGGTCGTGAAAAGATAGACTCACCACAAAACTCTAAAATGTAGAGTTTTATTGATTTCTTGACTATCCAAAATATTCTGACAATGTCATACTTATAGGCTATTGGCTCCGTCCATTTCTTCTTTGCCGTTGAAAGTGGCAGTAGAATTCAAATGATTTATTGTTTGCCTAATAATTCCAACAATCCCGTATTAATAAACTGTTGTCTCCATTCAAATTTTCTTACCCATTGAAAGCGTGCAGCCAGGAGGTGAATTAATATGATGGTAATGGAGGTAGGTAGAGAAAAGTTAGTAAAAGTAGATCTTTACTTCATCATCATGCTCACCAATGTACAGAACCTCTAGATTGGTAGGTGGGCTAGTGAATTATTATGAAATAGATACAAGTCTAATATGATGAAAATAGGACTAGCACCCATCATAACAAATAACTCTACCTAGTATGCATTTAGCCCAAATTTCTGCCTATGGGGACCTAATAGAAAACTTCATCCACCATGGGCGGTCAATGCTCTTTGATGGTTGACTCTTAAGGCAAAAGTGTATTCCCTTTCCGAGATATGATAAAAAATTCCTCCGCCAGTACCAATTAATTTCCTGGTAACCAAAGCAATCCCCACAATCCCTTATTTATAAACCATTAACCTCCATCCTTTCTTTTCTCGGTCATTGGAAGAAGGTTTGTGAGAGAAAATAATGGATTTGGAGGCGAGTGGAAGGAAGTTCTTTGCTTCATCACTTAGTAAGGACTTTGAAAAATCAAAAGTTTTATTATTAACTAATAGATTGTTAATTAGTATAAAAAATGATCTTATTTTATTAGAATTAAACGAGAATATGATAATAAGATAGTGAAAAAAAAGGATTCATATTAACCCCACGTAGTGGATAAAGGCTTGTTGTTGTTGTATTTTGACAAAAAGTGTTTTAACATTTAAAAAGCATATAAATAAAAAACAAACTGTAAAGTCAAAGGATGCATAATCTATTCTTCTTGTTATACATATAACACACTAACCGAAGTTCCCTCTGGGCGTGTTTCCAGATATTTGGGGGCATGCCCGCACTCTGCATCTTTCTTTCAAGAGCAGCAATGTCATCCTCATCATCATCATTGTCACCAAGTTCCTCCTTGATGGCCCTCATCTGAAAAAGTGATAGTGTGATACATTGTAAGATGTAAAAGAATAGGGACTATCATATATATATATATATATTAATATATACACACACACATACAAATGAATGAGAATTTTTTTTTTTCAATCAAACTTCTAAATTAAATGGTTCAAAATTCAATCCAAGTGCAAAGTGACAAAAATTGCTCTATTGAGCAGCGTCAATGCCTTTTTCATTTACCTGAAACAAAAAAATGCTTTCTCATTTTCAGCAGAAAAACAGAGCAGTTTCAGTTCGCTTTTTCTATTCTATTTTTTTTCTCTTTTGTGATGTGGGTATGGTAGTATTGTAAAAGCATTAGGCATTCTCAAAGTAATATGGTTGCCAAATATCTGGCTTGCACAAGTGAAGTTGACCACTAAACTAAAATAACTATATCACCTATAAAGTAATTTTAAGTACAATGAATACCTTTTAAGAGTATTAAGTGATAACAATCAACGTAAGAAAAATAACAACCAGTCAAGTTACATTGTATTTCAAGCTCAAAATTTTTAATAAAATGAATAATCTTAAACAAATATGATAGACTATTTTACTATTTAAGTTGATATCATTAATATTATTACTAAGATTTACTACTCTAGAACTTAAAGCACATAAACCTAAATTTGATTTAACTTATTTCCTAGTGTGCATCATTGTTTTTTTTCTAGACATTAACACTCATCTCATGTTATCTCACATCAAATTATCATCATGAAAAACTAGCTCATCTTTTTAGTACAAAACAATAGCACTTTTCTCTTCAATTAAGACAACATGTTTGGCTAACTGGCTCCATAAGGCAGGACTTTGAGGAAAGATATGCTCCTTAGCATAACTTGGTAGAAACGCCTGCCTGGGAAGTGTGAGGCATTCTGGCCTCTCCCATCTTAACCAATGGCCTAGCTAAAGTGTCCAGCTTACATTTAATAACAATAGAATATATAATGATAGAGTAAATAAGGAAATATTCCAATGTAAATAAAAAAAGAATATGAAATTAAAGATGCTTAACCAGTCTTTATGCTCAGTAAGTTCAACTTGATCTAGAAAAAAAAAATGAAATATAGTATATTAGATAAAGAATAGCAAACCTGCTGACGCAAAAGAAATTCTTTCTGTGACTTTGATAGCTGCCCCTCCACTTTTTGAGTTATTTTCTCCGCCACCCGAATAGACTGCTCAGCAAAGTAAGAAACTTTAATGAATAGCGTACATTCAGATGTTTGCCAAAGAACAAATACAAAAATTGTGACATGTTTTATGACACGATGATATGTCTATAAATACATAGAGGGTGATAGATATTTGAAAACAAAATTAAGCAATTATCACCTGCAAATGACGGTCAACAAGTTCTGTTGCCTTTGACAGTCTAACTTTTAGGTCAACAGAATCCAGCATAGAGAGCTGCTCTTCAAAACCTATCTCAAAGCTAGCTACAAATATATCAGCCAGTCTGTGCACAGGTACTGTATCAAGAAGGACTTTAGTCCTGCCTGCAATTTTTTGCTTCTGCAACCACCAATTTGAAATAAAATAAGCCACAACAAGGATGTTAATGATCAAACGTCAAAAGGTGAAAAAAATTTGAAAGAAAAAAAATGAAGAAACTAACTTAAATACAGATATAAAGTTGCATATACGAAAGAAAAATGCTTTGATATGTGACATACAACATGATTTTCAAGAGTTTTTTCCCTTTTTTTTCCGTGAAAGTTGAAGCACAAACAAAACACTTGCTTCAATTGATTGAAGCACTTAAATCACGAGAAATATTATATAGCAATATACAATTAATTAATAATCTTTAAAATACAATTAAACATTGTTGAGTCCCACGTCCCGGATGAGAAAAGTGGAGGTTGCGTTAGGCAGTCGACAACCAACAAATATATACGTGAAAAAGTTGGAGTAGCTCTAGTGGCAGATAAGATTAGAGAGAGGTTCCTTAGATTGATATTGGTCACTAAACGCCCATCCGATAACCTAATTAAGAGAGTAGAATTAATAGATTTGGCCTATGTTAAAAAAGATGGAGGTAGACCTAAAAAGACTTGATTAGAAAGTATAAAAATGACATTTTATTAGAATTAAATAAGTATGACACTTATTAGGATACATTGAGAAAAAAGATTCATATAGCTGATCCCATGTAGTGAGATAAAGGCTTCTTATTGTTGTATTAACAAGGATATAATTACCTAACAAAAATAACTAATATAAATATTCAATAAATAGATTAAGATAACAAAGAACACTTGAAAATTTTCCAGCAATTTTAAAAAATATCCCAAGAACATGTGACAAAAAGGCAATACTGCAAAAGTTAAACATAAATCTCCACAGAGAAATGCTGAAGCAATGAAAAAAGCCATATGCTATTTTAAAGTTGACAAAGAGTTGGTAAATACAAATCAAAGTAATCCAAAAATTTTGAAGTTGAATGAGGAAGAATCGAAGATAAACAATCAAGACATAAACATATTTTACCTAAAAATACAGAAAATTAATTGATAAAAATCACGTGTACAAAACATAGCACAATATCCATGTAAATGATCAAGCAAGCACACCATCAAAGTAATCCAAAAGTTGAATGAGGAAGAATCGAATATAAACAATCAAGACATAAAAATATTTTACCTAAAAATACAGAAAATCAATTGATAAAAATCATGTGTAGAAAACATAGCACAATATCCATGTAAATGATCAAGCAAGCACACCATCAATTTTCCTAAATTTATTTTAGCAAAAGCCAATATATAATATCTAAAATGAAAGAGAATTATAATATTTAAAAATATTAATATAACCTGCTCAAGAACTGAAATGAGCTCCATGGCAGTCGCTTTAAATTGGCGAGATAGTGATATAATGTCTGGGTCCTGTTCAGCCAGCTCCAACTCTAGAACAGAAAGAAATAATTATTAGTTTGGCTGAATTTATATAAAACCATCAAAAAGCCTACAAAGGCATCTTATTCTTATTCAAAATGATTTTAATACCCCACATAACTCATTAATTTAATCATGCATTATTAATTTGTTAACTGAGTTTATTTAATAAGCTAATCAAATCATTAATGTGTAGATAATTTAGGCTAATATCATAATATTTTATGCTTAATTATTTTAATGAGTAGTTTTGTTAAGTTCCAATTTAAAAGAAATCCTTCATGAGTTATATGGTTATTTTATTGGCTTATAGGTCAAGTGATGTGATTTATTTGACTACATCATAAATCATACTATACAGCTAAGTCCTAGTGGCTGTGACAGGCAGTTTGTTTGGGCCTTTTAGGCCAACAAGGGTGAAGACAATTTAGCTTCATTTGGATAATGAGAGTGAGGCGATGAAGAAGTAAAAGTGATGGTATCGATTCTCTATAGTTTCATGGTTGAAATGTGTTAGTGCAGTTTGATATGAATCAATGTATGCCTATCCTATACTCCATGAGTTATTTTGGTTTGCTAATATATCAATCAATGAATCAAAGAATGGATGGATGATTGATTGCTTAATTCCCTAAATGATTGTAAATCATAGGATTGATGTCTCTTATTAACTGAAATGTATGGCTAAGCAAAATGAAAAATAAAGATAAAAGAAACATGCAATGTAATAATATGAAATGTAAGAGATATGATGCAACAATTCTCATGCTACACCTAATTTTACCTATTAAGATATCATGTTTAATTTATAGCCATCTTGACATGTACATATCATATCTACGATATAAATGAATTGACATAAGATTCATTCATGCTTATAAACTCTTACATTTGTTTACCATGCTTGACATAGAGGTTATTTAACCTATACTCCTTGGTAAATGATATATGAAAGCTATATTTTGTATATTAGACCATTAATTACGTGGACACACCTATATCAGCATTTTAGATAGGCGGTGACATGATGTTCAGGTAGCTATTAAAGACCTATTGAATCATTAAAGGAGTTAATAAGCTAAGTATGGTTCTACAATATGATTAGTCAAGTTGTAATTTGTATATATAATTGGGTAAGCCTTTTAATTGTATGATGGGTAGGGTAATCTTAGAACATAAAGCTTTTGTCTTTTATTTGATACTTGATATGAATTGTGTAGTTGAACTTAGTTTATGTATTAATAGATCACCAGTGGTCATGTACTTGGATTTGGTCACTTTAATTGTGCATTTGGTAGATAATTGTGGATATTAACTTACTGCAAATATATGAATTTTTATGCAAAAATAAGTATGTGATCTAAATGAATATCAATTGTTTACATTATGACATTTAGCTTTTATGTTGCCAAAATCTTTTATTATAGACTTGATAGTCAGACAATGGGTGACATATTAGTATGAGAGCATAAGTTGCATCCTCTAGATTAAAACCTAATAAAAATAATGTAGGTATATAATCATAGAGTGCACACAATGCTAAGTTGATCCATAATATGTGATTTAATGTTAAGGATAATGAGTAATGGTTTGCAACAGACAAGTAGAAGTGACATCCTTTAAAGTTCAGTTATGGAAATCAGTGAAGATTTAAGCCAATTGTTTACATCTAGTTTTGTTGTGTTTCATTTTTTGGGTTATAAGAGCAAATTCATGGGGTTAAAAGTAAATGGTTTGCTTAAATCTTCAAAAATTTAAACATCAGGTAACTTAGTAAACATGAATTTATCATTATAAAGTTTACCACTTGACATAAACATGGTTTCATATAATGTGCATTATAGATTAATATATGGAAGCCTTTTCAAGGATGTTAATAAAGATCTATCATATCAATAATAATGTGGACAACTTTGAGCATGTAATGAATCTAATTCCAACATTTTATTGCCCTTAGCTTATAGGTCATGTGGTTTGATTGTATATAAATTCTTGAATGCTTGAGATTGGGGATTGATTTAAATCAAAACTACCTCTAAAATTTCACTTGTATTAAAAGTCATTTACTTAGAAACCGTGCTTGTGAATCTAAGTTTATGACACTATGTAAGATGAACACTGGACATCTTCTAAGGCTGATATTTGGTCCCTTCACTTGATGTGATATTTATGATGCTTGCTTATGCATGCAATGCATGTAGTTGTTGTGGGTAAGCTTAGTATTAGATAGTATCAACCCTTTACTCAAAGTTTGGACTTGGGATGCTAACTCTCAACATGATAGGAAAGGCATTGATGTGATGTGAATCTTTGATTAAAATTATTTGATTTGCAATGAGTGTGTACTTACATGATCGTGGGCTACCCTAAACCTTAGGAATTACCCACTATGTTAGTGGACGGACTAAAGACCTACATTGAAGAAATTGATAAGCTAAGCATGACTCTAGACCTTTTTTTAATCATGTTGTAATTTGTAGTTGGTTAATCATTATTATTGTATAACATATAACCTAGTGACAGTTTTTGAGATGAATGACTTGTATTTAGAATATTAAATGTGTAGTTGGATTCAGCCTTTATTGTAATGATTCACTTGCAGTCATGTCTTTCAATTTAGTTGCTCTTAAGTGTTTTGGGTGCGTATTTGTAAAAAATAATTGTTTGTGAATAAATAAATTGTTATATAATTGCATAAATATATGATTTTGGATAAATAAAAAAAGCCAATTGCATGAATGTTTAATTATTCTATTACTAAAATTTTTTGGTGATAGTTATATGAGGCATGAAGAGATTACACAATTTTACCCAAATTTAATATACACAATTAGTGCTTTATTAGTGAAAATATCATCAATGGACCATGCTAAGTGGAGTATTAAATTTGTTTTGAAGAAAAAAAAATAAAGTTTATAGAAATAAAATAGGAATAAAATGTGCATAGCCTGACCATAGCATATCACAGAAACTAATTAGCTCCCATTTAAAAGTATAAAGGAATTTCCAACATTCATCATCACTTTAAAATTATCTATCCCGTTTTTTTAATCTTTAAAGGTACAATAAAATTGAAGTAGTAAAATAAGTCTACAATCACAATATACACTATCTAGTAAAAATCATGAACCATAATTGCCGTGAATTAGGCTTGTAATGGAAAGGTAGCCCTATAAAATCAAATTCTTACCAGCCTTTGTCATATCAAGCCGGGAAATTCGGGCAACAAAATATGTTCCTCTTTCACTTATCTCTTGAACGCTGAATCGGCACAATCCCTCAAGAACCACAATATAAGTTACTCTCCCGCTTGGTTTTTCTACTCCTCTAGAGAGATTTAGAGCTCTAGCAGCAACACCCCTAAATTGAAAGGACAAAAATTAATAGGAAATCTCCAAATATTATGATGCTAAAACAAATCAGGACATCATCATTTATTTACTGCTGAATCCCATCACTTCAATTCTAGAAAAAAAAGATAGATAATGAAATCCACAATGGTCCTCAGATAGATGACAAGACAAAATAGTTCGATTTCTTTTCCAGTCTTCCATATGTTGCATAATAACATAGTAACTGAGTTTCTTTCCTTCTCACCCTTTCCTACAATTTACAAATCACTTGAAAAATAAAAATTCTAGCCAAAAGTTAACCATGCCATATAATTTACCAAAACAAACTCTGAGCTCACTTGTTCTGTTCTCTTTTTCAACCTAAAGGAGTCACATCCACAGTAAATGCGCTTCTACCATACAGAAGTAGCCCTCTTGCTTGCTTGTATTGCTAAAATAATAAATTATATAATATATAGTTAATATATATACTCATATCCTGTATTTCCGTACAGCTTCTTGTTATACTTTCCTCAGCAGTAAAAAAATTGATGATCTCAGCCACATATCGGAACACTAATAATACATATAATCATTAACTAAACCCTCTCAAGAGTGATATCACGATAAAAGATCACTCTTTTCTCATAATTTTTCTCCAGCCCCCCTTTCAAAAAAGACCAACTAAAGCCATTCAAATACTTTGGTATGGATTAGTACACTGCAAAGCCCAACCATGAATTTTGAGGCAGATCACAGAATTTGGATCAAAAGGATGTCAACGAATCCATTTTTAACTCCAGGATCAGAAAAAAAATCTAAACCACATACCCCATACCTACACAGGCAGTAATTACCTGTTATACCAGCGAATAGGCTCCTCCTGGTTCTTCGCACCCTGCTTCTGAGAATCACCCAAAACATCAGCCGAAGTCTTCACAGTCCGCTCTCCATTATCACTCCCCGATCCTTGATTGAAAAGAATATTTTCTAAATCCTCCATCTACAATCACAAATCACAAATACAATAAACATAATCAAGCCCAAGAGGATCACCTGACGACACCAAGTTACCAACCGCCGACGCCGCCGCGGCTTCCGTGACCCTCACAGGAAGCACTCCAATCAACCCTTTATCCTCCCTCTGCCACAGCTCCTGCTCCACCAGCTTCACACTGCACCCCAAATTTTAATTTAAAAAAAAAAAACAGAAAAAAAGAAAATAATCTTTTCTACAGTAGATGATTCTGACCCTCCACCCACTCGAATTGATTCAAAACCTATCGGAAACCTACCTCCTCGTAGAAGTGCAACGTATGCGAATGACGGACCCCGGCAGAAGTACCTTGTTTCTGAAGGGAAGAATAGCCAGACGGCTAGGAAGCTCCACCGTCTCAGCCATTTTCCCAACTCCAAAGCTCGACGGAGAGGAGGAGGCGAGAGTATCGAGGGTTTCTAAAGAAGAGGAGAAGAGGAGACAGTAAATTTGTATCCCGCAACGAATAGTGGATGAGATAAGCTGGTTACCTGTGTGGGTGACGTCTACTGAGCCGTCAGCAGGATTATATTCAAGCATTTAGTAAATATTAAAAATTTTACAAATATACCACATAATTATATATATATATATATATACTAGGTATGATATAATATTAAAAAATTGAGAAATTATTTTTGTAAATATAAAAATTTAAATATTAGATATGTAAAAATATAAGAATTATATATCTACTCAATTAATTATTATATTTATTAAAAAAAATAAATTAATAATGTTAAAATTTCTTCTTTAATTTAATTTAATAATTTTAGAGAAATTTATGAGAATTTATATGAATATAATTATAATTTTCTTATATATTCTATAGTAGAATTACATTGGTCAACATGAGATGATATAATTTTTTAAAATATTTAAAAGAATTAAAATTAGATAATCAAAAATATTATTTTAAAAATCTCAAAAAAATATAATTTAAAATAATCTATGATTACAATCTAAAAGAAATGATTGTTACAATCTTTCATTTATAAAAATATGTTGATTGATTTAAATAAAAATGCATGACAACAATAAAAACTATATGAAATATTATGATATGATAAATCAAAATAATAAATTTTTTTATAGAAATTCATGTATTATTTGACATTCAACTAGATAATTATATATTTATAAATTATAAGATATTAAAATCTAGAATATGTGAGTTATTCAAAATAAGTATTTACTTTCAAATTGTAAATATAAATTGAAAAAATATTTTTATTTTCATTTTTAAAAATAAAAAAATTATGGTTGAATTTTTTTATACCACTGATAATTAAAAATTATATTTTTTTTCATAACGATTCTTGTGCAATTAAGGCGTCTTCACAATAAAATAGTAAATTTAAATTCTCATAGATACATAGAAGCAATTTGATTGGCTGAATTTAAAATGCATTGTAACAAAAATGTAATATAAATTAAAAATAATATATTTGAAATACTTTTTTTAAGTTTGGATGAAAATTCTACCGATGCATAATTTTATTTTATTTTTGTTTGATAAAATCAAAATAATATAAAGATTTTTTACGATGATCGATGAGCGGGTAAATGACCAAAGAAAGCGCGTCATGGCGCGTCAAGCAATGTGGGATCGATCAGCTAGGTTGGGTACTCAATAATATGAGTGATAAATGTCACCATCACAATAATAATCTCAATTTTTATCGACTAGAGAATTTAAAATTCATTGAATTAGATAAATTTTAAATACATTAAAGTTAAACTAATAATTATAATTCAAATCGATTCTAAAAATACATTATATTTTAAATACAACTAATCAAATAATTAGATTTTGAAAATACATATATTAAATTTACAGTACAGTACATTTACTTCAGCTCGCAACTGTGATTAAATTTAATTAGCCAAGTGTCTCTAACCTGTATATTTAAGATGCTGTTTGCTGTTTGTTGGTGGTCATAGGTTCGATTGGCACGTTGTCCTTTCGGCAAAAAATCGCAATTAGTGAGTGGATGGGCCCATCAGCTGTGAGATGCAATTAATAAAGAGACAACCCAGTTAATAGACATGAACAGCATCCTTAAATAATTATCCTTCAGTTGTCGTTATTTTTGCTATTTATAGCTATTTATTTATAGAAATAAGAGTATTATCTTCTTTAAAATATTAAGTTTGTTTGCGCTAAAAAATCGCAGAATAAAAAATTTATACCTTATGTTGATTAAAGACAAAGTAATTAAAGAAAAAACATAAAGACACCAATTTTTAACAAAATCTCAAAAGAGGAAAAATTTATAAAGAAAAGTCCACTGTATCCTTTCAGAAAAAATCCGATAAGATTAAATTCTATTTGAGAGGACAAATTAACAACGATCGTATATATAGATTTTATAAAATATATATGAATAAGAATATATAAGATTCTTGATCTTCAAGTTTGAGCTTTCTCTTCCTCCTCACTTTCCTCTTCTTCCCGATCGACTCTTCCTCTTCTTCCTTTCCCTTCTTCTTCTTTGACTTTTCTCTTCTTCTGGCTTTTCTTCTTCACTGCTTTCCTTCTTCTTCTTCACACTTGCTTATCACTTAGTGAATTTTAGCAATGGAGTGAGGGACCTATTTATAGATGGGAGGAGATTCTAAGAATTCATGTAGCGCTTAAGACTCTCGATCGACGGGAGATGACTCGATCATTTGATATTTTGAGCATTTGGATGCAAATGAAGTGAATTATGAGATCTTATCATTAGATCGGCACGATTTACTATAAACACTCCACATCAGCTTTTTTGGATTTAATTGATGTAAGATTCTAATGATATTTTAAGTGTTTGATCTGACGGTTTCACTCAAAATCATCGCTTTCAACATCAAGATTATGCTTAATTTATTGATTTTTTATATCAAAGTTATTTACTAAAATTAAATATGAGTATTCACATGCACATAATTTTAATATTTATATAAATCTTTAATATTATTATCATTAATTTTTAAAATTAATTACACTTCTTCATATATAAAAAAATTTATATTTATAAATATCAATTTTTAAATATATAAAAGCATAAGAATTATACACTATTAAATTTTTATTCAATTCGGTTCGCAATTAAGTCTAATTAATTATTTATGTTATGCTAATAATTTAAATGTATGTCTATTAGTAGAAATAAATAAATTTATGAGTTCTAATTTAATTTAATATAATTCATTAAATATTATTTATGTTATCCAATAAAAAAACCCTTTATAAAATATAATTTTAATTTGATGATATATATAAATTAATATAAGTAGCTATTTATTGATATTTATATAATTTATAACATAATTATACATCATATAAATCACATAAATTTAAAATTACAGTCAATAAAAAGGTTGATATATAAATAATGAAATCAAATAAATAATTCAATCATAATTAAATAGGAATTTTATCAAACACTTAAAGGGCTATTTATTAAACGACAATAAACATGCTCATAATCAATCATTGCTTAAAATTATTTATTAATATATAAAATAATTTAATTGTATTTTTTATATTTTAAATAAACAAATATAAATAATTTATATCAACTAATATAAAATCATTTATTAGCGGATAAAATTGAAAATTGCATTCCTGTCAAAAGCATATTACACGGCAGTCATCCCTCAGCCGATCAGAAGACTCCTGCTGTGCTACGGCTCTCAATTTGTCAAATAATAATAATACTAATATAATTTAATATAATAAAAGACTGACTTCACTTTTTTCATTAATAATAATAATATTATTATTATTATTAATTTTGATCTATAATTAGAATTTATGGGTGTAAACGAGCAGAATTTGAGCAAATCAAACATTCTTCATGTCCAACTCAGGTTCAAAATAACTCAAAATTAATAATAATAATAATAATAATAATAATAATAATAATAATAATAATAATATAATTTCTTATTTTGAGATAAATCGAACAAATACGATCTAATAAATGATTATTCATATTTTACTCATTTATAAATTGAATTTAAAATATTTATTCATATTTGACTTAATTAGTTAATAAAAGAGTCAAATATGAGCTATTTTTTAACAACGAACTTATAGATGAGCTGTCCTAACAATTGAAATTGTTTAATAATAAATTTGATATTAGAAAGTTTCCATGCAAGAGGGTTAACGATCACATGGGCTTGATACAAATCAAAGGAAGGTGCATTATTAATTTTGATTAAAACATAAAAATAATATTAATATTTTTTAAAAAAAAAAAATCAACAATATGAACATTTTGTAAATTTTCTAATAGTTGGTGATATTAGAAAATAGTAAAAAAAATTATGCTTAAGATGTAATTAATGAGTAAAAAAAGATTTAATAATGAAGAGATCAAAAGTGAAAATAAATAATAACTTATTTTATCTTATAATTTATGATATATATATATATATATATATATATATATAATATTTTATTATCAATTTGTATATCAAAAATGCTTATGAAAAGGACAATTCCACATGCCATTCCCATCTTTGCCTATGTTGCTTGGTTTATAACATAGTCAATATTTGACACTTCAAAAAAATGATTTTTTTTATAGTCAAATTCACATGGGAAGAAATTAATATATTAGTCTAATATAGAACCTACTTTTGTCTAACTCCAACTAATCACAACAATGAATTAGTATTATTCAATTAAACTCATATTAATATAGATTATTTTATTTTATTGCATGAAGTGAGGATCAAGTCCTTATTTATTAAGAGAAAATAGAAGAATAATTGGCTATGAACTCATTAAAGATCACCTTAAACTCTAAACCTGAACGAACACTCGCAATGAACAACTCATGTTCAACGATTAAAATTTTTTAAGATCATTTAAATAGATAATTGAATTTAATGTTATACGATTTATTCATTTATATTCATAAAGTTGTTCAGCAAGTACCTTATTAAAGACCTGATATTAGGCTTGATGGTGGGTCATAAAATATTTAAAAATTTTTAAATACATATTATTTAATTATTTATTTAATATTAATACATTATATATTTATTTCTTAGGCTAGATTGCCTTTTTGCCTCTCTTATTTTCATTTTTCATGTATTATTATATAATTTTGTCGCTTTCAATCACCAAACTTTGATTGCCTAAGTCATGTGGTTGTGCTCATATGATTTAATGAACATATCTTCTACTTCTTAGTTTAGTTACATTTAATGCGTCAATGCAAGCTTATGAGTTGTTTTCTTTCCATTTTGATAATTTCTCTTATATAAAGTATCAATTCAATTATATTAATTATTTTCTTTCCATTTTACTCCATATGGTATAAGAATTTGATATTTGATTCACCTTAAAAAATTGCTTTGAATATAAGCACAAGATTAATATATGGTTCAAATAAAATTCAATCTACAATCAAAATAGATACGAATATGAATCAAAACAAGGATTGAACCCAGATAATAAACTTCAAATGAGATTTGAACTAAATTTTAAATAAGGTTTGAGCAACCATTGAACTGGGTTTTGAATATGGATCAAATAATTTTCAAATTACACTTTGATTAAACCTCTTTGAACTTGTATTTTCAATCATATATCTTATTGTAAATTATACCTACATTAAAATGACCTTATTCCTCTTACTTAAATCTAATATTAAACATATGAACCATTATGCAAGCACTTAGATCATATGCCTACAATATTATTCAAACATTAAAAAACTTGTCCATGGTTGTCGAAGTTTGGATTAAACTACATAGTTTGATTCGATTTCATCATCGTGAGATACTATTATGTATTTAAGGCAATCAATAAAGCCGATTTAATAAATCATCCTAGAGATGTCACTACACAAATCGATCTCAAGAATTGTTTAAGATTGATGAAGGTACATGATCCAAACAAATTTTAAAATTGTTGAAACCGATACGATTATTATATGGTATTTCCAAAAAAAATTCTAAAAATAATTAAGCTTTGGGACGATGGAATCCCACTCAAAGAAAGTATTATTATTAAAAAAGAAATGCTTTTAGTCGCCAAAAACATTCTAAATTTCTGGATGATTTTCCCAAAACAATTGGTTGTCCCACAAACTTCTTGAAATCTTAAACAAAACAATCTTTCCCATTTGAATCTAATCTCGAGAGAATTAAAAAAAAATACCATTAAAAGTATGTTGAGATTAATCATTTGATCGAGAAATACAATTTTGTGGAAATACGTTATACAAAGATCTTTCATCAAAGTGAATGAGGTCAATTCCATTCCAAGAGAAAATATATTTTACCTTCCACTAATTCTGCATAAAATTGGCATCCTGCTTTTGTTGACTTCTGGAATGTTGAACTAAACTGTCCTAATCCTTATTATGTATTTAGACGCCTCTTTCATCGCCTTCCTCCTCCCATCTCTATGGCATCTTCGCCTTCCTCAGATGTAAATCTAAATTGAATAATAATTAATCAAGAACTCAAATGACCGATTCCCCTGAATGAAGAAGACAATGATTGTCTCTCTTCCCAAAATTGATAAACCATAAGACTCACGGATTATTTATTGAATAATCAGAGTGATTAATTTCAATAATATTTTATTTTACTTGTTTTAATAAACATGTTCTGACGAATCTTTATAAGATTAGACTTTAGAAGATTCTCCTTTCAACAAGAATTGAAGAAGTGTCATATAAGTATCTTTTTGATCCATCCAGAGTAGGTGTTCAAAGGAAGAAAACTTCTAACATCCAACAGGCATTCTTACACACGTCGTTAGCCAAGAGATGCCACGGTGGTTACTTACACCCCTAGCTGGTTCAACAATGTGGCATCCCATGATTTATACCACACCCCACAAATGGTTAAATCAACCACACGCGTAACTAGTGTGCTTTCAAACACAGAATGGTACCCGATATTTGCGACATGGAGATGATAGACCACAACCTGGTGACAAAAAGCCAAAACCGTGGTACTACCAGCAACGGCCACACATGTGAACACCATTACCCCCGAATTTTCATTAGGTCATGGTATAAGTTTGGTATTAGAGCCATGATATCTCGATGGTTCTTAAACTCTAACCATCCGAGACCTTTCGCAAATCAAATCATATTTATCATCCAAAAAGAAAATCATCCCACTCCATTGAAATGAACTACCTTAATGAGCTACAAATAAAATTAAGACTGTGGAAGTCTCAATTTTCGACAAGTACGACAACTGACTTGATATAGAAGTTTTACTCCAACATCTCTCAAATAAATGATCTATATTTGGATGAAGAAAGAAATAAGAAAGCCAAAGCAACCATTTTTTGTTTAATACTACGCTAATCATTCGTTTCGTTGTCTACCAAAAAAAGATAAACCGAGGAAAAATTATTGAGTTTCTTATCTCCATCGCAAAAAATATGATAAACTTTAGAATTAACGCCTTCTAAAAATAAGTTTTGATCCACAAATTTAAAGAATTTATTACTATAATTAAACAACTTAATTACAAGAATAATATACTTCAAATTGTTGATCATCTTTTATAGAGCAAAAATTGATCGATTTTAAGCAAAGTATCTCCCAAAACAGAAAGCTGAGAAATTCTATTAGTTCAAATCCTTTCATAAAACCTTTATTCAACCACTCTTAAACTATCTTTGCATATTCTTCAAGACATTGATGATTAAATTTAAGAAAAAATACGTAAAGAGCTCAAGATATCAACTAATCTGATGAATATTTAAATGAATCCTCAACCAATTATCAACAAAGAGAGAAGTTTGAAAAATTCCTCTTTAGAATTCACATTCTTCTTTCGATATCCAAAACTTTATCCCAAAAAATTAAAAAATATTATTATAAAAACTAACACCTCCTAATCTATTATTTGAAAAAGAAACTCATTTAGGAAATTCTATTGATTCTTTATGAATCAATATCATTTAATTTTCTAAACATCAAATCATTCATTTCATGCTTACGTCCGCTTATCATTTAATCTAAACATTGATAAATCATATTTCGCTTCATGCCATAATTTTGATTTTAAACTGATGATGATAATTTTCTTACTATAAAATAAGACCTAGTAAATTGACTTAAGTACTAATGTAGTTTTGAAGATATCACCAAATGAAAGATTTAAATGAATCCTCAAAATCGATTAACAATATAGTAAGTAATGTAAAAAAGTTCAGCTCTTTTCAAGAATTACAAGATTCACATCCTCCTTGATATCCAAAACTTTCTTATCCCTATTTCTGAAAATTACTGCCCAACTTATGATTGTATATATCTTTGTTAAACTGAACAGTAAATCCCTGCGTTGATGATAAGGGTTGTAAGTCCTCAAATAAAATTTAATCTACAATCAAAATCGATAGTTTAAATAAATAGAAATGATGGTTAAATTATAAATATATATGTATTGAGTGGTTGAATTGTAAAAATCCCAATATAAAAATACCTCTCAAGTATGAAAAAAATAAATAAATCCTAAAATTCATGTGATATAAAGTTAACAAAAACAAAGAAAAATTCAAGACAAAAAACAATAATCTCAGAGTACTACAGTTGCAGAGCTGTACCTATTGCTGCTCCTAATGTAGCTGGTGACGCCCAATAGCTCTCAAATCTCCATTTTTCTTCTGATTTCTGAAAAATAAAAAGAAAAAAACCCGAAATTATATTGAAATAAATTTGTTTTAAACTGAACAGTACACCACATTGCTACCGAGCTAATGAGGGGAGGTAATGTAACATATTTTCAGTATAATTAAATCAATGAAAATAATAATAATAAAAGTAAATCAGTAGCGATTATTTCCACGAAAAAAATAAATAAATAAATAAAAGAGAATTAGCAATGATTATTGGCCTTTGTAACACGTCCAGACAAATGGACAAACAAGTTCAGGTGATCAGTTCTGATTGAAAATATTTATGATTCCAAATCTTTGTATTAAACGTATTAAGCATCAAACTAATTTGACAATTTATCTGTATATCATTGAAGCTTTGCTATTTACTAATCAAACTAAAACTTTAAAATAGACTATTAAATACATGTATTTGTGCGTGATACAACTGAAATGCTAAGAATTTAACAAATATTTCAGATTAAAAATTGATAATTTTGTTGTGGTCTTTATTATTTGAGGAGTATTAATGGAACTAGAAGTACTTGGGGGTTATTTCTATAAATATACAAAGTTTTTAATATAACATACAAAATTGTCTCTAAGTAAATGCAAGGTTTGGCAAAATGAAAAAGAACGACAAGACGAAAGCATTGTTGCACTTAGCATGCCTGATAATCGCAAAAAGGTCAATTCTCCTTAATTTACGAGAACAATAAAATCTAATTTCACAAGAAGAATCATATAAACATGGTAAATTACAAACAAATATTATTTACATCAAAAACAAGAAATGTTTTATTTATCTTGTCTATTAGTTTTGTGAGGAATTGAAAAGCTTATATTTATATTTGTGCATGATAACAAATAATCACTATTGAAGAATCAACTTGATTTGATATCAGAAACGTTTGCAATAGAGCTAATTTTTCTTATAGGATAATTAATGAAAAAATATATAGAGAGCAGGAAAGGGATTTTAACATGATTTTATTGAACTTGAAAAGACATATAATAGAATATAACAAACATTTGTGTAAATTAAGGCAAATAGTGTGTAAATTAGGGTCAACAATTCCAACTAATAGGTTGAGTTTGGATCTAACATGAAGTTGATCTAACTTGAATATATTTGACCAGAACTAACTAGTTTATTATATAGGTTAAAAATATTTGATAAAAACTCAACTCAACTTGTACTCGACCGATCTAACCAATTAATTATATAGATCATACAATTTTTTTAGATCAGCACTACCATGTTGATTAGAATATGACCCATTTGACTTAATTAACCCAACCCAAACCTAATTCTCCCAAATTGGAATAGTAACAAGGTCAATTTTGAGTTATTTAGATCAAATAGAACTCAACTCAGATAATAATCAAATAATCAGGGTTTACAATTTTAATTTGAACCAACCCGAATAGTAATTGAGTCAACTTGCATAGAATTTTTTAAGTTGGGTTGTTGGGTCATATCATTTTTTGACACTTTTTTTGGTAAATGAAATGTTAAAAAAACTAAAGATTTGTACAACATTAACTAGCATTATAAGCATTTGTGGAGTATTCAAATAATTCAAATCACGATAAGACTATACCATTGGTTAAGATTTACTATGCAATTTTTGAAGTAGCTACAAAGATATGAAGGATAATGAAATGAGTAACCTTCATGCATATTCTTGCATTGCCTACAAAGATACAAAGGATATTCAAAATAAGGAGCATTCATGTATGTATATTGCTTATGGCATAGTTCTCATAAGCGAGACCATAACTAAAATAATGTTCAAGAAAAAAATTAGACTAGAATTAATAAAATAAAGACTAAGTATAATGTAATCATGTCTTAAGTATTTTAGATCAATTTTATAGAAGAATGGTACTATATAAATAAGATATAGAGTTACGGGTAGGCGGCAATCAAGACTTTCAATTCTAGCATTTTAGGTTTAATTACAGTGGCCTTTAATCAATTCAAAATTAAATAAAAAAAATTTTTTGGGTTTAGTCATGGGTTTTAATCAACTTGTTTCAATAACCTACCGTGTTTGGACCATAACTTGAGTTTTAGTGGAGTTTCAAATGAAACATGCATTTTGATCAAAATAAGTGTTGGATGAAAATTTGTTACAACTCTCGAGTAGTCATTAAAGTTTTATAATTCTATCACTGAAATTCTCATACAATTTGATGATTATTGTAAATTAAGCCTCAATTAGACAATCCTCTTTCTTCATTACATATATATCAAAGGAGATTTATATGTGTTAATGAAATCTTTCATAGAACACTCAAACAGTTAAAATGAACTAGAAAAACCACGCATTTACATATGATACACCCAAATCATTTAGAATGAAAGTTAGTAGTTATGTTATGGTTTTCAAAATTTAGGTAAAATTATTATAAATAAAAACGTTTAGGTGTTATTTCAACAAATATAGAAGGTTAGGCGTTGCACACAAAATTACCCCTTTTCAACAATAAAAATATATATATAATCAAAATAAAAAATGAATTCCGAAACTAATGAACCTACCTAAACTGTTGAAATAGAAAATTAATTGAGTTTTAAAACCAAGGTGAAGGAAAATCTATATCCATTCGATGGCCATATGATGTCCCAACTCTTTATAAATGAAATTGACTTTTCCTAAAGGTGACTTCAAAATTTTGAAACTCTTTCTTCCACTTTCTACCAAGCAAGTGTTTAAACGCCTTATAGATTTAAGATCCAACTACTCCTAAACACTTAACGTCAAAAACTAGTAGCCTTAATATTGTATTGTATTAAAAAAAATAACAAAGTAGTTGAAATCATTGAAAAGAGCACCTCCCTTAGCTTTCTATAGAAAATAAGTTCCTTAAAGCAGAAACACTTTAAAATTGACTAAAAATAAGATAAAATCTCAAATCTTCTATTATAAATGCAATTTCTAAAATACATGGCTATCTTTTATGTGGTAATCCAATAATTCTTGGTGAACACTGCTAGTATTCTTCAAGATTTGTTTGCCAAAGTATACCCATGACAAAGAGGGTAGAAATTGATTTGAAGTCAAATGAATATCAGACCATGTTCCCCTTCAGTAAAAACTAAATTCTTAGCGAACCAAAAAAAAACCAAAAAAAGAAACAAAAAAAAAAAACTAAAAAAAACTAAAATGAATTCTTAGCGAACCAAAACAATACAAGTGATCTCGATGCATTCAATCAGCAGTAACAACATTTTTGCTTCAAGAAGTGTTAAGACTGGCTAGTTGAACGCAATATATTTAACTAGACTTTTTTACATGAAGGTGACTACAAGCATGTGATTATGATCACAAATCCGTTCAAGTATTTTAATGGTGCACTAAAAGGATCTTATGGTTCATCAATCCAAGCTTCCATTTGTGCAACATATCTATAATATAATTGGTACTTTCTAAAACATTAGAGGAATAGAACACTTGCATGCATTAGACGAATCAGTGTTCGTTCAATGAACAAAAACACCATTGCAACAGTTTGAAAGAGAGGCTAGATGCTATCTGCCAACCAAGTGCATTACCCAATATAAATTTTAGACTTTTGACTTGTTGCATTGATCTTTCCATCACCATATAGCTAGAGACTATTTGGGGATGAGCACTTGTCAACATCCAGTACTATACCACTCACCTTGCCCCCATCTTATTACTACTCTTGGATTGGTTACGTGAGACCACAATACATAGCTTCTATATAATACAAAATCTAGAAAATTTAGATAATCATGCCAGATCATACACGTAACTACCTTTTAATTTAGAAATTAGAATCATTGAGTTAATTCCTTCGCCATGAGTAAACAAGCTAGGCTGAGCAATTGAATACCATATCCTAATTCAATGGATGGGAGTAGGGATTAAAGTGGACAACTTAAAAATCCTGATCATAATCGGACTACATGACCTCAAACCCATATAATGTATCAACCCATTATTGTTGTGCATGATGGTTTCATTTAAAAACTAATTATTGCTGATTTCTTTTTATGAATAATTCGTTGTATGCATATCCATGATTAGATATTCTAATATGTTCATGTGATTGATTCGCAATTAATATGATAAATCAAATGACCCATTGGACTCAACAAAGTAGTAAAGTTAGTATATTTGAGGGTCATGATGTAATTTAAATGTATGTGCATCTGCAATTAGTGTGTATGTAAGGCTACGAGCATATTAGGAGCCCTCTTGCTAGATGGTCTATGCAAGAGCTAGGTTTGTTGATGATTTTTTGAGGCAATCTTTACTAAATTGTTTTTCCAACATGAAAATTAAATAATAAAGTTTAATTACTTAGTACTTGAGATATTTTATAAGACTAACTAGTATTATTCTTAAAAGACAAAAAAATTAACTGGTTAAATTACGCCCTTATCAGCTAGACTCATATAGAGTGGCACTTGGTGGAGAAAGTTATGTGCTAACTCAGTCAATAACTACATAACTATACATTATTCTTCAATTAAGAGAGATAGGTGTTTGAAAAATTAATAAGTGGCCATAGATTAGTAGCTTATTACCATCATGGTCAAGAGCTTTAGGGCAAGACACTTCATATGTACGGGACACAATAAATGTGGACGCTGAATCAGACCAAGAATTGTTCATGCATCTATAATGGTCATTCAAGGACTTAATAACTTACTACAGGCACTGAGAGATTGATAGCTCCACCAAACACCTACTACCATTGACACTAGTCGAGAGAGGCTTTACAAGCTATCAAACTTGCACATATTTAGTAAATGAACTAGAAAGATAATATGATATAATTATTCTTTTTTAGTAAGATTTTGTAAGCAAAAATGTAGTCATTGACCACTGCACAGTGACCAACACAGAGCTACAACATCTATACATCGATAGTGGCGTATGGACAATATCACTTAAATTAAAAAAAAAGAACTTTCATAGAAAGAAGTTGTATTATTAGAGTATCATGTTCTAATTGTTTAATGATTAATAGCCCACATAATATAAAAATTTTATGAAGCGAAACAATATATTCATTTGTATTTGGGTTCTTCATAGTTGCTCTCACATTTCCTTTCAAGTAAATGTAGGACTTTCACTTGCCTAACCATGGATAAGTTGTGAATACACGCTAAAGTTAACCTTGGGCTATGATGCAACCAAGATAACCTGCAGTATATCTGATAGATCTCTTCCTAATTTGTAAAAGAAAAAAAATTTCTTCTTGTCAAAAGATAGGCATAACAAAGCATATGTTTATTTAAAGTGCAACTATTGTGAGAAGAAAGTTAAGAGGGGTGTTATAAGAATGAAAAAAACATCTCTCCGACTAGCACAAGAATATTGCAACTTGTGCTAAAGCATCATAAGCAATAAAAGAGGAGATTCGATCATATATGATGAAGTCAATGAGATCAAAACAGCTTGCACAATAATTTGAAGATAGAGCTGATGTTGACTCTTATTATAGTGAGTGCAATGGCACAGCTCATCATCTTTTCTACTAGAATCAACTAGTAGAGGTGCAAGAGGTCACATGGACCACTATATAATAAATGTGGAGGATGACATGGGTTATAGAGAGTGGCAAATGCAGCTCAAAGAAATCCAAATCATATTAGGGAGGCACACAAACGTGTGTGCATGGATATTGGGAGGTTCTTTTTTATGAGAATGTCATTCCATTTAATGTGGCAACCTCCCCTTCTTACTTTAATATGATATGTTCTATATGTGCTTATGATTGAGGCTTGAAACCATCGTCTATGCATGATTTGAGGATGTGGGTGTTCAAGGAGTTGAGTAATACAGAGAAAGGCATAGAGGAGATTAGAAGGACTTGAAGTCAAACTGATATAACAATCAAGCCTAATGGATGGTCTGACATAAAAAATAAAAGTTTGATTAATATTCTGATAAATAATCCTTATGTCACTATTTTTTTTGAAATCTATAAAAGCATTTGATCAGGTGAAAGATGTAGAGTATATTTTGGACAGCTTTGGAGAGTGATAGAGAATACTGGAGAGTACATGGTGATTCAAGTTGTGATAGATAATGCTAGTGCTTATAATAGCTGAGAAAAATTTAATAGATAATAGAAAATATTTATATTGGGTACTTTATGCTGCATATTGCATTGACTTGATTTTGGAGAAGCTTAGTGACTTGCCCCAACATAAAAATGTCTTGATTAGAGCAAAGCAGAAATTACTAAATTCATTTACAATAAAATTCTTGAGTGTTATCTTTGATGAGAAAGCTTTCTAAGAAAGCACTACACATTGTTACAACAATATTTGCTATGACTTTCCAGAGCATGTTGGAAGCTAGGTAATCATTGGAGATAATCTTTACTTCCAAACAATGACTTGGCTGTGCATGGACAAAAAAAAGTTGAGAGAAAAGAAGTAAACAAAATTATTTTAAATGAAATATTTTGATCAAGTGTCACATATGCAATAAGTAACAATTGTAAGGCCATTGGTTCAAGTTTTGAGAATAATAAATGCAGAGAAAAAATTATCTATGAGCTTTATTTATAATACAATGAAAGAGACCAAGAAATTAATAGCTCATAACTTAGGAGGAAAGGAAGCTAGTTATAGGAAGATTTAGGATATCATTGATGAGAAATGAGAGGTTCAGCTCCATTACCATTTGTATGCTGCTAGATTTTTTCTTAACCCTCAATTTCAATATGTTGAGAATAAGTTCACCATTTGCATGCTGCTAGATTGATTGTTGACCTAATTGATAAAACTTGTTCTTTTTAGGAATAAAAAAATTGACTTTTCAGAGCAAAGCAGATTACTAAATTCATTTACAATTATTCTTCGATGTTATCTTTGATGAGAAAGCTTCTAAGAAAGCACTACACATTGTTACAACAATATTTGCTATGACTTTCCAGAGCATGTTGGAAGCTAGGTAATCATTGGAGACAATGTTTACTTCCAAACAATGGCTTGGCTGTGCATGGACAAAAAAGTTGAGAGAAAAGAAGTCAGCAAAATTATTTTAAATGAAAGATTTTGATCAAGTGTCACATATGCAATAAGTAACAACTATTAGGCCATTGGTTCAAGTTTTGAGAATAGTGAATGCAGAGAAAAAACTAACTATGAGCTTTATTTATAATACAATGAATGAGACCAAGGAATTAATAGCTCATAACTTAGGAAGAAAGGAGGCTAGTTATTGGAAGATTTAGGATATCATTGATGAGAAATGGGGACTTCAGCTCCATCGCCATTTGATGCTGCTAGATATTTCTTTAGCCCTCAATTTCAATATGTTGAGAATAAGTCCACCATTTGCATGCTGCTAGATTGATTGTGGACCTAATTGATATGGAACTTGTTCTTTTTAGGAATTAAAATTTTTTTGGGCTAAATTAAACTAAAGATACTGTTGCAAAATATTCTCCAAGAAATTTTTAATATTTAATGTGTTCATTGAAATAATGAATGACTCTCTAAGTTCTAATTTTTCTTATCTAACTATATTATTTTCTTTCAAATATAGTTGAATGGTTGATCCAATTTAGTGATGGCACTCGAGAGTTACAATTTTTTGCAGTTAAATTATTGGGATTTGCATGCTCATCATTTGGATGTGAGCATAATTAAAGCACATATAATTAAGTTCACACAAAAAAAGAGAAACCATCTAACGACCTTAAGGATGAATTCATTGGTGTACATTATGTATACTAAGGGACTGAGGGATAGAAATCTGAGGAAAAAGATTTGAAGGATAATAAAAATCATGTATTGTGCGAAGATATACCATTAGATGATGAGTGGTTTGTAGATGACGATGATGAGTAGTACATCAAGCACAAGGCAATACGAGATAAAAGTTGAATGTGGATTTTTTTTATGGGGACAAAAATAAGAGTAGTACATCAAGTACAAGGCAATACGAGATAAAAAAGAGATACCTATAAAAACATAATTATTTAAAGTTGTCTTAAATTTTAATTATTGATCAGGGAAAAGAAAAATAACAGAGGCTAAAGAAGAGGAGGAAGAATGGGAGACAGAGAGAGGTTGGACTCAACAAAAATAGAGGTAGGGGGAAAATTATTCATTATGATGATAAGAGTGCTCATGAATTTTAATTATTATATAAAATTTTTTTTTTATTAAACTTATCTTATATCTCGCTTTGCTAGTTTGCTTTGAAATTCTATGTTATTTTCATTTGAAGTCTTATGTTATCTTATATCTTTCTTTGCTAGTTTGCTTTGAAATTCTATGTTATTTTCATTTGAAATCTTATGTTAGTTTGATCAC
The DNA here is from genome assembly GCA_021442155.1 of Cymbidium sinense. NCBI lineage: Eukaryota > Viridiplantae > Streptophyta > Magnoliopsida > Asparagales > Orchidaceae > Cymbidium > Cymbidium sinense. The sequence continues at coordinate 22,912,790 of CM038215.1, forward strand.
TTGATGTCTACATTGCACTTTTACTTTGTGTAGTTTGTTACAAGCAATTTGTTAATTGATATAAGAATAATTTGTCACTTCTTACTATAATAGGCTGTTAATATATCTTTATTTAATATATTTATGAGTTGTGATGCTAATATATTAGTTTTTACTGTTACTCTATGCTATTTTATAATTGTGAGGCTTACGCCTCAAAACACCTTACCTCACGAACAAAAAATGCCCCAATACCTTGCACAATTTTAAACGCCCCACATAATCTCAAGAAAAAGTTGCTAACATTAAAGTTACAAAGAAGTAAGTGTAGGACATGAAACCAAGGTATACAACATTGCTAATATAAAGTAAAGATAGGACTGACACTCTTCTGATTTCGGTTTTCAGTCGTTTTAATAATATGTACACCCCTTCCTCCATATTTTTTTTTTAGTAAAACCTCTGAACTCAAAAGAAATAACTTGTCACATATGCAGATCCCATTGATTGTTTTATTCTTTTCGAAGCTTATATTTAAACTGATGGAATAAAAAATTGGGAACAATTGAACAGATCTAGCAACCATCTTCCCACTGGTTACCAATGACTATTAGGTAGATTTGCAATGACCATAGCCTTTAAAAGAGATTACAGCGATTTAATTCCCCTCAAAAGCAAATAAAATAATAATAAATAAAAAACAAATATGACAATGTGAGACGGTGAAAGCATCGGAAGACTATAGAAGAAGGTACCTCACTGCGATTTTCTCAGGAACTTTCGTTGGGTGTGGAAGCCTCTGGCTTGGCACTGCCGCAACGGAGATGATCAATGAGTTGTTCAAGCTCTTTGCGGGCAGATTCCCTCCCAAACATGAAGCCATACCTGGCGATACAAATATGAAAAGCGAGAGCTAAAAACTAAAAACCTTAGAGCACAAAAAAAAGATCAAAACGTCCCATTGCAGATGAAACTGATACCAGAAGGAGACGGCGGAGAAAAGTCCTGCTGCTGCTACCGTCTGAACCAATGTCAGCTTCTTCTCCATATCAAGAGTAGCAGTTACAAAGGGCCTCTAATTTTGTAGGGTTTAGAAATGAAGTGAATGTAGTGAGGCTTATTTTAACTACAAGAATTATTTTGATACAATTTTATGTACTACCAAGAGTGAAAACTAAGGTACTCTTTAGATTAATTTTATTTTATATTTTATATTTTTATTTTCATGTTATTTTTAAAAATTTATTTATTTAATGTATTTTTTAAAATATTTTATGTTATTTTAAAAATAAATTACATTTTTTTAAAATATTTAATAATTTTAAAAATTACTATCATTATCAAATATATTTTTTGTTATCAAAATATAAATAAAATATGATAAAAAATAAAAAATAAAAAAATATATATAAGTGATCTCTAGCAACCTCTAAATATTTACAATAATTGATTTTTTTTTTTTTTTGAGTTAGTTTGAATTAATATTCACATTGTTAGTCATAATTGTGACTTACTATATATCTTATTAAGATAAAAATAGGTTAAGAAGAACATCATGTTGCAAATAAGAAGGGAATCATAACTTTTATTTCCCTTAAGATTTTGGTGTAAAACATAATAAGAATAAAGAAGAGAGAAAAGATAGAGAGAGTTCTAAAAGTTTTGATAGAAAAATTAAAGTGCTAAGAATAAGATCAATTTAAACACTATTTGTGATGTGTTGATATTACTCTTAAAACTTTAGAGCATAATTTATTATTATTATCAATGTGTTGTAAGGTTACAAATCTATGAAGAAAGGAGGAAAAAATGCAAAAGGGGAAGAATTGGCTTGTTATCTTTTTTTAAGTTTCAAATATAATGTGCTACATTGGAGATCTTAACAATATTTCTTTAACTAGTTGATAAAGGCGACTATAAATCTCAATGGGTTAAAGTCTTCATACAATTTCTAAGGAATGAGTGTCAAGATGATGGAGAGATATGGAATGAGGAAGCATCTTATTCAGGAGAAGCTTAGATGCTTCTCCTTATAATTGTTAATGTTTCTCCAACTTCTATTGTTATCTCATTAGAAGAAAATAAATGAGTATGCCTTCTGATTCTTAATTATGGAGATATCATAAAAAAATGGCCAAGTAGTGAGCATAAAGTGGTTAACAAGAAGGAGGGATTATATTTTACTTATTATTATAATAACAAATATGCGAAGTGTCTAATATGTTGGCTATGAAGTGTGATCTGGGAGAGCCATGTGTCATTTGTTGATACGTAAGTAGACATTCATTTTGTTGTGAACTATAAAAGTATTAATGACCTACCTAAATAAAAGCTATTATCCTAAGAAATAGATGTTAAATTAATCAATTTCTATTTATAAAATTTTTTTATCATTATTGTATCACAATGGATCATTAATCTCTAATTTAACATCACTCCTTGACTGCCATAGGTCTAACATTCACAAAAATAATCATTTTGATGTACAATGTCTTTCTAGATCTTTTATATATTTCAAGTGTGATTATTTTTAGTTCATAAGGTTTACATAGTATGCATGAATTAAATGCCCAAGATTAACAGATGGACCCAATTGGATGGTTCTAAATAATCTTTATAAATAAGGTATAGATTTATTCCCTCATTTGAGTTCTCTTAACTATTAGACCCCATTTGAGTCTCTAAGATTTATATAAAAAAAGGATCATCCATTTTTGCATAAATTTAGTGTAATCATCATATTACAATAGCTCCAATAAGCCATTAAGCTGAGTGAGATTCATAGGTTACACAAATTGAAGAAGGAAGTGTCTTCCTTGAAGTTCCTTATGTATGCAGGGCATCAATGGTGCTTGTTTCATGAATAGTTTGTGTTTGACGGTTTGCTAGGGTTGTATTCTATCATGTTCTTCCTTTTACAAATTAACTATTGCTTGCAGAGGGTTGGATGCATTCATGGTGTTATATATATATATATATATATATAGCTAACCGTTTTTAACTGTGAGAATGACATGACCCATCTCAAGGTGGGCCGAACTAATCATCATATTATCTTTAACTTAATGATGCCTCACACAAAAAAAGCTTAAGATGTTTGGAACGGAATTAAACCCATTTTTAGCATTAGACCTTCTACCCCCCAAGACTTTTATCTTAGGAATTATGAGTGTGTTACCTTCCACTTTTATAGTATCTCTCACATAACCCTTGTCTAGATCAAGAATATCAAAATTAAAACACATTATTCCATTAACTTATTTTAAAAACACTATAGTTTTTTATCTTTTTATAGGTACCCTTGTGATATATGGTATACCTTAGGTTAGGTTATGTTCATCATATTTGGAATTTTTATAGCACATAATTATGAGACTTCTAAGTCATAAAAGAGTATATAAAGTATTAATGACTTGAATAAAAAATGTCCATTATTAATAAGTTCGAACAACATTTAGTCAAATATATAAATTGAATATGTTATATTTAAATAGATTAATACCTTCACTTTCCTGAAAACACATTAGGTGTTGTGATAATGCATAATGTAATGTGATGTTATGACTTGATGTGGTCTTCTATTTGTTTATTTTAATGTGATATTATTGTGTCTATTTGCACTTAAGTGTCATAGAGTAGAGATATCATGTAGCCATGACCAAGAAAGATAATCAAAATATTAAAATTATAAATTATAAATTATTTTGATTGTAGGTATTGTTATGATAAACTTAAGTTCTGAGTACGGAAGACAACATGGGCTAAAATATAACATGGCCAAATCTATGATATTCCTTATGTGATCAAATATCTAAAAACTTTTATGTATTAAAATCTATTATATAGGGGCAACTATATAAATTTTATTTTGATTTTATACTTATTAGTTAAAAAACATATAGGTGTATGGAATAATTCAAAATGCAAAAGGACAAGTGATGATTTAGATAGAGTCATTGAGGACTGTACATTTCATTCATTTATGTTTAATTTTATGACTAGGATGTAATTATGACAAATCCCAAATATCTTTTTTTTCTTCTTTTTATGGGCTGTAATTAAAACTCAGTTGTATTTTGGGCCATTACTTTTTTTTCTATGTTGCAATTGATTATTTTTGAGTGTATACGAAAATTGTATGCTTTTTTCTAATTGTATTTACTTTATTTGTGTGGTGTGGCCTAAACTTGTAGGATGTTAAAATTTCTACTTTGACAATCAAATGACTTAAACACAATCACATAGAAAACTTTTCCTTAAAGTTAAATGCATAGCCTTTTTAAAAGCCACTATTTTAAAATAATCAATCTTAGTCATTTTAGTGGAATGTATATATATGTAGTTAGCAATTGATTGATTGTCTTATTTATTAAAAAGTGTTCTTTATAGTCCATAAAACTAGGACTAACACACACATATGAATAGCTTAATAAGTCTTTATATTTTATATAATTTTTTTATAAATCACTTAGGATTAGTTGACTAAGGTTAAAATTGTATAGGCCTATCATGTCCATTCATAACTAAGTCACCTTTGCTTTAGTGGCAAGGCTATAAAACCCTTTCCTACATAGATCACACTAATTAGGTGTCATGTTTCATATGATTAGGTGGGTCTAATTGGTCGTCCTTTTTGGTAAGGTTACAAGACCAAGTCATGGTCATGTTTTTGCTCTTAGTGGGGTTACAAGATGTAACTTGAATTATGGTGTATGCATTAAACTAAGGTCTTGGTCTTTAGGCACTATTTAGATTTAGGTTCATGACTAGCATGATCCTTATGATCATTTAGTTCGCATCATAGGGTGAGCTCATGCTTTAAAGACTATAAAATCCACATATTTATGTCACTCAATGATATCCTTACTTATGTTCAGCTACTATGCATGATATGCTTACTTTGTATCATTTTGCTGACCTTTGTGCATGATTGTACAATCCCCTACATGCTAAATTATGTAGAATGAATGTAATCTTATGAGATAAATATAATTAAATGATTTGATTGATTGTTAAAAACTTATGAGTAGATCAATGATAAATATATAGTTAATATTAAGAATAAAATAATTATAATTTAAAGTGGGGATTTAAATTATCTAGTGGTGAAATGGGGATGAGTTAAACTTAACCTCTATGAATAGTCCATTATCATGGAGAGCGTATTCCTAACTTAAAAGTTTCTAGGGATTGTATACTCACACACTCAAATAGTTTGTCACTTAGCTAGAGAACTACACAAAAAGAGTAAATGAATTTATAAAAAAAAATATTCTATTTTAAAACTAAGTGCATAAAATTATAAGACTCTTTATTTATAATAATGAATGCAAAGATCATAATATATGAACCTAATATCAACTTTAAATGTACCACCAAGAATTTGCCTACTTTTCTTATTTTTATATCTATACCCACTATCATATTTATCACTATTATTATACAGATTACCATTATAAATAACATGAAATCCATATTTGGGCCAGAATGTAAGAATAACTTACTAATATAAGCCCAAAATATAACACCATGATATAAAGTTTCAATAGCATAAGAATCCATAATACAACAAATATATCTTGAATATGCAAAAAAATTCAATGGTACAACAAACAAACATCCAACATTGATGTCCATCACCAAAAGTTGACGCTCATCTTTCTACTTACATAATCCACTCATTTATTAAAATAATTATAATGTTGATTGCTCATCTTTACATAACTTCTCACATCTCATCCCAAGTGTCAACTGATGCCTACTAATAATCAATGTCTAATACCGATCTTTCTAGTTTTAATATCTCCCCTCATATCAAGAGAAGGGATGACTTGATCATTTGTATCATGTAATGATAAGTCTACGATCTCAAAAAGTTCTCTTACTAACACTATATAAGATATTTTTTGTGATTTATGTCTATTATATAATATAAATATTTAATATTATTATGGGAAAGTGTAATCATAATAATTTTGGATTCATATTAGTGGATTCAGTTCAAATAGGCAATACCTTATGATTTTCCTCATTCATAAGTTTTTCACAAAAAAATTGTCTCATATGTCTCTAATGTGTTGCTTAGCTTGTTAATACTTAATACAGTAGAACCTGTCTAAATTGATACTCCCGGGATCAGGGGCATTGTATTAACTTAGGCATGATATTAATAAAGAGAGTGTCATTTAATTAATTGATTTTTCGTTGCCAGGGAGGTGCGGATATTCTACAATTCCAGCCTGACGTTCACGGAGCTAAATAAAGGGAGATCAGCCATGCTCTCTTAGCCATACACAAGGAGGGAAGCTTCTAGAGAATTATACAAGCCATCCGCCTGGTTGTTGTCACCATTATAAGGTATCTTACTTCAGATGAACTTAGCAATTTAGGGCGACTACTAAGTGAATGAAAGCCATCCGCCTGGCTGCTACTGCCTGGACCACCGATGTCAAGCCAGAGACAATCCAAAACTGCTTCTGTCATTGTCAGATTCGCACAGCAGATGCAGACGTTGCTCCAATCTCTGAGGATGCACTCGTTGATCCTGACGTCATCAGGGATCTGGAGGCACAAGTTCATTAGCTTCGCTACCGGAACCCAATGGACATCTGCAACCTCATTGACTATCCAGCGGAGTTGGAGATGGCCTACGTTCCAACTGAGGCTGAGATCGTCCAGGACCTCTCCGAGAATCTGGTGCCAGAAGACGAAACAGAAGTTGACGATAGTCAGGAATCTACAGTTGTGAAGGCTTCCAAGGCTTTGCAGTGTGCGAGCCTGCTGGAATAGTTCTGGATGCAGCAAGATATCATTGACATGGAGACACTTACTATCATCCAGAAGATCAAGGACAAGATCAACATGATCAGAACCAGCAAGCTTGTGCAGAAGCCAATTTCCCAGTATTTCTCGAAAGTTTAAATATGCGAGATGTCAAATTTTGTAACAAATATGTAGCTGTTTTTAGTAGTTATCAATATAAAAAATTTTCGGGACTGGCGGCAGAGTGTTAATTATTAACTTTGGGAGGTTTCTTAATAAATGTATGAGGCCCGAACTGGGACTGGGCTATTAGTATTAACTATTAGAGTTTATTAACTTAGGCAGTATCAACTTAGACATGTTCTACTGTTGTAGTTTATCCAATGCCAAAATTCTCTTAATACTTCTAAAATTATTATGTGACAACCATCTTATAAGTGACAAACAATCATATATTAAGCTTTACATATGTCATTCATATAATAAAACCCAAGCAAACAAGAAATGTAGCATATAGCACTAGCATTTTAATATTATTATCATTTAAAAAAAAATAATGAACTAAGAAGCTCTTAATAAAATTCCCAAAAAAAATTCTATCCATCAAAACCAAATTGTTCATCTTATTCATTCCTTATTTTCATTTTGCATAATTATGTTGTTTTTATTAGGTAGGACATTTTGGGGAAGCTTAATTAGATTGGTTAATTAGTCTATTCTCACTAAAAAAAGACTATCATTTTATTTTAAAGTGATATTATGAAGGTAATTTTGTTTGTCATTAATAAAAAAAATTAAAGATGACTTTTATTAATTCAATTTATGACATATTATCTTTCTTTTCTATATGTTTGGGGTTTATTGTTATGTTCTTCAGCATTTAAATTTACTTGAAATTCATCTATGATTCTATTACTCACCTGCTATTTATTTATTTTTTTAAATTTAAAGTTAATTTAATTTTAATATATCTTTTATGTATCATGATTGATTGTAGTTAGAAGATCATTAAATTCTTCATTTAAGTTTTGATGAGGCACTCTTTCTTACTTTTTATGCAATAATTTGATTTGAATAGATTTTCACATTGTAATTTATATATCCCTTAAAAAGGACAAAAGTGAAAATTAAGTAAAAAAAATGATAATTTACAATGAGTATCTAAACTTATACATATATATCATTTTTTTAACAAGGTTTGTCTCGTCAAATGTGGGGATTGTGCATTTAAAATAAACTTGAATGACTTGAGTATAATTTTGATTGTAAATTATTTTTATTTATTACATTTTATTATATATATATATATATATATATATATATATATATATATATATATATATATATATATATATATATATATATATATATATATATATATATATATATATATATATATATATATATATATATATATATATATATATATATATATATATATATATATATATATTTGCATTCTTTAGACATTAAGGGGCTATTTGGGATCAATTTTGTTTTGTGTTTTTATATTATTTTAAAAAACATGCTTGTTTGATAAATTTTTTATGGGTTTTTTATTTTTTATTTTAATAATAAATAACATTATTTTTAAAAATACTCAAAACAATTTTTAGATATTTTGAGTATTTTTAAAATAACAATAACCATGAAACATGTTTTACTTTAAAGCAAAACAAAATAAGAATGTTAAACAAAAAATAAAAAAGTGACCCCAAACAACCCCTAAGTGAGGGAGTTGTTTAAGAACATATTAGTCTAAATTTTTTGATCATTATGAACCTAATTAAATATATGTAATATTAAAAAAATTAATTTAACATATTTGTGATATATTGTTTTTACTGATTAAGATTGTAGAAGGAAATTTTGTTAAAGTGAAAAAATCAAGATGTATTTTTAAAAATTACTATATTTGGAATGATAGCTAGCAAATAGATTTGAATTTAAATTGATCTAAAATTTCTAATTACTGCCTCTCTTGATCCATGCTTACAATAATCAAATAAATGTTGAAATTAATGACATTAGTATATTAATCCTAAAATCAATCATCTCATATTGGCTATATTTTTTAAAAATTCTATCATGTTCTAATTGGAATGTGTGATGGCTACCTATGTTATCTATTGACTAGATGTTGCCATATGAATATAATTTAATTATAATAATTTTAACTTATTCATTAGATGCTCAAGTATTCAACATCAACTCATACCATATAAAAAAGAATGGGAGGCAATACAATTATTAAATTAATTTCTATTATAGTCTCTTTACTATTTTGGATGTAAATATGTTAGATACCATATAATTCAACAACAAATTTAGAAAAAAAAAAACTCTCCTAGACATTCCTAACTTGTTCATTTATCATTTATTCTTCTCCAAGGAAAAGATAAGAGGAATGCAACTGCTTAAGTGGGAATTGGAGAATATAATTGAAATGACATGGTTACCTTATGCTACTTACGAGTTAAATATTTTCATATATGCTTAATCAAATAAAAACCTTATTCTATTCCTTAAATGCTTAAGCCATTAAACATTACCTCACACCATATAGAAAGAAGGGGGAGAGCCATTAATGTTATTATTTAATTTACTTCTAATATGGTCTCCTCACTATTTTGTATGTCAATGTGTATATATACTATGTAATTCAACATAAAGTACATGAAAAAATTTCTTTTTTTTCATAAAGGTATATATGTTGTTGGCCCTAACCTCACCTCTTTTGTCTTCAATGTCATCTAGATCTTAAGGCATTATTCTTTGCATTTCATTGATTCATCTAAACTTTGCTATCAAAGAGCTCTTTTGCTCTTCTCAACCTCTGTTTACATCAAGATAGGCATCACAACCCCTAATCTCATGAAATATTCATTGGCTATACTCATGCTTTTAAGCACCATAACATTGATTTGTGTCAACCTTTGATCTTTTTTTTTTATGGCAACCTCCTTCATAAAATTGCCTACTTAGCCCTAGTTCATTCCATGCTATGATATATGTAAATTTTCAACATTTTTGTCATGTTATATTCCATTAACTCTAGCTTGTGAGGATGTCTTATGCCATCACATCCATGACATTAGCATAGCATTTATGAACTATTAAGCACTAACACTTCATAATGATGACATTCTCTCTCTTCACAACTATCATAACTTCATTGGGTTGTCCTCTAGGTTATTTTCTTATTGTTTCAACTAATGTTAACAATCCATTAACCTCACTTAGTTGCTACATTGTGAATTTTCTCCATGGCCACTCTTCACAGAAGAAGATATCCATTAAGAGTGACTTTCCAACAACCTTCTTCTCTAATGATCAATTAACTCTTTAAGCATCTTCATATAAAGGAAAACTTGCTCACCAAGCTCTAATGATTTTTTTTCAAGATTATTTGCTTCATTGAAATTCTGCTTAATGTGAAATTTTTTAATCATTAGAACATCAATTCAATATAGTAGACCCTCTTTGTAAGTTAATAAGTTTATTAGAAGTTATTTATTTTTAACTTGAAATATGGTTTCATAAAATTTTGAATTAAGGATTACATAACTTTTTTTAAAGAAGTATATTTTGGTTAAATGAGAATCTAATGAGTTTCTTTAAATGGTATTTTGACTTTGATTTACTAATAAACTCCTCATTATCTTTGTATTGATTGCCTCTACTCATCTTAGAGCTCATCTATTTGTTAAATCTATTATTTACTCGGATTCTTTATTTGAAACTTTTTATGGGTGGATTCACCTACTGCTTTTATTTTTGAAGCCTTGATTGTTAGAGTTTAAAAAGAAATCAATGTCTCAAAAATTCTTGGAGAAATTTGGATTGGTTATCAAGGCCAAAAATAATGATAAAAATTATTTTTAATAGAAAGCTAAGATTTTGATCTCATTATTCATTTATTGGGCATGCCATTTAAGTATAGAAAATAATTCAAAGAGGGTAGCCATCATCAAAATCCAAATATAATGGGTCCTCATGAATCCTTGTAATACTAGATAATTGCTACTCCCCATGGTTAGTTCAATAATAAGACTCATATTTTCTTGATTATCCTAATTACTAAATCTTATTTAAGTCACAAAGATGAATAACATGCTTTTGTGGTTGATCAACCAAATTGTATTATCTATAGTCCTCAATAAAAACATCATCTTAAAAATTTGCACCAACTTATGTAGTTGCCTCAATAGTTATTGAGCCTCAGCATTAATTTATTATGATGGATTCATTGGTCACTTTGGAAACTCCTAATGCCAACATGCCTTATGTTCGTCTTGATTCTACTTTTGCAAAGAACATTACAGTAGATTTTGTGCTCCCCTTCTTCCTCCCTCACCTTCTCAACTAATACAATAGCCCTTTGATGGCAGTCTTTCCAGGATGATTATTGGATTTCAAGGGAGAAACATGTCTATGCTCATCTATCAACATTATGTTGTTATGTTGGACCTTAGTATAACTCATCTAGATATGATTAGAACCACTTTGCTTAAAGAACCCTTTTTGCCAATTTCTATGATACTTCATCGGAGAATATGACTTTAACACATTTTTCACAAAAAAATGTCATGATAAGTGTGAAAGAAAGGTTTTTATAAATTACTCGATAACTTATGTCTTCTTTAAAATCTCACATGTTATATAAAACATGTGAACAATAAAAGAAAAATGGCTAGGGTTTTTATTTTATGTTTTTCTCCTTTTTTTCAGTTGACTTTCTTCGATCTCACTTTGTAAATATTTTAATTTTTTTACTTTAAAAAATTAAGACGAATAAACCTAACAATGATTTAATTCAAGCAATTTAAAGAATAACAAAAATGTTTTAAATTGAAAATCATATTTTGAATAGTCAAGCAGCTAGTTCATTTATCAAAATTACTTTAATATTTTAATATTTAATATTTTTATTCAATCTCTCATTATTTGTGGTGTTATGTGCTCTTAGGCCTTCTTCTACAATAATTTGAATAAACTTAACCCTTTAATATATCATCATTAACATGAATTAGTTTAATTAAAAATTATAAAAAAAAATACTTTAAAATAAACACTTAAACTCCACCTCATCCAACTTGATATTTGATTAACTTGTTAAAAATATTTGGGCTAATATATGTAATTCAGATAATACAAAAATTGTTAATAAATAATCAATTATAATGTTAGAATTATATATTTTGTGATAAGCTCAACATGTTAATTAAAAGAGTTCGATTCAATGAGTACACTTTTTAATTATTTTTTAGATATAGCTCTTAAATTTAAGACCTATAAGATTAAGAGTTTCTCTGACTCATTGAGTTTAATTTTTTTTTACTTGTGTCAAGAAAAATTATTACTAAATTTATGACTATCTTATGGTTAATAACATTTTTATGACATAATGTTTGAAAGATTGAGAGATTGTTAATTTGAAGAAAAAAGATATTCAAGATAACTCGATATGTGTGGTGTGGTGTGTGTGTGTGTAATTATGAAATGTGTGTAATTAATAGAACAAAATTTTTTTTTTTTTTTATTTATCCTAATTAACTATAATTGATAATTTGATGATCAATATATTTTTCTAAATTAAATAATAATCCCACAAACAATGAGTGCAATTTACAAAAGAATACTTAATCATAATGCCAGCTAGTTTGTGGCTTGTTAATTAAGATTTATTTCTTGCAAGGTAGTCATGAGTACCCCATGCAACAATTTCTATTCATATTTAAGCCCTTTTGTATTCATTAATTTTAATACACCCTTAATAAACCACTAACACATTCAAAGAAACAACAAAAACACCATAAGAAACTATTCTTCTTTACAATAAAATAGCTATTTTGAAGTATTTGAGATTTGGTTTCTAAAATTTAAAAAAGAAAAAGAAACAATAAGTGCACTGTAAACAACAATGATTCCATATAGTAACACTACTATTGCAAAGTACTTGAGATTTGATTTCCATAAAAAGGAAAACAACAAACACACCATAAGAAATAATTCATCTTTATAGAAGCATAGCTACATAGACATCAATAGTCAATAGATTTCTTCCACATCCTCAACAATAGCTATTTTGGTTTATGAAGCTAAAAGTCTTTGTAGCAAATGAGCAATCCTTAGATTAAACAAAGAGATGAGCTTAACAATATAAAGAATTACTTACACTAAAAGTAGCATTCAACACTTCTCACCTTGTAATGTACATGGTTGGCCATTTCATATGAAAGTCATTATAAGGGAGTTGTGATTGATGGTAATATCACCTAAAGTTTGTAGCCATTGTATGTCGAGCACAATGTCCCACTCCTTCTATATACATGATAAAGAAATCTATTTGAAATTGTGCTCATTTGAAGAGTTGTGTTGAGGCATTTACTATGACAATTGAGTTTATCGTCATTACTAGTAAAGATATGGAATGATGTCGTAGAGGTAATTGGAAGTTGTAAGAATTCAATGAAATGATCTCGAATGATGTTGTATGTAAAGCCACTATCAATGAGGATGTGGATGGCATGTGAGTTGAGTAGGCCATGGAGATGGAATGTCTAGGGTATGTGTTGACCATCTAAGGCATAGAAGCTAATTTTAGATTGCTCTTGTTCATTTGGTGGCGAGTTCATGAGACTGCACTAGGTAGGGTCAGTAGGGTTATACATATGATTTGATATTCTTGAAATAATGCTCAAAAGAACAACAAAGATACTAATTATGAAGCTTACACAAATCCAACCTAAAATTTTGTGGTGATCCCTTGAAGAGAAGAGTACAAAGAACTATCATTGAGAGGAAAACTTACAACAACATTATCTTGGCATGTATATCTGCATCATTTATTTTTCATGAAATTAATAATCAATATATATATATATATATATATATATATATATATATATATATATATATATATATATATATATATATATATATATATATATATATATATATATATATATATATATATACTTTAGAAGTTAATTAATTGATGATTAATTTCATGAAAAATGAATGCTACCAAGTTAATGTTGCTATTGTTGGTTTGCTATTTATGATAGTTCTTTGTACTCTTTTCTTCAAGGGCTCAAATCAGCTCAGAATTTTAATTAGAAGCTTCTTAATTTTTATCTTTGTGGTTCCTCTAAGCATCATTATAAGAATATCAAATCATATACATGACCCTTCTTGGCCCGCCTCATGCACCATTATGAGCTTACCATTGAATGAACTTAAGCACCCAAAATCAGCTTCCATACATTAGATGGTTAGCTCACACCCCATGCATTTCACATATATTGCTTGTTCTATTCACATCTAGTTCACATCCCCATTAACAATAGTTCAAACATCAACCAAAACTTTGTAATTGAATTCTTACAACTCCCAATTACCTTTACAAAATCATTCCATCTTTGCTAGTAATGACACTACATTTCACTGTCATACTAAATGTCTAAACATGATTCTTTACATGCAGGAAGCACAATTCTAATAGATTTCTTTATCATATCATTACAATGAGCAGACATCATGCTTGGTTTTCTTTATCATACCATCAATTTAAACTCCCTCATAATGATTTATTTGTGAAAGAATTATATTAAAAATGCATTATTTATCATCAAGTCCATGATATGCTCAACTCAATTATAGCCCAATTTATCAAAAAAAGACTAAAAATATTTAGCATAGAAGAAGAAAGCAAATAAGGCTTAGTATTGAATTATATAATAACTAGTAGCAACAAACTATTTATGTTTTTGTAGGCAAAAATAGTTGGTATGAATCACAAAATTAGTCACATCATGCCCAACTTTTTATAGTCATAACTCAAATTGCTAAAGTATTTGATCAAAAAATTTTAACAAATGATTATGAGATCATTTAATCTCTACTTTAAATAAACTTATAGTCAAATTAGTTTATTTTGATGCAATAAAACTAATAACACTAAAAATATTTGAATCTAAGTCTAAATATACATAAATTAATTACATAAAAATATAATTCAAAACTTCTTCAGGCTATTAAAAAGGCAAAATGACTTAAAAAGGTTGTATGTTTCAAAAAGATGAATCCAATGAATCAAAGATCATTGAAATGTCCAAGAAAAATATAAAATGACTAAGATGGACTATTTTAGACCTAAGATAAATTAGCATAATTTCAAATAAACATCGATTACTATATGTTGATCATAAAAAATTCTAAATAGACTAGTATGAACATATATGAAAGTTTGACTCAAACTCATAAAAAATGATCAACACATAATATGATCAAGTTAAATCTGATCCATAATATGTGAAAACCTATTAAAGATGTGTTGATATCACTCTTAAAGTCTTAGAGTGTAATTCTTGGTTAGTATAAATATGTTGTAAGGTCTTAAAGTATGAAGAAAGGAGAGAAAAGAGAGGGGGATGAGAGAGATTTAAATAATATTACTTGTCTTCTTTTTTGTATTTCCCAAATATAAGGTGCTACATTAGAGCTCTTAAAAATATTTCATGAACTAGTTGATAAAGGCAATTATAGATCCAAATGAACATTTTTCTGAAAAATGTGTATCAAGATGAGAGAGAGAGAAGGCATGAGAAAGCTTCTTATTAATGAGAGGCTCAAATACTTCTTTCCACAATTATTGTAGCTCCTTCACCTCCCTATTATTATCTCAATAGAGGAAGATAGATGAGTGTGCTTACTCACTTTTAACTATGGAGCGATGTGGTGTTTATTTTGGATGTAGGGGGACACTACACAGATCATAGGGGGTACTTATTGAAGTGATTGTGTATGACATTGAGATATGATATACTATCTCGAAAGATAGAGACATCACCCTTCAATGGACTTAATCACCTAATAAGAACTCCTAAAGCATGATGGGTCTTCGAATATACTAGAGATTTTTCCCATGCTTTACATGGATAAATAAAATAATGTTTATATTAAACCGGGTTCTAAAGTTTCCTATGGAAGCAAGCCTTCATAGTTAATTACATCTTAGGGAATGAAATTTTCTAAGAATACTCTCGATTAGAGTAGACAATTATCATCTCTAAAGATTTCAATATTAGCTATCAAAAGATTGGTTATGTTTGAAAAATCAAATGAGAAAGCTCAAGGAGAAGACTTATTTTTGGAATCCAAAGGGAGGAAGTAGGAAATGCTCATGATACTAGGAGATCTAATGAGCATTCAAATCTATCCTATAATTGGGCTTTATATATTTAAAAGTGAAGAGGCTTATTCATTTGAGTTAAATTTTATTAGATTGCTAAGGCTTATAATTCATTAACACAAGATTGTAGAAATCCCTAAGAGGTGAGAATTTATGCTTATAGCTCGAAGAAAATAGTTACCTCAGATCCTAAATTTATGGAGCTTTAGTACGAGTTAAAGCATGAGCTAAATCTAAGCGACAGGTAGACATAAGAGTTTATCTCCACAAGAGAGGATAACCATCTAACTTCTAGACTTATAACCGCTCAGAGTGGCTGCCAACTAACTCCTCCTATAATTTTAAAATCATGTAGTACAATCTTATGAATTGCAAGATGGTTATGATAGTTATTTAATTAGAAAGAGACTAAAATCTTAAACCCACTCCCTAAGAGACTAAAGTATGAGTGGTATGAGCATATGATTTAATCTATAAATATAAAAAAATTTCAAATTTTATTTTATTTTGACACAACATTTTGACAAAGGCTTTAAGATTTTTATATGCCTAAATGCATGATGAAATGAATTATTGGCCAAATCAAAAGAGAAAGTGGGTGAAGCTCCGTTAGTAGGGGTTACTCTCATGGGTCAAGCGGTTCCTATGCGTGTAAGGATGAAGGCCCCTATTTTGCAAGAGTGATTAAAGATGCATGCATGATGTAAGACATATAACCATATAACTAAGGGGTTGCTAAATCTTTTAATTATCTTATTTATGTCCTAGGCTTTATGATGGAAATATGAATTATTTAAAATTTAGTTATGAGTGATTAGTTGGATAGAAAATTTATTTTATTCAAAGAGCTTGACGCTTCCAGGCCACACATTAAAGCACCAATCATTAAGAAGCTAAGAAAAAAAATGTAATTTTTAGTGTGCAATCTAAACAAATCATCAATCAATTTTTATAACTATCGCAAAAGAATAAGAGGTCGGTGCGGTCGGCTGCCACCATACAACCCGAAAAATAAAAGATGGGTTGCCAACCCTTATACAACCCGGAATATGAAAGAATAATTATAATTTTATTAAATGATATGGGGGTGTTCATCCTTCATTCTTCCATTTCCTTGATTTGATTCTTCCTTCTTTGATTTGGATGTGCTTGTTTCAAAGGCATCATAGGGCACCCCAGGACAAAGCATTTTACCCACTGCTCATCCTAATCCCCTATAACACTAATCATAGTTCCTAATTATAAAACTATATTTATATATAGAGAAGTAAATTTAACTACACTTGTAAAATATAAGTTAGCTAAATATATATACAATCCCAAGCAATTAGATGTATAATTTGGGCTTAGCTCCCTACACTTGGGTAACTAAACCTACATGTCATAACTTGAATTATGCTTAGGGGTTTAAGTAACCTACAAAGATATTATTTATATTTATTTTTAAGCACCCCCTTAAGCACAATCTCCTACAAAAAAATATGATTAGGCTAATAACAGTCTAACATCTAGTCTATGAAGCATACACCCTAGCATCCAGTCTAAAATAATATATCACAAAATAAAATATACATCACATTATGCACCATCCTAACATAGAGCTAGAAGTAGTGATTTAATTCTAATGTGTGTGTTAAGGCTTGTGGGTGTGTCTTACTAAGTATTAGAGTTATATTTTTCTAAGTGTATAAAATATTCAAATTATCATGAAAGTTGGTTTCACTTTAAATTTTTTAATTAATTTGTGAATTTTAATTTGTATTTTATTTCATTTCATATAATCTACACTTAACAACTTAGTGTGATAAAGAGAAGGATGGAGGGTTACCCCCTTCATCCATACCTTAATCCATGTCTAAATTATATCAATTTGATTTAGTTCTCTTTAGTGAATGGTTCATTACACAATTTTAAATTAATCTTAAGTTTAGGTTCAATTTAAATAATCTTATTTAATATGAAAGGCTTCTTAAGATTAATTTAATTAAATTACTAACACATGACATATATTAAATCATTCCTTTCCATTAGATGTATCATGCATATGGTTTAATACTTAGCATTTCTATACATACAACATATTTTAGCATATTTAAATGAGGAATGTATGTGTATATTTCAAGGTTATCTTTTCATTTGATTGAATTATCTAGTATATATAAATTTAAAGCCCTATCCAAATTCTTATACAAAAATACATAAGAGTGAAATTAAATAAGTACGTGCCATAGTTAAACCAGGGAAGTGAGGTAATCAAATGACCTCCTTGGGGCTACTTAAAGTCTCGTATTCCCAGGATATCCAAACTATATACTCATTGCATTCAAACATATGTAAATTTGTACACATAACATAGGAAAGAGAGCTCCAAATCACACGATAAAATAATTCAATCATTTAAACAATTATGAATGCATGTATTTTCAATAAAAAATATGATTAACATTCTCTAATTAAATATACACATGCATGTATAAAACACATAAACAAGTATGTGCCTTTGTTAACTAGGAAAGTGAGGTAATCAAATGACCTCCTTGGGCTACTTAAAGCCTCGTATTCCCGGGATGTCCAGAATATATACCCATTTTTTCTTAAATACATACACATGTAATCATAATTAAGAGGATGAGAATCATGCAAAAGTTGTATTTTCTTTAATTGAATTGTTTATGTATATGATTTAAAGCTCTCTTTAAATTCTAATGTTAAAATACATAAGGATGAAATCAGATAGACACGTGCCTTTGTTAACTAGAGAAGTGAGGTAATCAAATGACCTCATTGGAGCTAATTAAAGCCTCGTATTCTCGGGATCCAACTATATACTCATTATCATTCAAACTTATATAAACCAGCATATGAATAAACGAAAGAGACTTCACTTCATACACTTAAATTATAAAAATATAAATCTCTTTTGCATTTATAACTATCATCACTACACATGTTATCATTCATTTGTAAACTTTTACAAAATATATTTAGATTTAATAGTGATAATAGCAACATATATATTAAGTTAAGTCAACACATGCAAGCTTACATAAAGAAAATCTCATTTAATTCAATTAATTTTTGAAAAAAGATGGACACATGAAATCAAACGAAATACAATATAGCATAATTGGAGAGGAATAATCAAATACAAACATGTGATTCATTCAATCCAATTAATTTATAAGGATAAACATACTAAATAAAATCACTTAATGCAAACCAAAGCTTCTTTATTAATATAGTTTTGGATTTTGAATTGATTTAAAGAGGAGGAGAGCACTCATTTGTTATCGAATCCCATTTCTACATTGGCAATATGATTTGGTTTAAGAAGAGGTAATTAGGTGAATTTTATGAATTAATTAGATTAGACTCTAAATTAAATCAATTAATTACTCTTACTTATGTTACCTTAATGTAATTAACCAAACAATTATGAGCTAGCATGATATGCATATGAATGGAAAATAAATTTGTAATGATCCTAGGAAATAAAGGGATCCAATGTAATTGTCTCATAGTTGATAGTTAATTGGATTACAAAATTTAATTAAGTACTATTATGATTTCCACACATATGTGGATTAACCATAATTTTCTTAATCCCCTTTATGTTATTGAACACATGAACATCTACCCATGATTTAATAAATTAGAATATGATGTTATTATGATTTGATTAATTGATTAATTAATTAATTAATTAAACTTTTAATTAATCCCATTTTGATTAATTTCTCCTTTAAATGAAATGGACTTAGGGAAAAGATTAGGAAAGAGGTCCTAACCCCATTCACTGTTCAACAGTGATTAGCAAGCTTAATTAATTATTTCTTTACTATTTAAGAGGTTAATTAATTAATTAGATTAATTAAGAGAGTGATTAGAGCTTAAATAGTTAATTACCCTAATTAACTAAGCAATAAATCCCCAAAAAAATATTGGAGGCAGAGGTCATCCCATTAAACTAACCCACAAAGTTTGAGATTAATTATCTGAGTAATTAATGAGTAATTAAGCTAATTAAATTTTAATTAAACCTAAATTAAGCCTCTGTTACTATTCAAAGTCACTTAGAATTAATTTTAAATGATTCTCCTCCGAAATACCTTTAAAATAAGTATTTATTTGTATTTTTTTACTTTTCTATGATTTGTTATAAATTATGAAAGTTTCGGCTATTAAAATTAGTTAATTAGCCCTAATTAAGCATAATCCTATCGGCACCACGCAGACCGCTGCGTGATTGGTCACTTAAACGCGTCCGACTCAACACTGATGTGGCTGGTGGCGGATGCACTTTTATCTCCATCGTTCAATCTCGGATGGGACGGCGCAGATCAAACCCGTGGTTCTTTAAGAATAAAATTAGAGAAGTCTAACAGATTTGATCACGATCGTCCATTTAGATCGACGGGCGGTGTATCCGTCATCATCACGGCACAAGGGATGGACACCGTCCGTATTCTATTCCTCAATTCTCTCGAGCTTGGATCAACTCCAAACACATCCCACACCTTCGTGCAAAGGATCCGAAGGGATCCAACGGTTAAGATCACACGTCATTCAAATTTCCTTCACAAAGCTCAAACAATTTTTTTTTTGCAAAATCTTGGTTTTAATGGAATTACCTCGCCAGAGCTCAAGACTGGCATCGAATTCGATTGAGGAAGCTTCGTCTAGTGGAGATGAAGCCATTTTGAGTAGCACGTAAGCCAATTCCCCTCGTTCGCTCGGTGGACCAAGATCCGTTGCTTTGGAGCTCGATTTTGATCAAACTCCTACCCCCGGTGGTCGGGAAGCTTTGGAAGCATTTTGTTCTTGTTCGACGAGGTGTGGGGAAGGTGTGGGTAAGAGGAATTTGGATTTGGTTGAGTATGGGTGGAGTTGGGACAGATGGACGGATGTCCTATTTCGGCCTTGAGAAATCTGGCAATGGGGGAGCTTGGTTTACTTCGGTAAGGGCTCTAGAATCTTTGGAAATGTCTTAGAGAGCTTGTCGAGCGTGTGTCCATTGAATTTGGATCAAATGTGGGGAGTATATCCCCTCCCTTGGATCGAACGGGTGGATTTAGCTCCGAATTTGGCGGTCACCGTCGAGCCAAGTGGTCGATGTCACCTCCACGTGGCTCGGTTAGGTTGGTGGAAGCTCTGGCTGGTGGCTAAAGGCATGTTCAATTGTTAATTATTGGTTGGTGTGAATCAGTGGTTTAATTAATTTGGTGTAGGATGAGTTTTGGCTAGTTTGGGTTCATATGGGTTAAGAGACTGGCCTGGTCAAATGACCAAGTTGATTTGGTTTGACTCAATTTATGACAATTGATCAACCTAGGATGATCAATAATCATGATATGAGATTTTGGAAGGATTGGTTAAAATAGGTCCTTTAGGTCACTTTGGGTCAAGTGAGTGGGCTTAGTTGAGGTTAATTTTGGGTTGAGTTAGGTTTAGAGCTAATTTATAAATTTATTTGCAATTAGTTTGGGTTCAAATGAGTTTTGGTTCATTTGAATATTTCAAGTCAAATGGGTTAGGTTTGGTTTGACTTGATGATTATAGATTTTATTTATATTTGGGATGATAATTGAAGGGATAATTGATTCATGAGAAAATCAATTGATTTTGGTTTGAATTGAGTGAATTTTTGGCTAAATCCATGGAACTGGTTCATATAGCTTAGGAAGGATCTTGGCTTGATATTGATATTTGGATTTGATATGATTGTAGATTTGATTGTAGGTTTGATTTATATTTTGGGTAATGATTAAAGATATAAATTAATTATGAGAAAATCAATTGAATTTGGATTAATTTGGATTAAGATTTGGCTAAGTCCATGGAATTGGTTCATATGGCTTAAGAAGGATCCTGATTTAGTTTGATCTAGTTTGATTTAGTTTGATTTAGTTTGGATCATTTGAATGTATATTTGATTTATATTTGGGATGATGATTGAAAATATAAATTGATTATGAGATAATTAATTGATTTTGGATTGATTTGGATTAATATTTGTCTAAGTCCATGAAATAAATCATATGGCTTAGGTTTGGATTTTGATTTGATATTGGATACGTGATTTGATTTAATGTAGATTTGATATGAATTGAATTGGGTTGTAGCTTAAGAAGGTGAACATAGGTTGGGTTTGAGTCATGGGGTAGGTAGGTCATCATAATCCTTAAGGCATAACCTAATCCTATGGTTAACCCTTCTAAGTCTCTAGACTTAGGTTAAGTGTTCACCTAATCGCTAGAAGTGTCTTATGACTAATGAAGTCTTAATATTTAGAAGACTCCTAAATCTAAGAAGAGATTGAATCCTTACTCCAAAAGTCAGGTCAACAAGTCATCATAAAGAAACAACTAAGTAGTGATCATAGAGTTGTTAACAAGAAAGAGAAAGTATTCTCTAGTTTTTATTATAATAATAAATAAGCATCATGTCTAATATATTAGTTGTTTGTGAGTGATCTGGGAAGCCATTCATCATTTACTAAATAAATTTATTTTTCTAAAAAATGAATGTAAAATTAATTATTATTTATGAAAAATGTTTATCAATACATTATCACATTAGGTTGTTAGTCTCTAGTTTAGCATCACTTTTTAACTTCCATAGGTTCAAAATTCTAAATAGTAATAATAATAATAATAATAATAATAATAAAAGTGTGATATCTTTTTTTTTTTGATCTTTTACACTTACAAGTAGAATTATTTTTCATCATTGGGTTTACATGGGATGCATGAATAAACGGCCCAAAATCACTTGCATTTCTTTTAATTGATTCAAGTTAAGATCAATCTGTGGACTCAAATGTATGGTTCTAGATGTTCTAAAAAAAATATAGTTTAGATTTATGACCCATTTAAGTTCTCATGACTTTTAGACCCCATTTGAGTCTCTAAGATTTATAAGAAAAAAATTATTCATCTTTGCATAAGCTAAGTATAATCTTTATATTTCAATAACTCCAAGCATGAGTGAGATTCCTAGGTTACAAAAAATGGAAAGGAATGCCCACCTTGAAGTTCCTTATGTACCTAAGGCACTAATGGTGCTTGTATCACTCATTATGCTTGATGGTTTGTTGAAATAATATTCTATTTTGTTTTTCTTTTTCACATCACTATTAGTTATAAAGAATTGCATGCATTCATGATGTTTATTCTTTATTTCCTAGGTGACTAATTTTTTCAATGTAACACTAAAGCATCCCTTATATATATATATATATATATATATATATATATATATATATATCTTGGTCTCTATCCTTGTCATATGCAAGTGCATGCCTTTAAAATTGGAGCTTATGATAGATGATGACCTATTAAGGAAACAAAGCCTTGATTGTTGATCATATATTAATAATTTAAGATGAAGATGAAGCTTCCTTAGTAATTCCTCTCTCAACTAATGAAGACAAGGTCATTGTTTTTCTTAAAATTGACTTTGACATCATTCTTATCAAATTGACAAGGTCATTGTTATGATCTATGTTGAATCCAATAGATCAAACATGAGATCCATGATACTAACATGGAGGTCATGGTAAACTCTAGACCATATATCAACCTAATTTAATGCTTAATTTTTTTTTAAAACTAGTAAGATAGAGTGACAACTCATAAAACTAATAAAATTATAATTGAGAGATATAATATGATTTCAAAGATGTTAAAATTGCTATGAGACAAGTATTCTTGAAACCTTTTTCTATTAATGAAGTTTGAAGTTTGCTTTGGATAGAAAATTTTCATAAGCACAAAACATGATAAATCATGAGTTAGAGGCATTTGATATGATCAATGTTGACTCATTAACATGGCATGATCAATTCACACAAATTTATTTTAGAGGCATGCAATATGACTTTATATCTTAGATGTATTGGACATGATCAATGTTCATTCAAAAACATGAAATGTCAGTTTATTTATCCAAAAATGAACATCCACTCAATTTGAAGGGGTGATGCTATGGAGCATACACAATATATGTGGTCTTAATATTCCTTATTGTATATTCATATGCTAATTTATAGTTGATTTACATGATATATATAAAATTTTTTAAAAAAAATGAATGATTTTAAAATGATTTTGATTGATTTTTAATTCAAGAGCTTGAGTTAAATGCAGTCCATTCATCTTAAAATTATATAACCTAATCTCGAATAATTATAAAAGACTCAAGCATCTTTGAATTTTCATTGGCCATTAGATTATTCTATATGTGGTCTTTGAAGCTTGCAACAATATTTGTATAAACTTCATATCCTAAAATCACTAAACATACACATCAATCCTATCAATTATATACTTATTATAATCAAAATAGGTTCATAATAACTCAAGGGATAAATATGGATCTTAGGTGCAAAAGTAGTGATTCTTAA
Source organism: Cymbidium sinense (assembly GCA_021442155.1). Classification (NCBI taxonomy): domain Eukaryota; kingdom Viridiplantae; phylum Streptophyta; class Magnoliopsida; order Asparagales; family Orchidaceae; genus Cymbidium; species Cymbidium sinense. The sequence continues at coordinate 22,937,131 of CM038215.1, forward strand.
CATGGAAGTCTTGACACCATTGACCTCTAGGTTTTATCACTCTACACCTAACATGGTTAAATTGCAATTGAAATAATAAGTCAAGGAATTAGTTAGATTTTCTAGACACAAAAAAGGTATTTAAGATTTTAATGTTTCAAAGCTAAAAACTAGGTATATGATAAGAGAGTTGTGTTACCTTTAGCATTTCACCTTTTAATAATTTGAACCTAAATCAATCTGATTCGGCTAACTAAACTAAGGCTCAGGATAGTTAGATTTTAATAGCCTAATTCTAGTTCCATGAACTAAGATACATTTATGTAACAATTAGTAAAAGAGACCTATTTAGATTTGTTGATCCCAACCTAACTTGATAAGCTAAATTATTATTAATAAAATTTTAGATTTTAATGAGTGAATCCATCCAATTATGATTGGATTCTTAAGTTTTACTAAATTAGCCTCAAATCAACCATAAAATAGTAGAACTACCTATATGATCATTTAAGTTTTGAGAGTTCAAACCTAGTTCATCAAGCTAGGCCAAAAAACAAAATTTTAAGTTTTTACAGCCAGACTTTTATACTAAATTAGATTTTTGTGACTCAAAACTCTAACCAAAAAAGCTAAATCAATATCAAAATTTAAGTAACTCAAATCCATATCATTCATGGGGGAACTGAACTAAAATTTAGATTAAATTCAAATTTTGATAATCTGGGATTCACCACAATAAGAAGTGACACCACTTTGGATTCATCACTCTGTGGTTCATCTCATTCCCAAATAATGCATGCCCTCAAAAATTTTAAATTTCATGTTCATCAACTTTGAAATTACATACAATCATATTCAATGATTTCACCAACACATTATTTTGAAGACTTCACATAGCCATAATCTTTAAAATAAGTATGAAAACAGTAAAAAAATTCAATTATAAAAAATATTTCAATATATCATCAAATTATTTTCAAATCCATACTAATTACAACAATAACAAATGATATATATATATTGAAAGCTTCAAATTCTCTCATTTACTATAATTTAATTCTTAAAAGAATATGTATACATCATAAAAAGGACTAAGGTTTTCTTCATGAAGCTTGTTTCCATAACCATCTTTCAACTACTTGATGATTCAGGTCTCTTCCCCTTCTCCATATCAGTCACAGCACCATACTCTCCTTTGCCCTCTACCTTCCCACCTGAAGCTGTTTCAGTCATTTCCACTGCTTGCCTTAACACTTCTACAACTTCACTCATCTTGGGTCTTTCCTTGGCCTGCTTCACAAGGCAGCTATTTGCAAGCTTGGCGACTTCTCTTGCAGTTTTCAGAGAATACTGATACCTCAACCTGGGATCCATAATCATGTTGAATCTCTTACTCTGGATCGGGAACTGTTTTACCCAATCCAAAAGCTTTTGTTCGTTTGTCGGACGGTTTCGTTCGAGCGAGCGACGACCTGTGAGGAGCTCGTAGAGGACTACTCCGAAGCTCCATACATCGCTCTTAGTTGTGAGATGGCCTGTTTCTATGTAGTCCGGTGCAGCATAGCCATGGGTACCTACCACCTGATCACAGCAGAAAATAGTTTTGAATGATTACATCTAAAGCTTTAGTTTATAGTTAGTGTTCTGTCAGAACAAGAATCATTGAAGTAATGTTTATTTGTATGTGAATTAACATTCGTAAGTAAATGTAGTTTCAACTATGTAGTAAGGAGTATATAAAAATAAATGATCTAAATGATTCCCAGATTTTTTTTAAGGGGGTGTTCATTTTAATCTTGAATTTTTCAGGGGATTCATTTTAGTTCCACAACATACAAATCTGAATGAATTTCAGTCCTGTTGTGTACATTTTGCCAGTTCTTTGGATGAAAATATGGTGAAAGTTTTCTTCAGACTTTTTAGAGTCAAATGCCATTAATTTGTGCTGACAAAAAAGAATGAGATTGGCTCTAAAAAAATTTAATATGCCCTTATGAAAGCTCCCATACACTGATTACTATATAAAGAAATGAGAAGTTAATGCTACGAGTCATATTGGTTCATATTTGATAAGTTGAGAGACTAAATTGAAACCTTAAGAAAGTTTAGACAAACATAAAAATCTAGTAATTATTTTGATCATTTACTCTAAAATGATGTTACCATGAGAAATAACGGTTGGCTGTAATAAAAAACAATTCAGATTTTCCTTTGGATGTAGAAGCAAATGACAGAAAAGTTAATAGCAGCTAAGGTCCTCATGGGGGATATAGGCTTTACAGGAAAAATAGGGTTAGTCATCTTACTTAAGTAAACTTTCATAAGATATGAGAGAACGTGAAATTTTAGAACGGTAATTAAAAATGAAAAAAATTAGCTCAGATATTCTGCTCAAATTTTTTTGTCAGGATAAAATCTCTCATGATGAGTAATAAAATTATTAGATTTACTTTAAAATGAACAAAATATAATATTTGAATTATCACCAATGAATCATACTCACCTCACAGCAAACTAAATGATTTTAAGATTGGACCTGTGCAAAATTTGATCAGGATAACCTGAATAAAACTTTTCCAGTGGCAAAGCGTGAGTTCAATAAGAAAATGATTTTCATTTCTTTACACGAGCAAATTTCCATCAGCTTAAGATACCGGAAAAAAAAGTTGACATATAACGGCTATATCCCAAACTGGACTTACCGCTGTGGACACATGAGTTTTGTCTCCTGCAGGGCCCTCCCTTGCAAGCCCAAAATCAGACAGTTTAGGATTAAAATCACTATCTAACAAGACATTTGAAGTTTTGAAGTCTCTGTAAATGACCTGTCCAGAAGAGATTTTTAGTGAGCAATTGCACCTAAAAACAAGACAATTATAACGAAATAGTGCACCGAATAATTCAGAGATCCAAGCAAACATTAATCATTTTGACGATAAAATAAAATTAATCAAAGAAATGCATGTTCTACAATCGATCAAACTAGCCAAGAGACATGGAAACATAATCAAAGAAATACATGTTCTACAATCGATTAAACTAGCCAAGAGACATGGAAACATATGTGAGTAAGTATTCAGAAATAGCAACTATAATTTAAGAAGTCCTATATTTACAGGTCTCCTGACAAAAGATCATACAAAAAGAAGGGAAAAAAAAACAAGAATTGCGGACCACCCCAATATAGTATCGGATATAAGCACACAACCCCTATGTATTTTCAGAAGTATACACGACCCCTCATTCATAAAGTCTGTATGTTTTTGTACGCAGATCTGAGAGCCAAGTTAGTATTAACAGGGGGTGATGAGTACATTTTAAATATCCTATGGGAGCTATGTGTACAATTCAAAAATTAATAGCGATTATATGTTCAATTTAAATATATGGATTTTTTTCTAATTAACTCCAGACGAAAAAAAAAAAAAAGCTGAAAGATGCAGCAAAATAGCCTACATAAGATTTGTCAGCATTTCTCTGTCCTAATTTCTTTTGTTAATTTAAATATTTTAGTGTTTGATAGTTTATATTTTAAACTTTGGTATTTTAGATAGGAGTCGAATTAGAAATAGTATAGATATGATTATAGATAAAAGTTTGAAGAATAATATTATAAATATTAATAGAATTGGAGATAAAATTATAGCTTTAAAGATTATTGTTGATATTAAGATTATCAATATTATATGTGTTTATGCTCTTCAACTAAGTTTAGATGTAGGTTTAAAATAAAATTTTTGGAATGACTTAGAGAGATTAATACAAAAGATACCTCTTGAAAAAAAAATATTTATTAGAGGAGATTTAAATAGACATGTTGGTAGAGTGGTGAAAGATTTTAAAAGTATTCGTGGTGACTATGAATTTGGAGCGACTAATAAACAAGGTAGGGATATATTAAATTTTGCTTTAGCTTATGATTTTGTAGTTGTTAATACTTTATTTAAGAAAATATATTATTAGTTATAAAAATAGATATAATAAAACAGAGATTAATTATTTACTGATTAAAAAAAATAGATCGTTTAAATTGTAAAGAATATAAGGTCATTCCGAATGAAAATATAAGTACCCAACATTGATTGTTAGTTTTAGATTTTAAGATGAAGTATTTAAGATAAAAAATAAATCGAATTATCATTCTAAGATTAAAGGAGGTACTTAGAAAATACTAATAAAAATATTTTTAAGAGCAAATTACAAGAGCTTAGAATTTGGGATATTCATAAGAAAGCTAATGTTATATGAGAAAAAGTAGCAAGTGAAATTAAGCAAGTCGCAAAAAATGTGCTCGGAGAATCAAAAGAAAAAACTTCTTTTAATAAAAATAATTGATGGTGGAGTCAAAATGTGCAAGAAAAGATAAAATAAAAAACATTATTATAAAACTTAGTTTAAATGTAAAAACTTAGAGAATTGAAAAAGATATAAAGCGGTCTGTAGAGATTCTAAGAAAGCAATAAGTGATATAAAAAATTTAACTTGTAGTGATTTATACAATAGATTGAATATCAAAAAAGGAGAAAGATATATTTATAAGTTTGTCAAGCATAGAGATAGGAGAAGTAAAAATCTAGTTCAAGTGAGGTTTATTAAGGATGAAAATTATAAAGTATTTTTCTAAAAAAATAATATTAAAAATAGGTGGATGAGTTATTTTAAAAAACTTTTCAATGAAGAGTCTAAGAATACGATTGATTTTAAGAACTATAAGACAAAATAAAAATAGAATTTAATGGCGATGAGGCCATGAGATCAAGGAATTTTATCTTTTTAATCTTTTTAATGTTATTTTAAAAACTAAAAAGATGTCCGATGAGTGGAGGAAGAGTTTATTAGTTCCTTTATTTAAGAATAAAGATGATGCACAAGAGTGTGCAAATTATAGAGGAATTAAGTTGATGTGACAAACATTAAAATTATGAGAAAGAGTAATTAAACATAGGTTACAATGCGATACAAAAGTTTCTCAAAATCAGCTTGGTTTCATGTCGGATAAGTCTACTATGAATGCTATATATTTGTTGAGAAGTTTGATGGAGAAGTATAGAGAAAGTAAGGAGGATCTACATATGATATTTGTTAATTTAGAGAAAGTTTATGATATAGTTCCAAATAGGGCTGTCAAAAAAGCTCGTTGTTCGCGAGTAGCTCGTGTTTGACTCGTTCATTAAGTATGCAAGCCGAATGCAAACAACTATTTTAAGCTCGATATATAACACCTAACAATCTTTTATTCGCTCGTTTCAATATTTAAAACAAATAAATATTTATAAATAATTATATAAAAATTATATAATATATATTTTTTATAATTAAATTATTTATTAATTAATTTTTATTTGCATGAATAATTAGTTTAATTAATAATATTTAAATTAAATAAATTTAGACACATTATAATAATTAAAATTAATTTAAAAATTTTAATTGTTGAAATGAAGTAATGAACGGTTCAGATTTTTAGATTTGAGAAAATTTTTTATTAAATCTTAACCTAATTCCTAAACCCTAACTACTTAACCTTACGAGATGGCTCGCCGCTCGCACTCTACGACTTTTCCACTCTTCGACTCTTCGACTCTTCGATTCTTTCTCTTCGACGTCTTCGTCTCTTTGAGTCTATTTGTCACTTATTTCTGCACCATATTCTCCTTCCTTCCTGGTCCTCTTCTACGGCTCTACTACTACGAGCACTTGATATTCTTGGAAGCGCAATTCGCGGGTAGACGATAGCAACCGCCAAGTCACATCATAAACCTCGCTTTAATTTCTACAATTCGATCGTTTTTATTGTTCCATCTTTTGCCTAACTTCTTGAGTTGTCATTCCGCTTTTAGATGACTCAAAAATGCTAATATGCTATTGAAATTTCTTGGATATCTGATTTGTAGTATTCGATTTCTGGTTGGAATGTGCGATGAAATGCTGAAGTGTATTTTCTCAGTTTGATTTTGTAATATCATGATATCCAAGACATCTATATATTCCATGTGGGGTTTTCTCTCAGGCATCACGACTAAGAAAACAGGAGAAAATAGTAAGTAGATTGATCTCAAAATAACAACAAAGATAGCCAAATAGTCTTATGCAGTAAAACAAGCTCACAGCTTACTAATATTGATGACTGCTTTAATTATAAAATGGGCTCAGTTTGAAATATTTTATCAGCTAATCAATGATTTTCATAAATATGACGCTTAAATTCTTCAAAAACCCAAAAATGATAAACCAACTTATTTGATAAGGTAAAGACCAAAACACAATAAAACAACAAATAAAATAGGTTGTTTTGTAAACGGCTTCTCATTTAATTCTGTTTTGCTTTGATGGGATTAAGAAGGAAAGCCTCATATTTCATGTTTAGGTTGACTTTGTATGCTTAATATGTCAAATTTACTAGTGCACCAGTTCTTTATAGAATGTGATAATAAATTATGTTAATATTTTTACTTGGAGCATATGGATTGTACCTTTAGTTTTGACACATTTTTTTTTTTTCAATATAGTGTACTACCATGTCAAATTTTGAGTATCTCAAACTACATCATCTGGTAATGAGATTACTATAGATGATGGAAATAGTAATGAAAATCCTAATCTTTCTTCACAACCTAGTTCTTCAAAAGCAATTATATTTGATAGTAATGTTGGAGGAATCCCTACTAAGGAGACTAGAAAAAAAAAAGTCTGAGTTTTACGTAAACTGCTTTACTTTAAAAGGTATCAATGCTTCCTATTTACAATGCATATGTTGTGGTACAAAATTTCATAAATCCAAGACTGACACCACTTGACAACTTCTCAGACATATTAGGGAGTGTGACAAGATCAAAGCTAAAAATAAACAAGTTGTGGAGTTGCCAGATAAAAGACATAAATTGTTAAATTTTATGCCTTCTGATGCTATTTTAAATTGAGCTTCTATTTTTCAGATCCAAAGAATTATGATCATCTTCAAGTTAAATAATTGCATGATATAAAGTATCCTTTTATGATGGTTGAGCATTTTTTCAATATTTTGTTGAATGTCTTAAATCATAATTATGAAAGAGTTTCTAGAAATACTATAAAAAATGATTGCATGAAAGTTGAGAAAAAAGAAAAGGCGAAGGCATATCTTAAAAGCATACCTATTGTCTTATTAATATCGATTGTTGGACTTAATCAAACAACGGCATACGTGCTTAACAATTCATTTTATTGATGAGTCTTGAAAATTACTGCCGCATTATCGCTTTCGAGCCTTTTTACAGGTACTTTTATTTGTGATGCAATATGTGAATGCTTGTTGGAGTGAAATTTGCAGGATAAAGCTTCCACAATTACATTGGATAATGCGAGTAATAATGATGTTGCCGCTAATGCTCTCAAATCTAATTTTCAGTCAAGAGGTAAGTTACATTTTATGAGTTATTTCTTCCCTGTCAGATGTGCTCATATCTTGAACATAATGATTTAAGATGGTTTAAAAGAGATTCAGGATATTATTTATCAAATCAAGGAGTCAATAAAATATCTTAAAAATCTCCTACTAGATTACATAAATTTGTTGAGGTGGCAAAGCAATTAGGGATTTTCATTTCGAAAATGGGTTTATCTGTTGATGTTCCTACACAATGGAATTCTACATACATTATGCTTGAATCTGTATTTATTTTTCGTAGTGTTTTCCACCATTATACAGCCCAAGATAACAATTACAAGTGGTTGCCATCTGATTTTGATTAGGAAAGGTATGAGGTTATTAGGAAGTTTCTTGTTGTTTCAAAATTAAAGAAGTCGAAGCAGTTATTTTGGAGATTTATAATCAATATGTTTCTAACAATGCTAGTTAGTTGAACAACAAGCACTGAGTCTTCACAACTCTAAGAGAGTTATCATTTTCATCTCCTTTTGATTGCATGTTAGGTTTCCGATTTTGTTGTTGCATCTCGGTTCGTCATTCAAAAAATAGATTTGCAAATATATTTGGAAGAAGGGTTATATAAATGCAGTACATAACCATTTGATGTCCTTGATTGGTGGAGGATGAATACTCTTAAGTATTCAAACTTGTTCAAAGTTGCTAGGGATATCTTAACAATTCTCATAACAACCAGATCCAATCTGCTTTTAGTCTTGGTAGAGTTTTGGATGATTACAAAAAGCTCTTTATCTCAAAAAAGCACGCACTTGTTTCATTAGTTGGATTTTGATCAAAGCAACATTAAGAATCCTTTGATAAGAATCAATTTCATCTTTATTAATTTTTTTCTTCTAATTATTAATTTATTATTGTCTCAGCTTTTTACGTTTTTCATATGTCAGTTTAATAAATGACCATTCATTACAGCAAGAGATCATGGATGAAAAAAATTTGCATGTGAAACTTCCTGAATAAATGAAGAGAATGGAGGAGTAACATACAAGTTATGGTTTCAAGATTACACTATATTACTTGTTTTATTACCTGCAACTGAATCTTTGATACAGCTTTTTTTTGAGTTATTTTATTGTATTTTAGTCTTTACTTGATAAATACTATATATTATTTTATCATAAATAGCTGAGATTTATCATTTCTAGATTTTAAAGGGCTATGATGTTAAATCATTTTTAATATGAGATGAACTTAGATAAAATGGTTGCTTATGTTCTTATTGACCTTTGGCCATCATTACTGTTGATCTTTACTTCAGCATCATACTTGATTTTGGGGTTTTAAGAATTTAAGCGAGTATGAGCCTCTCATTGATTTCGATAGAAAATGTCAAACTGAGCCCATTCATTATAACTGTTTAATACTTTTTTGGCTAATAATTACTTGCAGCTATTTCGAGATATGACTACTTGCTATTCTGAGTGTTCTCTCTAGAATCTTCATTCACGAGGACCATTTTGTACTATTTATATAACACTGAGCCACACCACTATGAATCCATTAAGGTATATCTTTCATTTTTGAATATTAAATGATGATGTAGCCTTCATATTATTTGTTGTTTTATTGTTGTTTTATTTGCTGTATATAGTTATTTCCAGGTTCTTCATTCATGAGGATAATTAGACATACTTACTTATATGAGCTACACCATAAATGATAAGTTAATTGACAAGTTAATGTCAATAACATAAAAATCGACGCATTATGAGAAATGACTACTTCTCTACTGCATATTTTGAGATATGACTTTGTTTCTCTGGATTCTTCATTCACGAGAACCATTTGACACTATTTATATAAAGAATTGTACACCATTCATTATACACTTAAGAGTTGTAATTTTTAAAGTGATATTAAATCCTTTTAATATAAGATTTAACTTAGATCAAACGACTTATATATTTTGTTTAGTGTTTCAATTATTTTTTGATTGCAACTTTCATTTTATTTTGTTTCATTTTAAAATGAGATTTACTTGATAAAATGATTGCTTAGTTCATCAAACATGCACTTGGTCTTAAATATCACATTTGATATTATGTCAATATTTTGAATTCATGGAGTTTTAATAATTTGATAAGAAATGATCAAATCAAGCTATGATTACTGATTACGAATGTTAAACCTTTTTTAGTCTTTACTTTATCAAATAAGTTGTGTTTTGATCTTTACCTTATCAAATAAGTTGGTTTATCATTTCTGGGTGTTTGAAGAATTTAAGAATTAAATTTATGAAGGCATCATTGATTAAAATATTTTAAAGCGAGCCCATTTTATAATTAAAACATCCATCATATTAGTCGCGTGAGCTTGTTTTACGCATAAGAATTCTTCTATTTTGAGATCAATCTACTGTTTTCTCAGTGGCTGAGGAGAACCCCACAATATATATATTATGTACAAATTATCAAATTTCTCACTTTTATAAATTGACAAGTTAATAGTTCATTAGAAAGAAATCAAATGTTTCATGATACAGGCAGCCTAAAAAATATTGGCCGTTATTATGAGAAATGACTACTTGCTGTTCTCTCTAGATTCTTCAGATTATTGGATTTGGCTACATGCAGGTTATTGCTTTCATTTAATTTGTTGTTTCATTGTATTTTGATCCTTATTTTATCAATAATATTCTTGATTTTATTCTAAATTGCTTAGAATTGAGGTGTTTAAAGGACTGTGATGTTAAATCTTTTTTAATATGAGATGCAATCATGCAATTTACGATAAAATGACCGCTATATATCTTGTTTAGTAAATTGTTCAATTACTTTTGACCGAATTTTAGTTTATTTACTGTTTTATTGTATTTTGGTCCTTAATTTATCAATTATATTCTTGATTTTATGCTGAATTGCTTGGAATTATGGTGTTTAAAGGGCTATGATTGTTAAATTTTTTTTAATATGAGAGAACTTATAATAAAATGACTTTATATATCTTGTTTAGTTGGGTTTGTTTCAATTATTTTTTTTTATTGTAAACTTTCATTTTATTTCTTTGTTCATTGTATTTTGGATTTATGTATTTTTAAAATTTAAGCTATAAATCATGACCAATCAAGTATGACAAAGATCATCGATTATCTCGATATATTTCAAATGAGCTCATTCAATAATTATATAACATAATTTTTGTTTAGTTTTGTTTATATAGTGCAACAAGAAGTATTCAAGTATAAAGTGACAAAGAGCAGATCTTATGTGGCAAAGTTGATGACTTCTGGAGAGTGAATAATTAAGCCAAGATTATTCAAGTGTATTTCGAGTTTGAAATATGTTAAAGTTTCAATTTCTTTTGTATAAGTGTTTGATTGGATTGTATCAATGTACACATTTGTTTATTTATTTATAATTTCTTAATTTTTTTGTCTACTCAATCATATTCAAATGTAGTAAATCAAATTTGTAGTAATGTAATTTTTGTAAATAATAAAATATGTTATTAGATCATATTTTGATATTCAGTTATAATTTTGTGTAAGTTTATTTGTAATAAATTTTTTTTTAAAAGGATTATTTTTATTGTTAGTCCTCACACTCCACAATTTATAAACAAGTAACTATAAAGCTGTATTTTTGTATTAAATTTTTTTTATTAAATTTAATATTTTTAAAATATTAATAAATAAATAAAAAATCCTTAACGAGCCTTAACGAGCCGAACACGAGCTCTTAACGAACATGAACAAATTCACGAAATAACACGAACAAGTTAACAGCCTTAACTAACACGCGATATAATGAACAAAGAAATTTCTTAACGAGCCGAATACGAATAAGTACCAAGCTCGCTCAACCTCGGCTCGTTTACACTCTTAGTTCCAAGAGAAGTCCTTTGGAGAGGTTTGGAAAAGAAAGAAGTTAATATTGGTTATATTCAAGTCATTAAGGATGTGTATACTAGAGCTGTTACTTGTGTCCAAACACAAAAAGGATTAATAAAATATTTTCTTATTTAAGTTGGATTATATCAAGGATCTGCTTTAAGCACATATCTTTTGCTTTAGTAATGGATGTTCTTACTAGGAATTTACAGAAGGATGTACCTTGGTATGTGCTTTTCTCCGATGACATTCTTCTTGTTGATAAGACTAGAGAGAGAGTCCAAGAGAAACTTTGAATTATGGAGGTCAACCTTAGAGTCTAAAGATATCATTTGAGTAGATCTAAAACTGAATATATGGAGTGTAATTTTAGTTGTAGAAGTTCTAGTTATGGTATTGTGATATTGGGTGATCAAATTATTAAAAAGAGTGAGCATTTCAAATATCTCGGTTCTATTGTTCAAAATGATGGTGAAATAGATGGGGTAGTAGAATTCAAGTTGGATGGTTAAAGTGGAGGAATCTTTGGCTGTTGTGTGATAACAGAAGAAAAATTTTATAAGAAGGTGGTAAGATTGATGATTTATGGTGCAAAATGTTTAGTAAAAGCATAAGACTAAATTCTTGAGGAAGCTCAGGTGGATGGGTGGCTTTACTCTTAGAGATTTAATGTGAAATGAGTATATTTGAGAAAAGGTTAGAGTACCTCTAGCGACAGATAAGATTAGAGAGAGCCGCCTTAGATAGTTTGGCCACATAAAGTGTTGGCCGCCTGATGACCCGATTAGGAGAGTAGATGTATTATATTTGCTTTATGTTAAGAAAGGTAGAGGTAGACCTAAGAAAACAAAGTTAAGATGTATTAAAAATAATCTTACTTTATTAGAATTAAATGAGAATTTGACACATAATATAACACAATGGAGAAGAATGATTCATGTAGCTGACCACACATAGTGGGATAAAGGCTTGTTGCTGTTGTTGTAGTAGTATTTGATGATCAAAATATTAAAAAAAAATCTTTAGACAATGAACTCACAAAACTAAATAAAACCTCATATCCTAATTAGAATATTTTTTTACTTTAACTTCATTTAATTTTCTACAGAAATAAGTAATAATGTCTTTTTTGACTTTAAACCTTACCAAGATGTTCACCTGAAGCATCATATTAAATCTCAAGTAGCATATTAAAATCTGGTAACTTATGCACAAACAAATTTGTAAGCTAATTTTTACTTTCTATAAAAATATGATTAGTAGAGTTTTTAATATGTTTTTTAGTAACCCTTAAGTGGGGGTGAATGGAAATGCCGACTAAATCCACCTAAAAAAAGTTAGACAAAAATAATTTTAATACAAAAAATATCATTATAAAATAAAAAAGGTGAAAGGTGTTAAAAAAGAAGACAAAATAAATCCCTAAAATTGCACTACAAGTCACATAAAATGACCAAAAATAATACATGGTCTCATTTGAACTATAGCTCACTAACAGATACAAGTAGGAAATCCTCACCACCTCCTGGAGCACCATGGACTCAAATGGAATACAAAAATAACAAGCAAGACCCCTTATATTCTTCCTACATTGAACCTGCCTAGTCAATAGCGCGAACAACAAGTGAACAAAATAACATCATTTCAAACACTCGTAAAAAAATTTATGTTGCAACATATACTCCTAGTGCACTTGCAAATGAATGAAAATAATGCTACTTGTGCCAAAATTATGTGAATGACTAAGATACAACTAAATGCGCATGAATGTGAAACCATAAATAAATAGCCACACAAACAAGACAAATAATTGAGCTTGGATGGTTTTAAATGGTAGACATGCTTCTTCATGTAAAATCTTGCTAAAATTTAGCTATGACAAAAATGCATGCATGGTTCAAAAAGTATGACAACTTGCCTAAAAGCAAAATCTTGTGCACATTTCAATGAATATGTTGGCACCACTGAGAACATCAAATAATGAAATTCTCTCACATGAAAACCCTGATATGACAAAACTATGGAATAATGATCATCTTTGTTATCATATCCCTACAATCTTTGTGAGCCGATAGCAGTATTTGTTCTTCTCCCCAATTTAAATCGCATAAAGCAATTTGTTATCATATCCCTACAATCCCGCGAATGTGAGCAGTAATTAATCATAGGAGTCTTTGAAGCTATAGAAAACCTGAAATTGGATCATGAAGCCTTCACTAGAGACAAAATCTTTGAGTAATATCTTATTTGATATCCAATCTGTTTTTTGAGAAATCAACCCAAAATAACTTTAATGTATATGATCAAAGTCAGGTGGAAGTTTTCATATCCCACAATGTAACCATCATTATAAAGACCATGCAGTACGAAATTTTTTGGCATCTTTCAATGTTATTTAAAATTTCTTTTAGCAAAGGGATTGCAAAATTTCAGCTATCGTCTCTATCAAATGTTTGCTGCAAGTTTCATACCTCACCTTTCATATTTCTTGTTCTTTTATGCTGATATTATCAAAGTAACAAAATCAAATCCATGTTGTGTTTATATAGAAGGTAATTTATTTTGTCTGATTAAAAACAAGCAAGAGATTGCATTTTCCCCTTGTTTTTGCATTATTTTCTTAGTAATTAATCATCATGGACAATGGATGGAAAGATCAACAAGTGCAACTTCTTACAATTAAAACCTAGACGTGGGAGGAGAATGCATAAATCAAAATGCATTAAATTACATCATTCAAGAAAAGTTCGAAAGTGGAAACCTGAAGTTCTAAACCTTCATGCAGATAAGTCAAGCCTTCTGCAGCCCCCAAAGCAATCTTTAGTCGTACAATCCAGGGAAGGGGAGGGGAAGCTCTGTTGAATAGATGGTATTCTAAACTCTTATTTGGCATATATTCATAAACCAATAGCCTTTGTATCCCTCTTTCATCATCATCAGAACAGTATCCTATGAGTTTCACAAGTTTTGGGTGCTCAAGAACTCCCAGAAATTGAACTTCAGCTAACCATTGCTTATGCCCCTGAGAGAATAATATATAGTACAGTACTTTTGAGCATAATTACATAAACCAGACATATTGACAAGTAGTAATTTACTAAAGAAGTTAGAATCATAACAGCATCCAATACAAGTTGAATCATGAAAATAACAAATTCTCCACAGTAAATGCATCTCATTCATGACATTAATCACCACTGCACTGAACAACCTCTCAGAAAGTAAGATAATCCATGTTGATGCAAATAATAAGCTATGTAGATCTTCAAGAAATCTCAGTATGTAGAACAAGAACAATAAATAAATAAATAAAATAAAAAAGTTATTGGCATATATTAGATCCAACAACCAGAGAGAGCATCGGCCTTACTTAAAATTCATCACAAGACAACCAGCTAATAGCACAACAGTAAGCATATTAGAGATACAAATGCACAAAAGTAGAATTTGAAAAGAGTTGTAAACCTACATTATGTTTCCTACAGAATGGCAGACAACGTCTTAATAGTGGATTACATCAATCAACTGATAGTTGAAATAAACCACTGCCAAAAATTTTTTATACTTAAGCCATGAGTATATCTTGCATAAATTAACCTTTAAAAAAACATAAAGCAAGATATAATAACAATCACTCTTGAAGAAAAGTTAAAGTGAAATGTCATTGTATGGTTAAACTTCATTCATCACCATAAACGTTGCCGCCATTGTCATTTCAATCACCCTTTCACTTAACTGCTTCATTAAAACCCTTCCAAGTAATAGGTCGTTTCTTAGAAATTCTTTCTTCACAAGATTGTTTGATAACATGCGGTTCTCTAGTAATTTCCTTGAATTAGTTATTGGCCGCAACTTGTCAGGGCTGCCATGCAATCTCCTATGATAAATTAATCATATATGTGGCCCAAATCTATCTCAGAAATTGAGTTTCTTAACCATCTAAATAAGGCAGATATGGCGACTGTGGGATCTGAAAATTTGCCACCGACCTCTTTGATAAAAATAGTGTTTTAAGTGTCGGTGTAAATTTCAGAACGCAGATGAATAGTAGATAAGACACTACTAAGAGATTTCGACCTTATTTTGTGAGAACTTTAGATCTGGTTTCAAGTTTCCTATGAGCATAGTTAATTACCTCTCCTAATCGAGAGAAGCCGATTAAGTAGTCAATTAACCGTTAAATAACGAGTATATAATAGCAGTGAATGGAGTTTGAAAATTATGAAATTTATCATTTTAATTTAAAACTTTTGTTGGGGAATGATGGCCCATCTAGATCTCATGGTTCGTCGTCTTGTCACTGGTTCTTAGTCGAGGAGGTAGTCGACGGATCAATGACACATGGGTTCACGTCGTTCAGGTGTCTCGATAGACGAGGTGAAGTTTATCTAAGAGACAAATATAAGTTGGCCCAAATGGAGAACTTTTAACCAAATACATAATATAATTCATATCTCAAAAGAAAGCGGTTGGGAACAATCTGACCGCATGATTTAGTGGTGTCATTTTGTCAGTGAATGCTCGCCATGATTTATATTAGTGTCGTTTTAAAAGCAAACAAGGACGTCGCTACAATTAAGATTATTTGAGTGTGAAAATAATTATGCGTTTAATGACATTAGCGGCAAAATCTTCTTTCTTTTTCAAAGTGACAATTCTTGGATGATTTTAAGATTAAATTTAAATAATTAATTTCATTTAATTTATATATATATTTTTTTATTTGAATATTTGATCATTTTATAATTGATTTAAATTTAAATGATTCATTATTAGAATTTTAATAACGATAGCCTTTCTACCGATCGTGTGTTATCGACTCGTTTTTTTTTTTCTGATTGAGTCTAAATTCGTTGTCATTCCATATAATTCTCAACCTGGTTTGAGCATAAAGGATCGGTTATGACTTTTCTTGAGAACTTGAAGGCTGTCGATTCATATTTTGTAATTATATTAAACTATTAGATTTTATTAAATTAAAATTCTTATAATATTATAATCAGATTTTTAGGTTTTGTTTACCCGGATTCGGCCCTAAGACCAAATCGGGATGTATAGATATCTATTCTTTCACTTTGCACATGACTTGCATATCTTTTAGATGTTTGATATAATGAATCTTCATACAATAAATATCTATTCTTTTAAAAATTGTATGGACGTTTAGATGTACTTGAGTAGTATATTATAACATATGTGTCGATTCGGCATAAATTTTGATGAATTTTTTGAGTTTTCTTAATCGGGCGACATGAGGAGAGAACCTAATCTCTTCCCAAGTGTCCAGGTCAATCCAATTCCCAAGTCATGAGGAGCGAGCGAACTTCTCTTAGGTAGGAGGTCTCTCCTTAAGAATCTAAGAAGAAAAGTCGGTGGTACACTTCTACTGATGCTATTTCATGCTGCGTCAATTCCTTCTTATCTTCTCTAAAAGATTCTTTCGAAATAGCTCGGTTAAGCGCTTTCACTCTAGTTGGATCCTCCTCACTCTTCTTTGAGAGTATAACACTTGAACTTGGTATTTATACACTTCAACTTGTCGCTTGAACTTGTCTAAGTGAAACTCTTGAACTTGTGAGGAGTCTGAATGACTTTCTTTCCAGCGAAGTTTGCTTTGGACCTTCTTGAAGCTCCTAAAGCTCAGTTCATGCTTGGCCGCTGCTTATCATCTGAGACGGTCTCTTTGGGCTTTTCCTTAGAAACAATATCCTGTAGCTTCCTTGCTTAAAAGCATCTGAAAGGTGGTAATTTCAAACCCTCGAGATCTCTGGTGCAATTGGGTCAATGTTCTTGATTAATATATATTGCGTGCTCTTTGGGGTTCACATTTCATACTCAGATTCCTCCACCTGACTTTTCTTCTTTTTGATATATTTCTTGCATATTTTCTTAAGTATCTGACTTTAAGAACACTTTAATATTCATACAAGTATCTGCTCTTTTACAATGTTGTATTGATATTAAGATATCTACGTTAAATTGTAGATGACAAATTGCAAGTGTGGGTTTCAGTGTGACATTTTTGGGTTTTGTTAATCCGGATCCGGTCCTAAGACTAAACTGAGATGTGTAGATATCTGTTCTTTTGCTATGCATCGAGTGCAGTATCTATCTTAAGAGAGAGTTGAAGAAGGTTATGAATCAAGCATAGGATTGTGTGCCACATCCAAATTCCTTTATGTATATTAGAATTTAGACGAATAAAGATTAATTCAAATGCAAACTCGTATATGAGTTTGAATTCATTACTTCTTTGAATTTGAAAGAGAGTTATATGTTTAAGGAATAGCTATTCTAAACTCAATCAATGAAGGTCAAGGAATTTCAAATTTTATGCTAATGCAATCTTATTTCAAGACACCCTTCACATATTCATAGAGAGGGAAGAATGATACCAATGCTAGTGAAGCTACCCACTTACTTCCCATCTTTCATTCTCTCTCTTTTAAATGATAATTAAATTTATAAATAGTAAGTAAGTGATTTTGGAGGATCATGTCATCTTACAAATTCAAGATAGATTTGACACTATATCAGCAAAATAAATCAGTAAAATTTTTAAATTATAATAAACATAAAAATAATTTAAAATTGCAAAATAATTTAATATTTTAAAGCTCATTTTTCATTTTGCCATTCACTTTTTTTTTTTTTTCCTTGGATCATGATAATTTTATAGAGCTTAGATTTTATAAGCTAAATAATCATACTAAGTTTGATAAACTTGGAAAATCTGAAATCTTCCTTACACAAGATTAGAAAAATCTGAAAATCTTAAATAAATGATTTTTTTTTTATCAAAAATGAGCAAAATAAATACAATGTAAATTAATAATGAAAATATGATAACTAAATCTTAAATATTTATTTCAATCTCCATTAAGATCTTCTCTTTATCATTATGATAACTCATTTTAATGTATCTCTGACCTTCTCTTTATCATATTCATTTATTAAGCTCAAGCCTTCTTTTTTTTTTAAATATTCACTAATTCTAAATGGGCTAATTGCTCCTTTATAAGCCCATTTAAGGGATGGGCCAAGTATAAAGGAAAAAGCCTATGATATTATAATCCCTTTCTTTATTTCATAATATATATATATATATATATATATATATATAAATTATTTGTCATGTCCTCCTTTTTATCACGACATGCACTCATAAAGGAAAGGAAGATTTTTCTTCCCTTTTTTTTTATTTTTCTCTTATTCATCACACATTCATGGATGAATTAATGAAGATGAGAGATATATAATTTTTTTTTTATGAATTTTCCTCTTTACTCTCCCCATTTCCCGCCCTCATTTATTTATTTATTTTTATTTTCTTTCCATTTTTCTTAAAGACATGACACACTTTGATTGAAAAAAAGGACTTCCTTCCTCAATGGGCTTATAAAGGAGCAATTAGCCCATTTAGAATTAGTGAACTCACTTTTAAAAAAAAAAAAGAGAAGGCCCATTGAGCTTAGTCTTATAAATGAGCTTATACAAAGTATGATAAAGAGAAGGTCTAATGGAGATTGACATATGAAATTTAAGGGATGGGCCAAGTATAAAGGAAAAAGCCTATGATATTATAATCCCTTTCTTTATTTCATAATATATATATATATATATATAAATTATTTGTCATGTCCTCCTTTTTATCACGACATACACTCATAAAGGAAAGGAAGACTTTTCTTCCCTTTTTTTTATTTTTCTCTTATTCATCACACATTCATGGATGAATTAATGAAGATGAGAGAAATATAATTTTTTTTTTTTATGAATTTTCCTCTTTACTCTCCCCATTTCCCTCCCTCATTTATTTACTTATTTTTATTTTCTTTCCATTTTTCTTAAAGACATGACACACTTTGATTGAAAAAAAGGACTTCCTTCCTCTTCACTTCTCTTTTTATTTATTTCTTCCTTAGATTCATACTCATTTCATGAGTAATTAAGAGGAATGACAAAGGAAATGAAATCTTCCTTAGATTCATGCTCATTTTATGGGTAATTAAGAAGAGAATGACAAAGGAAATGAAAGATTTTCCTCTCCATCTTAATGGCGTATAGAAAAACTATAAAAATTAATGAGATGACAAATCTCATTTCCATATTAAATTTCTTCCTTATAAATAAGAGATTTTTATATCATTTCTCCCATTTTTTTTATATATTGAGTCTTCTTAGAGTTCATTTCAAATAGAACACCCATAATTGGGCTTACTTTCAATTCATATCACATCAATTTATAAGTTATATCTAACTTGATGTTTTAAATTTATCCATCATCACCTCATATGATTAGATATTTGATAACAAAATAAGACTTAAGTTGATCATAAGATACTTTACATTATTAATAGCGTATAAAGATTATTGCAAGATAAGCAAATGAAATATGGACAAATATTCATACTAAATTTATAATCACAAATCTGAAATTCTAAACTTGATTAAGTAATCACCAAATTTTTTTTTATCTGATCCATTTGACTTAGGCCGATCGTATAAAACATATCTTGATAATAAGAAAAACTTAAGTCATATGACACATAAGATGTCTTATTTTCATATAACCCACTCATATAGTATATAAAGAAGCGATTGATAATGAAGTAACTTTAAATACATCTGATCTTTGGGTGTCATTTCTATCTCTGTTCATATAAAGAGAAATACTATCACCATTTAGGCAAGAAAAAAAATTTGAATTTTAAGTAGTTGCCACATGATATGAATGTTCAAATAACAATTAAACTAAGCATGAGTGAATATATTTATAAATACACATGTTTTCCTTCTTAAAAAACTTAGGCATTTACACACACATTTGTTGTTTATCAAAATTTATGAAGGCGTCACATTATATGCAACGAGGTAGACATTTCAAAGAAAAGGCGTGCGTAGTGGTGTCGTGAGACAATAAAATTTATTTGCCCCACGAAAGGCGTGCATGCATTCTTTATATCTTTAGCGTTAGAATAGCGTGAAGTCTTTATCTGATTCTGCGTTGAAACATGAGCGATTATAACAAATTTCTCCGTAGGTATTTGAACAATGTGAGCGGTACTTTTCACAGATTTTTAGCAACGTAAACATATCTTATAACATGATTTTTTTGCGTTAGAACAAGTGAGATACTTATAATGATTTATCATCGCGTTACAATGAGAATAAGTACTTATAACAAATTTGAACGAGTACTTATCACATATTAGAATAATGTGAACGAGTACTTATCACAAATAATTTCAAACTTGCATTTACACATAAACATACATGTATATGTACTTTAAACAATACATATGACATTTGTAAGTTTAGCTAAGCATTGCATTAAAAATAACAAAAATAAGAAATTATCACATGATTTTTTTTATTGCCTATGTCATTTCTCCTTTTTTTTTGTTCAATATGAGGGATGAAATACTTTTCCAACTTTAGTGAATAAGATAACATTCATGTATTAAATTATAAACATATACTTCACTTCTTTCTATGCATAGTTAACATTCAACATTCCATAATAAAGCCATATGCTTCACTTTTGTAAGAACAAATGAAATGGGAGGCTTATGCCAAACATAGTTAACATTCAACCTTCCATAATATATCATGAATCTAAGGAAGAAATTTCTAGTCCTATAAAAGAAATTTATGAATATGAAACCACTCTTTTAATGCTTGTATAAGCATGATGAGGCATTAAAGTAAGAAGTATAAACAAAACTCATATTCACATGAAGGAAATGTAGAAATTCATTTAAGAAATCAAATATGAATGATACTTACATTTGGATATGCCAAATCAAGAAAAAAAATCTGAAAATAAACTTTGCCCAAATCATCATTCTCATGATAACAAAACAATCAAAGGAAGCAAAATATGATAGTTCCCATAAGATTAGATGAATAACTTCAAAAAATTGATATGTAGTGGCATATGCATTGGAATTCATGAATCTGAAAAATCTAAAGGCTAATCATCACCGAAATCACCATTTTAGATAGTAACAATTCATGTAATAGAAAAGATAAGAACCATAAATAACTTCCCAACCACCTATTTCTCTTCCCCCTTTTTTTTAATCCAAGAGAACAATGTAGAGAATAAATCTGATTTTTCTCATCCAATCAAAAGATGAAATGGAGTAAGGTAATAATAAAGCCCATGATTGATCCATAATTGTAAGAGAGTTAAAAAGCTACGCTATACTTATAGATTTTACAATTTCAGATGTAGTTAAGGAAGAAGCTTCAAACCAATAAGGCAAGCTAAAACTGAATCCATTTCATATCCTAGATAGAGAAATCTATAGCATGGAAGAGGGAAAACCACACATGGTTTAAGGGAAGAGCCATACAACATTTCTAATTTCATTTCCACACTTCCAACTTCATTTTAAATATGCAAAAGGTAAACGGCAAACCCATTTTCGCCCAAACAGAAAATAGAGAATTGAAAAGAGAAAGGAATTTGCACATAGCTTAGGATTTGAGCCACACAGCATCTCTAAACCCATCTCCATGCTTCCAATTGTATTTTAGGCATATGAAGAGGCATAGCACATATCATTTCACCCATAGGAAATCATTTTAAGCAAAATAAAACATAAAATCCGTAGATAATAGCAAACAACATGTGATTTGGGTCATACTTTATCCCAATTTCAAGATTAAAACCCTAACATCATTTTAACTAAGGAAAAGAAACATTCACCCCACTTTATTCACAAGAATGAAGTCATAGGGTTGAAAGGAAACAACACAGAAGGAGGATTATTCTAGCTAGGGTTTGGTCGATTCCCACGTGGGGGAACAAGCTGGATAGAGAAACAAGAGGGACGAGACAGTGCAGCTCGGCTCAGTTCCGGTACTTCCTTGGAGAGAAGATCATACGAACGAGAGATGGAGAGCTCAGGGCAACGAGAAAAGGGGATCAGCGTAAAATCAGCCAACCACTCGACTTTGGGATAATAGAGCCGATCGACCTTTTCAAATAATGGCAATAAGGATATCGGATTTTTAATTGGGTTAATAAACAGAGGGATTAGGATAAGATTAGAGGGTTTTAAGCGGCCTAAGTACGAATTAACCAAATAATAACATCATAACTAATATTTTCATGCCAAAAATTACGACATTATTTTGTGCGGCGAATCATATCAATATAGATGTTAATTTTAGGTATTTTCGTTGTGTCGACGTAATGTTTGTTTTCGATCGGTCGTTGGATGTGGCGGCGGTGAGTGAAATAAATTACGACATGCGCGCTTCAATCGATCGACGTTCGTATAGACTTTTCTCGAATTGATCGCGGAAGGCGTCGTTTGATAGATTTCAACGTTTTGGCGATAACGACGCAGTCAATTTTGCAAACGGAGGTCCTTCAGACATCATCAGCGATGATTTGAGTAAAATCACGCTTAATTTTCGCATAATTTCATTTGGAATTAATTTTAATTGATCGATCGCTTATTAATTGATTCGATAATATTCTTTTTAATTATCTTTGATTTTTAATTATCTTTGATATCTTAAACGCAATTGCGAAGTCGATTTCTTAAATCGAGACAATTTTTATAAAATACAATTACGATTAAGAATTTTAATTTCTCAATTACGCGTCGTTTGCCACTGCTTTTCATAAATTTTGTCATTATTGCTTAATTCAAATTATGAAATGTATGTGTAGGTCAACAAATGTCCCTCAACAAATAAAGTTTGTACATGGAGCGGACCATGTTTGTTACACACTAGTTGACCTTTTTTTGTGTAGGATTACCACCAAATGACATGGCAAATTAAGTCTCTTAAATCTTCATAAATTGATTCATATTTTCCTCATAGACAATGACTTTTTTTTTCTTTAAGCATATGATGAGTATTTATTTTCAACTCATTTCATTTTTTTTTGACTTTATATATATATATATATATATATATATATATATATATATATATGTACTTGTTTCATGTGACTCCTTACAGGAAGATGGCTCAAAAGGAGGAGATCATCAGACGTGCCGTTTGAGGAGCCTAGCGATGACACCATATGGTCTATTATTGATTCTCGTGACCCTTGCGGGAATGCGGATGTTTTGGACAGGCTAGAGCAACATAATGAAATATTACAAGGACGTGACATATTTCAGAATTTCTTTGCACCTCCATCCTTCGGGCTAGAAATCTATTGAATTCTACATAGTGGGTACCACCATTTAAGTGTGGTGAATACAATCCTCAGACAATAAGTCGATCGGGTAAGCTATGGGTTGCGAAATTAAATTCATCAACTAGGCTGCTTCGGGCAATCGCCGCTTACTTAGTTATCGACAATTACAATCTAATTCATTAGAATGGCCTTGTGATTCTCTCATAGACCATATTCATAGTCCAGTGAAGGGGGTATTGTCACCTGGGCTCGGTATATTCTCCGAGCTCACAAGCATACTCAATAGGCAGCCGGAGTTTACGAAGCGATTTATGCTTCTATGTTTGATTTTAGAAATATTCCTTCTTCATGGATAAAGGGCCTGATTGAATTTTGAGATCGGGAACGCGATTGGGTCATTAATCATTAAGCGATCTACAAGCAGTATCGGGCCTTCTGGTTTATGGTAGTCGCTACGAAGAATGTATTCCTCCTGATAGTGAACTTTTCCGCAGACAACCCTTTGTAGATGGGAACAGGTGGGGGAGGATGATTTTGCCTTTAGTTTTTCGAGTTGCTCAAGTAAAAACTTATGAAATTATGGGTTACTATGCATTCATGACCATGCATGGATGTTTGGATTAATAACTTTGTAAGATAGCTTCTTATCGCTTTCTGATATCTTTCGAGATGCGTCTGGGTTTGATAGTTACTTATCGGATTCTTGCGCCTTCCTCGTCACTTGGATATTTTTCTCCATCACTCCCAAGTATAAACGAGGACGTATTTCTAGCTGGATTTTTGGTTACTTGGTTGTGCACTTTCATCTTACCCATCAGGAAAAAATCCATTCGCTCTAGTACTTTGTTGGTCGCAAGCAAGATTTCCCAAGATGAACGTCTTTCTTTGGCTCCGCCAGTTCTTGCTAAAGTATACAGAGTATTGAAGATTATTTATTTGCTTTCCGTGCGTAATTTGATTCTAGACGTACATTCAGCTTGGATTCACATCCATGTATATGAAAACATGCGGGTCTTTTTTATATTTTGGAGTCTGGTCAAACATCATCTTCCACCTTAAAGTGCGTATTTTTTTTTCCTCTCATTTAGTCATTGATTTCATTCGCCGGTTCGAGGTTGCAAATTGAGGAGGTTGACATTATCGATGAGGACATTACGAGGAGAGGTGTACATTAGTTCATAATGATCAATTCTTGCAAATAGCCGAGTACTTTGTCAATATGTGTCCCAGTTGGTTGTGTTATCGATCCGGTCGTTCGGTTGTCTTGAAAGGATATGCGTGGATTTTGGATTTCTATGAAGGGAGGCCTTTCATTCCCGGTGTCACTGACGCTCATCAGATGGATGTTGTTCCCTTCGAGACTAGATTATTCTCAACATCAATGATGTGGCATCATTTGCTCAAGTTTGCGAACTTCAGATTTTAGGTATTCCTTTCGGTCATCTGAGTTAGTACACCTAACTTTGGATGCGTTTGTCTTTCATCGACTTTGAAGTGGAGCTTCATAAATCCCTCGAGACATCATCGTGGCTCAAAGTACGATTTTGTATGTTTTTTATTATTTCACTGTTTAATCTTTTCCTAAGTGATGTAGAACATCATGAGGATCAATGTGCCAGCCATTTACAAAATCTCCAGCTAAAGAATTGAAGAAGTGACCCGATTAGATTTCATCTTTTTTTATGTAATTTTTTTCTTAGAAACTGTTTGAAATTTTGCATTTAAAAATTAAGCGTAATGAGTGGTTGAATCATAAAATAATAGCGTGTGAAATGGGTGGATGGCAAATAATGAGATTTATTGCTTACATTAATTTTCCTCCATGTTTTGAATTCTTTTCTTTTGAAAGATGCTTGTAATGGCTATAAATAGCCCCTCTTATTAGAATGAAGGAGATCTTTTGGCAATTACAAATTTTGAGTTATTCTTGTGGTTTGAGAGCTTGGTGGCCTTGGCAATCCTTGGTGGGGCTAGTTATCCAACATATCTTCTTCAATTCACGTTCTCTCAATCTCAGAAAGAAGCTCCATCAAATTTGGTATCGAGCGCGGAAACAAATTTGGTCAAAGTTCTTCAACAGGGAGCAACTCAAGTGTTGGACTGTCTTGTGAGTTTTCTTGGACTTGTGAGGTTAATTAATTTTCTTTTATGTGATAGTTTAAAAGCATATTAGTAGCTTGGAAAGATATATATTGCTTGAGTTTAAGTGATATTTAATTAGTAAGCTTTATATATTTTAGTCATTTTCAATTGTGTGAATGTTCACCCCTCCCCTCCCCTCAAAAAAAAAGAAAAAAAAATTAAGAGTACCTTGGTGAGGTAGTTCATCACTAAAACAACTAGCCATTAGTGCAAATCAAATCTAATTACTTGCTTTATTATCTTTGTTGTTGTTTATGGTTAATTTTAGAAGTTTCTTTGATTAACTTATGATAACCTTTCTTAAAAGAAAAAAAGAGCGATAAATTTGAGCATTTTTATTTCATTGCATTAAAATATATATATAAAAAATATGCATAATAATATAAGTGTGTTAAACTTGGTGATTTTGGAAGCTAAATAGAACTTTGTCAAAAGACTAAATGTCAGGAGGCTTGGGATTTAAGTGGTCTTGTACCTCCTCACACGGAAGTTCTCTTAGCTTAAAATTTCATTTGATTACATTATATTATTTTTATTATTTTTTTCATTGGTCCATATATCTTTTTTTTCTTCCTTAAAAAAAAAAAAATCTCATGGCTATCTCTCGAATCAAGTTGAAAATTTGACTAGATTAGTTGATGTAGATCTTAGGATCTGATAAAAACTCAACAAATATTAGAAAGTAAGAATCAAATGCTGAACTTAAACAACAAATGCAAACTCTTTTAGTGCATCTAAATAATATATAACTATCGACTCTCCAAACTTGATAGGGATAGATGAAGAAGATTCATATCAAACCATAGAAAATCAACCACTTAGAAGATCAATTCTTAGAAATGGTGGAAGAAAATTATTTTAAGGTATAGAAGACTCTAATGATCCATCTCGAAGAGTTAAAGTAAAGCTTATGATGGTATACATGATCCAAATAAATTTCTCGATTGGTTAGTTCAAATGGATGACTTTGATTGGTATAAAATGGATGATTACCAAAGGGTTACTTTTCTTAAAATGAAATTGATAGGGCATGCTAAAATTTATTGGACAAATACTTTAGCTAAGAACAAAGATTAGGAAGGACAAACCTTGAATATACATGAAAGAAATAAAACGAGAATCTTTGGCATCATGATAAAATTTCTATTAACTTTGAGACAAGGTAATTATCTTATGGCGAATACTTGAACACTTTTGAAGATCTAGTTTAGAGCGATGATATAATGATTGTGATTTGATAAATTTGTTAATTTGGGTCAAAATTAGAAATTAGAGTTGGATTATTTGACCCACAATCTTTAGGGAAGCATTGCATTATGTTGATTTCCTACCTATATGAAATGCATCTTCCTTCATCCAATAGATCTATTAGATACTAGCCCATCCATGTACAGCTTTCCAATTGAAACTTAAAGACAAGAATATGGGTCATCAAAATTCGCCGTATCAATGAAGCTCAAATCTTATTTTGAAAATGAGATGAATAATCTAGAAGAAGATGACATTGAAGTTTATCGATGAAGAATTGAATTAATTGATGACCCCATGTTAATGTGATGAGATATACTACGTAATAAAAAAATGAGGTAGGAAGATTGGAGGAGAAAGAACATTTTTTAGCATGTATGTTTTGTGTAATGAAAAGAGATGTAGGTTAGTTATAGATGGAGGTCTTGTGAATGTCATTTCAACACATACCTTAACTTCGAGCCAACTAAAAATCACCTGAACCATTTCATGTTAGTTGGGTAAATCATACATCTCTTCCATCCTGTCGGTGTTTAGTTCTATTAAAAAAGCTATGAGGATCAAATTTGGTGTGATGTTCTCCCCATGGACATTGCTCATATTCTCTTAGGCGACGCTTGGCTATATGATATGAATGTTATTATGGTAGGAAAATACTTATGTTTTTAAACATAATAATAAGACTATTAAACTCCACCAATAAAGCCGGTAGAAAAACACCCTCCATAACACCACACAAAACAACCCGACTTGCAACCTAAGCCTCTATTGAAGAAAAATGCCAAACTTCAATTAATTATCATAGAAAATCCTTTATTAGGCTAACTATCATTTCGATCCTTACTTTAAAACACTACTCTTTCTCCTTTGACCCCAATAGAAAAATAATAGGTTTCTGAAAAAAAATTTTGATCCATTTCTTCTTCACATATTACATGTAAAAGAAGTCATACCAGTTAATGAGACTCACATACCTACTTGTGGTCTCTTCTCTTCTTCGATTTTAAGATGTACTGATGAGCTTCGATGTACATTCAAGACATTGAGTTCTTTGTGAGTTCTTACTTCTCAACTTCTAATCTTCCACATTATAGGATGAACCCTACGAGCATGTTGAGATTAAAAGACAAGTTGAGGAATTATTAAGAAGGGTTTTATTCAGAGTCTTAGATGCGGTCAGCATTATTAACTCAAAGAAGATGGAACATGGCGAATGTGTGTTGATAGTCAATATAAATAAAATTACTATCAAATATAGGTTTCTATTCCCGATTAGATGATATGTTAGATTTAATCTGAGGTAAATTTTTTTCAAAGATTGATCTAAAAGTGGATATCATCAAAATTAGATCGGAGATGAGTGGAGAGGGCTTTTAAGACGATGGACTTTATGAATGGCTTGTCATGCCCTTTGGACTTTCAAATGCTCTAGCACATTTATGAGATTAATGAATCTTGTTCTTAAACCATATATATAGGTAAATTTTTGGTGATGTATTTTTGATGATACGATTTTTAGTCAAGTGAAAATGAACATCTACAACACCTACAAAAGTCTTTGAACTACTTAGACAAGAGAAATTATACATTAATTTAAAAAAGTGTTTCTTTTGCAAAATCTTTTAGGCTTTATTATATCCTTCTTGGGCTTAAACACGATCCTTCTAAAGTGATAGCAATCTTAGATTGGCCACCTAAAAGTTTCTTGAAGTTAGAAGCTTCCATGGTTTAGCCACTTTTTTATCGATTTATTAAAATTTTAGTACCATTGTTGCTCCGATAAGATATACTAAAATTAGATAAATTTTGTTGGACTTCTACACAAAGGCCTTAGAGCAAATTAAAGTTCTTATCATACACCAATCCTTAGGCTTCCCATTTTCTAAAGCCTTTGAAGTGACATGTGATGCTTCAGGAATTGGGATAGGTGGAATTTTAAGTCAAGATAATCATCCTATAGCATTCTTTAGTGCAAAGTTAAATGAAAGCTAAACAACGATATTCCACTTATGATAGAGTTTATCTTTGTAATTCAATCCTTACATTGGCGACACATCTCTTACATAGAGAATTTATACTTAATTAATCACCATGCCTTAAAATTCATTAATACTCGAAAATTAAGTCATAGGCATGCAAAATGGGTTGAATTTTTACAAGACTACTCTTTTGTTCTAAAGCATAAGCGGAAAGAATAAGCACCGATGCTTTATCGGTAAACTAATGATTTCCTCTTTAGAATTGAGAATCCGATTTGATAGAATTAAAGATGATTATATTGTGGACTTTACTTTAACTTTATCTTGAACAGATAAACCAATAACTTTACAAGGGACATTCTTGATAACAAATGGATATTTATATAAAGGAAAAAAATAATTATGCATTCCTCGATCTTCTCTTAGAATTCCTTATCATACATCTTTGGGGTGTAGCGGTCATTTTGGAAAGGATAAGACCATATGTTTATTAGAAAATAGATTTTATTGGCCTTCATTAAAACGAGATGTTCAAAAATTGGCTCAATGTTTAATTTGTAAAGCTAAAACTATCAAACAAAGGTGCGGACAATACACGCCTTACGCATTTTATAGGCCTTGGGAAGACCTATCAATGGATTTTATTCTAGGATTACTGGGGCTGAGGCATGATAGTATTTTTGTTGTAGTGGATAGGTTCTCAAAAATGGCTCATTTCTTACCTTGTTCAAAAACAAATGATGCTTCTTATATAGCCAAATTATTTTTTAAGGAAATAGTGCGACTCTATGGTCTCCCTTTAACCATTATTTCTGACAGAGATGTTAAGTTTGTCTCATATTTTGGGAAAACATTATGGAAATTATTAGGTACCAAATTAAAATTCTCTTACGCCTTTTCACAAAGCGATGGATGGCAAAGTAGTTAATCGTACCTTAGGAAATTTGCTTAGATGTTTGGTAGGTAAAGTTTAGGAAATTGGGATTTACATTTACCAACCTCAAATTTACTATAATAGTCTTATCTAACTACAAAAAAATCACCATTTGAGATAGTCATGGTCAAAACCCAATGACCAATAGATGTAGCTCTACCATCTCATGTATTTTCGATCGGCATCTCATTTCTAAAGATTTTCAAAGCCTCCATGAAGATATAAGAAAGCAAATTACTATAAGTAATGATAATTATGCTTAAGGCAAATCATAATCGTTCAACAAAGAATATAAAGAAGGTGATTATGTATTGATTCGCATTTATTTGGCATTATCAAACTACTAAATATAAGAAATTACATGCGCAACTTGTGGTCCAAATTCTCAAGAAAATTGGAACTAATGCTTATCACCTTGATTTTACCGATATACTCATTCATCCAGGTTATTAATATTGAAGATATTATCATATGAAGGAATTAGAAAACACTTGTTGTTAACTCTTTAGCGGGAGATATAACAGTATACGAAGCCCTCTTCCTTTGAAGTTGACTATATTATCAGGAAGCACCCATTAATCCGCTTCAACATCATTTTCTAGTTCGTTGGAAGAATAAGCCACCTGAAGACACATGGTTGACGTAGTGATTTGAGACTTTAGCCCCACAATTAGAGACTTCTTAGATTTCAACTCTACGGGCGAGTTCAATTGAGCGGGGAGTTGATGTAGAACATTATGAGGATCAACAAATTAGAGCAAGGCCCATTTACAAGATCTCAAGCTAAAGCCCAAGAAAATTCAAGAAAGAAGAAGACTTAGCTTGCTAAGGCCCATTTTATGATTTCATCTTTTTTTATTTATGTAATTTTTAATTTTCTTATAAACTCCATGTTTGAAATTTTGCATTTAAAAAATTCAAAGTATGACATGTGAGGTGGTTGAATCCACATAAAATAATAGCATGTGAAATGGATGGATGACATAAAATAATGAGGCAATTTATTGCTTCACATTAATGTAGTCACCCATCTTTCCCTCCATGTTTTGAATTCTTTTCTTTTAAAAGATGCTTGTAATGGCTATAAATAGCCCCTCTTATTAGAATGAAGAAGATCTTTTGGCAATTACAAAATTTTGAGTTATTCTTATGGTTTGAGAGCTTGGTGGCCAAATCTTGGCAATCCTTGGTGAAAGCGCTAGTTATCCAACATATCCTCTTCCTTCAACTCCAATTCTCACGTTCTCTCAATCTCATCAAAAGAAAGAACGCCCACCTCCACCACTAAGTCCTTTTATTTTTATTGCACATATATTTGCATTTTCTCTATTCTGTAATAGGTGAGAGAGAGTGTCGGATCAACGGCAGGAGTAGGCGATTCACTTTCTCGGGTGCAAACCCGAGAACCTTCATCCCAACCATGGGGTACCATTCATCTCTCGTGAAAGGCGTCCTGAAGACCCTCAGGGGCTTGATTGTCAGACCAACTCCCACGACCTCTTGACTCCCCAGATTTGGGGCCAAGGATGTCATGGGGGCGGTTTCTTTGGAGATTTTGGAGTTGATTTTCGTGATGCAGCAGCGGCAGAACCCATCGCTCCAGCTATGCCAGTTCCTTTTGAAGATTTTAGGGTCGGTCTTCCTAATGTAGCAGCGGCAGAACCGATCGCTCCAACCATTGAAACCCCATTCGCAGATCTAGTTCCTTACATGGGTTTCTTCTTCAGCTTTTGGCCCGGCAAAACATCCAGAGTGAGGGACCGAGACTACGATGAGATCTCTACTGCGCCCGCTCATGATGAAATGGCGGTAGGCGTTATAACGCCAACTGATCAGCCGCCACTTGGAGGAACACAGGCTCAAGTTGAGGCTTTTGACTCAGGTATGATCTAGTAGCTTCTCCTTTTTTTTTTTTTTTTATTTAACTTCCATATGTAATATTATATCTTCTACGCGGTTTCAGACTTGGCATCGTGCTATGGACGCTATTGAAGGCCTCAGTCAGTAGAGAATTTACTGAGAGAAAAATGAGCTCTTCATCGTTGTATCTCTAGATCGACCTACCTTGATGTATTTTCTCTTTATTTTATCCGTTTTTCTTTATGCTTTGAATTATATCAGTTATCTTTGTTGCTAGAGTTTCTTTCCTTTGTAGCACTCCATGTGGGTGGCGTTTCATATGTGCATTTTTCATGAATAAAAGCCGGACCAGACATCTTTGCCGCTTCTTAAAAGATTTGATGATCTGTTGGTGAGATGAAAATATCCTTGGCCCTACGCTTTGTGCTTTGATGGACTTGTTGAAAATTTTATCTCGAAATTTGAAATTTATATTTTCCTCCTGTCCTCGCTTTGTGCCTTAGAGGATTTGATAGAGTTGATGATTTATTGCTGAAATGAGAACATCTTTGACCATATGCTTTAAGTTTTGATGGACTTGTTAAAGATTTCATCTCAAGGATTCGTATCTTGTGTCTCCTTTTATCCTGGCTTCATACCTTGACAGATTTGATGGATGAAAGTCCTGAATTGTCTTGAAGACTTGTCAGGTGATACAAAATTACCTTATGCCCTAACTTTCTGCTTTTGCGAACTTATAGAAGGATGTCTGCCGATGGCCTAGCCCTCAGAGCTTGTGTTGGGTCAATGACAAAGAGTCATCAGCCTTATGCTTTGCACATAATGGATATGTTGATGATGTAACTCCCTCAGTTCAGCCTTTGGCTTTGTATGAACATTAAGATGACTTCTTCGGTCCGTTACTTTTTGGCTTCATTGGACTTGTTGAAGAAGAGTTTCCTTCGGTCTTTGCTTTCTACTTTAACAGATTTGTTGAAGGAGTTAAGATTTCACATTTGACATTGATACCAAACTCAGCTTAGCGCCGTCTTGAGTAAGGATTTTTTTTGTAGAATTTTGAAAAATGACCTTACAACTAATAGGGATGATCTCCCAGTCTGGCCCACTTAAACTCACCAAGTTGAAGAGATTTGGGAATTTGGACGCTCTTGTCTTTGAGTAGCAGTAGGAGGATCCCTACTACTTGTGGCGTGTTGAGTAGCACTGACTTCGGATTATTGGGCATGTTAGTCAGATTATACACCCAGAGTTTTGACTTGAAGATGGAGAATTTTATCATTTTAACGAGATAGAGATCTCTTACATGGCGTGGTGAGTAAAGACTGGCCGACTTCGATTCGTATTTTGGCGATGAGTCAGGCATATGTCTCCTTCTAGATTTGATATATGGATAGAAGATGTATTTCCAACTTGATCTGTTAAAGTTTGCAGACTTGAAAATTTTTCTTTTTGGTCAGTAAGACTTTTAAACTTGAAAATTTGAATACATAATTTTGAGTGTGTATATGGGGATCTCGGCACTAGGCACGTTATCAACTCAAATAAAAGAAGAGTCCTATATCTTACAGAAAAACTAACATTTTACTATAAAATTTTAAAAAATGCCTCATGTCTGACAGGGGAAATTTTACTTTAATTAGGAAATGCACTATTTTGTTACAAAAGAATTTTCAAGTAAAACTTACATATGTGATTGACAAGGAAACTTTAAGTATAAAATTTATTTGATTACACTTTTATGTATAATATTTTTTTAAATATCGACCATTGATTGGCGGCATTGATCTTTCACCTTTGAAGTCAATGAGCTGATAGACTCCTCCTTGATATACATTTTCAATGACGAAGGGTCCTTCCCAATTATGCTCAAATTTATCGTCAATTTTGTGATGAGGGATGATTGATCTTCTCAGCGCTATGATCAATTCCTCTTCTTGAAAAGCTCGAGGACGTACTGTATGATCGAATGCTTTTGACATCCTCTCGATAAACTAGATTTTTTCTTGAAGTTTAACCTCGTCAAGCGCATCAATTTCCATTCTAGATGAGCATTCTCATCTTGGGTAAGATTTTGTTGGCTACTGGGCGAAGGTAGTTCGAGTAATAACTGCCCAAAACAATGCATAAGGGGTAGATTTTGTAGGAGTCTTGTAAGTGGTGCGGTAAGCCCATAATGCTTCCACAAGCTTGGTATGTCACTCTCTTTTATTTCTTGTGAGGATTTTTCTAAGTAATTTGACTAGTGTTTTGTTGAAAGCCTTAAGTCATTTACCTGATGATATATTGATGAATATTGTCAATCAATCTTATGTCGATCGACAAATCTATAGACTTTAGTGTTTTGAAAAGACCTTTCGAAATGATTAGTGACACACCAAATCTATGAAATATTGTGGGTGAAATTGGTCACCTTGTGACTTCCAATTGAGACTGACACTTGGAGAAATAATCGGTCGCAAGATGAAGCGGTGCGGTACGATGGTGGATCAATCGATCCCATCATCCCCACTCAACGGCCAAGATCTTGCTCGTTGGATCGGATTTGAAGGTTGATGAATTATTCAAGTGAACATCATGGCATCTTTTGGCATGATCGATATAATCTTTTACCATACACATCGGTATATCCCATCCTTTTAATTTTGAAAGCCATTTTGGGACTTGATTGGTCACCATAAAGTCCTTGGCGAATCTCGACAATTACCTTGTTGGCTTCTTATTCCCAAACATTGTAGCCCTCAACGCTCGGATCTACGATAAAGGATATTACCAACATAAGCATAAAGTCAAAGCCTTTTCTGGTTCAACTAACGACTTATGCTTATTTTGCTTCAAGTAGTCGACAGGGTTGTCTTCAATCTTCCTTCTCTCTAGGATTTCATTTTGTGGTTTTGGCTTTGTATTGAAGTCTTTCCTCTTGAATAACGAGGCTTTGTCTTGTTGACTTTGAGAAGCAACTTGTAAGAATGTGAGAGCGTACATCCGTTGATTTGCATTTGATGACCCTCTTCCGTGAGGATTTTAACTTATATGCTCTACCCACGAGTCACAACTAATGGTATGTAGTTATATTCAGTCATTTCTTTAGCTAACTTAGCTAAACAATCTGATTTGTTATTCTTAGCTCTAGAGACTCGGATCATAATGACATTTGGGATTTGCTTCATAAGCTCGAGAACTCACTTGTGATAGTAAGCCAATTTGAGCTTGTTGATTTTATAAAGACACAACATGATTAATAGAGTTGAGGTGTCATAAACTGCATTCGGACTCATGGAAATTTCCTCACCGCTTACCGTGCCTATTCCCTGGTTGTTGCGGTGGTTGGAGACTCTCATTATCTGCTCTCGGCGTGATCAAGATAAGATCGATGGCTGAGCTTTTGGGAGGTTTGAGGGTACTGATGGATGAAACTTCATCAATACAATTCTCATATATATGTATGATTTACTCGTCAGGAAGATCATCATTAAGTAATGAATCGATGAGATATGCGAGAAAATCTGTAGAATTTGCCCATTCACGCTACGGAGAATATGTGATATCAATGAAGGACAAATGCATCTTGCGACCGCCGCGTTGATCTTGTCATCAGTACTTCAAGTCGATCTTTCGGATGAGTAATTTTATGACATGTAATGGCGTAGCTTTTGAATGACAAAATTAATGCAATGCTTCTCAATTGGAGAATAACGCCTTGCTATTAGTTTTTGAAATATAGTGAGCGTTCTCCTTTCCTTCTTCATTATATGTTGTGCCAGAGCACTGAGATTCTTCCGTCTTTGCATTACAAGATGAGAACTTCAGATTAGAGTAAGAATGGATTGATAGATATTTCTTGATCGTCAGGCCTCTTGACATTCTTCATCCTAATTGAAAAGAGTATCTTTCTTCATTAGTTTTGCAAATGGTTGACATCTGCCTGACATATTTGATATAATCTTGTAATAAATGCAAGATGTTCCTGTATGGAACGAAGTTGGCGAAAGCTCCTTGGAGGAGGCATTTCAACTATTGCTTTGATTTTGTTGGGATCGATTTCAATCCTCTACACATATCCAGGAACTTTCAGATGGACTCAAGGTGAGATGATTATCTTGAGATCATATTTTTGATTCAAAGAGCGATCATTAAGTCACCGGTGATTGTTAACTCACTTTTGAGTGAACACTCAACTTCTCCATCATGCATATGACTCCTCTAAATATTAAGAGTTATTTTGGTCTTAAGACACTTAGTGATTAAGTGACAACTTAACCTAAAAACTTATAAGAGTTAGCTAGAAGGTTATGTCTTGGGGTATTAAGAAAACTTGCCTTTTGCAAATCCTTACTTCCTTTTCAAATCAAACTTCAAATCAAATCAACTTCAAATTCAAACTTCAAATTTAAATCAACTTCAAATCCAAATCAAACTCAAACTCAATTTCAAATAACTCAAATCAATTCCAACTAAATGACTTTCTCAAATCATTCAAACTCAATTCCAAATCCAAAATCTTACATCACTTTGATTTTATATCTTAAAACAAATCAATCAATTACTCAAAAGATTTTTTTCATCATTTATATTCATTTTATCACAATATAAATGAAATATAAATTCAATACCAACTAAATCCAAATCAAATCTTTTCTAAGTCACTTTGATTTCATCTTATGGACTTAACTCAAATCAAATCCAAATCAAACTCAAAGATTTTCTCTCTATTTATATTCTCATTTATATTCACAAATATAAATAAAATATAAATTCAAATAAACCAAATTCAAAACTCAAACCCAAATCAACCTAAATTCCTATATCCTTTCAAGTTAAATTCTTGAACTTAAATCAAACTTAAATCAATCTGATTTTCTCAAACAATCAATCTGATCATACCAAATATAAACACACTTGATCAAAAACTAAAATCAAACTAACCCAAGTCTCATTTTGACTGAAAATAAAATGAATCAAACTCATTTAACTCAAAATCACTGCATTGGATTTATATCTCAATCATAAGTCATATAGTTCAACCAAACTTGAATCGAGGTTTGATCAATTCAGTGACCAAAGGGTGTGCATTATTTGATTTTAACCAAAAAATCAAACCAAACCAAAGTTTTTGAGTAATTTGGTTTGGTTTTGAACTTAGTAATTTAGATTTTGGTTTTAATTAATGAAAACTTTGATTTTCGGTTTTTGGATCGATTTGTTAAATAAAATTTTGGATGGAACCAAATAAACTAAAGTAATTATATGTAATATAATATTATTAATTTATGTATAATAAACATCATTTTACATTTATTTTTATTTATTTTGAATACTTAGTAGGTCTTTTTTGGATCATTATCCAATTTTAAAATATTTTGGCCTCATAATATGGTAATATGATTCCATCAACTTTTAAGTTCAAAACATCGTTCAGGTAAGAAAAAATAAGTTTTAAATATTTTTTAGCGCATGAAGTAGTTAATTGCATTTTGATTATATTTATATTGTTTTACTTATTCCTTGTTCATTATACAATAAAAATTTATGCAAATAATTTTTAAATGTAGATTCGATTTAACCAAAACCAAACCAAAATAACCAAAATTATTGTTGTTTGTTTTGCATTTTATTTAGACGATTTGGTTGATATTTTTGGGAATCCAAAACCGTGCTTTAAAATTTATCATTCCATCCAAATCAACCAAACACCCCACTTAAAACTTGACCCAAAGTGACCAAAAGACCTTTATGAGCCAAATTCTAATCATTGGATTGAAAGCCACTAAACTTTGTGAGCACAATCATCTTAGAATGATTAATCATCTAAATTAAGTCAAACCATCAAACATAGCTTTGACCAAATCAACACATTTTAAACAAACAAATTAGCCAAAATCTATCATAAAGCAATTGATTAAAACCATTGAAATCATGATCATGATTGAGCATGAGTTATCATTTGCTAAAAATTAGACTTTTAAGTTGACTTAAGTTGATCTAAAACATCAAAATGTGTCAAATCTTGATCCCAAAATTCAATTGATTATTAATAAATTGAAATTAATTCTATCATTGTTGAACTTGAAAGCCTCAATTACCAACTAATTATCGTGAACCAACTTGACTAAAAGGCAAATCAACTTGAAATCAAACCAAACCAAAATTGATTGAAACTAAAACTTCATATATTTCAAATGATCAAGCCTAAACCAACCAAGACTTGGGTCAAATGGGTCAAATTGATCAACTTGACTCATTTGACTAAGAAAACTCAAATGAGCCAAAACCAAATATAAATCAAATTGAACTATGACATGGCATAAAATGATCATTTGAACTTGACTAACCGATTTGACAATTTGACCAATTGTCAACTTGACTCAAGTTGACCCATTTTTTAAATGAGTCGGATTCAAATCATATCAAATCAACTCCAAATTCATTGAAAATTGGCACAACCCATTTTCAATCATTCCAAATATGTCCAAATCAAAATCAAACCCAAATGACCATTTTACCCCAGGTCAAGGGTAACATATGATCAAATTCACTTGGAATTTGATCGACCACTGGCATCCTCCAGGTATTTGGACAAGGGTGGTGCACATGACTTCAATGGGTTTGGGTCAAACTCAACCCAAAGCCAAAATTGATCCCTCCACTCAAAATTCTCCACATGGATCACCTTCCACACTCATTTTAACACATGTGCACCTCCTACTCCTCCCTTGCCGAATCACATGGAGCTCCTAACAACTTAAACAACCCATTCTATGAGGGCAATTTGATCAAAATGACAAGGGGCTCTCTATCCATCCAAATAGGGGACATACTCCCCCTTATTCCATTGACTTAACTTGCATTCAATTGAGCTCAAGATCAAAGCACCCACCTTCCTAAATTCCTAAGCTCATTCAATTTTCCTTTCTGCTTTGTCAAAAAGCAGGGAGGTGAGGGAGATTTCAAACTCACGCAATTCTCAACTAAAGTCTAATTCCTCTTGCAAGCACCATCAAGGCACCAAGTCGAGTTTACCCAAAGCTTTTCCCAAGTCTCCAAGCCACAGGAAGGGGGAGTTCATCGAAACCACAAGCTATTGAAGAGCTTTGGTCAATTGGAAGATCCCGCAAATTGAACCTTCAAACTTTCAATAGGGTTTTGTCTCCACTAGGCTACCTCCGTTGGAAGCCTGTAGCCTCCCGATGTATGAATCAAAACCAGCTTAGGTTTGGTCTTATGAAGGGAATTGTAATCCCATTGAATTTCCATTGGAACTTTTCTCATGCTCCTTAATGGTATGGGTTGAATCTTTAGCTAATCCAGCTGAAAGCTTCGTAAGCCATAGAGGGCGGGCGATCTCCGTCTCACGCAACAAGCGGATGAATCATGGACCGTCCATCCCGCGTGTTTTGGATGGACGGTCCTGATTAATCCACGTAAATCTAGTTATTTAATCCTTTGAAATCGCGGTTTAATCGGCCGTTCGATCCTTGATGGGCGGCCATAGAAAAGCGCATAGTCACGGCGCGTGATTTTGACAACAACCAATCCGTCATATCACGTGGAAACAACGTCGGCTCCAGTGGCGACGGATTAGTTAATTAATTAGAGCTATTTAATTACCTATCAATCACTGAAACTTCCTAAATTCATAATTAAATGGAGAAAAATTAAAAAAATATAAATGATGGCTCATTTTAAAGATAATTCACAGGAGAATCCAATAAAATTATTTCTAATTAATTCTAAATAATGGATTTTCTTAATTAAAGTTTAATTGGAAATTTAATAACTATAATTACTCTCAATTATTTCATTAATTAAACTTCGGGCATATTTAGTGGGATGTCTTTGCCTCCTTAATTTTCTTAGAATTTATTAATGAGTTAATTAAATTAATTAATGAACATCTAATCACTATCTTAATGTAATTAAAGATAATTAAGCATATGAACAGTGATTTAATCCTTTAATTAAGATAATTAAACATTGTTTGAGTAAGTAGGAGGTTTATAGAATGGGTTTGAGATATTTTCCTTAAGCTATTCTCTAAACTCCCTTTTTTCTTTAATCCAAACATAATTAAAGATTAATCTACTAATGATTTATTTAATTAGTTTAATTAAACTTCCAAAATCAACCTAAACTTAATCAATCTCTTTCTGGGTAGATCTTTAGGTGTTCAAAAGCCTAAGATAAATTAAAGAAATCATACTCAACTCACATGTGTGGGAAGGTTATGAAAGTACTTAATTAAACCCTTTAGTTTCATTAATCAATAATTATGAGTCAATTGCATTAGACCCCTTTCTTTCTTAGGTGCATTGCTTATTTAAATTCTATGTGATCGCATATCATATGTTGGCTCATAATTGTTAGGTTAATTATGTTAAAATGGTGTAGGTAAGGAGTAATTAATGGATTTAATTTACACCTTAACTTAAACAAAACATCAAAAATCAATCTAACCATCCTAAAATTAAACTAAACTAATTCACACATGAGATAAATTGGTTAGGACCAGCAAACTCTTTTCACATTTCCTAAATCAAATCAAATTCAAAACTAAAACAAAAATCTCTTTAAATAATTTTGGTTCATTTTGAATAATCTTATCTTATAAAATCGTCCTTATGAATTAATTATGATGAATTAAATCATATGCTTGCATCACCTTATTTCTTTCCAAGCATGCTAAATGTTATTTATCATATGAAATCATGTATTCATGTCTTTTGAAAAATCAAACAAATAAAATATTCTTTCATATTAAATTGCATGCTTTGGCTAAAGTAAGAATATGAGTGACTATTATTACTATTAAATCAAAAATTATTTTCAAAACCTATAAATCAAACATTATAAATGAAGGTGTGCTACTTATAAGTACTTATAAGTTTGCATATTATTATAATATAAAATGTGTTATGTGACTTTCTTCTCTTTTCTTAATATGGGTTTATATAGGATTTGCAAAGTATATAGTTCATTTGAAAAGAACATAACAGTTACTCAAATCTATTCCTATGTCTTTTCCATGTTATGATTTAAGAAGAATCTTCATATTTACACATGTAAATTGCATAACCAAAAAAAAATAATAATAATCTTTTGCATGACTCTTCATCCATTCATTTTTTTTTTGTGCATGCACATGTATTTAAGAAAAGTGGTATATTAGTGACATTCAGTTGCGAGGCTTTAAGTAGCAAAGTCTTGTCCTTACACTTGGTGAGAAAACAATGATCGTACTCAGTATCTTTTAAATGTAAATGTGATTAATGGATAAAAGAATCTTTCTACTTAATAAAATCATGCATTTATGAAACATCTAAATTTTCTTAAGCAACATCTCTTTACATTCATCATTAAGTTGTGCTAAGATTTTGCACTACCTGTATAACTATGCTTAGGATCATGCATATACATGGTATATATGTTGGAAAGAAATACATGATTGTGTGTTATGTGATAATAATTCATCTTAATTAGTCCTAAGATGCATTTCCTATTGAATATGTTTATTTAGAGCAAATCTAAACTTAGGAATAATTAAAACACATAATAAAACATTCACTAAAGAAAAATCACTAATGAATCTACCATAGAAATTACTTAGTTAGGGATGAAAGAAGTTTTCTTATTTTCTTCTTTTACAATACTTAGTAATTAAATGTAGGTTCATTCAAATCAAACTAAATAATTAAATAAAATTGATCAAATCAACTAAATCACTTAAAATGAAATCACCCTCTAAGTTGAATCCTTTCACACTTAAAAAATTTCAATCTTAAAGTCTAACTAAGACATGTCATACAAGCCTTAAATGACACACACATTAGGCTAACTCATCATTTATAGCTCTATGTTAGGGTCATACATGGTTTAATGCCCGATTTTATTTTGTGAAGTAATATTTTAGACTGGATGTTAGGGTGTATCTGTGTAAACTGGATGGTAGAGCGATCTTAGTATCTAATGTCAGGATTGTCTTAAGAGGCATTGTAATAAAATTATAAAATATTTTTGTCAGGATTGCTTATACCGCATAATCCAAAATAGATCGTGGACTTGATTACATGTGTGGAGTCTTAAGTCCAAGTTATTCATATAACTTGTTTGGGATATGTTGTGTGTTTAGCTAATCTTTATTTTCGGGTTTTAGTTAGATTTACTTCTCCTTTTTATGTAATTATTACAATTAGGATTTGGAATAAATGTTATGAGAAAATAGAGGTGAACATTGGTTATAAGACTATGTCTTATGTAAGATGTGAAGTCTTTGGAACAACCACATTCCAACCAAACCAAAAGAAAGAAAGGAAATAAGCAAATTAAACATGAAGAAAGAAGAAATGAATAAATAAAGAATGAAGACCCCCATAACATGAATTTCTTCTAAATTGTAACGAAGTCAGATAACGATAGTTCTCCACTCCCCATTTCTTTTTTTTCGAAGCTCAGGGTGGAACCCGACCACAAAGGTCTTTTATTCTTTCATACGCCTTTATAAAATTATTTGATTTTGTTTAGCTTATGCAAGATGACATATTTTTTTTTTTTCTTATTTAATGTAAAATTCTGATGCTGACAGCTCCTGAGAAAAATAAATTTTATATACAATTAATCAACTCAAAATTAAAATTAAACAACTTATAACCTCACCTAAAACCTAAGACATAAATCAAGATAATAAAATATTTAGCAATCCCTTAGCTAGATGTTATATGTTTCACATCATACATAAAATCATCTTGCTTCACTCTTGCTTATGGAGGGCTTCCACTTTGCCGTAATGACTCGACTCGATGGTGGAAATACACCCCTTTCATGATTTTAGCCCATAACCAATTTCTCATACATTGACATATGACTCTCATACTGTGGTCAAATAAATTGTCTAAAATGAAAATAAACTTAACAAAATTTGCATTAGATTAAGTCACGAGTTCACGCCCCATACGATCTAATCTCTAAGGAAAGATGTTTAAGACTTCTTTCTTTCTAAATAAACAATAGCCTAACTATCTCAAAAGATAAGACAGCATACATGTATTTAAAATCGTAGAGGAGTTAGTTAATCCAAGAAGTGCGCAGATGAAAGTTCATCAGTGGTTTATCCTCTCATGGAGGAAACCATATGACCATTTTCGCCTTTAGATTTAGGCGGCTTACTCTAAAGCTCCCTAGATTTAACTGGCGTTGTTTCCTCATGCCTACAAACATAAATCCTCACATTTTAGGCATTTTCATGATCTTGTATCATAGAATTGTAAGTCATAGATTTCTAATAAAAATTCAACTCAAACAAATAATTCTCTTTAAATTCAAAAACATAAAGCCCAACCATAGGATAATTTGAGATACTCGCTAGGTTTCCTAGCATCGTGAGCATCTCCTACTTATTTTCCTTTGGTTTCAATAATAACTTCCTCCTTTTGATTAATATCATTTGATCTTCCAAAAATAACCAATTGATTGATAGTCTTATCTTTGAAATCTTTGAAGACAACGATCTTTTACCTTAATCGAGAGTATTCTTATGGAATCTCATTCTTTAAGATGTAATTAACTATGAGAGCTTGCCTCCATAGAGAACTTAACGAACCCGATTTAAAATAAACTCTACTTACTTTTCATGTGTAGGTAGTAAGAATCTAAGACATCCCAAAAACCCAGTATTAAGGTGATTAGATGCGTTATAGGATGGTGACTTACGTACTATGAGATGATGCGTAAATTCGCCGATGTAAATGCCGTCGTCACAATAAGAACATCTGCGGATCTACATGGTGTCCAACTAAAGTTTATTTTTTATCTTCATTTAATTCATTTTAGATGAAGATAAAAAAATATTCACCACAGTGATCTTTGCGATCTATACTCTTGACAACTAGATCATCAACGTAGCATTAACTTTTGATTGTCAAAGATGTGCATCATAGCTTTGGTATGTAGCTCGGCATTCTTGGTCGAAGGGCAT
This sequence comes from Cymbidium sinense, assembly GCA_021442155.1. Classification (NCBI taxonomy): domain Eukaryota; kingdom Viridiplantae; phylum Streptophyta; class Magnoliopsida; order Asparagales; family Orchidaceae; genus Cymbidium; species Cymbidium sinense. Next base: position 22,980,662 of record CM038215.1, read on the forward strand.
GATTGTATAGCGGATATCTGGTTGGCGTTGAATGAGGTATGTTTCTATTCGAGCCATTTAATTTGATTGTATCGCGGCGATCAGTCCATAAATGAACACGTGTTGTGGTTCAGTATTATCCGGTTCGATACGAGCGGAAAGTTATCCTTTGGACATACATTATTTAAGTCCCTGAAGTCGATCTGAGATCTGAATCGACCATTCTTCTTATTGGCGGGGGCGATATTATATCTCAACATACTTTTCTTCCGAATGAAACTGATGAGCTTTTGGTTTCTACTACACGCTCTTGATCCCAGTCTCATTCGCTGGCACAGCGTCTTTATCGACGATTGCTAGTCTGTGAACTACTACATCGGGGATAAGCCTAGCATCTCGGCATATGTCCAAGCAAAGCAATCACTGAATTCACGGAGCAGCACTTTTAATTCTTCCACTTAATCTTCAGGAAGTAGGGCACTGATGAACGTTAAGCGAGGATCCTCCTCAATTCCCAAATTAATTTCTTTTAGTTCATCCATAGTAGGATGCGCCGATCTTCAAGCTCTTGGTCTTTGGCGAACTTCATCATCATTTGCAATCACTTTCAAAATATCATTCTTATTTTCATTATCACTCTCGACTTTTATTCTATTATAGCATAATAGGTGTATTCTAGGCCATTGTCTCGAATGAACCCGAGGCCTTTGGTAGTGTCTTGTTTCTTACCAATAGTTTGAGAACCTTTTGGGCACCACATCTAAAAAAGTTTAATCCTTTGCTTGCTTGCTCAAGCATGGACTCCATACTTGCGCATTAAGTTTTGCATCTTCGAAGAATAATATTTTGGTATCCTTGTGGGCATAGCTTCTTCCTCTTCAGATAACTACATTACCCAATTAGGATCTTCTCCTTGACATCCCTCGAATTTATAAAACAGTCTTCCTGGCCCACGTTTTTTAGAGAGGGGAGGCACATAGAAAGTCACAAGTTCCTCGACTTTGTGAGTTTCTCGAGGGATGATTTTTTTGAAATGTTTAGGAGGTACAGGTGTGACTACGAAAGTCTCCATTGTAGATGGATCATGATTGTTTTAAAATAGGTGCATTGCCTTCAAAAATATATTCAAACTCATAATCATAGTCAAAATAATCCTCTTGATCAATGCTTTACTTAAAGATTCACACGAACATTTAGATTTGGAAGGAATATATTCCTCTTCTTCTTGATGTCACCTAAATGAGGGACAGTCTTCTTTATTTTAGACTTCTTTATATCGATATTTGAAATAATCTCTTTTCCTTTCTGAGAACTTGTCAAGTTGATATTGTTTAAGTCGATAACCTCACAATAGTTATCTTAATACATTTCGGTCATACATTTATTAATAAACCTCCAAAGTCGATAATTAATACTCTGCCGGTCAGAAAATTTTTTATATTAATAACTACTAAAAGCGTGCGTCATCTGCTGTCTTGAATCCGTGAGGGTTAGAGTATTCCTTTAGAGTTTTCTTGAAGCTTCCTCCTCGACACCTTAGAATATGGTGGAACCTTACGGAGTTCTCGAGGTTTTCCCCATCTTTCTATAATTCTCTGAAACTTCCTCCTATGGCTAAGAGAAGGTGATCTCCTTTATTTAGCTCAGTGACGGTAGGAAACTTTGCCACAACGTCGGTGGAATTGTAGAATATCAGCGCGCCGTGAAAAATCAATTAATTAAATGACACTCTCTTTATTAATATCGCATGCAAGTTAATCAATGTCACGGTCAGGAATCAATTTAGGCAGTTCTATATTTGTTTTAATTTCATCCTTCTTTTAACTTATCCTTTTGTGGGTTTTGAAGTAGATCTGTTTCTAGTTATTTTATTAGTTTTGATTCTTTTGGAAGAAAGTAATTGACATCTTGATATATCTCCATTTAAATGCATGCAAAGGTTGCATGTCATTTTCTGATTTGCATTCTTCCATGCCCTTTGAATATTTCATACATTGATATAATGTAGACGAGACAATGGCATACCCATGAAGCCAAAGTCGGCCCAGATGAGCTCTGAATGAAGTATTTGCATCGATCACATGGAATTTGGCTTCTATGTAGAGGTCTCCGAATTTAAGAGGGAGGACGAATAATCCAATAGTTTTCTGTCCCTTCTCATTAAAGCCTTGAACCAAGACTTTATCTCATCCCAGATGTTGTACATCTAGAGATAGCCACCTGAGGGTCCTCAAGTTCATAAGATTCACGAAGGAACTGAGATCAATTAAGATCTGTGGTATTATAACTTCATCACTTTCAACTGTAACATACAGAGGACAATTGTCTTTCTGATTCCCATAAGATCTTCTTACGAATCAATGGTGGAGGATCTTGAGCATACAAGGTCTCGTTAGGCGGCCTTCAGTAAACCTCAAACTTCTCCTCTTTGAGAGCTTCAATTAAAATGAGATCTTGACATCGGTGCTTAATATCTTAACGTGCGAATTTTCCTTAAGTGGGATAGAATGTTGTAGTTTATCCCTTTATTTGGTGAAGGCTTCTTGTTTGAATCCCTAAAGCTAACTTTTTCATTGATTTCAATTTCTTTTCCTTTATCTTTATTTATTGAGATGTTCATGAGGAAGCTAACATTATGTGAAAAAAATAAGAAATAAAATTAAGATTCTTAAAGATGTCTTAATCAAAATAAAACTGCTTTATAAGAATAGTTGGTGGTGGAGTCGATGTAATGCAGAAAAGATAAAAATAAGAAGTATTGTTATAAAACTTTGTTTAGATATAAAAGCAGGAGAATTGGGAAAAATATAAAAGTTTTGTAGAGATTAAGAAAGCGATATATGATCTGAAAAAATTTAATTTTAGTGATTTATATAATAGAATAGATCAAAAGAAGGTGAAAGATGTATGTATAAGTTGGCAATCAAAGAGATAGGAGAAATAAAGACGTAGTTAGTGAGGTGTATTAAGGATGAAAATAATAAAATATTTTTTTTAGAAAAGGATATTGAAAATAGGTGGATGAGGTATTTTGATAAACTTTTGATGAAGGATCTGAATACGATTGATTTTAGCAACTTTAATACCCTAAACAAAATAGAATTTCATTTTATCGTCATTAGTAAATCGAAGTTAGAGAAGGTTTAAAAGAAAATGAAATGTGGAAAAGCGATAGGACCGAATAATATTCCAATAGAAGTGTGAAAATGTTTAGGAGATCGAGGAATTTTTTGCTTACAAATCTTTTAATGTCATTTTAAAAGGCTAAAAGATGATAGATGAGTGGAGAAAGAGTTTGTTGGTTCATATATTTAAGAATAAAGGTGATGCACAAAGTGTGTAAATTATAGAGGAATTAAGTTAATGTGTCATACATTAAAATTATGGGAGAGTAATTGAGCATACGATGTGATCTGAAGTTTCTCTGTCAGTTTGGTTTCATGCCAGGTAGATCTACTATGAATGTTATACATTTGTTAAGGGGTTTGATGGAGAAGCATAGAGAAAGTAAGAAGGATCTACATATGATATTTATTGATTTAGAGAAAGCTTATGATAAAGTTGCAAGAGATGTTCTTTAGAGAGTTCTAGAACAGAAAAGAGTTAATATTGGTTATATTCAAGTCATTAAGGATATGTATACTATTTTACTTGTGTCCAAACACAAGGAGGATTGACAAAATATTTTTCTATTTCGGTTGGATTACATCAAGGATCGACTTTAAGCCCATCTTTTTTACTTTAGTTATGGATGTTCTTCTTAGGCATTTACAAGAAGATGTACCTTGGTGTATGCTTTCTTTAATGGCATTCTTCTTGTTGATAAGAGGCAGAGAGGAATTTGAATTATGAGAATTGACTCAAGTCCCAGGTTTTAGTTTAAGTAGATCTAAAGCGAATATATGGAGTGTAATTTTAGTTGTAGAAGTTCTAGTGGTAGTGTTGTGCGTTAGGTGAACAAGTCATTAATAAGAGTGGCGTTTCATATATTTAGGCTCATTGTTCAAAATGATGGTGAAATAGATGGAGATGTTATTAGTAGAATTCAAGTTGGATGGTTAAAGTGGAGGAATGCATCGACTATTATGTGATAGAAAATTCCAGCTTAAGGAAAAATTTTATAAGATGGTGGTAAGACTGATGACTTATGGTGCAGAATGTTGGCCAATAAAAGTGAAGCATAAGACTAAGTTAAGTGTTACAGAGATGAGGATGCATAGGTGGATGAGTGGCTTTACTCTTAGAGATAGAATGCAAAATGAGTATATTCGGGAAAAAGTTGGAGTAGCTCAGGTGGTAAATAAGACTAGGAGAGTCGCCCAGATGGTTTGGCCGGATAAAGCGTCGGTAGTCAGATGACTTAGGAGAGTAGATGCATTAGATTTGCCTTTATGTTAAGAAAGGTAGAGGTATACCTAAAAAGACTTGGTTAAGATGTATAAAAAATGATCTTAGTATACTTGATTTAAATGAAAATTTTACACATAATAGGACACGATGGAGACGAAGGATTCATGTAGCCGACCCCACCTAGTGGGATTAAGGCTTCTTGTTGTTGTTGTTGTATCTTTATTTATTGGCTTCTTCCTCTGTTGAGATGACAGCACTCGACCACTTCTTGAGTACTTCTTACGAATCAATCTTGGATGAATTTGTTTATTGACATCGCTTCTTTCGTCAATGATGAGTTAGAAGATTCAAAATGCCTATTTTACATTCTTCATATCTGCCGACATTGCGGGCTCTGATTCATCTTCATTTGGGAAACAGAGTTCCTCTAAGATGTTATTAGCTTCATGTACCACCAAGTAAGATTCAGTGAGAAGTTCTTCATCTTCTTCCCCCTGCTTCTTCATTGATCTGAAGTTTGGTAATGAAATCAACAAGTGTGATGAGTCTTCTTTGTAATGCAATCATCCATATTGTTGATGATCTTTTGCATGAGTATGTAACCATCCATGTTATTGATGGTCTTTTGCGTTAAAATATTTTTCTTTTTCTTTGATTTATTCTTTCGCTTGACAGACTTTTTGGCCTTCCCTTATGGTATTTGGCTAGGTCGTCTTTCATGTGAATTAGCCTTTCCATAACTTGGGTTTTTTCTCAATGCAGGCTCAGTGGTGATTTCACGAATACCGAAACGTCTTCCAATCGTTTCAACATCTTTATAATCTTTTAGAAAGCTTAACTTCATCATCATCAATAATTTCTCCTTGTCTTTATCTTTGCTTGATAATCAGAAGGAGATGATTACATTTGTAGATTCTTTCTTGGACCCACTCTGTCGATAGTGTGAATTCTTCATTTATATTTTTTACTGATCTTTGAATATGTAGCAATCTTCAATGAGATGGCTAAACACCGATATGGGCAATAATTAAGATTATCACCTGTCATTTTTCTTTTAAACCACAGTAGCTGAGACGCTTTGAGTGCATGCTTAAATAGTTTAAGTTTCTTCTTTTGATAGAATACTCTTTGTTGACTTTTTTAGGGTTAGGGTCATTGAGTCATTTCCTTTTGTTTCTTTTTTTCTTCTGAAGCGGCCGCTTTACCCAGTATGAGCTTGGGTTGTGGAGCAGGATTGAATGACTGCTTTGGTTTTTCTTGACAAGCAGATAGCCTTTCTTTGTCTACGTTATAGATTGTTCGCTTGTCTGTATCTTTTTTGAAGGAAGTGAAATGTGTTTCACCCTTCTTTGGATCCGGAGCTTTTCCTCTTTTGGATTTGTTTGGATGGCTTTTAGAGCGTGATAAGTTTAATTTCTCAAATTTAGTCACCCTATCAAGCAGCTCTTAAAATATGGTAATTGAAGTCATGCAAAGATTAGACGTCACCTTGTCATCAATGTTGCCCATAAATAATTGAATTGCATGCACTTCTTCTAACTGTTAATTACATTTCATACTCATATTTCTCCAACGCGTGATATATCTAGTTACTGATTCGTCATTCTTCCTTTTCTTAAGGGCGAGATCAGCAATAGTTGTCTTCTTGACTGCGCTGGTGAACATTTTAACAAACATGATCTCAAGTACGGCGAAGGTCTTAAGCACTCGACCATTCAGCGGTGAAAGTCAAATAGTAACGAACAATAATGCATCGTTGCCCCTTGTGTTAATATAAGATGCTTTGAACTGGGCTAGATGCTGCTTGGGATTGTCATTTCCGTTAAATAGATTAAACTTCGACATTGAGTATCCCTTTGGGTATGAAATTTGATCATACTCCGCGGGATATGGACAACCCTTGCTCACCAATTTTTTTGCCTCATGATTATAACGATTTTGATCTTCTTGAAAATAGTATCAGTTGGGGATGACTTGGATGTGCTTTGTATATTTTGAAGCGGTTGTCGAGCTGACTCATTTACTTCAACCCTCGCTACGGGCTCAATTTGCACTCTCAAAGCAAGTGAGATTAGGTTTACTAGAAGGTTGTCGTGGGCACTGCTAGAGGCTTGGTGATTATTTCGAGGGACGGGTGTTGGACCCACCACAATATTTCTTTGCATTAACTGTATCATTACAGTCATCCGCATCATCATTTCACTCATTTTTATGTTCAACTGGCGATTTATTTATCCTTTCATTTGGTGAATTTGCCTCTGCCCTGGTTGTGTCTGTGAAGGTGGGATTTTCTTCCCTTTCTCCTTCTTCTTCTTCTTCTTCTTGTTGTTTTCTCCTGAAGAACCAGAGGATGCTTCCTCTATTTGAATATTTGTTGTTCTTCAGGTTGAGGGGAGTCTATCAAGCTATGTTGGTATTAGCGCGAGATGGCTGACTTATTACCATATACAATATTTTATGCATCATCCTCTTCCTCTTCATCCTTTTGGACAGTTTACGTCGGCATCTCCAATGGACTTGCGGTTCCAAGTGTGGAATTCAGACTCCTTCGATTGGAGGGGCTTCAATCGAAGCTAACCTCCTCTCGCCGAGATGGAGTTAATTAGCGACAGGATCCCCTAGAGGATTTTCCAAGGTGTCGACTGTCAGAAACTTTAACATCTAGGGCCTTCTTTTCAGGCTCTCATCGCTGATAGATTTGAGTTGCGGCGAATCTCCGGGAATGCACACCAGATGTCACGCCGTGTCTTTTCTCTAAGACAATCTCTTTTTTGAGCTGGGCACATATCTTCTTCTTTCCACAGGATTTTTGGATTCCCGGATACATGGTCCCGGTCTTGCCCGTGCACCTTCGGGACATGAATTTGTTAGCGTCTTGCTGGGATTATGGGATGAGGTCTCCTTGAAGAAGCAATTCTAGCATCCCGATAGACCACGATATTTTCTTTTCATTAGTCATCTCTCCTTGACAACTTGGAGGACCCGATGAACTCTTGTAGATATAGTTTCGAGTTTCCTTATTGGAGAAGCTAGAGCTTGCTATTGTTGGTCCGGAAGAATTTATCGGTAGTAAATATTTTTTAAAGATTGTCAAACTATTATAGGTTGGAACACTCATTTAATTATAGTTGGTTGTGCGATTGGTACCTGAGACATAATTGTTGATGATTTCAAGATTTCTCTTTTCTTTGCCCATAAGTTTGTTTCAGATGAAAAAGACATGCCTCCTCGAGCAAAACGTTATTAGAGGTTGTGTTGTTACGAGGAGACAGATCCTCCTAATAACCCTCTTCATGATGGGAGTCTCGGCGACAAAGTCTCAAAACATAGGTTTCTTCGGCCCCCAACAGATGGTCGTGGCCGGAGCCTCTTCGATATTCTTTGCACATGGCGTACAAGACACAGCTTGAGGTGGGGCAGCAATGTGATATTGAACCACGATGGTTGGAAAGTCAATCTACCAAATTGAATGGTAGCCGGTATTCGGTATTGATGTGGCGTTGAGCGGATGTTGGGGTCATCTCTGAGAGTAATAGTGGTAGGAGTGTTCTGTAAAGCCATTCTGGAGGTTGAAGGTAAAGATTAACAATTGAAAATAGCTACACTATCCCCTTTCTTCCAAAAATATGGATACAATAAGACAAAACATACTAAAGCATGGGCTCTAAATAAAATCTTAAATGACTTAAGACTCTATCTAAAAAGCTTTTAAGTTTTCTCTTTCAACTTCTCATTTTTGTTTGTCATTTCGTTTTTATACTTACTGATTATAACTTAGATTCATTAGCAAAATGGAAAAGAAAAACCGTCGTAGTCTAGAAAATTGGGATCAGAAAATTCCACACTTTGATGAAAAGAGTGTTTTAAGTGTCGGTGTAAATTTCAGAAGGCAGATGAAGTAGATAAGACACTACCTAGAGATTTCATCCTCATTTTGTGAGGACTTTAGATCTGATTCCAAGTTAACTATAGAGCTCGTTAATTACCTCTCATCTTGAGAGAATCTTTTGATTAAAATTTGTCGATGAATCGTTAAATAAGTATATAATAGTAGTGAATGGAGTTTGAAAATTATGAAATTTATCATTTTAATTTAAAACTTTTGTTGGGGAAATGATGACACGCGTCCCAGATCCATTGTCGATCATGCCGGTCCGCAGTCAAAAGGAAGTAGGAACAACGACCAGAAGGATCCTTGTCAACATGCATGTTCGTCATCCGAGGTGTCATGTACGCGGGGTGGAGTTTATTTAAGAGGACTAATATAGTCGACCTTGGCAATGAAATTTTTTCTTCTAAATCATTCATAATTCATCGAAAGAGTAAAGAGTCGTTGGGGAACTTACGGGTTGCGGTCGTGACCGTAATTTAGTGGCATCATTTTGTGGCAAACTACCTGGTCAGAGGACTCTGGTCATAACCGTCATTTATGTGGTATCATTTTGCGGCAAAACCATGCGGACAAAGGACGAGGTCACGTATCGCTACGAAAGATTATTTGAGTGTGAAAATAATTATCATTTGATTTGATTTGGCTTTTGTGAGCAAAGTCTTCTTAATTTTCGTTAAAGCGATTGCGAAGGGGTGAATGATTTTAAGTTTAAATTTAAATAATTAATTTCATTTAATTTATATATATTTTTTATTTGAATCTTTAATCATTTTATAATCGATTCAGATTTAAGCATGTAATGATTCATTATTAAAATTTTAATAACAATCGCCTTTCTCGATCATGTGTATTAATGGGATAGCTATTTCGTTTTTTTTTTTTTTACAGGATGGTTAATTCATTCTTGCAAATTATAGTTCTAAACCTTGTCAGCTTGGCGTAGAGGATCGGATTTGTGACTTTTCCTCTTGAGAGCTTGAACTTGAGAAACTGTGTCAATAGATTCATATTTAATAATTATATGACAGAATTAGCTTATCATATTTTATTAATTTAAAATTTTTATAATATTATAATCGGATTTTTAGATTTTGTTAACTCGGTCACAAGAATGTGTAGATATCTGTTCTTTCACTTTGCACATGACTTGCATATCTTTTAGATATTTGATCAAATGAATATCTTGATATACATCTGATATTTGTTCTTTTAAAATATTGTATGGACATTTAGATGTCTAAGTTGAAGTAAATATGTTCGACATGACATATGTGTCAGATTGGAAGCATAAATTTTGATATGAATTTTTGAGTTTTGTTAACCCGGACCCGGTCCTAAGACCAAACCGGGATATGTAGTTATCTATTCTTTTTTGTATATGACTTGCATATTTTCTTAAGTGTCTGACTTTGAGAACACTTCAACATACATACAAGTATTTATTTTTTTAAAATGTTGTATTGATATTAAAATGTCTAAGTTGAAGTGCAGATGTCAAATTGCAAATATGAATTTTGGTGTGACATTTTTGGGTTTTGTTAACCTGAACCTGGTCCTAAGACCAAACTGTGATGTGTAGATATCTGTTCTTTCACTTTGCATTTGACTTACATATTTCTTAAATATTTGATCTAGTAGATATTTCAACATACATACAAATATATGTTCTTTTAAAATATTGTATGGACATTCAAATGTCTAAGTTGAAGTGACTATGTCTAGTATGACATGTCATTTTTAATACCTGTTATAAAACAAGTAAAGATATGTTCTTGATCACGCATGTATCTGTTCTTGAAATCAATATTCTCAATCACAAATGAGTATATGTTAAATGATCAAACATGTATGTGAAAGAGATAAGATATTTCTTACACATCAAATGAACATTTATTCTTAATGATATAAATTTAAACTCTTATCGATTTGTCATGAATCAAATCTTTATAGGATATACATTTAACATTTTAAAACATTTGCTAAGCATCAAGTGTAGTATCTATCTTAAGGGAGAGTTGAATAAAGATTATGAATCACGCATAGGTTTACGTGCCACATCCAAATTCATTTATATATATCAGAATTTAGACGGATAAAGATTAATTCAAATGTAAACTCGTATATGAGTTTGAATTCAAAACTTTGAATTTGAAAGAGAGTTATAAGCTTAAGGAATAGCCATTCTAAACTCAATCAATGAAGGTCAAGGAATTTCAGATTTTATGCTAATGAAATCTTATTTCAAGACACCCTTTCACATATTCATAGAGAGAGAAGAATGATACCAATGCTAATGAAGCTGCCCACTTACTTCCCATCTTTCATCCTCTTTCTCTTTTAAATGATAATCAACTAGAATTTGAGCTTCATAAAGCAAGTGATTTTTGGAGGATCATGTCCCACCTTCATACCAATTCAAGATATATATTTGACACTTACTTATGGGTGCAATATGAACATTCACTAGGTAAAATGTCACTTAAACATTACTAAACAACAAAATAAAAAGCTTTAAAATTGCATAAATTTCATTTCAAATGGCATTTTAAAAGCCCATTAACTCAAATATCAAATCATTCACTTTTCTTTTCATCCTCTTCCTTGGATCATGACAATTTTATAGAGCTTAGATTTCATAAGCTAAATAATCATACTAAGTTTGATAAACTTAAAAAATCTAAAATCTTCCTTACACAAGATTAGAAAAATCTGAAAATCTTGCTTAAACAAATAGTAATTTTCATGATTGCAAATGATCAAGCCATGGGAGGAGGCAGAATAAACAAGGCAATCCTAAGTATTGCAACATTTAATTCATGACAATATGATAACTCTTAAATTTCATATGTCCATCTCCATCAGACATTCTCTTTATCATGCTTTGCATAAGCCCATAAGCCCATTTATAAAACTAAGCTTAATGGGCCTTCTCTTTTTTTTTTAAAAAAGAGTTTACTAATTCTAAATGGGCTAATTGCTCCTTTATAAGCTCATTTAAGGGATGGGCCAAGTATAAAGGAAAAAACCCATGATATTATGATCCATTTTTTTATTTCATAATATTATTATTATATATATATATATATATATATATATATATATATATATATATATATATATATATATATATAAATATATATAAGTTATTTATCATATCCTCATTTTTATCATAATATGCACTCATAAAGGAAAAGAAGATTTTTTCCCCTTTCTTTTCTTATTTTTCTCTTATTCATCACGTTCATGGATAAATTAATGAAGAGGAGAGATATATAATTTTCTTTTATGAATTTTCCTTTTCACTCCCCCCATTTCCCTCTCTCATTTTTTTTTATTTTGTTTCCATTTTCCTTAATGGCATGACACACTTTGGTTGAAGAAAAGGACTTGCTTCCTCTTCAATTCTCTTTTTATTTATTTCTTCCTTAGATTCATATTCATTTCATGAGTAATTAAGAGGGGAATGATAAAGAAAATGAAATCTTTCGTAGATTCATGCTCCTTTTATGGATAATTAAGAAAAGAATGACAAAAGAAATGAGAGATTATCCTTAGATTCATGCTCATTTTATGAGTAATTAAAAAGAGAATGACAAAAGAAATGAAATATTTTCCTCTCCATCTTAATGGCATGTAGAAAAATTATAAAAATTAATGAGATGACATAAATCCCATTTTCATTTTGACATCATGCTAAAGGGCTAGCCTTCATTATAAATAAGAGATAATTTTTCTCTTATGAAAGTTTTACTCTCTCATTTCTCTCATTTTCTCACAAGATATATTGCAAGTCTTCTAAGAGAGTTCACCCACCTTTCAAAGAGATCACCAATAATTGAGCTTATTTTCAATTTATATCACATCAATTTATAAGTTATATCTAACTTGATGTTTTAAATTTATCCATCATCACCTCATATGAATGGATATTTGATAACAAAATAAGACCTAAGTCATACAACCATAAGATATTTTTCTTTCTATTTTCAACTATTCATAAACATATAAAGATTGTTGCAAGATACGCAAATGAAATATGGACAAATATCCATACTAAATTTGTAATCACAAATCTGAAATTCTAAACTTGATTAAGTAATCACCTAAGCTGATTTTTTTATCTCAATCATATTTCTTGACTTAGACAAAGGGGAGACAATCATGTCATAAACATATGCTTGATAATAAAACAAGACTTAAGTCATATGACACATATGATGTCTTATTTTCACATAATCACTCATATAGTATATAAAGATATGCTTGATAATGGAGTAAAGTTTAAATAATATAATGCATTGGGTGTCACATTTCTATCTCTCACCCGTTCATGTAACATATAAAGAGGAATACTATCATCATTTAGGCAAGAAAAAAAATATCTGAATTTTAAGCAATTAGTTGCCACATGATATATGAAAGTTCAAATACCAATTAAACTAAGCATGAATGAATATTTATAAATACACATGTTTTCCTTCTTAAAAGACTTAGTCATTTACACACACATTTGTTTGTTTACTAAAATTTTTAACCTCCCAAAATCATCCCGTATGTTTGTTTGGGGAGCCTTCCACCGTAGAAAGGCGTGCGTGATAGGTGTCGTGAGACAGTCAAAATTTATTTGCCCACGCCAAGAAGGCGTGCATGGGTTAACTGTATAGAAAGTATTTCCATGCGTTGGAATAATGTGGCAATCTTTATATTATAGACAATTTTCATCGTTAAACGCGTCGACGTCTTATCACATATTTCACTCGCGTTAACAACGCCATAAAGACGCTTATAACAAATTTTCCCACCGACGGAACAATTGGCATTTATCATATGATTTACCTACCACGCCGGAACAACGCAAGCGACTTATAACAACAAATTTCTCCGTCACGTAGAAACAACGCAACGTGCATTTATAATAACATTTCTCCGCCACGCCGGAACAACAATGAATGTGCATTATAACAAATTTCTCCTAGACAACAAACAACGCGAATGCACTTATCACTAATTTCAAACTCAGATTTACACATAAGCATACATGTATATGTACTTTAAACAAGACATATAACATTTGTAAGTTTAGTTAAACATTGCAGAAATATCACAAATAAGATATTATCACATGATTTTTTTTTATTGCATGTCATTTCCCCCCTCCTTTTTTTTTGTTCAATATGAGGGATGAAATACCTTTTCCAACTTTAGTGAATAAGATAGCATTCATGTGTTAAATTATAAGCATATGCTTCACTTCTTGCTACACATAGTTAACATTCAACCTTCCATAATAAAGCCATATGCTTCACTTTTGTAAGAGCAAATGGAATAGGGAGCTTATGCCAAGCATAGTTAACATTCAACATTCCATAATGTGTCATGAATCTAAGGAAAAAAAGTTTTAGTCCTACAAAAAAAATTTATGAATCTGAAATTTCACCACTCTTTTTATGCTTGTATAAGCTTAAGGATGCATTAAAGTAAGGAGTATAAACAAAACTCATGTTCACATGAAGAAAATGTAGAAATTCCATTTAAGAAATCAAATATGAATGATACTTGCATTTGGATTTGTCAAATCAAGAAAAAAAATCTGAAAACAAACTTTGCTCAAATCATCATTCCCATGATAGCAAAACAATCAAAGGAAGCAAAATATGATAGTTCCCATAAGATTAGATGAATAACTTCAGAAAATTGATATGTAATGGCATATGTATTGGAATTCATGAATCTGAAAATCTGAAGGCTAATCCTCACCCAAATCGCCATTTTATATGGCAACAATTCATGTAATAGAAAAGATAAGCACCATGAATAACTTCCCAACCACCTATTTCTCTTCCCTTTTTTTTTTAATCCAAGAGAACAATGTAGAGAATAAATTTGATTTTCTCATCCAATCAAAAGATCAAATGGAGTAAGGTAAGAATAAAGCTCATGATTGATCCATAATTGTAAAGAGTTAAAGCTACACTAAGCTCACTTATAAATTTTACAATTTTAGTTAAGGAAGAAGCTTCAAACTAATAAGGCAAGCTAAAACCAAATACATTTCATATCCTAGATAGAGAAATCTATAGCATGGAAGAGGGAAAACCACACATGGTTTAAGGGAAGAGCCATACAACATTTCCAATTTCATTTCCACACTTCCAACTTCATTTTAATATGCAAAAGGTACACGACAAACCCAATTTCTCCCAAACAGAAATATAGAGCATTGAAAAGAGAAAGGAATTTGCACATAGCTTAGGATTTGAGCCACACAACATCTCTAAACCCATTTTCATGTTTCCAATTGTATTTTAGGCATATGAGGAGGCATAACACATATCATATCATCCATAGGAAATCATTTTAAGCAAAATAAAATATGAAATCCGTAGATAATAGCAAACGGCATGAGATTTGGGCCATACTTCATCCCAAATCTCAAGATTAAAATCTTAGCATCATTTTAACCAAGGAAAAGAAACATTCACCCCACTTTATTCACAAGAATAAAACCATATGTTTATAAAAACACACTTAGGGTTGAAAGGAAATAACCAGTTTCAGGTTGAAGGAAGGAAAAGGGGTTTTAGCTAGGTTGGTCGACCTCAGCTCAGTAGGCTCCGAGGGGAGACATGGGATAGGGAGCAAGAGGGACGGACGAGAGAAGATCACATGGGAACGAGAGAGGGAGAGCTCTGGACGAGAACTAGAAAAGGTGATCGCGTGTAAAAATCAGCCCTAGTCGCTCGGCTTTGGGATATTAGAATCGATCGGCCTTTTCGATTGGTCACCCAAACGGCAACCAATAAGGGATATTGGGTTGTTGTTTTAATTGGGTTAATAGATGGTGGATTAAGATAAGGATTAGAGGATTTTAAGCGGCTGTTAGCGGCCTAAGTACGAATTAACTGGATAATAACATCATAACTAATATATTCGTGCCAAAAATTACGAAATTATTTTGTGCGGTGAACAATATCAATATAGATGTCAATTTTAGGTATTTTCATTATGTGGACCGCGGTGATATTTGTTTGTCGAAGGTCATTTGGACCATGTATGACGCGATCAATGTGAAATTAGACTTAAATTACGCGTCTCGAATCGATCGGCGTTGTGGTTTCGAATTGATCGCGGAAGGCATCGTTTGATAGATTTTGGCATTTAAGCGACAACAGCGCAGTCAATTTTGCGAACGGAGGTCATTCGGACGTCGTCGGCGATGATTTGAGTAAAATCATGCTTAATTTTCGCATAATTTCATTTAGAATTAATTTTAATTGACCGATCGCTTATTAATTGATCCGATAATATTCTTTTTAATTATCTTTGATATCTTAAATGCAATTGCGAAGTCGATTTCTAAAATCGAGGCAATTTTTACCAAATACAATTGCGATTAAGAATTTTAATTTTCCAATTACGCGTCGTTTGCCACTGCTTTTCATAAATTTCGTCATTATTGTTTAATTCAAATTATGGAATGTATGTATAGGTCAACAACGACCACCAAAATGTTTGGTTAGAACCAACTCCACGCAACATCCCCTTTTATTAATCAATACAAATTTAGTATATTATTCTTGTTACTAGTGTCCCTATAAATTATCTAGTAGTCTAATCTAATGTCCAATATAAAGTTTATCCTTTCAGAGCTTAACTAAATAGCATATGTGATTTCCATTTCATAATGTAAACAAAGTATGGAATTTATTTGAAGGTTATACTCATCAGAGTCATTGGATGAGAAATGATCTACCCACAAGAATGTTTGACAAGGCTGATTGCTTATTCACAAATCAGCAAGAAGATTTTTTCAAAAATAAAAATATTGTGGTTCAAAAAAATTGTCATGTGCCGGTAAATTATGACGTGCATGTCGAGCAGTTGGAGTCATTCCTATACACACTAGGCAAACAAATTATTAGTGCCTCACTTACAGTTAGGTTCCATGAAAAAGGTCTGTGGTACTCAAGTCAACGACAAGGTGTTAAAGGATGAGACTATCCAATTGATTTGGTCTAATTCTAATCCACATCCCTCACACTTAGCACTATTTAAACTTTTAATTATATAGGATATCTCTAAGAGTTAGAAAAATGATGATGAATATAGTCAGTGAAACTAATACCGTGAGTGAAACTAATATGGGAGCTTATATTTATAGACAAGCCCAATAATGGTCTGGCCATTAGAAACTATAGTAATTAGGGATAGCAACCTAATGGCTCCAATTCAATCATGTTGTCCATGATAAGTGGGCCAAGAGGCATATTGACTGATGTTTCGGATATATTCAATATCCTTTGATGATTCAAGATGATTTGGTTTACACTATGTTTAGCATTGGGACTGTTTGAGCTAGGTCGACTCAATTTAGCCCTTATGTTGGACATTCAGAGATACCCAACAACCTTCTAGTCTCATGATTCACTTAATCATCATTCCCTTCTTTCTCTCCATAGATAAACCAACCAACTTCTCTCCATAAAATTCCAATACCTACCAACCTTTCACTTTCTAGGCAACACTAGTCCACAAGTAGGTATCCAACATTGCAAGCTTCTATTATTTAAAATCAAATATGATAAAAAAACTATTTTTGTTTGTTTGAGACCCAAATGAGAAAGGTTAATAAATATTGTTAAGTCAACAACCAATCATAAAAATTATGCAAAAGATCTTAAATTGGAAGCAAAATTAAATTTTGTTAGGGCTAAGATGTTCTCGATGTGTGGTGATCCCTAATCTAACCAAACTATGGTGAGAAGTAAACAAAAATTTGCTATAATGTCATCCGTAAGTGATGTACCATAACATGACTAGGTTGTGGTGAAAAGAATATAAGGTTAGCTAGGATGTGGGCTATAAGTGGTGTGCTAATTGAAGAGCAAAGGGTTGACAGACAAAAAAATTAAGATTGGAATTGTTGCATGAAATTGAAAAGCTTAAAAAATGATTAAATAAAAGATGTAAAACCGGAAGATGATTCAATAATGCTTGTTTGCAAATAACTAAATATAAAAGGGAAAAATCTAAAAAAATGGAGAAGATTATATATGATGATGATATTCTGAGAGGTTAATAATAAAATTGATAGAGAGAATAAAATTATCAAAGTAAATAATGTTAGCAAAAAAAAATGGTTGTTATTGAGTTAATTATAGATAATAACATTATAAATGTGATTAATACTTATGTTTCTTAAATTGACAAAGTTAAATAAATAAAATTTTTATAATGTTTACTTGAGAGAAAGAATAATCATTTTACACAAATGCCCTCTTATTATAAATCTTGCAATATTTTAATCATGAATATAATGATGCTTCAAGCCTGATCCTAAATTATGAAAATCATCTACTAGATTTCTTACTAGTGGGGTTGGTTCTATTGACCATAGTATGGACATGCAAGATTTTTATACTGCAAATAACCATGATTAATTGAAGCCGACTACTTTATTTGCCTTGATTGATTTGGGGGGTTCTCATGTTCTAGATATTAATCTAAGATTGAATTAGTCTATTAACTTGTTGTTAATGATTTGCTAGTTAATAGTCTTCCCTTACATCTCCATCTCTAGATTTATATGCTTTGAGTGTTGGAGCTATTGATTCCTTAGGGTCATGACAAATTAAATATATGTTGGCTTATAGAGGGTCATGTAATTCTTCTCTAGTGATATTATACGAGTGTTCTCCAATGCTATACGTGATTGCTTTAAACTAAAGGTTGTTGATTATTATACAAATAAGGAGACTAGTAAAATGAGAAGGTACAAAAGGTTATAAATAGAAAGAAATGTATACTTAAGTGGGAAAAAAACAAATGCTTTAGGGCTTATAATGATTATAATATGCATCTTGCAAAGAAAATAGTAAGCTAAGCAAAAACTACATATTTTAATAATTTATATAATAGACTAAATATCAAAGAAGGAAAAAGATACATAGCTAAAGCATGGACATTTTGATCAAGGCAAATAAACAACACCATACCTATTTGTTATGAGACTTTGCGAAATTGTTAAATGAAGGTTTAAGGAATTTTAAAGAGCATTACTGAAGAAAATAATGAGTATAATATAGATTGATTCCAAAAAAAAAGGAAGTCAAGAAGAAATTAATGTTCGTAAGCAATGGGTTTGGATGAAAAGATTATTGAGATCTGGAGTGGGAAGAAATAAAAATATTTTTTAAAAACTTGATTAATTTATTTTCCATCAAAACCATATCTTCTGAGCTTTTAATTTTGCCTCCCATCTTTGTTAAAATTCTAGAATGAAGCACCTTGCTCTTTTTTATTTTTCATTTTTTTCTCTTTCTCATCTCCTTGCATGTAAAATTTTACATGTTGTTAACACCACGTTTCAAATTAAAAGCCATGACACTTGCTTTTCTTACATAAGCATGGCTAAGCTACTATCTTGTTCATATAAAGCAAATTGTTCATTAGGGAAGATCATTGAATCAGCAAAAATAGGAAATAAATAAAATAAAATAAAATCCAAACAAACAACAAGCACTTATCTCACTACTTGAGGTCAATTAAGTCATCACTCAAATGATGTAAGGCATGATGACACCTATCATCACATGTAAGAAGCATCTTGAGCAAAATAGTAAAAATACAACTATGTAGCCAGTCCTATAAAAAATAGTTTTGTTTCATTCCAACCTCTTTACAATCATATATAATTTTTTTATTATTACAAAGAGCACTTTGATTCCCATCATGGAGTTAATTTTGGTCAAACTAGAGTTTATTGATATTGTCTACCACACTTTTTAAAGTTGGCCATATTCTTCTTCAAGAAAAATGAGCCTTTCTAAATGCTCCTGTTGGATTAAGAGAACTATAAAAGAAAATGGGTACACTCTATCATTTTTTGATGAGCTCCATAATAAGAAACATTTCTGCACAATTCATTAAAAATGAAATAAAGATCAAATAGACAATAAAAAAAAGTAACAACACACTTATGTTGTATTTGTGGCGGCTTTTTTGGCTACTTTACTTTTCAGAGAACAACCACAGCTATGTTTGGATACTAGCTTACTTGTAGCTTTTCAAAAAAAAATGTGGTGAAAAATTGCTTTTGAGAATCAAAACTATTAAAATGTGGTGACTTAAAAAAATATTTGTAGCACCCACAATAGCTTTCTAAAAAGTTACTTTCCCCACAACAACTTTATAAACATCTTTTACTACAATTTCTACAACAAGGTGTTCTAAAATCCTTAAAGCAAAAGAATAGAAAAAAAAAATACTAATACAAAAGATTAACTATTGATAAGATTTTGACACATGTATGAATAATATTTGAGTTAAATATTTCTAAGCCACTTAAAGGTTGCTCAACTATCCGACTAACTCATAGCCTATATTCAATAATCACAATCAATGTTGAAACCCTATGACTATGTCACCTATTCTCATGTAGCATACAATACACAATATTGTTGAAAATAATAAGTAATAATGTTAACCAAAAGAAAATAGTAAGTAGTAAATGTTAACCAAAAGAGATAATTCATTCCTTATTAACTCCACATCTATTCTAATCTCGATAAAATTTTCTTAATGATTAATGAGTGAATTAAATTAACAACATCCACATAAGAGCACTCGAACTAAGTAACACCACATGACAATAAATTAAGAGGTCTTTTTTTCTAAATTCTTCTTTGTTAAACAAGTAATAAAGCTCTTATTTTTTCTATATTATCTTCTAATGATTAATTATATATTTATAACTTTTGAATCAACTATTAACCGTAGTTTTCCTTTTATAATGAAATAGATTAACACCTAAATATAAAACAGTCTTGATTTAAGCCAAATCATATAAAGTCTTGATGTCCCTTTGCGCAGTTGATCTCTTCTATGTTGTTTTGTGGCACATCATATTTCATTCTTGGAGGCACTTTCATAATGAGTTAGTGTCAGACATGTCAGTCTAATGAAAACTTTGTCTGAGATCTTTTGGGCAAATAAATAGTTTTTACTTCAAAGTGTATGCAACAACAATATTGAAGATATGTGATAAAAGGTAGTCAAAACTGCTGGAGCCACCGATGATCACAATACAACTTATCCCATACATGGATTCTATTTTATTTTATTTGCTCAATTAGCTGGTAAATTCAAACATCTCTTATGGGTTCTGTTGCATTGTCCAAATATACTCACAGTAAAAGCATTCAAAGCTAGAGAAAATGTAAAATAGAACATAATATTCTTCTGGCTACATGGGATATCCTGAAGCTGAGTTGAACTTTAGTTGTATATTCTTTTCAGTGATAAAGAGCTAATAGGCTGTTTATCATCCATAATGCTATTGTTACAATCACTGAAAAAAAATACTTAATTATCTTTCATTACAGATATGTAGTTCCACTTTATTCTAAAGACAAACAATATGGATAACATTTAAGAGAAAGTTTCAACAAGATTTTAAAGAACCATTGGTAACTGAACAACTTAAGCTATCAGGGAAGATGATAATATTCTATCTTATCTGTTCAGACCCAGTCGTCAATTAGCAGTGAAATTGAAACATCTCCAATGGGCTATACTATGCTTAAATAGTCAAACAAATGATTTCCAAAATTAAGAAACTAAAATAGGCATGGCTTCTTCAAGCTCATCTTTCTAGATTCTCAACTCGGTCCTTGTAATTTTCTACTAGGTTTCCTATTTATATAATCTCACATGCAAGTCTTGGACTGATGTTAACAGTTCAATCTCCATCAAGTCCACATGCAGGAAACATATAAATCTAATACCAATTTGAATTATTCCAAGAAGAAGACAATGACCAGCGTCAACCACTTCACGACGGCCCTTTAATTCCTTTTTTATTGATTCAATAAACAACAAAATGGAACTAAATTAAATAGTAATCCAAACAATACCTGCAAACTTCTCTGATTAAGAGCCTTCACCGCCACCGTAATCCTGCCGCTCTTCTCATCCAAAGGCTTAATGAATCCCTTATAAACGCTCCCAAACCCTCCTTCTCCGATCTTCAGCGTCCGATTGAAATCATTAGTCCGTAGCTCAGCGAGCTCAAAACGCGGAGGCGCTAGCTTTCTCCTCGAACATGGCCGAGATGCTCGGCTGTGACGAAGTCGAAACCGAGGACTTGCTTGCCTGCTTACCGCCGGCCGAATCATACGACCGGCTGGTTTCGTAATTGGAAGACGAAGTTGTCGCAGTGGAAACAGCTGGGGCTTCCGATCCCGACTTTCTCTGCTTCTTCCTACTCTTCGGCTTCGGTTTCAAGAAGCCGAAACACCCCATCCTCGCACAAAAAGGGGTTCGCTTTTGAGCGATCTTCTACTCTGCTGCGCGCATTCAGCCAACAAAGATGAAACTATGAAACCAACTGGAGCCAACAAAGATGGAGCTTTGAAAATTGGAAAATTAAGGGGAGAGAGGAAACTGGAAAGACAGAGGATGCAATAACAAAGAGAGAGAGAGAGAGAAGGAGATTTGTGGAAGAATCTATAAGTAAGAAAAGTTTTCCAAAGAGAAATCTGGGGACGAGAACTGAGGAAAACGATTGCGTTTCTAGTTTCCGTCGAACAGTTTGTTCTCCATTTCACATCTTAATATTATTCTAGGATGGCGAAGAGGACTTCACTGAAGACCGCAGGTATATATATATATATATACTATTAAAAAATAATTTGTATTTCTTTCCTAGTACATAATTGTTGATATAGAATACTAATAAGCATGTTAGTTACTTATATTAAAGAAATTTTAATACCCTTTAAGTATAATGAAGCTGAACTCGATCTTAAATTAAGATGCTTTCTGGTGTACTAATTATACTTTTATTATAAAATCTAAGTTAAATGTATTTGCATGAGAACATTCTTAAGAAATTACACTAATGGGATAAAATCATGAAACTTTTAAGCCAAAGTGAATAGCATCTCAATGATTGAGAGTTTCCATTTTTACAATATAATTGGAAGATCCACATTAATGATGCAACAAAGCATATGTTAGGCATATATCTTATGTGAATGATGTGACATTTTGGGTTGTAGTAAAGATATGGCATTTAACATAGAATGACAGATACTCTACATGCATTAAATTTAATTTTATTGATAACATATATTATCATAAGCACTACTAAGTATCTCTTAAGCATGTCAACATTTCATTATGTGCACATATTTTACTATATTTTTTCATTTAAATACTTATGATAGCATAAATGAGCCAAATTAAATAAACACATGCACTAATAACTCTGAAAATGTTTCTCAACATAAAAAAAAAAAAAAGATATTTCAAGATGAATAATTTGTTATGAAGTAGATTGTATGCTTCATAAAAATATATCAAAGATTTTTTAAGCTTTCGACTTCGCATGATCAAATAACAACAGGTCTATAATATTTAAGATTGTCAAACTTCTTATTTATTATTGATATTACTGATGGCCTCTGGCCCTTGGTGGTCAGTTACATAAGTTTATAGTTAGATTCCACCCTTCTCAAACAAGATGATTAACCATGTCTCAATCACTCCAAATCGTTTTAGGCTAACTCAAGCCTACTCATGCATGAACCTTATTTGGTCTTTTAGAGTTTCATTATGATCCAATGAACTAATTAAGGGATATTAATACATTGATTCAATGAAATTGAGCTAAATAAAACTCTTCTTCAACATTTACATGCCTTTTAAGAACAAAATATTAGCATATCTTGACAACAAAAAAGTTTAATTATATTAGATTTTAAGATATAGATAATACAATAGTTAATTGATTAATTAAAGAGATGATAATTTTTACAATCCTGATCATTCATTGTCATAAAAATCAATTTGTGTTATTTATATACAAAATATATATACATATCTATCCTCTAAATTTTTATTTTTTATTTAAATAGCACTCAAATTTCTATTATTACATCAAAGTTTATGTCATCATTAACTTTCAAAATTAAATGCATATTTTTATATATAGAAAAAGAGTCATTTTTCTAACTATTAAACTTTGTGGTTTAGGATGTAAATGCATAAGAATTGTGTGATATGTATGCAAAAAATTTTATTTTTGAAAGCCCATATACTACTTATATATTTAAATATGTACAACATAAACTTTTATTTTCACTTAAATAACACTCAAATCTCTATTATTATATAAAAATAATACTATCATTACTTTTTAAAGTCAATGTACTTTTTTATGCATAAAAAAAGATTAGTTCTTCTAAATCTCAAATTTTATGAATTAGATATGTAAATGCATAAGAATTGTGTGCTATATATGCAAAATTTCCTTTCTTCTCAATCTATTTTGTTGTGTGATCCACAATAATCTCTCATGCACATGAGTTTTAAACATAGTTAATTCATAACACTTTTTATTTCTTTGTACTCTTTTTTCACTTGCCACTCTAATACTATATAATGAAATCTTGCGTATGCATGTGTGTGATAATTTGATAAATATTTTGTTTTATTTGATTTTTTTAAATTTTTGTAATTATTATATTAGTTTTAATACATAATTTGAAGTTTAATATATTAACAATATATTAAGAATATAATTAAAGCCCAAATTTTATTCACTCCAATGATTTCTTATCTTAATATTATTTCTCATAAACATCTTGTTATGAATTTGTGAGATTTAAAAATTTAGGCCAAATTAGTCACCACTAAACTTTTAATAATGGCATAAATTTTAATTTCTTACTTCAATTTATGAATCCAGTTTTTCAAAATTATTAAGATTTGATGCATATTTTTCATGTTCTCAAGCTTTCAACAAAATAATAAATAATTACTTTAATTCAATATTAATGTGGCACTACAATACCATGATAGATTAGCTCAAATATTTATTTTGTATATAGAATTATTGTTACATATGAAATTAAAATTAATCTTCAATGTCATATGTAACATTAATTCAAGATAATTAAATATTGAACTTAATTTAATTAAATAATTATATAATATAATATAATTAGATTTTTTTTGTGAAGCTTTTATTAAATTAATTTATTTTGTATTCAATGAAAAGAAATTTCTTAATAAAAATTAAATTATAATTTCTCTAATATCATGAGCGTATGCATAATATATTTTACAATATATCAATATTTTATTAATTTAAAATTATTCACACAATTGAACCATTAAAAAAAATCATAGATTATGTATTTTTTGTTGCCTCTCTAATGTATTTTTTCTTCTATTTTCTTAAAGATAAATATTATTCTTATCACACTATTAATTTTACATCAATCAGGTACGTATTTTATAAATTATTTATTATTTATTTTAATAATATACAATGTAGATTTATGAATTTTTACTTTTACAAATGTATGATTAAATTAAGTCATATATATATATATATATATATATATATATATATATATATATATATATATATATATATTGATATTCTTATTTACAATTTGTAATAGCATTCTTTTATAAATATGCATTTTGAAATTCTTACATATTTATTGATAATTTTTTATATTTATTTTTTCTAAATTTGAGAAAAAGTATAAATATAATTAAGGCTAACTTGGACTTTAAAAATACTTCATCCTTAATATGATATAATGGATGCAATATTCTTCGATCACAAATTACAAAGTTTTAAGAGATATAAAATTTACGTAAACTTTGCAATAACTTAGATCCATACATAATTACATAATTTTGATTTAATAATCTCTATTTAATTTGACAATATGATATAAATAAATTACTTTTTAGTCTTACACATTAAATAGTGTGGATGATTTTTTTTAATAATCATCTTTACATCTTATTTAACTTAAATAAGAATATTATATTTAACTTATTCACTTATTAGTCCCATATAAATTATGTTATATAATTAACTATAAAAATTATCAATTTTTCAATCTACTTCTCACTCTTGCTCGCCAATCTTGCCAAGAAATTATTCATCATTTTCTTCTTATTTTTTCTTTAATTATGATAACATTTAGATTGCAATCAAATTGTCTCTCCAACATTTTAAATTATTTCCTTTTATAGATATATTTTTATAAATATTTTGAAAAAATTTATGAAAGTGACTATTATATCTTATTGATCTACTTTCATTTTATTATATAACCTTTAGTTTTATTCATTTGCTTTTTATGATTTCAATCATAAACTACATTGTATAACAACCATCTTAAGTTTGTAAATACTTAAAAAAACTAATTAATGATATATATATATATATAATTAATGTGAAATTAATTTGATTTTCTAATTTTAATTATAAACATACCATATGCAACAACAATTTTGATTTTGCAATTGCTTGAAAAATATTAATTATTGAAATATATATATATATATATATATATAATTAATATAAAATTAAATTAAATACAAAATATCATTATAAAACATATATATATATATATAATATTTTTACATAAATCAAACATTAAAGCATTAATTCATGGAAGAATTATATACCTAAGAAGAATATTTTATATATTTTCTTAATAATCTTTACAAAATAGTTATGCATACACCAAATGCTTCTGAATAATAAATTTAAGAGAACATAGACTAATGTTATAAACTCTTATTTCATAATTATTTAATATATTTTTTAATGAATTGTTCAAAATAATATGCTCAAATTTCTCTTTATATAAAATTTATATATTGGTAAATATTTTATTGAATTATAACTTTGTATATTATTATGAATTTAAAAGATATTTACTTATTCCAATATCAATTATAGCAATCCTTCTAAAAAAAGCTAATAATTTTGATCATATTTAAATTACAAAAAAAAACTATATTTATAATTTTATATATTCCCTAAACATTAAACTATTAGTTGTGCAAATTGAAAAGTGGATCATCTCCTAAACTTATTAGTGAATTATAATCAACAATAAATTTTATTAAATTAATTTGGTATTGAATATAATAAAAATAATAATAATTGTATTTAATTTCATAATTTCTACATTATTTATTTTACATGTTAATACCAAGTTTTAAAATATATGAAATTATTCTTATAGTTTAACACTTTAAATAGTTAAATAGAATTCATGTATTCTATATCTTTCTTTATATCTCTTTAATGCACTTATCTTTATATCTTTTTTCAATAAAGTTATTATTCTTGTCAAATTGTTGATTTTACATCAATTAGTTTTGCACTTAGCAAATTAAGTTTTAAATTTTATTATAATTGATATGGCACTTAAAATATCACTAATCAAAGTACATCTTGATGTCAGCAAGTTGATCCTAAGTTGGCGGTTGAGATCGACTTAAAATATCATTGGAAACTTTGAGATATCAATTAAATCCCTAAATGACTATTAAACATAGAGAGTTTATAGTCAAATTGAGCGTCTCAACGAGCCGGATCTAACAAGCCCAAGATCTCATAATTTTGACTTCATCTGACATTCAAATGCTTAAAATACATCAAATGATCAAAGGAATCATTTTGAACCGTCCGATGGAGGGGAATGGTTCGGATTTTGTATTATTCTGACGCCACTCTCCATCATAAATAGCCTCATTATATGAAGGGATCAGCGAGAGAGAGCTCTAAAGCTTGAAGATTCTCAAGCATCACTCGGCCACGTCAACCACCGTAGCCATGCCGTCGGTCACATCCTCACGTCGTCAATCTCAGTCGGTCTCCATCATGATGACCTTCATCATGTCGATGTCCTCACTCACCATCATCTACTACCATTAGCTATTACTACGTAAACTTTACATAGTTGTTGTTCTCTTCTCGCAATCCTGTAATCCCGTTATCGGAAGATTGTGTACTCAAATAGATACATAGTGGAAGATTTTTCTAGCCTCGTGGTTTTCCCTCTTTTGAGATTTTCACGTAAATTAGTTTTCTTGTTCACTCTTTAAATACGTATTGTGTATTGTCTTTGAATTTCACAATAAAGCTATAACTTTCACTCTACCGGTTTTTTAGCACAACAGTTTGTATGTGGGAAAATAATCCTTCAATCACAATTCTTGTGAACACCCTCGTTATGGCCAATAGGCGCAACACTAGTAATGTGAACCTCAGCTCCAACTCCCATCACTCTCGAAACCAATCCTTGAACCAAGGACACCAAGCTTCTGCCTTACTCCCCCTGATAGGCGTGACCCTGTCGTTGAATATGTGATGAGAATCTCTTTAGAAGATCGTGTCTGCCGAATGAAAGAGTCTCAAAATGAGATGATCCGACTTTTGCGAGGAACACAACAGCCACTACCACGGCAAACACATCTCTCCCAAGATCGATCGTTAGTCGTGGGAGGTCAAAATTCTAATCTCCTTGACACTAAAGTTCCCCCGCATAGAGACCGTGATGTTGATCTCCTTGATATTGCTAGTTCTACTCATCCACCACGTGCAGCTCAACCGACTGCAAATCCACCAATTATTACTGGTAACTTGACACATTCTCATCCTGTTGACCTCACTCTTCATGTTATACGTGCAAAATTATGATACTTAATGCAAGACAAATTTCACCTTCAAGGAATCATCTTCCCCTCATGCTATGAGGAATCCTCATCTTCATTTATTTATTCTTCAACATCCTATTCCGTGGGTTTCAAGATTCGAGCATTGATTTCATGATGACCCACATGAACACATCGAAATCACATGCATATCCAAAGCTCACACCTGCTTGCTTTGTCGGTCTTTCCATTACTCTCAAGGGTAAGCTCTTGGTGCTACTCTCTTCCAAGGAGATCCATACAGCATTTGACACTCGCCAAGATTTTTGTGGAACAGTTCATTCGTGAGGATCATTAAAGATTCCTCCCATCTCTAAGCATTCGTCGAATGAGGGTGAATCACTTAAGAAATATTTCCGGAGGTTCTCCTTGAAGCTGCCAAATAGGTAGACCCGAACTATTAAGAGAGTTTTCCTTGGAGGACTCGTCGAGCCTTTTACTGTCACTTGGTGAGACAGCTCATATGTCACTTAGTTTATCATGTGGAAGCACAAATCTCTATCAAAGACCCCATTAATGTCCATCACAAATAATTTGAACAATCTACAGGAAAACATAAGAGCGCCCCAGGGAATGCAGACCAACTGCCCCATCAAAAGAAGCAACAAGGCAGCCGTGATCTCCCTCCATGGCCCTCATATCAACGACGTGAACTACGACCAGAAAAGGAATACACGCCGCTGAACACGTCTCGTGTCAACCTCCTGATGGCTATTCGAGATGAAGAAAATATCAAGTGGCCACATCCACTGAAACCAAATTCAAGAAATCAGGAGTAATATTGTCACTTCCATTGAAGTTAGTGGACATACTTCTTGATGCAAACAACTCAAAGAAGAAATCGAGAGGCTCATTCAACAAGAATATCTATGATAATTTACGAAGAATCAAGCGAATCAAACAAACATACCTTCAACTGGGGGGCAACCAGGACAATCATCACAGAAATAATAAAATAGTCATCAAATAATTGGGAAAATTGAAACAATCGCAGGAGGACTAATACTACCTAATCAAGTTCTCATTACCACCTCTGAAGAGCTAGAGTTAAAGAAGTCTCGTATTGATCATTCCATCACTTTTAATGACTCGGACTTAGAAGGAGTCTATGTTCCTCATCAAGATCCACTTGTCATTAGCGCAGGGATCGGTGACCCATGCTATAATGTTAAGAGAATTTTGATTGACAATAGAAGTTTTGTTGATGTCTTGTTTTACTCCACATTTCTTAGCATGGGCCTGATTAGGGAAAAACTTCAACCCACTGCAGGATCATTATACGAGTTTAATAATCGCCCTGTGCGAGCAGAGGGGACAATCACCCTTCCTGTTGTTCTTGATGAATTTCCTCGATAAGTGACTCATCTAATCTAATTCATGGTGGTCAAGTCAGATTCAGCATATAACGCTATCTTTGGAAGGCCCCTCCAATCAATTTTTGTATTTCAATATCTCATCTCAAGATGAAATTTTCAACCCCGTTGAGTTGGGGTGTGGAAAATCACAGATAAACAATCATGTTACCTCGCAAGCTCAACCCTTCGTGACCTTCACGCCGAAGATTTTAATTTTCGAGATGAAGGAGTATCCCGGAAAGCTTCCCCTGTTGAAGACTTGCTCTCTGTTGCATTATCAGATGACCAACCATTATGAATAGTGCAAGTTGGATCTCTACTCTCAGACGAACAAAGAGAAAAATACATAGACTTCTTGCACAAAAATCAAGACATCTTCGCAAATTATTGTTCATATGGTTAATTATCACTTAATTAAGTTAAGAAGGTAATTAGAGCTTAATCAATTAAAATTTTCAATTAATCAACTAAAAAATCCTAAAAAAATTAGGAAGTGAGGCCATCTCCCAATAATATCAGAAAATTTGAAGTTTATTGGTTAATTAACTAAGGATTAATTAAGGTAATTAATTTTTTAATTAAATCTTAATTAAGCCCAAATTATTATTCAAAGTCATTCAAGAATAAGTTTAATAGATTTCCCTCTGAAGTACCTTTAAAATGAGCTTTTGTTTATATTTTTTTAGATTTTTTTACAATTAGTTATGAATTATAGAAGTTTCAACCTTAAAAAACTATTAAATTAACCTTAATTAAGCCTAATCCCGTCGGCGGCACATGGCGCACTAACGCGGCGCACTTTCCACGTGGCACCGCGGGATTGACTATTTAAGTAGTCACATCTGCGACCGGATGGTCGCGTAACGCTCTTTTCCCAAGAGTCATTCGGTTGACCCGATCAAACTTCGTGGTAAAGAGGATGTCGTTGATTTAGCGTGATTTGATCATAACCATCCATTCCAATCACGCGAAATGGATGGCCCATGATCTCTCTTCTCACGAGCGACGAATGACGGAGCCCTTATACCATGGATCACTCTGTCCAAGCTCACCCGAGCTCAAATTCACTCCAAAATAATCCCACACCTTCGTGCGAGGGATCCACGAAGATCCAACGGCAAGGATCGGCTTACATGTAACTTTTCTTCAAAAAGCTCCAACCCATTTTAAGTTAAAGCTCGGTTTCAATGAAAATACCTTACCGAAGCTAAAACCGACGGTTCACACACTTGGGAAGCTTTATCTAGTTGAGACGAAGCCCTGTTGAGCAGCAATTGGATTGGTTCCAAGTGGATCACTTGATTGGCCAAGAACGGTGCTTTGGGACTTTGGCTTTGATCGAAGTTTATCCTCTGATGAGCTTGGAGCTCGAGGGAAGGTTTGCTTGGCTTCGACGACGTGCGTGGAAGGTGTGTGCAAGAGTAATTGAGTTTTGGTTGAGAAATGAAGAAGTTAGAATCATATGTGTGCTCCCATATTTCAACTTTGCAGGAAGAGAAAATTCGAAGTGGGGAAAGCTTGAAAATGCTTTGGGAAGTGCTAGGGAGTTTTGAAAGTGTCTTGGGAGCTCTCACGAAGTGAATCCTCTAATTTCCCGTTTGAATTGAGGGGGTATACCCCTCAATTGGTTGAGGTGGATGGACGAGATTGCCTCCCCATTTTGGTTGGTCGGCCACCGTTAGAGCGCCAGAGTTGTCGCATTAGGTCCACGTGGCTCGGTTTGAGTGGAGGAATGCTTAGGAGGCGGCTCAAGGCTTGCTATGACTGGTGGCTCTTCCTTGGAACCATTGGGTTCTTGGTTTGGAAGGGAGGTTAACTCACCTCTCTTTGGTCTATGACAAGCCTAACCCACTTAAGGTGGGCTAGATGGCTTAGGTGATACCCTATTTGGGTGCTTAATGGCTACCAAAGATGATAGGAGAGTGGATTTTGCCAATTTTGACAAAATCCCACATGAGGAGGCATATCTAAGGGGCATTTGCCTTGGGTTTGGCTCTAATTAAGTTTAGGCTAACTTAGAATGGGTTTGGGTCAGGTTAGGTCAGTTACAAAGTCCCATGAGTTAGTTTTATGGGTTTTGGCTCAATATGGTCAAATGTGTTAATTTAGGTTTGACTTAGGTTAGGTTGACCAATTATCAAATTGAGTCAAACCAAGGCTTGGCTTAGGTTCAAATGATGATTTGAAGAGTTTTAGTTTAAGTGGTTTCAATCAATTTATCCTAGGTTTAATTTTTGGCTAATTTGGGTTCATATAGGTCAAATGGATCAAGTTGGCCAATTTGATCAAATTGGCTTGGGTTGGGTGTTAGTTTAAGTTCAATTGGTTAATTAAAAAATGATTGTAGGTTTTGATTTGAATCAATTCCAATTTAAATTAGATTTTGGCCAATTTGACCCTTTAAGTCAATTTGGACTAAGTTGGGTTAGGTTAACCAATTAGTCAAATTAAGCTCAATTATGGCTTTGGTCAAGTTCAATAATCAATTTAGAATGAACTTTAGCCATTGATTGCATTCAATTTAGGTTGGATCATTATTTGATCCATTTTATCCTTTTAGGTCAATTTTGATCAACTTGGGTCAAATTGCCAATTGGGTTTGGTTTGGATCAATTGATGATCAAGTCATGTTCAATAATTGATTATGAGTTTGTGTGAATCAATGGTTTCAATCAATTTTGTGTATGGTGACTTTTGACTAATTTGGGTTTCCTATGGGCTAAGGGTTGACTTGATCAAATGACCAAATTGACTTGGTTTGACCCAATTCAAGACAATTGATCATCCTACGGTGATCCATGATCATGGCATGAGATTTGGATGAGCTTGGTTCAATCCAATTTGAGTTGGATTAGAACTTGGTTCATGTGGATTCTTTAGGCCACTTTGGGTCAAGTGGACCTAAATGAGTCAATTGGCTTGGTTTTGGCTTGATTAAGGTTTAGTTTAATTTATATATGAGCTTAGGATTGAAATATAATCCAACTACAATCAATTTGGGCTATGATAAGTTTTGTTTCATTTGAAATTTTCAAGTCAAAAGGGCTAAGTTGGGCTTGACTTGGGTTGATTTCAATTTGGCTAGATAATTGCAAGTTTCATTTATATTTGAATAGAAGTTTGAAGGAATGATTGATTCAAGAGAAAATCTATTGATTTTGGCTTGATTTAGATATGTTTTAGCCAAGTTTAAGAAATCAGCTTAAAAGGTATAAATTGGATTCGGTTTTGGTTATTTGAATTTATATTTCATTTATATTTGTGAATATAAATAAATATATAAACGACTTATGAGAAAATCACTTGAGTTTGGAGTGATTTCGAAGCAAATTTGACTAAGTTCATGGAGGTAGGGCAAAAGGGCTTAGAAGAAAATTGATTTAGTTTGATTTAGTTGTGGTCATAGGAATATCAGTTTCATTTATATTTATGAATATAAATGAATAAATAATTGATTTATAAAGAAATCAATTGATTTTGGGTTGATTTGGATTAAGATTCAGTTAAGCTCATGGAGGTGGGTCCATATGGCTTAAGAGGGGTCTTGGCTTGGTTTGATTTAGTTTGATTCAGTTTTGGTCATTTGGATATGAATCTCATTTATATTTGTGAATATAAATATTGAAATAATTGATTTATAAAAAAATCAATTGATTTTGATTTGAATTAAATGAGATTTTGGCTAAGCTTATGAGAGTGGATTATAAGGCTTAAGAAGGATTTGGGAGTTGGATTTGATTTTGGGTTCCGATCATTTGGAATTGAGTTTGGACTCGAGTTTGATAAATGATTGAAGGATTGAATTAATCTTGGAGAAGATAAATTGAATTGGATTTATTTGGATTTGGTTAAAGCTAAAGCCATGGAATTCAATTATAAGGTTTATGAAGGATTTTGAGCTTGGATTTGATCATGGAATTGATTGTGAATTTTTGGAATTTTTATTTTGAATTTAGGGTTTGATTTGAGAAGGAGAGCATAGATTAAGTTTAGGCTGTGAGGTAGACAAGTCTCCTTAAGTTCCTAAGGCATAACCCACTTCTACGACTAAACCTTCTAGGTCTCTAGGCTTAAGTTAAGTGTTCATCTGATCACTAGAAGTGTCTTCAAACTAAGGAGCTCTTAGTGTCTATAAGAGTCCTGGATCTATGATGAGAATGTTGAGAACTCACTCTAAAATTGAGGTCAACAACAACATCAGTCAAAATGCCATGAAGAATAAGCTAATGCATTTATGTTCAAGAAAATTAATCTAAATGAAAGGATATTTGATCAAAATCATGTGGTTATATTTTAAATGTACTATAAAATGATATTCAATCTTATTTTTTCTAAGACAAAATTAAATTGTTATATATTTTTATTATTATTATTTCTTTTAATTTTGATCATTTTTTAAACTTTTGATCAAAAAACCTTCAATAGCTTTTATATATATACACACACGAATAAAAAATTAGTATACATTATTACTGAGCATATTCTATTTTAGCACCGTTGGTTTTTGAAATTTTCTAAATCATTCAATTAAAGGCTTTTTTTATGCAAATTGGTGATCTTGTGTTGACACAAGAAAATCTGTTAGTGGATTTTGTGTATTTTTATGAGATTCCATGATATCTTCGAAATCGAAGAAACAATTTGTTGTTTCAATATCCTCACCTGACAATCTATACATTCTAGAGTTTACACTTTTTTTTTCAATTTAAAGTACTGCGGGACTTCCAATCTGGTTGCAATGTTCTCATTAGTTCACTTTTCATTTGAAGCTTAAACTGTCCGCGAAATGGATAACTTTCAGATGCAGGCCACTCACCATCAGAGTATTGCTTGATTCCATTTCAGAACACTTCACTGAGGAAGTAGTTGAAATTTTAAAAAGGATACGTATTCATCAATTTATTAGAATACCTGCCATTCAACAAGATTCGACTGCTATCACTTCTCTCATGTCATGCTGGAATATTGAAAAGTAGGCTTTCTATGTTGGTGGCTACTACATTCCTTTCACAACGGATGAAGTTGCTTTAATCATAGGATGCCAAATAGAGGGGAGAAGGTCACATGGCAAAAATCCCCATTATCAAAGTCAAATTCAATAGATTTTAAAAATAAAATTGAGAAGGTCGATTGTTCGTTGAGCTCAGCACAATTTGTGCAGTTGTACATATAATTTTTGATTTTAAATCTATTATTTATATATTACAATTAGAGAGTGGATTTAGACTTAATCTTCTACACTGATAATATAGAGAAATTTGCTAATTACAATTGACTAGAAGCCATATGGAGCTTTCTAGTTTTACAATTTAATGTGATTACATCAAAACTTTTGATGCAGAAGGCACCCGGGTACATGAGTGACTTTGTTACTCTTTTGATGGTATGTGTTATATTTTTTTGATTTATACTATATTATACATTCAAGCAAACATACATAGCTCTTTGCTGCAGGTTATAGTTCCTCATATTATAAGAATATTTATCTTATTTAGTTTTCCTAAGACTCAAATCTGCAGCAAAGAGCTACATATGTTAGCAGAATGTATAACAGTATAAATCAAAATGTAACATACTATCAAAAGAACAAAGCCACTCTCATGCATCACATCAAAATTTTTGATGTAATCACATTAAATTATGAAACTAGAAAGCTCCATATGGCTTCTCGTCAATTGTAATCAACAAATTTTTCTATATTGTCAATGTAGTACATTAGGTTTGAAGCCACTTTATAATTGTGATATATAAAAAATAGATTTGAAATAAAACTATATATACAAGCTTATTTGCTCAATAGACACATTCTCAATTTTATTTTAAAATCTATTGAATTGGAATAATGAGGATTTCTCATGTGACCTTCTCCTGCTTGGCATCCTATGATTAAAGCAATTTCATCCGTTAAAAATGTAAACCATAAAGCTTGCTTTTCAATATTCCAACAGATGAAAGTGATATATCTTGTTGAATGATAGACATTCTAATAAATTAATGAATATACTTCTTAAAATTTTGACTACTGAATGTTCGAAAATATCAAGCTTAATATATATGCATCTAAAAGTTATCCGTTTTTGTAGACATTTTAAGCTTCAAATGAAAATTGACATTGAACTAGGAAGTCCCTAGTGTAAATTTAAAAAAGTTTGTACACTTTAGAGTGTACACCTCAAAAATAGATAGAAAATAGCCCAAATACTCTTGAAAAGAACTCTAAACAGCTTATAATACCATTTAGATCCATAATTAGAAGTTCATCATCATTTAAATCCAAAAAAGAAAATGTGTTCACTCCAGAGTATATATATTATACACTATATAGTGTACATATTATACGCTCTGGAAAACTAAAAACAAATACTCAAATCTTGTTGCAAGGCACTCCACATAACATATAATATCATTGAGATCCATAATTGGAAGCCCTCCATCATTTTAATTTTTTTAAAAAAGGTGTACACTCCACAGTGTATATATTTTACACTTGAAAAACTACACCAAAATTTTCCAAATCCTTCTAGAAAGAACTCAAAATGGCTTATAATACAATTTACAAAAGATATTAGAAGTCCTAGAGTGCTTTAGATTTTTTAAAAAGTGTACACTCTAGAGTGTATAGAGTATACACATGAAAAAGTATCAAAATTACCCAAATCCTCTTAAAAAAACTCAAAATAGCTTATAATATATTTAGATCCATAATTAGAAGTTTTACAATGGCTTGAAATTTAAAAAAAAGGATGTACACTCTAGAGTGTACGGTTATACACTCTAGAAAACTGATTAAAAATACTCAAATCCTACTAATATGCACTCCAAACAACATATAATACAATTTAGATCCTTAATAAGAAGTTTCACAGTGTTTTAAATTAAAAAGGATGTATACTCCATAGTGTACAGATATACAGATTGTACACTTAGAAAACTGCACCAAAATAACTAAAGTCCTCTTGGAAAGAACTTAAAACAACTTATAATACTATTTAGATCCATAATTGGAAGTCTCACAGTAGTTTCAAATTAAAAAAAGGGTGTATACTTCAGAGTGTATAGACTGCACACTCTGAAAAATTGATAAAAAAATACTCAAATCTTGTTGAAAAGTACTTCATACAAGTCTATTTTTAGGTGTTCTGAGTTCTTCCATAGTGGGACTTCCTATATCCTATTTTGTATATTTAGAAAGGATATAATCCTTCCACATGTAATTTAGATCCATAATTGGAAGTCTCATGGTTTTAAATTAAAAAAGTGTACACTAGAGTGTATATGATGAACACTCTGAAATTGATAAAAAATACTCAATTCACATTGAAAGGCACTCCATACAACATATAATATCATTTAGATCCATAATAAGAAGTCTCCAATGCTTTAAAATTTAAAAAAAAAGGTGTACACTCTAAAGTGTACAGATTATATATGAAAAACATATAGAAAATAACCCAAATCCCTCTGGAAAGAACTCATAACAGCTTATAATATCATTTAGTTCCATAATTGGAAGTCCCACAATGGTTTCAAATTAAGAAAATGGTATACAGTCCAAGAAATTGATAAAAAAAAATACTCAAATCCTGTTGAAAGACACTCCATACAGTATATAATACCATTTAGATCTATAATTGGAAGTAAGTTTAAAACAAAAAAGAGTGTACACATAAAAAATTGCACCAAAATTACTCAAATCCTTCTAAAAAGAACTCAAAAGTGCATATAATACTATTTAGATCCATAATTGGAAGTCCCCTAGTGGTTTAAAATTTAAAAAAAAGGTGTACACTCCAGAGTATACATAGTGTATACATAAAAAACTACACCAAAATTATCCAAACCCTTTTGGAAAGAACTCAACATAGCATATAATACCTTTAGATCCCTAATTGGAGATCCCAGGCTTTAAAATTAAAAAATGGTGTACACTCCAAAGTGTACAGAGTGCACACATGAAAAATTATCAAAATTATACAAATCCTCCTGAAAAAAACTCAAAATAGTTTATAATACCATTTAGAAAGAATATAGGAAGTTCAGAGTGCTTTAAATTTAAAAAAAGGTGTACACTCTAGAGTGTACATCTAAAAAATAGATAAACAATAGCCCAAATCCTCATGAAAAGAACTCAAAATAGCTTATAATACCATTTAGAAATGATATAAGAAGTCTCATAGTGCTTTAAATTTTTTAAAAAATGATATACACTCGAGAGTGTATAAAGTGTACACCTCAAAAAGAGATAGAAAACAACATAAATACTCTTGGAAAGAACTCAAAAGAGTTTATAATATCATTTATATCTATAAGTGGAAATTTCATAGTACTTTAAATTTTAAAAAATAAGGTATACGCTCTAGAGTGTAGAGAGTATACACATACTCGAATCCTCTTGAAAAGATCTCAAAATAGCTTATAATACTATTTAAAAAGAATATAGGAAGTTCCATAGTGCTTTAAATTTTAAAAAAAATTTATCTAGAGTGTATAGAGTGTACATCAAAATAGATAGAAAATAACTCAAATCATGTAAAGAACTTAAAATAGCTTATAATACCATTTAGATCTATAATAGGAAGTTTCACAGTCCTTTAAATTTAAAAGGGTGTACACTCCAAAATGTATAGAGTGTACATATGAAAAATTGCACCAAAATTATCCAAATCATCCTGAAAAGAACTCAAAATAGCTTATAATACCATTTAAAAAGGATATTGGAAGTTCATAGTGCTTTAAATTTAAAAAAAAAAAGGTGTACTTACAAAGTGTACCTCAAAATAAATAAAAATAGTCCAATCCTCCTCAAAAGAATTCAAAACATAATGTTTTAGATCCATAATGAGTCTCACTTTAATTTTTTTTAAAAAAGTGTACACTATAGAGTATCTGAGTATACACTTGGAAAACATACCTAAAACATCTCAAACCTCATGGAAAGAACTCAACAACTTATAATACCATTTAGATCCATAAGTGGAGTCCTCAGTGCTTTAAAATTAAAATAAGGTGTACACTTGAGTGTACACCTCTGAATAGAAAATAGCCCAACTCAATACATTGGTATATAAACATAAAATAATCCTAAACAATCTTGAGTGTACTAAATGTAATTAGCTAAATGCTCTGAACTTGAAAAGAGTTTAGAATAATACCATATGTAATCGTATTTGATGAAGGAGATGAGATGGTAATAGTTGGAACAAATGTGAAAACCCTACAATCTCTAAAGTTCAAGAATGCACGAAATAATACCTCATGGAGTAGTTTCAACCGAGAAGATGAGATAGTACCTCGAATTTTAATGTCTGAGAATTAGCACAACTTTGGAGGAAGGTCGAATGCTCGTACTGATGCACGCCGGGAGGGAGCTGAGTACAATCTCTACACGAATGAACACAGTACAAAAATGAAAATACCTAAATTTAGCCCATGCTTGGAATCTGAAATGGTGTCTAGGAGCCCTCAAAAACGGCATCTAGTGCACTCCCGTTGTTTAACGGGTCGGGTCGTGTCACGGTCACGTTAACGGCATTAGGCTCCGCCGTTAGCGTGGTGAAGTCAAAACCCAATATTTTAATCCTCGACATGTGTCCAAATCTGATTGACGTCCGGATGCAGAGCTACATCCGGACTCTGCACGTAATAGTTTCTCGACCTGCATTGGCTACTACTGTGAGCTAATTAATTTGGCTGAATCAGCTATTACAAGACTTTCACATGCCAACGTTTCGTGTACTCCTCTTCTATGACAATCAAAGCGTTATTCAAAGGTATTGAGATTTATTGCCATTTTGTCGGAGACAAGATGAATGACGGCTTTATTAGGTTCATGCCAATTCACAAAGTCAATTCATCATATTTCTTTTCTTACTTAATCTTATCCTTATCTTCTGTTTCAGGTTTCATCTGTCTACAGGTTCGGTCACATTTTTTTTCCTATTTTTCGTTCCCTGCGTTCTTTTTTTTCTTATTTATTGTCCAGTGTATATAAATAAAATACTTATACTTTTCTATACTAATTATACTTATACTTAATGCTCGAATCAAATTAAATACTGAGACAAAGTTATGATCGATTATGCAAATCGGATATATCGTTTCTATGATAAATTAAATCAGTAAAAAAAATTAACAAACTTCAATATACTATGGTTCAATTAGTGAGAAATTGATTTTAAAAAGCGTTATAAAAATCTTAATATATGTATAAAATTTTAATGAAGAATTCCTAGCTTTCGGGCTTCAAGTGGGAGGGAGAGTTTGCGTCATGTTAATATGATCTAACTAGCTTTCACTATAAATCTCTCTCTCTCTCTCTCTCTCTCTATATATATATATATATATATATAAAGAGAGAGAGAGAGAGAGAACATTGACATATAATAAAACCTCTATACCATGGGTTTGATATTGACAAAGAAAAGTCAGGCCTAAAGCTCACTTAGATATGTTTACTGTTTATATGTTGCATACATTCATTCACAAGGATTTTGCTAGCTATCTTTACTCACCGCTTTTTATTTTTATTTTATGCTAAAGTAGTTTGATTGCATAACATATTATACATAAATGAAATGAAGTTTGAGGTCTTAGACATGGTAAAATCATCTTTATTGGTTAGGGTTCTATTATTAACTGTTAGTTAGATAAGATGGAGAAGGATTCTCTTGGTGAATGTCTACATCCAAATCGTAATGATTCGGGTGTTGAACAAACCCTAACCCTAACTACACTATAATAGTGATTGATCCAATGAATCTTCCAATTGTGTGGTATGTATGTAAATCATATCAAATTTTTTTTTTTTATTTAGGACGTTTGATCCCTTCTTTGAAAAAAAAAATGTTATATTTCTGGATAATAGAGAAGCAAAAAATAATGAAGCGAGTTGCATCATTCAGTTGATTGAATGTAATTATTAGAAAAGATATTTGTCATATAACTCCCACTTGTTGCATGAATATATAATACCCAACTTTATTACTATTATATTGTTTCTTCCTTGGGCAAAATCAGAAATTAAAAAACACATGAAATAGATTTGCAAAGTGGTTGTTGAAAAGCCTATTCTGCTAGAAAACAATTGCAAAACTTCAACTAGCATCAATGGCTTTCA
This sequence comes from Cymbidium sinense, assembly GCA_021442155.1. Taxonomy (NCBI): domain Eukaryota; kingdom Viridiplantae; phylum Streptophyta; class Magnoliopsida; order Asparagales; family Orchidaceae; genus Cymbidium; species Cymbidium sinense. The sequence goes on from CM038215.1 coordinate 23,020,893, forward strand.
AGGTGCAGCAAATGCAAACTTAGATCCCTCGTTTAGGGTTAGTAGGCTAGAAAATAAATTTTAGGACATTGATTTGTTTTGACTATATTATATTATTCATGTTCTACGTTGCGCATTTCAGCAATTTTTGCTTCTGACGAAGACTGCATAGATTTCAGGTATTGCTTGTTCTTGGGGCTGCTGCTGGTGTTGGTCTTTCAGCTGTACAGATTGGGATATAAATAGTTAGGTAATCTGGTGCTGTCGAAATTGCTGTTTGGTCTGGCTTGTTTATGCATCGTGATAAGAGGAAGAGAGTGATATTAGATGCATCATAATTCTCACGGGGAGTGAAAAAGTGAAGTTATTGCAGTCTTTGGGGGTTGATCATGTTGTTGACTTAACTAAGGAAAATGTAAATAGAAACTGTGCAACGGTATTTAAAGGCTAGAGGGCTTAGAGGAGTTGATGTTCTTTATGATCCAGTTGGAGGAAACTTACAAATGAAAGCATGAAACTTCTAAACTGGGGAGCGGAGCAAAAATTCTGGTTATAGAATTTGCTAGTGGTGAAGTATCAGTTATCCCTGCAGACATCGCCCTTGTTAAGGTGGTCTATCTTGACTCATAACATTAAAAAAAACATTACAAAAACATGAATTTCTAAACCAGTAGAGTATGGGACAAAAAGTACTAAAAAGAATTATAGGATAGAACCATAAAACATAGAAAGGAGAATCGAAAGAAAGTAAATATCAGCATTGACCAAAATATTGATTGGAGGGTTTAGGATTGAGAATTTAAAGCATTAAAAGAAGACCATTTAATTAAAGATCTTAATGGCTAGACTAATAGAGTTCATAGGAACACAAAAATAGACAGTAAAAGATAAAAACAGTGAAACCCGAGCCCATACACTAAATACATAGAAATTAATTGGCCAAAATCAATCAGTACCAATTATATAAAACTAATAGCAATTACTATGCTGACACCATTCGCTGCCATGTTAGAAAAAAAATTCAAAAAATTAGTTGGCCAAAACGCTTGAGAGCTAGAATTAATACAAAAAATAACTTCAGCAACCTATGCAAAACAGATTATCACACCAACCAGAGAAAGCCAAAAAACCATACTGCAAATCATTTATATGTAGAGTATCTAAATAAAGAATCATAGAATATTTGGTGCTTACAAGTAATCCAAAGAAATCCATAATCATAACAGGACATGCCAATTCTTTCAGCAAAAAACAAAAGAAATTTTCTAAACAAAAGATCAAATCAATGTACAATGATTTTGAATAGATAAATGTTTATACACAGATCCAAACAACATCATAAACCACAGATCAATTGTAATTATTTTTGGCTAAATTTAAAAGGTTAAAGTCAATGCCATGAAAAATATGTTTTCAATTATTGATGTTTAAGCATTATTATATTGGACCACATATGTTATATCGAGTAAGATATTTAATAATTGTTTAAAACATTATATATTTGATAAAAAGTTATGTTTATGCACAACTGTGATATTTTCCTCAATGTTTTTATATTTGAATAATCAATCTTATGTTGGATAAAATATGATGTCAAATTATATAACTGCTTTTAAGCACTACAGAACTTCCAACTTTAATGATCTTAACCTAATCCTTCACAAAGCATATAATAATAATAAAAATAATAGGGGTGTAAACGAGCTGGGCTTGAGCGAGCAGAACTCTTGTTTTTGTTCGGCTCGTTTGAAAATTGATTTGTTTGTGTTTGAAATGACTTGAAATTTTACTTATTTTTTAGAATTGTTGAAATCGTATCATTTAAATAACTTGAAATATAATTATTGAAAAATGTAGAGGAGGATTCGGCCGTCTTTACATAATTTTTAACTAGTATATTTCAAATATAAATATATATAATAGTAAAAGACTATAATAGAAATAAATTAACAATTTTTCAATGGCTATCATTCTTATATAGCGCTAGTTAATTTTAATGCTATGAGCATGTAAGGAATGAGATATAGGTTATAGTTAAAGCATATATGATAATTAACTCATTAATGCAGTACAAGGTAATCATGTGATTTCAATTAGCATTCTTAAGTTGTTTCCTTTTAATTTTCATTTTTTTTAAGTCAAAATATTTGATGAAATTTCGACAGTATTTCGATTAGAGTGACATAATTAATATTAACTTTTTCGGTCTTACACAATGAAGATAGAGAGATTATGTTTGTGACATCGATTTTCATCTTGTCACTAATAAGCGAGGCTTCAAACCAAGAAATACTGCATGTATATTTCATATTAAATACGTGACATTTCTTGATGAATGACAAAAGAGTTGAATGTCTAACCTCTAATGATGGTGTTCTCAGTGCAAGAAAATGTCGGAAGAAAGATGGAAAGGAAATCTGAAAGCGAAGAAAAACGCTAATGTGATTCCTCTCTTCTGAAAAAAGAATAATGGAAAAGGCGATCTGAAACCAAGAAGAACTCACTAATCTGTTCCCTCAGTTGTGAAAGAGAAATAGGAAGGAATTTTCGGCCAAAGATTGATTTCGGCTAAGGGATTTTCAGCCAATGGTTCGGCTAGAAAGAAATGAGGGGAATGGGGAGGATTTTAGGCTAGGGCTTGAAGGGATTTACAGTTTGGTGTGTTTGTGAGGAGAAAAATGGGAAGGAGGAAGAAGAAAGGGAAGAGCAAGAAAGGGAAGAGAGCTTGCCTTTTCAGTTTTGACGAGGGGAGGAAAAATGGGAGGAGCTTTTGCGGTTTGGTTTGAAGAAGCCAGAGCCTTTTTCACTTGCGGTTGAGAAGAAGAAGAAGGGAAGAGGAGGAAACGGTTGGAGGAGGACTTGTGCGGGAGTGGTTGGCCGAGCGGGATCGTTCGAACGGGGAGGAGAGCTCGCGCGATCCCGTGCGTGAAGGGGGAAGGCTCGGGTTGGGTCGTCTACGTGTGAGGGAGGAAGAGTCGAGCGCTCGGTTGGGTGTGTGATCCGGCATGTGAAAAGGGAACTCGCATGCCTATGAGGGTTCGGGTCGTTTGCGTGAGGAGAAGGTTGGAAATTCTGATTTTAAATTGGTTTAATTTTATGCCAAAATAATTATATAATTAGTATATATATATATATATTCAAGGTTATTTCGATGTTCTGAATGCAACGGCGTAGTTTGTTTCACAATTGGAGGCCGTTTGGTTCAAATCAGCATCAAATTGGGTCAATTTCAACTCAAAATGCGCGTTATCACTTTCGATCGCTCAATTTTTGTGTAGACTTGTCCGAATTGAGTACGAACAATCTTACTTGATAGATTTTGATGTTTTGAGGCTAACAATGTAATCAATTTTGTGAACGGAGGTCATTTGGTTTATGTCGGCACCTCCTGATCTTGATATATGTGCAGGCACGCTAATGACTTGATTGCTTGATCAATTAATAATCAAGTTATGAAATATTTATATTATGACTAGTTTCAATGTCCTGAACGTGATGACTAAGTCCGTTCATCGATCGGAGGTCATTTAGGTTGATTTTAGTAACATATAGTGCATTTTAATCTCGATTTGTGCACATACTACTCATTCGACATTTTATGCGACTGAATTGAGCATGGGCCTCTTTGATAGTTTTTGATATTTTGAAATATTCAAGTTCGTTAAAAGCTAAAGCGTGATCAATTTCATGACGAAGATCGTTTATCATCATCGCTTTCCTCGATATAGTCGGCGATCTTCGATAAACTTGATCAGTTGATCGTTAAATTGTGCAATATCTATATTCTAATCAATTTTGATGTTTTGAATGCGATAGTGAAGTTCGTTCATCAATCGGAGGTCATTTCAATCATTTTCGATAACATCCAGTGCATTTTGAGCCCCGATTTACGCACTATCACTTTCAAAGTCCGTCGAATTTGACTTGTGGATTTGACTCAAGTTATGACAAATATATGATGGTCAACAAATGCCCCCCAACAAATGTGATTCACACATAGAGAAAGTCACATTTGTTGAAAACTGGTTGAACCTTTGGGAATTTGGATCATTTCAAGTTCGATTGTAATAACATACGGAACTTTGATAGGATTTGTCATTAGTATGATGCCTTGTTTAGGACATGCTAAATGATGGGATTGATCGATTTATCAGAGTCAAGTTATCGAATAGATAAGAGTTCTTACATCATATACTCTCTACTTCAATGGCTTTGTTGAAGATCTATTTCTTTCATGTCATTGTAGATTTAAGTTTCCTCCAACCCTAGCTTCATGCTTGGTTGGGTTTGATGGAGGAATGATTTATTTATTTTGATAAAGGACTCCATTGTGGAATTGGTTTATCTCTGCTTGGTTGGATTTAAAATTCCTTTTGTCCTAGCTTTAAACTTGACGGACTTGATGAAGGACTGACCTAATTTACCCATATTTACTTGTCAGGAAGTGTATGTATGCTATGAATCCTGTGCTTGCTGCTTTGAAGTATTCATTGAAGGGTATGTATAGATGACCGAGTCTTCCGACTTATACTAGGTCTCTATTGAGTTATCAGTCTAGCAATGTGTGCTTTAATAAACTGAATAACCATAAAATTTTTTTAGTTTGGCCATCGGCTTTGTATGAACTATGGAATTACTTCCTTGGTCCCGGCGCTTTGATAAACTTGATGTGGAGATTGGCTTTGATCTGTGCTTTGAGCTTGATCAGATCATTTGAGACTAAATTAAGATATCACCCTGCGGGAAATATATACCTGAATTGAGAGTTTCCTTAGATTGACTTGATCTATCAATCAAGTAGAAAGATCTTTTGGATCCTGGTTGCTTGTAATCACTAAGCGGGATCTGGTTTGAGATTGAACAACTATCATCATTAGACTGAAGAGCAAGGTCTCTTTCACTACAGCCTTTTTTTACGACTTGTTGAGTGAGGAGAGCATCATTAACTCGGCCACATTTGGGCTTATTGAGTTTGACTTTTAGAACCTACTCGAGTTTTCGACTTAAGCTGTGAGGGGTTGGTTATTTTGGTCATCGGACTAACGAACGGGGGCTCTTTCACTGTGACCTTTTCTTGTGGCTTGTTGAGTGTGCAGAGCATCAACAACTCAACCATTTCTGGGCTTGTTGAGTTCGAACTTTAGAACCCATCCCTGTCCTAGATTTTAGGATGTAAAGGTTGATGTTTTCTTCTGACTCAATTGATTGAAGCTTCCAAAATTGGAAGTTCTTCTGACTTGATCTTCAGAATTTAACAAATCTGAGAGATAAACTTTTGATATTTAAGACTATCTTTTCATGCATAACAATAGATTCTTTTTATTCCTGTGAGAACCTGCAACTTAACAGTAACAATTATGAATATATTTAGGAATTTCAGCGTAAAGCTCGATGTCAACCTGAATCATAATATATTCGAGGATCTAGTCTTATAGCATGATGTCAACTCAAATAAATTTGACATAAACTAAAAATGCCTCTGTCTTGCACGGGGAATTCTAAAGCATATTTAAAAGAACTTTTAAGATGAAATTAAGTAAATACATCAGTATTTGAATTGATATGCTCTTAAGAGGGTTTTAACATGTATTGATTTCATCTATATATAGAAATCTAAAATGCCCCTATGTAACAGGGGAATTTTCATCGAAAAGTTTTTTCATCTAGAGTGAGTATATTTATTTAGGGATCTCGGCATGAAGCACGATATCGACCTAAATAGATATACTAAAAAAATACCCCTTGTCTAGCACGGGGGATTTCTATTGTACCTCGAGAATGTATTCATCATGTATAATACTTTTTCAAGTATCGACCATTAATTAGTAGCATTAATCTTTCACCCTTTAGGTCAATGAGTTGGTATGCCCCTCCTTGATACACTTTTTCAATGACAAAATGGCCCTCCCAACTAGGCTCAAATTTTTCATCAAATTTTTGATAGAGAATAATTGGTCTTCTCAGCACCAGGACCAATTCTCATTTCTGGAATGTTCGAGGCCGCACCGTATGGTCAAAAGCCCTGGACATCTTTGCTCGATAAACTTCCAGATTTTGATGAGCTTGCAATCTAACTTCATCAAGCGCGTCGAAGTTCCTCCATTCTCAAATGAGCATTTTGATCTTCAATTAGATTGTATTAGATCACTATTCAAAGTGATGGCAACTCAACTTCAAGCAGAAGAACTACTTCAGTTCCAAATACCAATAAATAAGGAGTGGATTTAGTCAGTGTCTTATAGGCAGTTCGATACGCCCATAGTGCCTCTATTAGTTTAGTATGCCATTTTCTCTTATTTTTAGTAAGGATCTTCTTGAGCAGCTTGACTAATGTCTTATGGAAAGCCTCCGCCAAATCATTTGCTCTTGGATTGTATATTAAAGAGTATCGCAGATCAATTTTGTGTTGATCGACAAATCTATAAATCTTTGCACTTTTGAAAGCTATGCCATTATCAAAAATTATTTGACGTGACACTCCAAATCTATAGACCATATTATACTCAAAGAAGTTGATCACTCGATCAGCAGTAACTTCTTTAAATGGGGTAGCTTCAGCCCACTTAGAGAAATAGTCAGTCGCTGCTAGGATGAAGCGATGTCCAGCTGACGATAGTGGATCAATTAGTCTAATTACATATGTACCCCAACATTCAAATTTCCATGATGCTATTATTGGGGGCAGTGGATTTGGAGGTTGATAGATTATATTTCCATGTACTTGACATTCATGACACCTCTTAACATGATTGATACAATTTCTTACCATAGATGACCAATAATATCCCACCCTTTTGATCTTTACTGCCATCTTGGGACCTGACTGATGTGCACCACAAAGTCCTTCATGAACTTCAACCATCACTTTGCTAGCTTCATCTACATTTAAGTATCGTAGCCACATCTGTTCAAATGATCTACAATATAAAGTGTTATTGATGAAAGCATAGCGCAACATTCTCTTCTCGATTTGAGCTACCAATGATTTATTATTTGGTAATTTTCCTTCTTTAAAGTAGTCAATGAAGGGTTGCCTCTAATCATGTGGCTCTTCTACAATAAGAACACACTTCTTTTGAGGTAATGTCATGCTTAGCTGTTCTTGTTATAACTCCATGTTGGTTTCGGTGAGAATGAGGAGCAACCCGAGTTGCATCCTACTGTGTTGAATTTGAGAACCCCTCTATCTACAGAGATTGATACTTTGCTGGCTCTAGAATTCATCGAGTAGATATGCTGGTCATGACATAATCACCATTTATACTTGTCATTTTCTTAGCTAATTTTGCTAAGCAATCGCTTTGTTATTCTTTGAGACTCAAGTTAATATGATATTTGGTATCGCTTCATAAGTTTGAGAACTTGCTTATGATAGAAAGCTAACTTAGGCTTGTTAATTTTATAGATGCCAAGTACTTGATTTATAATAAGCAGAGAATCATCAAAAATATGCAAGTTTTGAATGCTTATGAAAATAGCTTCTTCAAGACCTACCATAAATGCTTTATAGTCAGCTTCATTATTAGTTTTTGGCTTGATCAACCCATATAATCGTCTCATTATCATTTATTCTGGTGTTATGAAGACGATGCTGATTTTTGCTCTTGCCCTTGGGAAATTTAGAGGTTAGACTTGTTTGAACGATGAGGCTCCATCAAAATACATTTCCCAAATTTGTGATTTTTCTCTTTCATGAATGAGCATAATTTGCTCATCAGACAAATCAGCATTAAGAAAAGAGTCCGTAGAGATGGGATGTGAAGCTAGAAAATCTGCTAAGATTTATCCCTTTACTGCTTTCTGCGGAACGTATGTGATATCAAATTGTAAAAGAAATACTGCCCATCTTGCCAAGTGACCTGTTAACATTGGTCTTGTCATCAAGTACTTCAGCGGATCGATCCTTGAGTTGAGGGTAATCTTGTGAGATAACTTATAATGACAAAGTTTTTGGACTGCAAAGATCAATGCCAAATAATGCTTCTCTATTGGAGAGTATCTCATTTCTGCTCCTTTCAACCTCCGACTGATATAACAAAGAGCATTCTCTTTGCTTTCTTCATTGCGTTGTGCCAATAATGCTCCAAGGGACTCTTCTAATATAGCTGTGTATAGAATGATGGCTTCCTGTAGAAGGCCGCAAGGATTGTGGGTTTAAAGTTATTTTAATGCTATTGAAGGATTCTTGTCACTCCTTGTCCCACTTGAATGAAACATCCTTCTTCATCAACCTTGCAAATGGTTGACAGCGTCCTGATAGGTTTGATATAAATCGACGGATGAATACAAGCTATCCTTGTAAAGAACGAAGCTGACGCAAACTCTTCGGTGGAGGCATCTCCATAATTGCCTTGATCTTAGTAGGATCAATTTCAATTCCCCTGTGACATAATATACCTAAGAAATTTTCTAGGATACCCCGAATGCACATTTTAGAAGATTCATCTTCATATCATATTTTATGGTTCCCTCCAGTACAATTCTCAAGTCTTCAAAGTGATTTTCACGATTTAAGCTCTTCACCGCCAAATCATCAACATAATATTCCACTTTCTGGTGAATTAACTCATCAAAAATACATGTCATGGCTCTTTGGTATGTAGCTCTAGCATTTTTCAATCCGAAAGGCATGATAGTAAAGAATACCAATTAGTGTTCTGAATGATGTATGTCTTTCATCTTCAGGCCCCATCTTGATTTGATTATATCCCAATGAACCATCCATGAATGAGAACATGTCATAGTTGGAAGTATTGTCCACTAGTAGTTTTGATATTGGAAGCGGAAAGTCATATTTTGGGCACGCCTTATTTAGATCCTAAAAGTCAATGCAGAGATAGATTTGACCGTTCTTCTTCCTAACTGAGATAATGTTGGCTATCTAATCTGCATACTTCTCCCGCCGGATGAAGCCTACTTCGATCAACTTCTTAGTTTCTATAATTACCTGTTCTTCAATCTCCAATCTCATTCGCCAAGGAGCTTTCTTAACAGGCTTCGCATCTGGTTTAATAGCCAGTTTGTGAAGCTACATCAGGGTATAAGCCTAATATTTCAGATTATATCCACAAAGTAATCCCTAAATTCACAAAGTAGCATTTTTAGCTCTATAACTTTCTCATCTGGTAGAAGGGCACTGATGAAAGTTGGACGGGAATCATCCTCAGCTCTTAGGTTGATTTCTTTGAGTTCATCCAAAGTACCTATTTGTCTACCATCTTTGAGTTCTTCTGGCATAGGCTTGGCTTCTACTTCTTCATCATTTGTAAGAAGAATTTCATGGAGACCATCTTCTTCATCACTATTAGTTTCGATCTCAGCTTCTATTATATTATAACAAGTTTTATTTTGATGAGATTTGTGGATGAACCAAGACCTTTAGTGATAAACTTATCACTTCTTCGTGATGCTTGAGAACTTCTTTAGCTCCACATCTTGTTATAAGATTTGAAGTATATATTTAGTAGTCCCAATATGAATTCCAAGCTTATGCATCATTCTTTGCAATTTTGTGGATAATATATTGGTATTCTTGTTGACACTATCTCATCAGAATTTTTGTGTTGAGTAGGCTGCTCAAAATTGTGAAGCTGAAATTCTTTTGATTTGTAAAATAGAGTTCCTGTTTTGCCACTCTCGCTCAATGGTGGCACATAAAATGTTATCAATTCTTCAATATTAGGAATCTCCAGTGGAGTAATTTCTTTGCTGAGGGATGTGTATAATTTTGAAGGAGTCCTCTGACACTGCCAAATGAGCTATCCTTTTTGATGCAACCCTCTGAACTCTATTTCTATAAGTAGACTCAAAGTCATAGTCTGAATCATAATCAATTATTTTATACTTTTCCTTTCTTGAAAGCTTATAAGTTCCCTTAGGTTTGATAGGAGTATCTTCTTCTTCTTGTGTGTCACTTCCCAAATGAGGAACTGTCATTCTTGATTTAAATGTATAATCAAGTGGTTTAGGGAGAGTCGACATTGCCTTCTTTCTTCCTCTTTGCTTCCACTCTTTCACTTTGTGAAGTTACTTTTTAGTTCTCAAGTGGATGCTACCACTTCAAGAGGCTCTATTAGCTTAGGCTATTTGGGGATGAAGTACTTTGCATCTTCGTAAATCTTTGCTTCATGGAGGGAGAATGGTTGTAGGTTACTAGGGATTTTGAACTCTTCTCCCTCTTGTAGGTACTTTATACATTGATGCATAGTTGATGGGACCATGCCATACTCATGCAGCTACGGTCGACCCAAGAGAGCTCTAAATGATGTACTGGCGATGATTAAATGAAATTTGACTTATGTATATAAATCCTGAAACTTGAGCGGAAGAACAAAAGAACCCAGAGTTTTCTACCCTTTTTCATTGAAACCATGAACCATCAACTTATCTCTCCAAAGATGTTGGATATCAAGTGATAATCCTCTTAATACTTTTAGATTCATAAGATTGATAGAAAAATCTAGATCAATCAATATTCGGCTGATCGAGATGCCATCACTCTCTACAATAATATATAGAGGACGGTTGTGATTCACTGTTCCCAACATAAGATCTTCTTCAGAAAATATAATTATTGGGAGATCTTGAGTTTGCAATGATTTAGTTATGCATTTTTCTGCAAAGTAAGCTTCGTAACTTTCTGGATCTTTGAAAGTCTGTTTCAAAGTTTCTCGGAGGTCTTTTGACATCAAGAGAGCCTTGTACACATTCAATTGTGCAGGGATCTTTCTCAGATGTGATAGAATATTATAATCTATCTTTTCGCTTGATTTAGGCTTTATTCTAGAATTTTTGGAAATGATATTTTTGTTGACTTCAATTTGTTTGCCTTTGTCTTTATTTACATTTCCCCTCTTTGATGATGGTGGTAAAACTTTTTCACTTCTTGACTGAACTTGAATCACCTTATTTTGCTCAGATTTCTCTGAAGAGGTAGTTTCTTCAAATTCATTTCTTATTCTGGAGGATTGACCAAGAGAGTTAAACTCACTTTTCAACTTCATATATTTCATATGCGATGATATCGATGGTCTGATTCTTCTCCATCGAGAAAACATAAATCTTCATCTGAACTGTTATCTTCTCATTGAGTCATTAATCAAAATTCGGATATTAACTCTTCAGGCTCTTCTTGCTTTCTTGATAAGAATTTTGATGGATTGGTCAAGTCTGTCTGACTACCCTTGTCATTTTAGAGTAAATGATGCTGAAGAACATCTGATATCACATAAATGATTCAACATGTCTCTACTGGATAAGATTTACCATTATCTTCTTCCTCTGATTCAACAATGCAAAGTTTAGGCATAAAGTCTACAAGCCTAAAGGGTTGTCTTGCCGGCTGGTGATACTCCTATAAATTATTAATAATCTTTTGAGTTGTAGTTCTCTTCTTGATCTTCTTTTTCTTAGCCGACTTCTTTGATTTATGAGGCTGTTTAGTAGACCGCCTCCATGTTGTGATGAAGTAGCCTTATCGAAATCGAGAAGCCCAAATACTTGCTTTAGGCATCTCTTTAAGTTCAATATAGGTTCAAGTGGTGATTTTCACTTAACACTAGAGACGTCTTTTAACCGCTTCAGCATTTTCATGGTCTTCTTAGAGACTACTGTTTCCCATTCTTCAGTATAAACTGATTTCTCCTTCTTTTTATCTTTGATGAATGATATAGAAGAGGACATAATCATCCTTGTAGATTGTCTTTTAGGATTGACTAGAACACTGTCGGATAGTGTAAATTCTTCTCATTGATACTTCCTTTCTGACCAATCTTTTAATACATATAATCTTCAATAAGATGATTGATCATCATGATATGAACATTAATTTAGATTGAATTGACGCCTTCTTCATGCCTTTTAATTTTGGTAATTATAGCCTTTGACTTCTTATCAAAATAATTTAGCCACACTATCCCTTCTAAAGGAATAATCTTTGTTCATCTTTTCCTTAAGAGATGGCCGCATTCAGTCATCATCTTTTATTGCTTGTTTTGGACGCTCCTCGCCACTTGGAAAAGTTTGAGATTTATCATTGCTTCTTAATACTAATTTTTGGCTATGGATTAGAATATACAGACTTCTTTCCCTTATCATCATTGTACATTGGCTGCTTTCCTTTATCCATATTATATATCACCCATTTTTCACCATTTGAGCTATATAAAGTGGCATGAGTTTCGTTTCTTCTTGAGTCTGAAGGTTTGTTTCTCTTTGCTTTATCTACATAGATTTTAGACTTAGGGCAATTCAACTTTTCAAATTTAGCCACCCTATCGAGCAAGTCCTGGAATGTTGCAATCGATGCCATACATAAAATGGTGCCATTTTATCATCCATATTTCCCATTAACAATCGTATTGCATGTTCTTCTTCCAATTGTTGCTCACATTTCATGCTTAGGTTATGCCAATGACTTATGAATTTTGTCACTGACTCATATTTTCTCTTTTTCAGTAAGGCAAGGTCAGCGATTATTATTTTCTCGGTTGCACTGGTGAACCTCTTCATGAATATTATCTCTAATTCAACAAAAGTTTTAACCAATTCATTTGACAATTCTGCATATCACTCGAAAACAGCTGAGGTCAGGCTACTGAAGAACTGATGAAAAAGCAGTGCATCATTCCATCCTCTGTTATCATAAGTAGACTTGAATTGAGCTAGATGTTGCTTTAGATTACCAAGCCGACTAAAAGTATTAAATTTTGGCACTGAGTAACCTTTTGAGTATGACACTTGATCATATTCAGCTGGGTAAGGGCGACCCTTACTCACCAACTTTTTAGCTTGCTCTGAAGCTATGATTTCCTTTATCTTTTCATTAATTATTGTTTCTAGCTGAGCATCTATTATTGTTCCAAGTGTGCTAGCCATATTTGAATTATCGGCTGAAGAGGTGGTTGATTAACTTCATTCTTCGCTTCATGTGTAGCATGCAATATAGGAACTTGAGGTACTAGAGTGACTGGTGGTATAAAAGTTACATTATTAACTACCTGTTGATTAGCAGACAAGACAAGTGCTGCATTTGATGTGATATTCTTCTATAACATATCCATCATGATGTTCATTTGCTATGCAATTTCCATATCTTTGACTTTCATTTGACGTTGCATTTCTCTTTGCTCTCTAGCTAGCGCCACAACATCAATCAATACAGGCTCTTCTTCTTCCTCTATTTCTTATTGTTGTTCAGCTCTCTGTTCATCTTCAGGGGAAGAGCTTAACTATCCTTCTCTTTGTGCATTTACAGGGATAGCTTTGCTAGGGCTGAATGATGACGCTGAGTATAAAAGCGTGTACCAAGCTAATCATTTCCTGGTTCAACCATATAAAGAACTTCAACACCCATGATCTCTTTCTCATTTTGATCTTCTTCTTCATCATCTTCAGTAGAGAGTGAAGATCCATCTTCTACTTGCTTCTGTGAAGACTCTTCTTCATAAATGTCGAATTCAGTTCAAGTTCCTAGATTCATGTTCTATGATTGAGCAAAAGTTTATCTATATCTCGACCATAGATGACATCCACTTCCATAGTGTCCTCTTCATTATCTTCTTCTTGCACATGAACTTTCGATCAACATTTCCAGTGGATCTCTAGTTCAGTGTACAAAACAAATACTTCTTCCATCAAAGGACTACGATCAAAGTCAACCTTTTCTTGGGGTTGAATCGACGATGATGGGATCCCCTAGAGGATTCTCCAAGGTATCGATCGTCATGTCTTTCATCGATATCCCTTCTTCTAGGTATCCACTAATGTTGTTTTTTTGAGGTGGGTTTTAATATATGTATCGATGTCACACCTTTTCCATTCTTCAGGATTTCATTATGGGGCCTTGGCCTCCATATCTACTTATCTTTTCATCGAGACCTTCGCGGGATTCTTGGACATGCAGTGTCATGATGCTTATGTGCAAGCATACTTGGCTATGAATGGTTGTCATAAGAGATGACAACCTCTTGGAGCTTCGATTTTCAATCACCACAGACCTCTAAAATTTTTCTTTTCATCAAGCTTCTTTCCTTGGCTACTTTGAGAACTTTGTGTATTCTGGTAGACAGTGTTTGATGCTATCTCCTCTATGGTGGTGGAGCTTGGCATTGTTGGGTCTATAAAGACTACTTTACTTCACCAGTAAAGCTATTCCTTTTTAGCCACTTTAGATTATCAAAGTTATTGTGGGTAGGAATACTCGCTTCTGGCGGTAGTATTGCTTGTTTACTAGGTCGTTTAAAGGGGATCTGTTGAGCCCTTAGCTCAACATTTCTTCTTTTTCTCTGCCTTCTGATGAGGAAGCTTCATGATCATGCTTTCCAGGTACAAGGTTCAATCGACAGAGCAATTGAACCATGAGGCATTAAAGACACAGTTTGCCCACTAACGGTTCTTTTCATCACATTGACCTAGTCTTTTAAAAATTGAAGTTCTCTATCGGGAGAACTCCATAGTTGGTCGCTAAACTAGTTGGCGAATGTGTTTAGTAAAAGCTTCAGTAACTTGAGTCCTTCCAGCAAGACCTCGGATGAGTGTACCATAGGTGGGTACTTCAAGAGTTGTAGCTACGATAGTTGGGAAATTCAAGCTACCAAATTGAATGGTAGCTCCAACATCTCTATGTTGATGATCGCTGACAGCGATGCTCGCACCATGTCCCAGCTGAACGATGAAAGGAGTGCTCTATAGATCCATTCTTGCATAAGTGAAAGATGGGGATTAGTAATTAGTAATTATTATTTCACCCCATACTTTCAAAATGCAGGTACTACGAACAAAATAATAGTATAATAAACATATACTCTACAGAATAATTCATTCGTCATAGAGTTTTATACATTAGTAATTTGAATTTATTTCACCTTTAAATCACCATTTTTTATTTTGAATTTTCAAATATTTTGTTGCTGCTATAGCACATATATGACTAGCCAAAGATGGAAAGAGAATCTTGTTCCCAGCGGAGTTGCCATAAATATGTTGGCTCCAAAAATTTGCCATTAACCTCTCATAATATTTGAATTGAAGAGAGTATGATTTGAGTGGCGGTGTAATTTTTAGAAGGCATATGGAATAATAGATAATACACTACCTAAAGATTTCATCCTCATTTGGTGAGGACTTTAGATTTGGTTTCAGGTTTCCTATAGGCGCAAGCTCCTATAGTTAATTACCCTTCCCAATAAGTGAGGGGAACTGACAAGGCTAGTAGATCACTAAATGCAGTATATTAGACCATATGGAGTTTTATAATTTAAAATTATGAAATTCATCATTTCAACTTAAATTGGATTGTTGGGGGAATGATAATGTGCCCAATCTAGATCACATCATCCCAGCATGCCCTAGTCTACTTAGTTAGAGGAGGTAGTCGACCCAACCTGACCAAGAGATTCTCATCAACAACACATGAGTTACGTCGTCCAAGAAATCCTTGTAGACCTGGGGTGGTGTTTGACTAAGGAGACAATCTTAAGTCTACCTTAGCTGATAGATGGTTGTTTGCACTATCAAGTATACCCTATGATTCACAACTCAAAGGGCAAAGCCATTGGGGAGCATAAGGGCTATGATCATGATCGTAATATAATGGAGTCTGACTGGCCAAACCACCCGATCAGAAGACTCTGATCGTAACTGCATCATCTATGGAGCCTACTAGCTAAGTCACGCAGTCAGAGGACATGGGCCACATCTTTGCTGACATTAGATTGATTGAGAGTGAATAAAACAGAACATTTGATTTGACATCAGCTCCTTTATGAGCTAGAGTTTTCTTAATTTGTCACATCGATAAATAATTATGGAAGGTGGATTGAATGGAGTTCGCTTTAAGCTTTTAATGATTAAATTTCATTTAAGAAGTTTTCAGATTAAAACTCAATCTAGGTTAATTTGATTTGAAATTACATTCATATTTTGATAAAGTATCCTCCTAGGTTGAAATCACCATTCAACACAGCCATAATCGGGGTAGTTAATTGATTGAACTTTAGATCCTGTCGACTCTATTTAGCTCCTAATAGAGGATCGATCTCACACGTAATTAGCTTCTGATATTTTACTAAGTTGAAAATCTTATAATAGATTTTTAGATTTTGTTAACCCGGACCCAGTCCTAAGATTAAATCACGATGCAACCCGTGCAGCATCCTTAGACACTTGAATTTAAACATTCAGCATATTATCGAGACACATGCGGATGCATTTAAGAATGCCTTAATTAACGCCTTCTATTTGCTTGCATGATGTGTTACGAATTCGGTGGCGTAAGATGTATGTTTCATTCATTTAAAAGCTTGTATATATCTTTCAACGCCTAAGTTAAGCTATTGAAATATCATACTTTTATATTTGCAAGCTCACGTAAATTGAAATGCTTGAATATTGTGTTTACATGAAAGTGAATGTAAAGAGTTCACTTTATTTAAGTATTTACACTTGCCTTGAAGTTATAAATTCAAAAGACAGTTTAATTTGTTATTTTACATGAAAATTCAATCCCTCAGAGATACTTCAGTGAATCAATGGAGTGTAATATTCAAGTTGATTCCTTCTCTTTTGAAGGATCCTCATTTAACTTATTTCTTATTTTCATAAATTAGGCTATGGATTTCTGCATTTTTATGAAACATCCTTAGATATCTCCATCCCATAAATAGATCAACCCATATTATAAATATATACATCTTTTCTCTTTTCAATTCAACCTTTAACTCCATAGAATTTCTCCATGCAATGTTTTTTTTTCAATCATGTATTACAGCCAAAAATTCAAATACCAAAACTTTAAGTGCTTGAATTGAAGTTAGTTATGTTATGATGTACATAGGAAATTTATTCAAACTCTCCTACATTCATGTCCCCCCCTTTTCTTTTGTGAGGGTGGGTCCTTCATTACTCCTCCAATTTCTATAAATAAGGCCAAGAGGGGGTCTTACATTTCATTCCATTTATTTGAGGAGTTGGAGTGTTTGAAAGAGAATGGTTACATTTGTTTTTAGTGGGCTTTCAACTCCTCTTAGATAAATTTTGTAAGTGCTTTTCACCTCTTTTTCTTTGATTTAATGTTTTACTTTTGTATTCATTATATGTTCTTTTCCTTCCCTCCTTTTTTTGTTTGACACTTTTAATTTGAATTTAGCTTTAGGTTTCCTTGCTTAGCATTCTTGAGCTGTTTTCTTTTATTTTCCATTTTTTTCTAAGTTAAAATATTTGATGAAATTTTGGCAGCATTTCGGCTAGGAGAGCGACATCTAACAGATGTTGGCTTACTCGGTATGCCCTAATGAGTGTAGCGAGCAGTGTCTTATGACATCGCAATCGATTTTTCATCTCGTTTTGCCCTAATGAGCATGACGAGGCCTTCAAACATGCTATGAAACACATACACATGTATATTTCCATATTCACACATGTTTTGACTTATTTCTTCTATGTGTTGTAATGATCGAAAGAGATGAAGTTGGGGATGTCGAAACCAAGAGAGGAACTCTAATGACGATTCCTCCCAGTGGCAAAAGGGAAAGGTCGAAAAGTGAGATGGAAAGGGAAATGTCAGAAACTGAGAGAAAAACTCACCTAATGATGGTGTTTCTCTCTGGTTGTGGCAAAAAGGAATTGGAAAGGTAATGGAAAAGGTGATGTCAGAAACCGAGAGAAGAACCTGCCTAATGACTGTGTTCCTCTCCGGTTGCGGCAAAGAAAAATTGAGAGAAATGGGAAGGGATTTTGGGCCAAAGATTGATTTCGGCTAAGGGAGTTTCAGCCGATTGTTCTACTAGAAGGAAATGAGGGGAATGGGGATGATTTCGGCAAGGGCTTGATGGGATTTTCAGTTGTGATGAGAAAAAAGGGGAAGGAAGAAGAAAAAAGGGAAGAGAGTTTGCATTGTTGGTTTTGACGAGGGGAGAAAAAATGGGAAGAGCTTTTGCAATTCAATTAGAAAAATCTAGAGCCTTTGTCACTTGTGGTTGAGAAGATGCAAAAGGGAAGAAGAGGGAACGGTTGGAGGAGGACTTGCGTGGGAGTGTTTTGCCAAGTGAGATCATTCGAACGAAGAGGAGAGCTCGTGCGATCCTGTGTGTGAAGGGGGAAGGCTCGGGTTGGGTCGTCTGTGTGTGAGGAAGTGTCGAGCACTCGATTGGGCATGTGATCCGACGTGTGAAGAGGGAGCTCACATGCATGAAGGGGAATCCGAGGGTTTATGTCATTTGCGTGAGGTAAAACTGGGCCAATTGAATAGGAATAGGGTTAATTAGTTTTTAAGTTGATTTTCTAAGTGTTTAATTGGCTTTAATGTGAATTTTACATTGACATGTTTAGATAATATATATATATATATATATATATATATATCAATTCAAGATTATTTTGATGTTCTAAACGCAACGGTACAGTCCGTTTTGTAATCGGAGGCTGTTTGGTTCAAGTTGGCATCAAATTGGGTCAATTTTAGTTCAAAATGCACATTATCACTTTTGACTGCTCGATTTTCCCGCAGACTTATCCGAATTTAGTGCGAATAGTCTTACTTGATAGATTTCAATGTTTCGAGGCTAATGATATAATCAATTTCATGAATGGAGATTATTTAGTTTATGTCAGCGCCTCCTGATCTCGATATGCGTGTGCACGCTGGCGACATCACGATCGCTGATCATCAAGTCGCGTGCGATATTTATATTGACCATTTTGACATTCAATGTGATAGTGAAGTCCGTTTCATCGATCGGCGTTAGATTTTGGTGACATACAATGCATTTCAACCTCGATTTACGCTCTATCACTTCTAATCATTCGACATTTATACAGACTCATCTGAATTGAGCATGGAAGTCTCATTTGGTAGTTTTTGATATTTTAAAGTTAACGATGCAATCAATTTCATGAATGGAGGCGTTGGACATCGCCACGCCTTACTTTTCCGATATATGCATGTCAACACATTGATATCTCAATTGCTTGATCAGTTGATCATTAAAGTGTGCAATATTTATATTCCATTCAATTTCGATGTTTTGAACGCGATGGTGAAGTCCGTCGTTCGTCGATCGGAGGTCATTTCGACCATTTTTGGTGACGTCCAATGCATTTTGAGCCCCAATTTGCGCACTATCACTTCCGAAGTCCGTCGAATTAGACTTGTGGGTTTGACTCAACTTATGACACATATATGGAGGTCAACATGTGATACACATACTCAAGTCATTCCTTCATTTTAAGCACAATCCCACATTTGATTGAACAAACCTCACGTATACGACACACACAACACACACACACACACCATATGGATTTCAACATTGGAAAGAAATAGGAAGACTTCGGAGATCATACAACATTCAAAGACAAAGGGGAGTTCCATGATGTTGGAAGAAAAATATCAATAGTTGTCATAGATGCTCTCAATTTATTACACTATATTTTTGTATCTCTTTTGTGTTTTGGGAGCAACTGTGTTGCTTCTTCTTTGTGAGGTTGGTCCTTTATGTTTGAGCCTTTTCCGCTTTTAGGTTTTCATTTATTTTTGTTCATCAATGAATTCTAAAATAACCATGAAATTTAAGCTCTACTAAATTCTAAATTTATTGATTTTAAATAAATACTTAAAAGAGGAAAAAGAAAATCACAAAATTTAAGTCATAATTTATAAATATAGCAAAATAATCCTTAACAAAAAAAAAATACTTTTCTTGATCTTTCATATTGGAAGCATTCCAATAAAATTTATATCCTATTTTATCACACAATTATTTGAAAAAAAAAGATATTTATCATTTAATTCCCACTTGTATGAATTTATACTCTACTATATCATCATTATGTTGTTTCTTCCTTGACACATAAATAAATAAGTAAATAAAATATTATACATTATACTTGTTACGTTAGAAACCCAGTTGCAGTAGAATAAAAATTTACGCCTTAGCCTTGTTGAGAAATCTAGCACACACACACACACACAGATATTTGAAAAGAGAACGAGAAACTCCAGGATTTTTACGTGAAAAAACCCCGAAAAGAGAGAAAAAATCACGGGGCCTAGCCCAGTAAAAATGTTCCACTATATATATCTATTTTGGAGTTCAAAGTTTAAGTTTTTCCAAACGGATTCTGAGTTGTATGTGAGAAAGCTAATGATAGAAATACGAAGTGACAACAATTATCACTTAGTTGGTAAATAGTTGTTGTGTCGATGATAGTGAATGATCCGTCAATGATGATTTGTCAGGGTGGTAAACCGAAGTGGTGATTGGTGATAGCAATCGGTGGTGACCAATAATAGTGGTTGACGGTGGTTGGTGTTGGCGACCGATGACGCGGTTAGAATGGCGATGGGCCGCGGTGATCCATGGTCGGCCGCCGACATGATTATGCTTAGAGGTTCTTTAAGCCTCGAGCTCTCTTCTATTTATTGGCCTCCCTCATGTGAAGAATGAGGGCTATTTATAGATTAGAGGAGTTGTGTTTCAGAATAAATGCAAAATCCAAACCACTCCATCGACGGCTAAAATAATTCCATTGATCATTTTATGTATTTAAGTATTTGAATGCTCAAATGAAATCGAATTAGAGATCTTAGGCTTGTTAAATCGACTCATCATGACGCTCGATTGATTTGATTATAAACACTCCATATTTAGGAGCCGATTGATAATAAGTGCTTGATCTAGGTTAGTCTTTACCGAATCGATTGCTTTCGACATCAAGATTCATGCTCACTAGTAGAATTTTTAGTGTCATATTAGTTACCCCTATTTTGGATGACAATATCTATCATCCAAAATATATGCCAAATAATTAAAAATAATAACATCTTTAATGAAATTTACTGTTCATTAACCTTTCGTCACATATAGTTTGAGAGAATATATCCGCACATGACTATGATCACGGATGTCATGGTGCAGTGCAAAGTAGGAGCCCACCGAAGCTATGAAGAGTGGAGCAAAAAAATTTCAATTTTTTTTTAAATAAAATAAATGGCTAGCAAATGTTAGCTATAATTAGGAGAGAGAGAGTTTTTTTAATTAAATGGTTGGCAAACAATAGCCATAATGATGAGAGGGGGTATTTTTTTAATTAAATGGCTGGCAAGTGCTAGCCATAATGAGAGAGGGATTTTTTAATTAAATGCCATAATGAGGAGAGGATTTTTTAAATTAAATGTCATAATGAGAAGATGGAGATTTTTTTAATTAAATTCTATAATGAGGAGAGAGTTTTTTTAATTAAATTCCATAATGAGTAGAAGGGTTTTTTAATTAAATGTCATAAAGAGAGGGTTTTTTTTAATTAAATGACAAACGCTAGCCATAATAAGGAGAGGGATTTTTTAGCATAAATACCTCATGGGGGTAATGAAAATTCACATCTTACTTTCTTTACTCCCTTTAATACTCGACATTCTTAAAGAAGGTCATTTATTTTGTTGATCAAGACTCATTGTTCATATGGTGGATTTTCCTCGATAGAGGCATCAATTGTCCTCATCGAATCCAGTGTTGAGGCATCAAAGTCCGTAGTTGATGGTGAGGCTTCAATTTTTCCTCAAAAAAGGCATTAAATATCCTCATTGGACTGACCGAATTTGGAGGCGATCAAGTCCTGTAGTTCATATGACGAGGCTTTGATTTTCTCAAAGAGCAACCGTTAGATCGACCGGTTTAGGCGATCAAGTCTCTAACATAATGATGATGCTCCAATTTTTCCTCGAGAGAGGCGTCAACTGTCCTCGTCGGACCGACTGGGTTTGGAGATGATTAAGGCCCATAGTTCATATGGCAAGGCTCCAGTCTTACCTCGAGAGGCGCCAATCATCCGACCGGGAGGCTATCAAGGCCCATAGTTTATAAATTCGGTTTTCTCTCAGAGAGGCATCAAGTCATCGTCGGTGGGGTTTGAAGGTGATCAAGGCCCGTAGTTCATGGTGAGGCTCAATTTTCCCTTGTGCATCAACTTCCTCATCAAACTGACTGGGTTTGGAGGTGATCAAGGCCCGTAGTTCATATGGTGAGGCTCCAGTTTTCCCTCGAAAGAGGCGTAAACTGTCCTCATCAGACCGATCAGATTTGGAGGCGATCAAGGCCCATAGTTTATAGAAAATTGATTTTCTTGAAACTCTAATAGATTGTTCAACAGTTGACAACTGCCAAGGTGGTGGGGGAGCATTGATTAGGAACCATTCATCAAAAAATTCAAAAATTATAACAGATAATTTTAGAGTGTCATTTTCATAGTTACTTGATGTCATTCACTTGTATGGAAGAAGTTGAAAGAATCTATGAAATATTTTTGACTTATCCAAGGTTGTTTGTCAAAGTGTCACTTGATGACTTTAACCTGTATGGAAGGGGTAGAATCAAATCGAGGATTTTTGACCCATCTGAGATTGTTTGTCAAAGTATTATTTGATGACAGTAACCTGTATGAAAGAGGTTGAATCAAATCCATAGAGGATTTTTGACCCATCGAGGTTATTTGACAAAGTGTTACTTGATGATATTAACTATATGGAAGAGGTCAAATCGAATCCACAAAGATTTTGACCCATCGTTGTTTGTCAAAGTATTACTTGATGGCGTTAACTGTATGGAAGAGGTGGAATCAAATCTGCGAAGGATTTTGACCCATCAGTTGTTATGCCAAAGTGTTACTATGACATTAACCTATATGGAAGGGGTCAAATTGAATTTGTGAAGAATTTTTGACCCATATGAGGTTGTTTTTCAAAGTGTTGCCTGATGAAATTAACCTATATGGAAGGGGCCGAATTGAATCCACCAAGGATTTTTGACCTATCCGAGGTTGTTTGCCAGAGTTTACTTGGTGACATTTAACCTATGTGGAAGAAGTCAATAATTTTAACTCTCATCTAAGATTGTTTTGTCAAGGTATTAACTGTGTGGAAGAGGTTAAACATTTTGATTCTTGATATTATTTGTCATAGTATACTTTGGCGTTAACTTGTGAGTAGTACAAAATTATGACCTATCTGAGGTTGTTTGTCAGAGCGTTACTCGATGATGTTAACCTGTGTGGAGTATGTACAAAGTTATGACTTATCCGAGATTGTTTGTCAGAGTGTTACTTGATGACGTTAACCTATGTGGAGTAGGTACAAAGTTAAATATCCTTTTGTAGCCAAAGTTGTTCTTTGATCTTTGTCTTTTTCATGAGTATTACTAACTTGCTTGTCAAACTGATAACCAATTAGATATCCATAATATTGATTTGGATGATCTTTTCAAATTAAGAGTTGCCCCCTAATTTTCAATAAAGGCAAGGATAGTTCGATGAATCTTCATTCTTCTTATGTGTTCCTCAGAGTAAGATTTTCTCCACCATATAGATGGTGCTGCTCTGAACATAAAGTTAGATTATCAACCATTGTGAAGATGTAAAGGGAATGTTTCTACTGCCAAATTATTGCATGCTAGAAACCCTGAAATAAAACTTTACACCTTAGTTGAGAAATCCAACACACATAGATATTCAAGAGAGAACGAAACTGAATTTTATGTGGAAAAGCCTAAAAGAGGGTGTTCCACTATATATCTATTTTGGAGTACAAAGTTTAAGTTTTCTAGTAACAGGATTGCAAAGTTGTATGTAAGAAAGCCTGACGATAGAAATCCTAGAATCAGGTGACAATAGTTATGCAACGGTAGTTGGGTTGTAACAGTTGTTGGTGGCAGTCAGCGATAGTGAATGGTGGCTGTCTGTGATGATTTGGCGACTGTCAAGTGATGGCAACTAGCAATGGTGATCAGAGGTGACCAAAAATAGTGGTCGATGGTGGTTGGCGGCAGCGATCGATGACGATGGTTAGCAGCAGTGACTGGTGATGGTGGCCGGTGATTGTGGGTGACCATCGACTGGCGGTACGATTATGCTTGGAGGTTCTTCAAGCCTCAGAGCTCTCTCTTCTCTTTAGCTTGACCTACCCTCATGTAAAAAATGAGGGGCTATTTATAGATTAGAGGATTGATATTTCTGTAAATACATGCAAAATCCAAACCACTCCATCGAACGACCCAAAATGATTCTCTTAATCATCTGATGTATTTTAAGTATTTAAATGCTCAATTAAAATTAGAATTAAGAGATCTTTAGCTTGTTAGATCCGGCTCATCAAAATGTTCGATTTGACTATAAACACTCTATATTTAGGAGCTGATTGATAATAAGCGCTTGATCTAGGTTAGTCTTGACTCATAATCAGATTACTTTCGACATCAAGATTCTTGTTTCGACTAGTAGAATTTTCAATGTCATATCAATATTGAACATTCATTGTAATTCAAATTTAGCAAAATAAACTATTTAGTTATTAGAGCATTAATGCTGATGGTTTAGGTTCCCCCAAAATATTTGAAAGGTGATTTTTATATTATTATTTTTTTTGCATTTACTTGATGTTGAATTATATGGTATATATACACATTTATATTCAAATTAGTAAACAAATTAAATAATTACAATGGCTCTCCTTCTTTCTATATGGTATGAGTTAATGTTTAATTTCGTGAGCATGTAAATAATGTTATAATTAAATCGCATATTACAACATTTAACCCATATGAACTAAGATAGCCTTGTGATTTCAATTTGTTGACCTCCATATATGTGCCATAAGTCGAGTCAAGCCCACAAGTCGAATTTGATGGACTTCGGACACAATAGTGTGCAAATTAAGGCTCAAAATGCTCTAGACATCATTGAAATCAATCCAAAAGACCTCTGATCTTTCCATCACATTCAGAATATCAAAATTGGTCAAAATATAAATATTGCATAATCTTAAAATCAACTGATCAAGCGATCGAGCTATCAATGTGCTAACGCGCATATCAGAGTCAAGAAATTATGATAATATCTAAATAATCTCCGTTTATAAAATTGATTATGCTGTTAACTTCAAAATGTCAAAAACTACCAAATGACCGCCACGCCAATTCGAATTGAAGTCGTAAAATGCCAAATGATCTGAACTAATAGTACGTAAATCGAGATTGAAATACACTAGATGTCACCAAAATTAGTCAAAATAACCTTTGATCAATGAGTGGACTTCACCATTGCTTTCAAAACATCAAAAATGGTCGAATATAAATATTATCGATCAACCGATCGTTTATCGAGTCATCAACGCGCCTACACGCATATCAAGGTCAGGAGGTACCGACGTAAACTAAACAAGCTCTGTTTATGAAATTGATTGCACCGTTAGTTTTAAAATATTAAAATCTATCAAGTAAGATTGTTCGCACTCAATTCGGACAAGTCTGTGCAAAAATTGAGCTGTCAAAAATGATAATGCGCATTCCGAGCTGAAATTGATCCAATTTGACGCTGACTTGAACCAAATGACCTCCGATTGTGAAATGAACTACACCATTACATTCAGAATATTAAAATAACCTTGAATTGATATATATTAATTATCTAATCGTGTCATCATGAAATTCACATTAAAGTTAATTAAACGCTTAAAAAAATCAATTTAAAAAGCCTATTTTACTAATTAGCCCTAACCTAAATCCCTAAATCCCCTAACTCCGAGTTTCGATTTCTTTAGACGAGTTTCGCTTTTCTGACCAATTGATCCTCAGCCTTTCACACACAACTGTTTTCCTGATTTTCCTCCTTCTTCCTTCCAAACCAGGACCTCTTCCTCTCTCTTTTCTCCATTTCCACTCATCCAAATTGTAAAGCTTGCCCTTCTTCATTTCTCCAAACTAGGTTCTTGTTCTATCTTTCTTTTCTTTCTCACAATCAAAATCCACTCTTCTTCCTCCCCATTTTTTTTTCTTCTCACAAAACCAAACCGAAATTTCCCCACCAAAAAAAAAAAATTCTCCCCTTAACTGAATTTCCCTTTACCAAAACCTAATTTCTCTTTGCCAAAATCTGAAATTTCCCTTTGTAAAAAACTAAAAATTTCTTTTGCTACAACTGGAGAGGAGCACCATCATTAGGTGAGTTCTTCTCTTGGTTTCCGATCTCTCAGTGTCTCCTTCACCTTTCCTTTTCTAGCCAAAGAGGAATACCATCATAAGGTTCTTCTCTCGTTCGACATCTCCTCTCCTCTTGCCGATTATTGCAAGTGCTGAAAAAATAAGTCCAACAGATATGAATGTGCATATGTATATGCTTATCTCTTTCCAAGTTTGAAGGGCTTGTCACGCTCAATAGGGCATGACGAGATGAAAAATTGGCTGCGGTGTCACAAGACACCGCTTGCTGTGCCATTAAGACATACCGAGTAAGCCAACATCTGTTAAATGTTGCTCCCCTAGCTGAAATGCCACCACAATTTTGTCAAATCTTTTGACTTAGAAAAAAAATGAGAGAATAAAAAGAACTGGTTTAAGAGCACTAAACAAAGAAATCTAAGGCTAAATTAAAAGAATCAAACAAGAAAAAGAGGGGAGAGAAAAGAACATACAACGAATACATAAGTAAAATATTAAATCAAAGAGAAAAGAGGTAAAAATCACTTACAAGGTTTATCTAAGCGGAGTTGAAAGCCCACCAAAAAAATTAACCTTTCTCTTTCAAGCACTCCAACTCCTCAAATAAGTGGAATGAAATAGAAGTCCCCCCCACCCTCTTAGCCTTATTTATTAGAATTAGAGGAAACAATGTGGAACCTATCCTTATCTAAATTTAATAATCAGGTGTGATGATGAGTTTGAGGGATGACACTAAACTCACAAGCTTTAATTGTAATTCTCTATGGCTTAAATTGAAGCAGTAAAGTGAGTTCTCTTTTATTCAAATTCTTCAAAATTAAACAAGCCTTAATTGAAACTTGGGGAGACAAATGCCAAACTCTTAAGAGACTTACAATAAATTTGAAATCTAGTTTTAGGATAAATATGAGACTTGATCTGGAGTTAAGGATAAATTCATATTGGATTTAAAGTCCTTTTTATGTGAACAAATATATTTAATCTTAAATGAAATAAAGATCTCAATTGAATACTAAAAGACAAATGATTGGTGGTAAGTCTAAATGTCCAATTCCAAATTGAGAATAAAGTGTCTAAAAAATTTGATAGCTTTCTTATAAGTACAAATTCAGTTAGGCAACTCATGATTATTCATGAATGTAGCCGTTAAAAGAATCATTTGGGTCTTGCATTTAAAATTAAATTTGAAACATATTGGGATTTGTGATATATTTAAGTGTTTATCTTCAAAACTAATAAGATCGAGATGAAATTCATAAGAGGTTTTCACTATAACTGAATGACCTATTAGCAAGTATAGGCAAGGTTTCTTATTGAATAGTTTATTTTCAAAAGAAGCTTGAATTCAAATAAGTTTGCTAGGGGAGAACAAAAATTGAATGTGATGATTAATGGAGAGTGTTGACCTCATTTTTAGAATGAGCTCTCAACTGCTCTATCTTCGACATAGGATTCCTCTTAAACATTAAAAGTTCTTTAGTCTTAAGACACTTCTAGTGATTAGGTGAACATTTAGACCTAATCCTAGAGACTTAGAAGAGTTAGCCATAGGAATAAGTTATGCCTTAGGGGCATTAAGAAAACTTGCCTACCCTATAACTTGAACCAAATCCTTACTCTCTTTTTCCAAAGTCAAACTTCAAATCCAAACAAACTTCAAATTCAAATCAAACTATAAATCCAACTTAAACTCTTCAAGACAAATCCTGAAATTCCTTCAAATCAAATATAAATATATCACTTCAAATTCAAACAAATTTTTAAACTCTTTCAAGACATCCTTGAACTCCTTCAAATCAAATTCAAAAGATTTCCTCATAACCCAGTTATATTCACAAATATAAATGAAATATAAATTCAAATAACCAAACCAAATTAAAAACTCAAACCCAAATCTAACCAACAACAACCTATACCCTTTCAAATTCTTATTGAACTTAGCCAAATCAAAATCAATCCAAACCTTGGATTTTCTTTCATGATTCAATCAATCCTTCAATCATGAATCCAAATAAAAAACAAACTTCAATCATCAAACCAAGACTAAATTCAAAACTCAAATCAAACCATGTTCATCCTTTGAACTTGAAATTGCCAAATGAATCAAAACCCATTTGACTCCAAATCACTTGCAAATGGATTTATATTTCAATCATAAGTCCATATGTGAGTTCAACCAAACTTGAATCGAACTTTCATCAAGTCAATTGACCCATAGGCTCTCCTTTGATTGAACTGTCAATCACTCAAATTGGGGACCAAGTCAAACCTAGCCTTTGACCAAGTCAACACTTAACCTAAATGAAATCCAAATCCATAGGCCAAATTGATTGAATGACAATGATCAAAACCATGATCAATGATTGGACATTATCAAGCCATCAATTGAGCCAAACCTTCAATTGGGCTTCATATCCACTCTCGACATTTGGGAGTCTTTGGTGATAGCCTCAGATGAGGTATGCTTCAAAATCAAGCCTAGGGAGAATTTTCTTTAGTCCTTTGTGAAGTGAACTCTAATCCCAAATTGACTTTTGGATGTTCTACACCTCGGTGTGGGTTGAATCCTAGCTCAATCCAAGCTCAAGTGAGCTCGGATCAAGCCATGGAGGATGAAGCTCCATTTCCCATATCGAGGGCATAGATGAATCATGGATCATCCATCCTGCATGTTTTGGATGGACAGTCCTGATTAAAACACGTTAGATCCAGAGATTAATCCTTTAAAAATCGGAGGCTTGATCTCAACCGTTCGATCAAAATCGCGGTCAAAAGGCATATCGACATTGGATGTGACAACTTCAATAATCCGATCGCCACATGGAAAGTGCGTAGTGTCGTCATGGCAAGATTATTTATATAATTAGGGTATTTAATGACCTATTAATCACTGAAACTTCAAATATTCATAACTAAATGTAGAAAAGTCCAAAAAATGTAAACTCAACTTCATTTTAAAGATAATTAAAGGAGGAATAATATAAAAGTAATCGTGATTGATTTTAAATAGTATATTTCACTCAATTTGGGTTTAATTAAAAACTTAATAATCCTAATTATGCCCTAATCATTTCATTAATTAAATCTAAACTTCTCAGACATATTTAGGGGGATGACTTCTACCTCCTCTAATTTTCTTGGAATTTATTAATGAGTTAATTAAGGAAATCAATTAATGAATCTCCAATCACCCTCTTAATATAATTAAGGGTAATTAAGCATGTGAATAGTGGTTTAATCACTTAATTAAGATCATTAAATATTATTTAAGTGAAGAGGAGGTTTATGGAATGAGTTTGGAGAATTTTTCCTAAGTTATTCCCTAAACCCCCTTCCTTCCTTAATCCAAACCTAATTAAGGGTTAATTCACTAATAATCTTCTTAATTAGCTTAATAAAAATTTCAAAATTAATTTGAACTTAATCAATCCTTTTCTAGGTATATCCTTAGGGGTTGAAGAGCCTAAGGTAAATTTAAGGAAATCATTTCCAACCCACATGTGTGGGAAGGTTATGAAAGTACTTAATTAAACCCTTTTATCTTAATTAATCAATATTATGAGCCAATTGCATTAGGCCTCTTTCTTTTTTGGTGCATTACTGATTTAAATTTCATGTGGTTGCATATCGATGTTGGCTCACAGTTGTTTGAATAATTATGTTAAGGAGGTATAGGTAAGGGGTAATTAATGGATATAATTTACACCTTAACCTAAATAAATCATAAAATCAACTTAATGGTTCTAAAAATTAAACTAAACTAATTCACACATGGGAGAAATTGGTTAGGACTAGCAAATCTTTTCACATTTTTTAAATCAAACAAAACTCAAAACAAAAATAAAAATCTCTTTAAGAAATGTTGATTCACTTTAAATAATCTTATTTCATAGGATTGTCTTTAATTAATTAGGGTGAATGAACTTTATATCTCTTTATTTCTCCAAGCATGTTAAATGTTATTTTCCATGTGAACTCATGCATTCATGCCTTTTGAAAAATCAAATTAAAATGAAATATTTCCTTTATGTCAAATTGTGTTTTGCCTAAAGTAAGAATATGAATGGCTATTATCACTACTAAATCAAAAATTATTTTCAAAACTGATAAATCAAAAAACTATAAATGAATGTATGCTACTTATAAGTATTTATAAGCTTGCAAGTGAACATAGCTTAAAATGTGTTATGTTGTTTCCTTCTCTTCTTAACATGGTTTGTATAAGGTTTGTAAAGTGTATAGTTCATTTGAAAAGAACATAACACACTTGCTTCAATTCATTCTTATGTACTCCCATGTCATGAATTAAGAAGGACCTTCATATTGCACATATAAATTAAATAACCAAAATGAAACAAACAAAATAAACTTTTGTATGATTCTTCTTCCATTCATTTCTTTTGTACATGCACATGTATCTAAGAAAAGTTGTATATTAGTCCGGACATCCGGTTTGCGAGGCTTTAAGTAGCCCCAAGTAGGTCTTGTACCTTTACACCCAGAAAACAATGTCCCCGTACTCACTTATGTCTTTCATACATGTAAATGTGCATTTGATTAATGGATAAAAGAATCCCTCTCTTTTCTACTTAACAAGATCATACATCATGAAACATCCAAACTTCCTTAAGCAATATCTCTTAGCATTCATCATTAACATGTGCTAAATATTTACACTTGCATGTATAGATATGCTTAGGATCATTTCATGTGCATGATACACATGTTGGAAAGAAATAAAGAGTTGTATTTTGTGATAATAATTCATTTTAATTAATCTTAAAATGCCTTTCTTATTTGAATGAGTTTATTTAGAACAAATCTAAACTTAGGATTAAGCAGAACACATAATAAGACATTCACTAAAGAAAAATCACCAAAGAATCTACCTTAGAAATTACTTAAGGTAGGGAGGAAAGAGAAGTTTTCTTCTCTTTTCTTCCCTTTATAATACTGTTGACCTCATTTTTAGGATGAGCTCTCAACCCCTCCATCTTAGACATAGGACTCCTCTTAGACTTTAAGAGATCCTTAGTCTTATGACACATCTAGTGATTAGGTGGACACTCAACCTAACCCTAGATACTTAGAAGAGGTAGCCATAAGAATAGGTCATGCCTTAGAGGTGTTAGGAAATTTGCCTACCCTGTAGCTTAAACCACATTCCTTGCTTCCTTCCTTCAAGTCAAATTCCAAATCAAATCAACATCAAGCCTAAATCAATTCCAACTTGATTGATTTTCTCCAAACTCAAATCAATGCCACATGATTGAAACCCATGATTGAAATTTATGATTGAAATTCCAAATTCCAAATCTTGCCTAAGCCCTTTGATTTCCCTTCATGGACTTAGCCTAGATCATGATTAAATCACTTCAAACTCATGAAATTTTTCCACAACTCATTTATATTTTCATTTATATTCACATATATAAATGAAATATAAATTCAAATCCATCAAACTAAATCCAAAATTCAAGTTCAATTCACAAATCTTTCCTAAGTCACTTTGATTTTCTTTTAAGGACTTAGCCTAGATCATGATCAAATCACTTCAAACTCATGAAATTTTCTCATAACCCATTTATATTCTCATTAATATTCACATATATAAATGAAATATAAATTCAAACAACCAAAACTAACTTCAAAAATCAAATCCAAATTCAACCAAAATTCAACCTAAGCCTTTCAAGTCAAATTCTTGAACTTAGCCAAATCAAATTCAAATCAAGCCAAATATAGATTTCAGATGATATCATTCAAATATTTATTCAAGTGATTGTTTAGTTATTCTAATTGTAAATATAATTTTTCTTTATGATTCAATGAATGCTTCAATCATGAATCCAAATATAAATACAAATTTCAATCAGCAAATCAAAACTCAATTCAAAAATCAAGCTAAAATCCATTTCATGTTAACCCTTTGAACTTAAAATTGTCAAATGAATTAAAACCCATTTGACTTCAAACTACTTGCAAATGGATTTATACTTCAATCATAAGTCCATATGTAAGTTCAATCAAATTAAAATCAAGCTTTGACCAAGCCATTTGGTCCACTTAGGCTCACTTGACCCAAAGTGACCTAAAGTACCCTTTTGAGCCAAATTCTAATCCTAACCAAATTAGATTGAACCAAGCTGATCTATACCTCTCATCATGATCAACAATCATCATGAGATGACCAATCACTCAAATTAGGTCAAAGTCTAATGTTTGACCAAGTCAATTTTGAAATCCAACATAGCCAAAATCTACCATAGGCCAAATTGATTGAAACCAATGATCTAAGTTCATTCATGATCAATGTTTGAACTTGACCTTGTAAACATTTGAGCCTAACCTAATTGGCCACTTGAGTTGACCTAACTTGACCTAAAAGTCAAAATGTCAAAACTTGATCTAAGCCAAATTAAATGATGGGTCAAGTTTATTCCAAAATGATTGTTGAACTTGACCAAAGCCTCAATTGGCCAACTAGACCTAACCTAGTCCAATTGACCTTGAACCCAACTTGACCTAAAGGGTCAAATTGAGCCAAATTTAAACTTAACCAAAATTGATTGGAAATAAAGATACTAATCTCTTTCATATGACCAACCAAACCTAAACCTACCCAAGACCTAGGTCAAATGGGTCAAATTGGTCAACTTGACCCATTTGACCTAAATGAATCAAATGAACCAAATTCAAACCTAAACCAAATTGAATCAAACCAAAACCACCAAAACATTTCAAATGGTCATATGAACTTGACTCAACCCTTAGTTTGACCCAATTTGACCATTTGGTCAACTTGACCCAAGTTGACCCATTTTGACCTAAATGGGTCAACATGAGCCAAATCAAATCAAACCAACTCCAAATTCAATGAAACTTGGCCAAACCTATTTTCTCATCATACCAAATATACATAAACTAAAATCAAGGTCAAATGACCAATTTTAGACCTTAGGGTAAATTTTGGTTAAATCCATTTGGAATTTGGTCAAATCCTCTCCATAACCACTTAACACTCTCTTAGTAGATCAAGTGAACACTAGGGAGTGTGATGCAATGGGTTTGGATCAGCCAGATGGCCCAGCACATGCCTTGAAATGGCCACATGGGAATCATGCCTCCACTTATTTTGAGCACATGGGAGTTCACCATTCCACTCCTCAAACCGAATTAAATGACTCATCTAACACTCAAATCCATCAAGGAAATTGATCAAAATGGCAAGCTCTCACTGATGTTTGATTGCGGGAGATATACTTTTGATTTCATTTGTGAGTCCTCAATTCGATTGAACCTAAGGAAGTCTTAGAAGCCATTCCTCAGCCTCCCCAAGCTTCCTAGAGTGAAATCAAACTTCATCTTCTCGATTTCACGCGATTGTGAAAATAGTCCCATTGACTCCTGATCAAAACTGTAATTCCTTCTTCAAGCTCCATTAAAGAACCAAGTCGAGCTCACCTAAGCTCTTTCCTAAGCTCCAAAAGTGAAGGAAGAGTGCCCTAGACCAAAACCGAGCTCAAGTGCAAAGGGGAGTTGGTCTCTAAAAGTATCCACCCAATATCAATACCTATAAACTTTAACAAGGCTTCATCTCAACCAGACGAAGCTTCTCCAAGGGAATCAAGCACCGGTGATCACCTACGGTGAGGTTAGCCATTTTTTTGAGCTTAATTTTAATATGTGTTGGTCCTTTATGAAAGGAATTTTAACCCCATGGAGTTTTAGTCATTAGATATGCTTTCCATTAGGTTTAGATGGTGTGGGCTAAATTTTAGCCCAATCCGAGCTCAATCGAGCTCAGATTTTACCTTAGAACATGGATGGCCTCCATTGCTCACAGAGGATAACAGGGATGAATCTCTGGCTATCCATCCATGTATTTTGGATGTGCGATTAAGATACATAGGATCCATGGGTTTACCCTTTAGAACCACAGCTTTAATCTCGACCGATCCGATCGGACGGAGGAGAAAGCGTGCTGCCGGCTGCTATGATGTGACAAGTTAAAGATTCAATCTCATCATGCCACGTGGAAAGAGCATGCCGCATTAGTGGCACACGCTTCAAAGAGATTAAATACTTAATTGCTTATTTAATCTTTAATTAATCACCAAACCCTCTTAAAATCATATCTAAGCCTAGAGAAATAAAAAAATGAAATAAATTGCATTGGAAAGATAATTGAACATATAATATTCTAAAATTAATTTTAATTAATTTTGAATAGTTCTTCTCTCTAAATTTGGGTTTTATTGGGAATGTAATTTACTAATCACCCTAATTACTCCATTGATTAGTCCCAAATTTCTTGGTAGAATTAGAGGGATGACTTCTGCCTCCCTTAATTTTCTTGGGATTTATTGGTGGTTTAATTATAGGAATTGCTTAATTAATTTTTAATTACACCCATTATGTAATTAAGCTTAATTAAGGGTATAATTAGTGGTTTAACCTTTTGATTGGGTCAATTAAGTTTTGATTAAGTGAATGTGAGATTTAGGGAATAATTTTGAGATACTTTCCTTAAGATATTCTCTAAACCCCCTTTTTCTTCCTTAATCCATCCTTAATGAAGGGTTAATTCATTAATTACTCCCTTACTTCAATTCATAAAATTATAAAACTTTCCAGAATTTAATTAAGTACAACTAAGAAAATTAAAATCCAACTCACATGTGTGAGAGGGGTTATGAAATTACTTAAGTTAAACCCCTTAGTTTAATTAATCATTAATTATGAGCCAAATTGCATTAAGCCCCTTTTTTCTTAGGTGTATTACAAATTTAAATTCCTTATGAGATTATATGTCATCTCATTGGCTCATAATTATTTGATTAACTATGCTAAGGTGGTATAGGTAAGGGATAATTAACATGCTTAATTCATACCTTAACCTAACCAAACCATAAAATTGATCTAATCATCTAAAAATTAAACTTAAAAATCATACACATGTGGGAATGGGTTAGGAACAGAAAACTTATCTCACATTTCTCAAACTAAATCAAACTCAAAACAAAATCAAACCATCTTTAAAAATAATTTGATTTTCTTTAAGATTTCTTATTCATAAGATTATTTTTGGGAATTAATTAGGGTGAATGTGTTTACATGCTTTCATCATTTTAGTTCCTTCCCAACATGATAAATATGTATGCCATATGGATTTCATGCATTCATACCTTTTTTTTAAATCAAATTTAAAATAAAATATTTCTTTTATGTCAACTTGCATGTTTTGGCTAAAATAGAAATATGAGTGGCTATTATCACTATAAACCAAAATTATTTTCAAAATATATGAATCAATTATCAAAATTGAAAGTGTGCTGCTTATATTTTATTTATAAGCTTGCATGTGAGTAAAATATAAGGATGTGCTAAGGGTAGCTTTCCTTCTGTCCTCTTTTAGCATAGTTTTGAATATGATTTGGCAAGGTGTATGGTTCATTTTAGAAGAGCACAACACTTGCCTAATCTCATTCCTATTCACTCCTATGCTATTAATTAAGAAGGATATCTACACTTGTGCTTATAAATTGCATAAACAAATCAAACAATCAAATACATACTTTTGCATTTTTCTTTTCTATTCATTTCTTTTGTACATATGCTTGTATTTAAGGAAAGTGGTATATTAGTCTAGACAACCCCGGGGTTGTGAGGCTTTAAGTAGCCCTAAGTATGTCTTATACCTTACACCCCTGGTGCTAACAATGGTGCCATACTCACTTATGACTTTCATACATTCATGTGTGCATGTAAAAAATAGATAAGAAAACCTCTTTTCAACTTAATGAAATTCATGCATCATAAAGCATTGAAACTTTTTAAAGTAAATCCTTTAGCATTCATGATAAAGTGTGTTAAATATTCCCATTTGTATGTATAGATATGCTTAGGATTTATTCACATGCATGTTATACATGTTGGGAAAAGAATGAAGTGATGTGTGTTTTGTAATCTTAATTCACTTTACTTAATCTTAAAATGCCTTTCTTTTTGAATAGGTTTATTTAGAGTTCATCAAAACTTAGGATTAATTAAAATACATAATAAGATATTCATTAAATGAAACTAAGCTTGAACTTGCTTTAAAAATTACTTAAGGTAGGGAAGGAAAGAGAAGTTCTCTTCTCTTTCCCTTCTCTTTACAACACTTAGTAATTACTTGTAGGATTCACTTAAACCAAATCAAAATACAAATAAAATCAACCCAAATTAGTAAAATAACTTACATGAAACCATCCTCTAAGTAGAACACTTTCACACTTAGAAAATAAAACCCTAAAGACATAGTTAATACCACACAAACCTTTTAAAGCACACATTACATTAGGTCACCATTAGCTTTAGGTTAGGGCAGTGCATGGTTTGATGGTTGCTTT
Organism: Cymbidium sinense; assembly: GCA_021442155.1. Taxonomy (NCBI): domain Eukaryota; kingdom Viridiplantae; phylum Streptophyta; class Magnoliopsida; order Asparagales; family Orchidaceae; genus Cymbidium; species Cymbidium sinense. The sequence goes on from CM038215.1 coordinate 23,057,248, forward strand.
TGTTTAGTGATATATGTTTTAGTTTGGATGTTAGGATGAATGTGCGTAGAATGAATGGTAGGGTGATTTAGTCTAATCATTATTTTCTATAGGGGATTGCTCTTAAGGGGCGCTATCATAAATAAAAATATAACTACTTTTGTTGTGCAGGTGCTTATACCCCTAAGCATAATCCTATAGGATAGGTGGACTTGGTTACCCATGTGTGGGGTGCTAAGTCTAATATACATTCTTGGAATTTGTATGGTTTGTTTAGCTAATCTCTATTTTACAGGTGTTAGTTAGATTTACTTTTTCTTTTCATGTATTTTTGCAATTAGGATTTTGGAATGATTGTTATGGGGGATTACGATGAGCATTGATCATAAGAGTATATCTTATGTACCATGTGAAGCCTTAGGAGCAACCACCTTCCAACCATCCAAAAAAAGGAACTAAAGAAGAAAGAAGAAAAGAAGAATGAAAAAATGAAGCTTGAAGGCCCCCATAATAATGAATTCCTTACTTAATTGTACTTAATTCATTTATAACTCGAGTTGTATAAGGGTATAGCTCAGCTACCCAATTTATTTTCAGGTTTGTGTGGTGATGCCCGACCACAATTGGCCTCTTATTCTTTTGCATTAGGTTTATAAATTGATTGTTGATTTATTTAGCTTATGCATAAAGATGACATCCTTTTCCTAGTTTCTTCCTTGATGTATGGTCAAGATGTGGATTAGCTCTTAGAGAAAAATAAATCTTCTACCTCACCTAAAGCTTAGGCTAAAAAAAATCAAGATAAATGAATTAGCAACCCCTTAGCTGGATGAGTATTTTTTTTGTAACATCATGCACAGATGCATATTATTTTCACTCTTGATTGAAGGGCTTCCACCTTTGCCAGAGAAACTTGGCTTGACCTTTAAGAGCCATGGTGGAAACACACCTCCTCCCTTCTCGCTAATTTTGGCTAATAATCTTACTTCTCATGCATTAGCCATATGAATCCTATAAGTCTGAGTTAAATAATTGTTCAAAAATAAAAATAACATGTAATATGATTTGCATTAGATTTAGGTTATTTGAAGCATACCCTTACATGATATAGTCTCTTTAGGGAGTGAGTTTAAGAACTTAGTCTCTTTCTAAATAAATAATAGCCTAGCTATCTTACATAAAGCATAAGACTTGCCTACATGTATTTAAAATCATAGGAGTTAGTTGGCGACCACCCCCGGGCAGTTGTAAGTCCAATAGTCAGGTGATTTATTCTCTCTTGTGGAGATAAACCATATGCCCATTTTTGACGTAGAGTTAGGTCATGGTTTGGCCCTCTCCAAGCTCCCTAGATTTAGGTTCTAAGGTTGTTATTTCCCTTTGCGGGATACAAGCATAAATCCTCACCTCTTAGGCATTTCCATGATCTTGTATCATGGAATTATAAGTTCTAGATTTCTAACAAAAATTTAAATCAAATAAATAATTCTCTTCAAAAATAAAGAGCCCAACCATATGATAGTTTTGGATGTTATAGCTCTAGCATAATGAACATCTCCTACTTATCTCCCTTTGGTCTCGATAACAACTCCCTCCTTTTGATCAATCCCACTTGATCTTCCAAAAATAACCAATTGATTGATAGTCTTATCTTTGAAATCTTTGGAGATAATGATCATTTATCTTAATCGAGAGTATTTCTAAGGAATCTCATTCCTTAGGGGATAACTATAGGGGCTTATCTCCATTGAAATATGTAAATGAGCGAGCCGAGATGTTGTTCGTGTTCGGCTCGTTTATTTATTTATTTGTTCGAAATTGGCTCGTGTTCGAAATAGCTCATTTATAGAGTGTTCGTGTTCAGCTCGATAAATTGTTCATGTCCGTTTTAAGCTCGTGTTTGGCTTGAAATTGACTCGATTTTATTTTTTAATAATATTTATTTTTCTTAATTTTTATTTAATATTTAAAAAATTTAAAAAGTAAAAGAAATATTTAATGGAATTTATCTGACAAAAAAATTAAGTACTATTGGCAAAATTGAAACTAAAAGATATACAAAATAATGATATACAATCAAAATTTTATTTTTACAGTTAAAAAAATTTAGTTATACAGTAAAAAAAACTAAGTAATATTAGCCAAAATTAAGTAAAAATTTAGTTAATCTAAACTAAAAGATATACAATTAGAAATATTTATTTTTACATAAAATTGAATACAATTTAAAATGCTAACTCATATTATCACAATTTACAAATTTACAACTTACTAGAATTAATTCATCCAAAATTTATATGATCATATACAAGTAACAATTTGATTCAATAAAAGCTAACAAAATAGTGATATTACAATTTCCAAATTCCAAATCAATCCAATCCATAGCTTCAAGCCTTAAAGTCTTCAAGCTTTCAAGCCTGAACCAATCTTGAATATTCAAAATAATGACTTCATGTAAACAAAACTAACAAGAAAATATGAAATAAATATTATGAATGGGCTCAGAAAATTAAAATGAATAATCATTGATGCCGTCAATAGTTTGGTGGATGTGTGAATTTTAAACATTCAAAAAATTGACAAAATCAAAGATTAATAATATTAAGTGTAGGAAAAAAATGAAATGAACATTGAATAAGCTAAAATTAGAATGAGTAAGAAGGAAAAAATGTAAATTTTTTTTTGTACATAATATAATAACAAAGAACAATTAGAAATCACAAAAAATTAAATTGAATGTTTGAAAATACATACAGCCAACTATCAAGCTAAGTTTGATCTCATATATCTATTTAGTTTTCCATCATAGCCCATTTATGTGTAATATCACAAGTGATATTACACATTAATAATTGTAGCATATGTTCCAAATTGACCAAGTGTAGCATCTGTTACACATTAATAATCATCAGCAGCCCCCCAAACTCCAATTGTCATCAACAACAAACCAAGGAATCACCCAAGAGTCAAGAGATTCAAACCTGGTCATCAAGCCAAAAGCACCTAAGATAGAAACCAAATCCAAAGATAGAAACTAAGCCAGAATCACCCAAGAGTTAGGACAACAACCCCCCAAACTCCAAATGTCATCAAGCCCAATACAAAAACCAAACTCAAAGATAGAAACCAAGCCAAAATAACCCAATAGTCAAGACAGCATTTAGCATCCCCCCAAACTCAAAAGGTCATCAATCCAAAAGCACCTAAGATAGAAACCAAATCTGAAGATAGAAACCAAACCATAATCACCCAAGAATCAAGTCAGCAGCCCCCCAAACTCCAAATGTCATCAAGCCCAAGACAGAAACCAAACCTAAAGACAGAAACCAAGCCATAATCACTCAAGAGTCAAGACAGCATTCAGGAGCCCCCCAAACTCCAAAGGTCATCAAGCCAAAAGCACCTAAGGCAGAAACCAAACTCAAAGACAAAAACCAAGCTAGAATCACCCAAGAGTCAAGACAACAGCCCCCCAAACTCCAAATGTCATCAAGCCCAAGACAAAAACCAAACCCGAAGACATAAATTCCATCAACACCAATACTTCAGTGCAGTTAATAACAAACTCTTTCGAAGGCTGATTGCTAATAAATAGCCATATAACCAACTATGCCAACAAAGTCATCCTGTCAAGAGTCAACCACCACATGTTACAAAATAATCTCAAGCAAGATAGCCAACTATTAAGAAGACAAAAAATAATCTCAAACTGAACTGCTGAAACATAAACATAATTATAGCAGCCAACTATAGTTGCTAGTCAGTACAACTACATGTCCAAATTAAATAGCACAATTATATGTCCAAATTAAACATCAAAACTTTAAGTCCAAATTAAACAGTACAAATGTAAGTCCAAATTTAACAACAAAAATGGAAATTAGATTGGAAAGAGTAAATGCTAGATGATATATTGATGCTTAGTATCCTTCTCCATTGCTAAACATTTTTCGGCAGTTTCACATAAAGATTCTCCTCCTCCATTAACTCTTGTAGAAATAAAAGTAGATAATGAGAGAATGAAATTTATCAGATATATTAAATAGATTGCTCTTAGTTGGAAATGTACCAAAGGATTTTTTTTTTTGTTGAACACTCTCGATTCAACAGTACAAACAAGTGCATCGACTATTTTGGAGATAAAGAGCTCTGTAATCATCAAGAACTCTACCAAGACTAAATGCGATTAGATGCAACATTGGTTATGGGAATTGTTAAAATATCCTTAGCCATTTTGGATAAAATAGGATATTTGAGAGTACTCATCTTCCACCATTCAAGAACATCAAACGAATCATTATTGCACAAGTATAATCCCTCCTCTAAATAAGTTTGCAAATTAGATTTTGATGGTTGAATAGAACCAAAAGCAACAATAAAATTAGCAAATCCTAACATACAATCAAAATTTGATGAAAAGGGCACATCAACTGCTAGTTGTGAAGATCCACTAGGAATTGAAGAGCTTAGAGTACTAGTATCAACTGAATATTGATTATAGATTTCCTAAATAACATCCTCAATACTCTTAATCTTGGATTCTACCTCAGAACTAGAGTATATTTTAGGAAATGTGAATGTAATGAATTTCATTTTCAAACATGGATCAAGCACAACAGCCACTGACATGAGTAAATTGCATTCTCCCTAGTATTTGTCAAATTTAATTTTCATAATAGTGACCATTTCCTTAATGAATTCATCTGATGAATTGCATTCTTCAATACGTAGTTTCTTTACATGCATGACAATAGGTAGAAACATATTTGTAGTTGGATACGAAGAACCTGAAATTATTTTTGTCACATTATAAAAAATAGAAAGAAACCTTCTAATCTGCTCATAGCTATACCACTCAATTTCAGAAGGTAACCACTTATAGTTGGAATCTCAAGTGCATAATGAACGAACACTTATGTAAATAAAAGCATCAAGCATTAAGTAAGTGGAGTTCCATCTTGTAGGAACATCAATGCATAATCCCTTTGAAGTGGGGATCCTTAATTGTTTTTCCACTTCAACAAACTTATGTAACCGTGAAGGAGACTTTTTAAGGTATTTTATTGTCTCCCTGATTTTATGTGTTATTTGTTGCACCTCTTTGAACCATTATATTCAAGATGTGAGCACAACATCTAACATGAAAGAAATGACCTTGAAAATGTAACTTTCCTCTAGACTGAAAATTTATTTTTAAAGCATTTACAGCAACATCATTATTACTAGCATTATCCAATGTGATAGTAGATACCTTGTCCTGCAAATTCTAATCTATTAAATAATCACATATTGCATCAAAATAAATGTACCTGTGGAAGATCAAGCTCAATAAAGTTGATGATTCATGCTTGCCAAGAATCATCAATATAGTGAAGCACATATAGCCTTGTTTGATTTGAAGTCCAACAATCAGTTGTCAAAGAAACTCTATGAATGCTCTTAAGAAATATTTTTAATCTCTCTTTTTCCTTTTCATATGCTTTCATGCAATCACTCCTAATAGTGTTTCTAGACACCCTCTCATAATTGGGATATACCTTCAATAGAATATTAAACCACATATGCTCAACAATCATAAATAGATACTCATGCATAGTTATCATCTTTGCAATTATTACTCTTATCTGAAGATGATCATAATTTTTGGAGTCATGGAACAATGGAATCTCAATTTCTGAATTTCCATCAAAAGACATAAAAATTATTTTTTTTGCCTTTTGTTTGCCAAGTCAACAACTTGCTTATTCTTGGCTTTGATTTTATCACATTCTTTCACATGTCTCAAGAGTTGTGAAGTTGTGCCAGTTTTGGATTTATGAAATTTCCTGCGACAACATATGCATTATAAAAAGGGTATACTCTCTCCCTTAAATACAAAAGTGGTTTTTATAAATTACTCTCATACTGAAGATATTTTCTTTCTACCTCTCTTAGGGTTAACTTCTGCACTAGTAGTCTCAAGTACATTCCCCTCTGGTTCAACATGTTGTGAAGAAATAGTTAGAATTTCATTACCATATTTAGCTCCTACAACTATATCATTACCACATGACGCAAACTGATAATGATCCACATTAGACATGATTGCACACTAAATAAAAAAAGAAAATATGAGTTAGGACCACATACATATACACTATCCATACTAAGTGTTTATCATAACATGTAGGTGTTTATAGGTGTTTAACCATTACAAAGAAAGAAGCTTAAAACCAAATAAAGAAAGGAACTCATAACATATAGTTGTTTATAGGTATTTCTCATTTCTAAATAAAGAAATAACAAACTGAAATGCATAACATATAGGTGTTTATCAATTACCATAACATATAGGTATTTAAATAAAGAAATAATAAAATGAAATGCTAATTTTATCTGATCTACTATTAACACCAAATTAGCTCAAACAAAATGTTATTAGCATGGGCACCTTTGCATCTCATTTAATCTTGTTTATCAACTTCAGCTCTATATTCAATGTTCTTTTAATCTTCTCATTTAATCAACTAAAAAAAATTGAAACTAAAAGATATACAAAATATATAGCAACTAATTTTATTTGGTATACTATCAGCACCAAATCAACTCAAAAATTGAAGAGTAAAATAATAGCCGAAAAAAATAGAATGAGAAGAGTAAAAGAAAATGAAAAATCAAATAGAGATAGCAATATATAGTATCCATGCCAACAGAGACAGTAAAATAATGGCTAGACAGGACAAATGAGAATGAGAAGAGTAAAAAAAAATGAAAAATTAAACAGAGACAACCATATATAGTATCCATGCTAACAGAGACAACAAAATAATGGCCGGACAAACTGAGTAAGCACTTCAAGCATTTCAATAACCTACAAGGAATAACCGAATCATCCACAACAAGCATAGCTGCATAAGGTGGAGAATATCCTACAGGGAATAATCGAATAAGCACTTCACACATTTCAATACCAGAGACAGCAACATATAGCACAAACATCAAGTGACTCAAGTCTACAAATGAAAAATCAGAGTCACAAATTGTAAAAGCTTAAGAGCATTTCTTTTTTAACATGAAACTGAAGTAAGAGAATTAGAGGAATTTCTATCTGTATTGATCATAGCATTGCAACTCGAAGCAAGAGTAATTGCTTCACATGTCAACAAAAAAAACTACACATTAAAAAGAAATATATAGATTGTGAGGGAGAAGAGTTAAGAGAATAATAGCATATGCAAAGTCGACCGAGTCCCAAGTAGAAGCTTGATAAAAAGAAGAAAATAATGGCCTGCAAAACAGAAACCGGATCGTCAGAGGTTCTCTTACTGGATATTAGTTATAGACTCACAACTCACAAGACTCACAACTCGCAAGTCTCTTACTAAGAAGAGTAGAAATCCCTGAACGCCAGAACACTAAGAAGAGAAGAAACTAGAAAGTGACGAAGGGACTTACATGATTAGGGCAAAATCACAAAGTCGAGAGAGACTCAAGAGAGACCTAGACGTTGTGTTAGGTCCAGTCACACTTATGAGGAAGGTATATATCCTTCGAGTTGTTTTAAATCGCAGCCGTTGAGATAAATTGTATGGATATGATATTACCCTAAATATTACCTTATCGATTATCATAATTAAAAAAATCCCTAAAATTGTAATTATAATATATTTTAACTTATTTGATTTAAAATGTTATCAACTAATTTAATTGTTAAATTAAATATAATTTCTAAAAATATTTAATGACATAAATTATTTTTTAAATAAATTTTATATAATTAATTATAATTATTTATTTATTTTAAGCTAAATCGAGCCGAACACGATTGAACAAAATTGTTCATGTTTGACTCATTTATAAATCCAGCTTGAAAAATTTGTTCATGTTTGGCTCGCTTAGTTAACGAATGAGCTGAACACGACCTACTTAACGAGCCGAACACGAGCTATTTGCGAACAATGAGCTTTTTTAAGAGCCCTACATAGGAAACTTAACGAACCCGGTTTAAAATAAATCCTATTTTATTTTTCATGTAAAATAGGAGAAGAATCTCTGGTACATACGAAGACCCACTATTCTTAGGAATCCTTATTAAGGTGATTAGGTCTATTATAGGATGACGACTTCTATCTCTCGAAATAGTACATCATTCCTCAATGTCATACCCGATCACCCTAATAGGAATATTTACAGATTTACGTGGTGACCAACAAAAGAAGTTTTATTTTTGTTCTTCATTTTTTTTCCTCAAAAAGATAGATGAAGGATGAAAATAAAAGTTCAGCACTGATTTTTCTGTTGACTTCGCTCTGGACAGTTCCTCTCTCCATCTTTGGTAAATGATCATTATCTCCAAGTATTGATAGTGGGTTTATATTTTATATGAATCTGAGGCTATCCTTATTTTCCATTGGCGCTTAGTTTATTTCATCCTTAAAGCTAAGCTAGCCAATATCCTTAAGGTTTTAGGACCTCACTCCGTGTAGGTCTTAAAACCCATATTAGGTTCCCCAATAGGTGAAAAATTTTTTTTAATAAAAAGAAATAATTAAAGGCTTCCTTCTTACCATTTCTATGGTAAGGTAAGGTTCATTCAAAAAATAAAGACAAATATATCAGTTATAAAAACATCAATTTCCAAAAAGCACTTTTTCAAAATGCACATGATAAAATGTTTGCACAAAAATTTTCATAAATCAACCTCATCTAACAATCTTCATGATTGTTATATGTAGGATCTTTTCAAAAAATCAAAATCCAAATTCATATTTTCCAAAAGCACAAATGAATATCATCATTCAATTTATTGAATGAAGATTTTATTTTCAAAAGAAAATCAACAATCATCTTTTTCAAAAATCAAAATCAACAATCATATTTTCCAAAAGCATAAATCAATATCCTCATTCAATTTATTGAATGAAGATTTCATTTTCAAAACAAAATCAACAATCATCTTTTTCAAAAATCAAAATCAACAATCATATTTTCAAAAAGCACCAACGAACATCCTCATTCAATTTATTGAATGAAGATTTAATTTTCAAAACAAAAATCAACAATCATCTTTTCAAAATAAAATCAACAATCATCTTTTCAAAAAAATTAAAATCTGAAATCATATTTTCCAAAAGCACAAATGAATATCCTCATTCAATTTACTGAATGAAGATTTCATTTTCAAAACAAAATCAATAATCATCTATTCAAAAATCAAAATAAAAAATCATATTTTCAAAAAACAAAAATCAATAATCATCATTTCAAAAAATTAAAATACCTTTGGGCTCTTCATTTAACATACCCAAATTTGCTAAATGAAGATCCTCTTTTATAAAAATCAAAACATCAAAACATGAAACACACATGAATCTTTTATTTAGCATACCTAAATTTGCTAAATGAAGATCCTCTTTTCAAAATAAAAAAAATCAAACAACATTTGGATCTTTCATTCAGCATACTCAAATTTGCTAAGAGAAGATCCGCTTTTCAAAATCAAAATCACAAAATGAAAACACACATGGATCTTTCATTTAACACACCTAAATTTGCTAAGTAAAGGATCCTCTTCTCAAAATCATCAAAACAAAACACATTTGGATTCTTTATTTAGGATACCCAAATTTGCTAAATGAAGATCCTCTTTTCAAAATCATCAAAACAAAACACAATTGGATTTCTTTTATTTAGCATACCTAAATTTTCCATGTAAAGAATCCTCTTTTCAAAATCATCAAAACACATTTGGATTTCTTTCTAGCATACATAAATTTTCTAAGTAAAGAATCCTCTTCTCAAAATCATCAAAATAAAACACATTTGGATTCTTCATTTAGCATACCCAAATTTGCTAAATGAAGATCCTCTTTTCAAAATCATCAAAATAAAACACATTTGGATTTCTTTTATTTAGCATACCTAAATTTTCTATGTAAAGTATCTTATTTTAAAAATCATCAAAATAAAACACATTTAGATTTCTTTCTAGCATACCTAAATTTGCTAAGTAAACAATTCTCTTTTTAAAATCATCAAAATAAAACACATTTGGATTTCTTTTATTTAGCATACCTAAATTTGCTAAGTAAAGAATCCTCTTTTCAAAATCATCAAAATAAAACCTAATTGGATTCTTCATTTAGCATACCCAAATTTGCTAAGTAAAGATCCTCTTTTCAAAAATAATAAAACATTTGGATCCATTATTTAGCATACCCAAATTTGCTAACTAAAGATCTCGATTCCACTCAATTCAAAATTCATAAATCAAACACACTTTATTCAAATTGTTAGTGAGTTCAAAATTCTAAAATCAAAATAGTCAAACAAAAGCAAAATCTCAATTCAATTTATTTTCTACCATACAATGATATTTGATTCGTCTTCAAATTCTTGACTTAAATATTCTTCAAAATTTTCCCTTTGGTGGATTTTCAAAATTTATTCTTGTCGGAGCCCACCTATTCAAATTATTGAGGCGGTTTTTGAATGGATCACTTATGAACCATTCTCCTCATCGCCAATTGGTGAAGCTATCATTCCCTAAAGATAAAATGGTTTTTCCTTGAAGAGGAAGGGTGGCTTCCTGATAGTAGCGAGGCGGTGTGCAGTGGTTCCCCTTATTTTCCCTAGTACACACTAGCAGCCACTCGTTGGCTTACTCCAAGGGGAAGTGATGCAGGGCATCATCGTCACCATAGTCGACGCCATCATCATAAAGCTTAAATGAATGATTTGGCCTTTTGTTATACTTTAAGTTATGTATTATTGGGCTTTTATATTTTGTATATGTCTTGAGTTTTATATGTTGGGCTATTCTTATGTCATGGCCCATGAGTCATTATTATTGGGCTTTATATTTTGTATTGGGCTATTTATGTCATGTCATGAGTCATTGTAGTAGGTATGGAATGAGTGGTAGGTTTGATAATGGTGGTAGGTTTGATAGTAGGTGGTGGTAGGTTTGATAATGGTGGTAGGTGTAGTTATGATGGTGTTAGGTTTGAGTTTGGAGTTAGGTTTGAGTATTCTTAACTCTCCCTTTCATTCCTATAAATAGGAGACTCTTGTAATGCTTTGTACTTAAATTTGGAATGAAAGTTATCTTCTTAAATTTCTTTTACTATTCTTTTGTGTGCTCTTGAGTGATTATACTTGAGTGTGTGAGTTCACAACCCTTAGAGAAGGACTTCTAAGGAAGGAACGTGATCTCCACAACGACGGACTATTTGTAGAGGTCGACTTCAACTTATCCCGCTTCGCTGTTGGTTATTTTAAATCTGCTATAGGTTAGATCGTTCATAACTTTTCAGTTATTTCTTTGCACTTATAAGATTCAGATCTCTAGTGTGGTTGACATAACTTTAGCTAAGATCTTTTCAACTTCACTAAATTCATAATATTGTGAATGTGCTCAATAGTAGTGTGCATTTATCATTACTCTTTGTGAGGATTTAAGAATTATCGGTGTAATAAATATCATATCATAAAAAGCACCCGTGTCCTACATCATATTTGGTATCAGAGCAAGTATGTTTCTTTGGGAACATCTTGTTTAGTATTGAGTTTTATTTTTGCATTAGAGTAATCTTGCAATTCATTGTTTAAAAAAAAATCATACAAAATTTTTATCTAATTAGAGCATTTACTTACTTTTAATCATGTCTTTGATTTCATTACATTGTATTTTTTAAAAAATAAAAAAATAAAAAAATTAATTAAGTATTTGCTTATATTAATATTTTTGAAAGAATATCATCATGTCAACTCGTGGTCATAGATATCAAGATCAATCCTTATGAAAACATGATTCCTATGAATTTTACTAGAAAAATAGAAAAGCTTACCCATGCACCAACAAACCTTTAATGAATTCCAAAAAGATTTGAAGCCTTAGAACAAAAGTTGGTAGGCTTACAACACATTCACCAAAAACTAACCCAATCCTAGAACACCAACTTGAAGAGAGAGAAGGTCATCATGTTGATCCCGTTCCTCTTCCTCTCCCACCTCACCCACATTCTCCTATTAGACCCCGTTATCACCCGTGAACAACTTTAATGAATATCCAGTTTGATGAGGTACTTCCTCACCCACCTCATCGAATAGGAAGACAATTAAGATGAGATGAAGGGTATGCTCATCGAACTCCTTATGAGCATTATCCTCAACATTATGAAGAGCCATTACCTAATTTTGTTTCCCCGCATCGTACACTTAGAGAACCTAATGATGATGTTATTCGTAGGGTTAAAATTGATCCACCTACTTTTGATGGTCGACTTGATCCCAAAATTTTCTTAGATTGGTTAGTAGACATGGACCAATATTTTGATTGGATGCCCATGTCAGAAGAAAGATAAGTTCGTTTTGCATGAAACTAACTAGTCATGCTAAGACTTATTGGGTTAATCTCACACGAAAATATCAAGCGATTAGGACAACCTATTGCTTCTTGGGATGAAATGAAAGAAATTTTAAAATAAAAATATGTACCATTAAATTTTCATGATCAACTTATGGATGAAAATACGCTTAAACAAGGATCTTTAAGCATTTGAGTATATGACACGGTTTGATGAATTGATGACTCGTTGTGATGTTAGAGAGGATCACCGCACAACAATCTCTAGATTTAGATGCGGGTTCGATATTCATAATGAAATGATAACTTCGAGAAATTTATTCACTTGAGGATGCATTTTGTGGCGACTCAAATTGAACAATATCTTAGATCACAACCTTATAAGCGATTCACAACTTCATCTACAAACAACTCTCAATCGGCGTGTTAACCCTCCTACTTTAGTAGTTCCTAAAGGAGGGTGAAACAAAAGGAAAAGCTTTAGTGGGAACATCTAGCTCTAAGACTTCTAGCATTACTTATTTTACATGTGGTAAAATTGGTCACTATGCAAGTACTTGTCCTCGTCAAAACTTACAGATTATGAAAATGAGGATCAACAAAATGAAAATAATGATAATCAAATTGCGGTTGACCCTTGTGAAGAAGCTAGTGATGCGGATGCATTAGATGAGTCTCATATAGTGTTATCGTTGTGTGTTAGCAACCACGGTAATAATGATTGGAGGCACATCAATTTTCCACACTTATTTTAAGAGTGGTGAAAAGTAAGTTAATCATTGATAGTGGCAGTTGCATGAATGTTATTGCTACCTCTGCTTTAGCTAGGATGAAGCTCACCCGAGACCCACCCACGCCTTATAAGGTCGCTTGGGTAGATAAGACCTCTATCTCTATATCTCTCTTGTACCCATTCAATTAGGAGAATATAGTGATAAAATTTGGTGTGATGTTCTTCCGATGGATGTTGCTCATATACTTTTAGGTAGACCTTGGCTTTTGATATGGATGTCACAAATTATGGGCGATCTAATACATATGCTTTTAATTTTCAAGGTAAGAGAATTGTCTAAACCCAGTAAGCTAAAGAGGTCACTCCACTTCAACCCCAAAATTCTTCTCCACCCATGAAATCTCTACATATTATTAATAAACATCAATTTCAACAAGAGATTAATGGGAATATCATTTTTGCATTAGTTGTCCTAACCTCTGAAAATCAACCTTGTGTTAAATCATTCTCATCTGAAGTACGTGAACTTTTATTGGAATATCAAGATATTTGTCCTTAAGAACTTCCTAGTGAGCTTCCCCCATTAAGAAGTATCCAACATGCCATAGAGCTAATTCTTGGATCATCACTCCCAAATTTGCCACATTATGAACCCAAATGAACATGCGACTAAAACAACAAGTTGATGATTTATTATCAAAAGGGTTTATTAGGGAAAGTTTATCTCCATGCGCAGTGCCTGCTCTTCTTACCCCAAAGAAAGATGGTAGTTGGCGTATGTGTGTGATAGTTGCTATAAATAAAATCACGTTAAGTATAGGTTTCCCATAGACTTGATGACATGTTAGATATGATGGCTAGATCAATAGTTTTCTCTAAAATTGATCTTAGAAGTGGATATCATCAAATTTTGAGAGAAGGTGATGAATGGAAAACGCATTCAAGACAAAAGATGGTTTGTATGAATGGCTAGTAATGCCTTTTGGATTGACTAATGCTCCAAGTACATTTATGCAGTAATGACTCATATCTTCATTCATTGGAAAATTTTTAGTTGTGTACTTTGATGATATTTTAATTTTTAGTCAAACTAAGAGTGATCATGAGAAACATTTACGACAAGTCTTTGAAGTGCTTCGTGAAGAAAGACTATATGTTCACTTAAAAAAATGCTCATTTATGACATCTTCAGTAATCTTCTTAGGATTCATTATTTCTTGTGATGACATCTCTGCCGATCCCGAAAAAATTAGGGCTATTCAAGAGTGGCCTACCCCAACCACAATTCATGGTGTATGTAGTTTTCATGGGTTAGCCACATTTTTTCGAAGGTTTATTCATGGATTTAGCACTATTATGGCCCCGATAACTCAATGTCTTAAAAAGGAGACTTTGTTTGGACAAAGGCATTCGATGCATTCTCTAAAATTAAAGAACTTTTAACAAGTCCACGATATTACAAATGCCAAATTTTAACAAAGTATTTGAGGTATCATGTGATGCTTAAGTTGGTATTGGAGGTGTTCTTAAACAAGAAGGTCATCATTGCTTTCTTTAGTGAAAAAATTAAATGAAGCGTGTCAACAATATTCCACATATGATGTGGTTGTATCTCATCCAAACTTTACGTTATTGGCAACATTATCTTCTTTCACGAGAATTTATACTTTATTCTGATCATGAAGTGCTTAAATATCTAAACACTCAAAAGAAACTTAGTTCTCGTCATGCAAAATGGGTTCAATTTCTTCAAGAATATACGTTTGTTCTTAAACATAAATCTGGTGTAGAACAAAGTTGGATGCCTTAAGTAGAATATGTACATTATTAAATACCATGAGTGTGAAGGTTACTAGATTCGAAAAGGTTAAAGATGATTATCCTAATTGTAAAGATTTTCAACAAATTTTTGAATCTTTGAAATTTGATGTTTCAATTAATAATTTATCAAATGAGATGGCTATCTCTTTTGAACTATGTATTGATTCATCACTTCAAAATTTTCTTGTTGAGGAAATTCATTGGGGGTGTATCAGGTCATTTTGGTCATGATAAGACAATAGCTATGATGGAGGATAGGTTCTTTTGGCCTAGTCTTAAGAAAGATGTTGCTTTCATTATCATTGCCCAATGTCGTACTTGCCAAGTAGCAAAAAGTGGAAAACAAAATTATGGTCTATACACACCACTCCCAATCCCCACAAACCTTGGGAAGATCTTAGTATGGACTTCATCTTAGGATTACCTCACATTGTACAATATTTTGACTCTATCCTAGTAGTTGTTGACTAATTCTCTAAATTGGCACACTTCATTCCATGTTATAAGACATCGATGCCTCACATATAATTTTCTTTAGTGAGATAGTTACACATGGACTACCTAAGACAATTGTGTCGATGTGATGTAAGGTTTATGAGCTATTTTTGGAAAACTTTATGGAAAAAACTTGGCACAAAACTCTTATTTTCTGACTTACCACCCTCAAACAGATGGACAAAGCGAAGTTGTTAATAGAAGCTTAGGAAATTTACTTAGGTGTCTAGTGACCGATCATACTACTAGTTGGGACCTAGTTCTTCCTACTACAGAGTTTGCTTATAACAATTCAATTAATAGGTCAACCGGTATGAGTCCTTTTCATATTGTAACTGGTTATGATCCAAGAAAACCAATTGATCTTGTTGAATTGCATGTAACATATAGGTCTAGTTCATTTGCATCTTCATTTGCACAAAGCATGCATGATTTACATCGTGAAATTCAACAAAACTTACTTTCGAGTTATGATAAATATAAAGCTAATGTTGATGCACATAGGCGATATGTAAAATTTAATGAGGAGATTTGGTTCTTGTTAAAGTTAGACCTGAGAGATTTCCTGGAACTCTTAAGAAATTAACTCTCAAGAGATCTGGTCCTTATAAAGTTGTAAGGAAGATAAATGATAATGCTTATGAAATAGATCTTCCAATGAATGCTGGAATTTCTCCAATATTTAATGTATCAGATTTAACATTGTACCATGGGCAAGCCTTGGATGACACTATTCCCTCTGCAAATAGTACTGACATGCAGGTTCACACTTCATCATCGACTCCTATACCATCTCGCCGCTTAAGATCACATCGTCCAGATCAAATTTTAGAAGACCAGATTATCATCACATCTGATCGAGGCACTCAAAGGTTTCTTGTTCGTTGGAAAGGTCTTTCTCCACTTGAAGATTCATGGCTTACATTTGATGAGTTACATCTAGACTCACAATTATTACAAGAGTACTTAGATTTTCATTCTCCAGGAGAATCCTTTCAGTCTCGTCGAGGGCATCATCATCACCATCATCGGCATCATCATAAAGCTTAAATGAATGATTTGGCCTTTTGTTATAATTTAAGTTATGTATTATTGGGCTTTTATATTTTGTATATGTCTTGAGTTTATATGTATTGGGCTATTCTTATGTCATGGCCCATGAGTCATTATTATTGGGCTTTTATATTTTGTATTCTTATGTCATGGCCCCTCATAGTAGGTATGGAATGAGTGGTAGGTTTGATAATGGTGGTAGGTTTGATAGTAGGTGGTGGTAGGTTTGATAATGGTGGTAGGTGTAGTTATGATGGTGTTAGGTTTGAGTTTGGAGTTAGGTTTGAGTATTCTTAACTCTCCCTTTCATTATAAATAGGGAGACTCTTGTAATGCTTTGTACTTGAATTTGGAATGAAAGTTATCTTCTTAAATTTCTTTTACTATTCTTTTTTTGCTTTCCTCTTGAGTGTGACTACTTGAGTGTGTGAGTTCACAACCCTTAGAGAAGGACTTCTAAGGAAGGACGCGATCTCCCCACAATGATTTGTAGAGGTGACTTCAACTTATCCCACATCTTGGTTATTTTAAATCTCCTACAGGTTAGATCGTTCATAACTTTTCAGTTATTTCTTTGCACTTATAAGATTCAGATCTCTAGTGTGGTTGACATAACTTTAGCTAAGATCTTTTCAACTTCACTAAATTCATAATATTGTGAATGTGCTCAATAGTAGTGTGCATTTATCATTACTCTTTGTGAGGATTTAAGAATTATCGGTGTAATAAATATCATATCATAAAAAGCACCCATGTCCTACATCAGGAAGGCTCGCCTGATCCTAGGGATAGTCTCCCCCACCTACGAGGTCGGGTCTAGTTCTCGTGCTGCTCCTCTTAGTAGAACTTAGAGCTATAATTGGTGTCGCAAGATCAAGCTGAATCATGATTGCATAGCCAAGGAGCTAGAGGTTGTTTGCTAGCCTGCAGTAGAGGAGTTACCTAGGATAGTATCTCCTCTAATCATAAAAAATAAGTTTCACCCCCTCTCTAGTTTCGATGGAGAGGAAGACATCAGAAGGATCACAATTTTACCTCCGCCTGTAGTTCATTTTGAGGCTCCTACTAGAGATATGAGGAAGTCGTATGCCAGCCTTAAATTAGTTTTGCGTTGAGTAGGCGGAGCTTACGGACGGTCAGAGTTTGGGGTTTAGTTTGATTTATGTTCTGTCATTCCTCATAGTGTGGGAAGACACATCAGACAGGAGAGGGCGAGAGGCGTGCTCATGTCACTATTCGAGAGAGGCGATTAGCATCCTCAACCCTTATTAAGTTTCCGTCGGTCTACCCGTCATCGTGATACGATACATTGATGGGTACTACCCACCATAAGAGAGGAGCTCCTGCACATAGAGAGTTGATGGTGCCTCCACCACACTGCTCTACTTCATGTCCACCATCTCCAGTACAAGTTCCATCATCCATAGTTCCAGCGAAAGCCATGAAGGCTGCATCTGGGGGAAGAGAAACCTATTGGTGATCCGCCTATGGCCAAGAGATCCCATCCCATTTATATCGCTGACTGAAGTGAGGCCGAGCTCTCTTGCTCGACCTCCTACCCTAGTTGTGGTGAAGAGGGAATGGCGACCTCAGAGCATTATAGTTGTTCCATTACCACCATCACCGCAATAGGTTTTGGAGATAGTAGCAGCCGAGGGAGGAGGAGATAGTACCACTCCAACCATGGCCAGAGATCCTCTTAGGAGTACTACTCCACCCAGATCCAATGATAGCCAGGAGAAACCTTCTTAGTGGTAGCCTTCAGGTTAGCTCTCAGCAGAGGGTTAGATGTCTTTTTAGTTCATCATAGTGATCCTACCTCGACCGATCTTTTGTACCTATTCAATTGGATCGTTCCCAATGACATTGTAGCCCAGTATCTAGTGGAGAAGAAGGAGATCTTAGGATATGATTGGTCTGACTTAGAGGAGGAGAAGGTCAGTTTTGAACCTAATGAAGATGATCTATTGGAGGATTCAGCAGGAGTACACATGGTTGATACTAAGGGTTCTCTCCTTCATGATCAGCATAATTTGGAAGGTGATGCAGCTGAGCAGGATGATATAGCCTACTCGACCCAACACCTCCTTCAGCAACTAAAGTGAAAAGATGAACAAATTGATAGGATGGGGAAGAAGCTTGAGGATTTGCTAGCAATAATTTTGGCACTTCAGAACCAAGCCTTGGCAGTGCATCCTACTATTGCAGAAATGGGATAGCTTGAGTTATTGCATGTCTTAGATTAGCCTAAGAGTTTACCTCTGGTAGAGCAGGGCAGCACAAGCTTGAATAAGAAGGTAGTGGATAGTACCTCCGTTACAAAAGAAGGGCATTAAACTCATGGTTGAGCAGCAAGTGAGGGAGGTGTTGGCATAAGCCTGAGGAGGATCATCGGTTTGAAAGGGTATACCCTACCTAGAGGAATTTGATGCCATCTAGTATCCTAAGGGTTTTATGCCACCTTCTTTCAAGAGCTTTGATGGCAGCAGGAACCCACGACAGCACATAGCATACTTTAGGGCCAGCTGTTGCAATGCCGGTGGCAGCGATGCAATACTCTTCCTTTTTTTGTCAGTAACTTAGCAGGCATAGCCTTCGATTGGTACACTGAACTCCCTAACACTTCAGTGAAGACTTTTACTGAGTTGGAGCAACTCTTCATTAAGAGATTTACTGGAGCTTAGCAAGGGTGACTGTAGGTGATCTCGTTGTGGCTCAACAACACCCTAGTGAGTCCCTCATTATTTATATTCTCAGATGGCACAATTTGAGTATAAAATATAAACTATAGCTATTTGAACATCATGCCATTGAGATTCTACTAAAGAATATTCATGGCCCAGTCACCTTCACGCTCAAAGGTTTTACCATCAAGACATTTAAGAAGTTAATCAATAAGGCGACTAGCTTACAAGGAGAAGCCAAACAATTGCCTTTTCTAGATCAATCAATAAAGCTGAAGCCACAAAAAACTTATGAGTAGAAACTAGGGGTAGTGACAGTCGTAGATAAGGGGAAGTAGTCGGCCAGAGAGCATAACGAGAGACCTCATGCTCCACAGCCATAACTTCCACCTCCTCTACCACCGTCGATGCCATCCTAGCCATAGCGACCTCCATATCACTCCTCCTCACATTCACGAGTGGCGGTGGTACACATACCCATTAGGTAGCTACTATCCACATACTCTTATGGATAAATTAAATAAACCATATTAATTTAAGAGGGAGGTAGTTAGTAAAATCTTTAAGAACCTCTTAAAGAAACCTGACTTTCAGCTACCCAAGCCTAGAAGGCTGAAGATGTGGGCAAGAGTAATGATCCTAACTTTTGCCCCTACCACCGCATGCTAGGCCATATTTTGGAGGATTTCTTTACATTCAAGGACTGGCTTGAGCATAGCTTTAAGACAGGCGCCATAATTATCCCAAAGGAATACTTAGTGGATCAACCATCCAGTTCCATTAGGGTAATCCTTGGGGATAACTACGATCCTCTTAAAGCCAAAGAAGGTTAGGATATCTCCTTATCTTGAACCTCTAAAAAGATAGTATCAAAAATTAAGAAACTTTCCTTGCAAGTGCCTGAGGCAGCTTGAACCTCCAACATCAAGGAGGGTTTGCAAGTTGCCAAAGACAACTTGGGGAAAGGGGGAGCTCAGCAACAGCAGCAGCCCACACCAGCCCGGGATAGCCAAGTCGCGCAACCACTGGCCAAGCCCATCCTCCAATCCATAGTTGTAGCTACTACTTCAGTGATCACCTCTACTTCAATTAGAACTTCCTCTAGTAGACATCTTGTATCGGCGGATGAGGGAATCAAATCCCTCACCCCAGTTACTTTATTAGTTTTATACTATGTACCTCCTTCAAAATCCAAGAAACCAAGGAATAAAGCTAGTTTGAATTACATCTGTGTCACTTCTGACGGGTTGTCTAATTCTGCTCTTACAGAAAGCTCTCTAAGTCTAAATAATAATTATAACAACTCTAATCTTCCTCTTTTCAATTCAAAGTTAGACTTTCCTTCTCTAAATAATACAGATTCACTTCTTGAGATAGACTTGGAATCATTTAATTTTGAGGGTCCTATAGAAGAAGTTATAGGTGAGCCTGCGAGCAGGTAGAACCTTCCACTAGCCTGCCACAAGAGATCACTGAAGTCAACCTCCATAGTGGCAAGGTTCTACCTCTTAGGGCAGCACCTCAAGATAAGGGAAAATAAATCATTGGTTCAGATGATCGAGAAGCCCCTCCACAGGATGCTCTACCAATGGATATATTTGTGGAGGATCAGCCCAGAGTGGATTACAATGTCCTCTCTCACCTAAAAAAGTTGCCATCTAAGTTAAGCATATATGATGCCCTTATCTTGTCCAAAGAGATGTGGAATCATTAATCAAGGCCCTTCTTGATCTAGAGACATGCTTAGCTCAGCTGACCACTATTAAAGAAGATGTACATTATTCTAGAGAAGCCCATTGAGTCACTTTCACAGATGAAGACCTTCTTCTGGGGGACATGGAGCACAACCGTCCCCTCTACATTATAGTGGACATGGGCAAATTCAGACTCTCTAGGGTTCTTGTTGATGTAGGTACATTGGTGAACATTATGAGTCTAAAGACCCTTGCCTACTTAAGGATTAACACCTACACTCTAAGGAGATCGGATGATGTTGAGAGGATTCAATGAACAACGCGAGAGGGCTCTAGGTTTCATAGTGTTACCTTTGGAGATAGGTGGCTGGAAGACTAAAGCTAAGTTCTATATCATTGATTCAAATACTTCGTTCATTGCTTTGCTCAGTAGGCCTTGGATACATCAGAACAAGATGATTCCATCCTACTGTCATCAATGCATTAAGTTCAGAAGAGATGGAATTGAATATTATGTTAAAGGAGATGAAAAGCTATTTTAAGTCAGAGAGATTGAGATATATGAAGATGCCACCTACTATCTTCCTCAAAATACCTTTTCTCGTGAACTTGGTTAACATTCAAATGGAAAAGAAAAAAAAGAAAAGAAAAGAAAAGAAAAAAATGAAAATACAAGTGAATGAGAAAAGGACATCAAGGAAGAAGTAGAGCCGCATGTCACATTTCACCCATAGTTTATTCCATCATATAGACATATGGGTAGAATGACTCGACCTCCACCAGGCAGAGGCAGAGGTAGACATAGAGGTAGTTCCAGAGGTAGAACACTCTCAAGTTGGCCACTAGCCAATAGGGGTTATGTTTCAGTTCCTAGGAGTACCCCTACTATTCACATAGACTTAGAATTCAGCTCGGAGGATGAGTCTCATGTGATTAGCATACCAGCCAACCCCTCTTAGCGGGTTTCATTGGGGGTGATGCTCAAGTCAGATAGTGATGAAGACCAGGCCTCCAAGCAAAGCACGAATGTATTCGAATCAAGCTTATGTAAAAATATCAAGCAATAGTTCAGAACCTTAGCTCTAACCTCACTTTCCTCTCAAAAAGTTAAAGGTTTAGTAGTTAAAGAAGCCCTTCAATCTTCCATGTATGTTAAGCCGAAGAGATTTCTATTGGGATCATCGTCCTTAAGTCCAGAAGCTGATGTAAAACTTGAGGATAATTCATATAAAGAATTAATGAATTTGCCTTTTGATTGGTACTCGCCTTGTGTTCTTAATCTTACAATGAAAGATTTGATTTCTTATACATGGTCTAAGCATAGGACATAATACTTCAAAAAGTTATGGAACAACAGAGGCAGGGATGCACAATCAAGATAAAGACTAGGATTTGGTATAGTGGGTCCAGTCGATGATGATGATTACTACTTAGTTGTTACCAATCATCTGAAATCTGATGGGTTCTTCTGAAACCACACTAGCTCTTATGAGGATGTGTATTTAGAAACTTTAGATGATCCAGATGATCTCTAAATCAAAGATGCACCACCAGAATTTGAAGAAGAAATCTATTCAACAATTGACAAGCTTAAAGAAATCAACCTCAAGACAGAAGAAAATCTATGCCAGACATACATCAGTTCGTTGTTGAATAAAGAAGAAGTCAATGACTTAGTTAGGCTATTGATTGAGTTTAAGGACTACTTTGCATGGAGCTATGAAGAAATACCTAGATTATTTCCCAACATAGCAGTCCACAAACTAGCAATAGACCCTGACACTAACCCTATCAAGCAAGCTCTTAGATGCATGCGATTAGAAATTAAACAACAGGTCATTTTTGAAGTCAAGAAACTGATCGATGTTGGTTTCATCAAGGAAGAAAAAATACCCTGCATGGTTAGGTAGTGTTGTACCTGTTAAAAAAAGAATAGCCAAATTCACATATGCATCAATTTCAGAGACTTAAATAAGGCATGTCCTAAGGATGAGTTTCCTCTTCCTATACCAGAATTAATGGTGGACATCACCTCATCTCATGCAATATTCTCCTTCATTGATGGGTCATCTGGCTACAACCAAATAAAGATGGCCCCCTAGGATGAAAGAAATATTGCTTTTTGAACTCTGATTAGAATCTATTATTATAAGGTCATGCCTTTCAGCTTTAATAATGCTGGTGCTACATAACAATGAGCCATGACTCAGTTCTTCAATGAACTCATTCATCATCAAATTGAGTGCTATGTTGATGATCTAGTAGTCAAAAGTAAAGAGAAGGAAGACCATCTCTTTAACTTGAGAGTAGTTTTCGAATGGTTAAGATAATTTAACCTCAAAATGAACCACCTGAAGTGTGCATTTGGAGTAGCTTCAAGGAAGTTTCTTGAGTTGTTGTCCAACACTAGGGCATAGAGATAGATCCAAAAAAGATCAAAGCTATCTTAGAAATTCTACCACCTAAAAGCCTAACACAATTCAAATCGTTCCAAGGGAGGTTAGCATATCTAAGATGCTTTATCACCAACCTATCAAGAAGATGCAATCCTTTTTCAGCACTTGTCAAAAAAGATGCCAAGTTCAAGTGGGATGACAAGTGCCAGTATGCCTTCGAAGGGATCAAGCAGTATTTGGTGAAGCTGCCAGTTCTAGCAGCCCTTATCCTAGGCATGCCACTCATCCTCTACACTGCAACAATGGATGACTCCCTTAGCACTTTATTGGCTCAAGCCAATGACGAAGGGAAGGAGAATGCTCTCTACTACCTAAACCATCATCTGATCCCTAATGAAGCAAACTACCCACCTATTGAGAAGCATTGTCTAGCTTTAATCTTTGCATCCCAAAAGCTACGACTATATGCTTTCTCATCAGGTGAACTTGATTTCAAGAATCAATCCACTGTAGTATCTTATGACACGGACAACGCTATCTAGATGTTTAGCACATGGTCTATGATTCTCTCACAGTTTGGTATCACATTTGTACCCCTCCGTATGATAAAAAGACATGCACTAGCAGATTTCTTAGCAGCGCACCCACTTCCTGCTGATTTCACGCTCAGTGATGATCTCCAAGATGAACAAATTATGAACTTAGGGAAGGTTGACAATTATTGTTGGGAGATGTATTTTGATGGTGCTGATTCCTTTCATAAAGGAGAAGAATCACGATATACTCTTCTAGGAAAGGCAGGGGTAGGAATAGTTCTCTTAACTCCAGACTATGATGTGATGAGATTCTCATACTATCTCTCCAATCCCTACACCAACAATGAAGCCAAGTATGAGACTTTGATTGCCGGTCTGGAGTTAGCCATTACAATATGTGTCAAGAGCATCAACATCTATGGGGATTCTCGGTATCAACAGTTGCAGTCCTATAAGATTCGAAAACCGTCATTACCACGAGTATACCATGAAGCTATTGTCCCAAATCCCTGAGGTCATCTTCTATAAAGTCCCTCGAGGAGAGAACTTAGTGGGAGATGCTTTGGTCAAACTTGCCAAGGAATTGACATGTTTGAAAGATGAGTCCATTTCAATAAGGGTCCAAAACAGACAAGTCCTATCCCTTATTGACACTGAACTCATCGAGAGACTTTCTCTTGAGGGGGAGGTTACCATTGCCGAAAAGGATGAGGAGCTGGATTGGAGGCAACCATTCATAGATTACTTGAACACCGATAAACTACCTAAAGAGAAGTCGCAAGCCCATAAGATGAAATAGAGAGCTCTCTCCTATGCTCTCGTGGATGGCACCTTGTACCGACGGTCCTTTGATCAAATGTGGTTACGTTATTTAGATAGACACAAAGCCCGTAGGATCATGACTGAGGTACATTCAGGTCTATGCAGAGTGCATCAATCTGGTACAAAGATGAAAGCAAAAATCAAAAGATTAGGATGCTATTGGCCTTCGATGATTATAGACTATATGGATACGACTAGGAGATGCCATCAGTGTCAGGTACACGGTGTGGTCCTACATCAACTACCTAATATTCTACATCCTATATTGGCTTCATGGCCATTTGAGTGTTGGGGTACCGACATTGTGGGTCCTATCAATCCTCCTTCTTCCAAGAGTTATCGGTTCATTCTAGCTGCCATCGACTACTTTTCCAAGTGGGCAGAGGCAATCCCACTCAGAGAGGTCACATCTCAGTATGTGCTCCAATTTTTTAGGAATCATATCATATATAGGTTTGGGGTGCCTCAATGAATTATATACGATAATGGTACTACATTCAAGATCACCAAGATCAATAACTTTTCCAAAAGACATGGTATAGATTGGAGATACTCCACCATCTACTACTCAGAGTGAATGGCCTAGCAGAAGCATTCAACAAAAATCTCAGTCAGATACTAAAGAAGACTCTTAATGACAACAAATAACAGTGGCATGAGTAGTTAGTTGAAGCTTTGTAGCCATACCACACCACATATAGGACTCCAACTCGATCTACCCTGTTCTCTTTAGTGTATGGGTCTTAAGCCATTCTACCCTTAGAAGTTCAACTCTCATTACTAAGGATAGCAATGGATAGCCAAATCACTACAGAGCAGAATGCCAAGTTATAGTTAGAAGAGCTTGAAGGTTTAGAGGAGAGGTGCCTACGGGCATGCTAGAACCTTAAGTTATACAAAGTCAAAATGATTTAAGCTCAAAATAAGCTAGTCCGCCCTAGAATTAGTTCTAAGGTGACCAATTATTGCCCATCGAAAGATGGGAGGCAAGTTTGAACCCACTTGGGAAGGCCCTTTTGTCATAAAAAAGGCCTACCAAGGAGGATCTTATCAACTTATTGATTGTAAAGGGGAATGCCCAATGCTTTCAATTAATGGGCTCTATTTGAAGAAATATTATCCATAAATCATGTTTGAAAATAATTATCATCAAAAGAATAAAACTTCATTCCAATTCATCAAAATCTTCTCTTCTTTCGAAGCGTTGTTTGCTTATTTTATGAATCCACCATGATGTGTTTATGATAGGTGTAAGAGAACCAAAGAGGCATCTTATCCCTCTTTCACAACACAAACACAATTAAACATAATTCCCTAAATGCTACTAGAATAGGTGTAAGAGAACCTTGACGACATCCTATTTTGACTAGCACAACTATGTTAGGTGTAAGGGAACCCAAATGGCATCCTTTCTTGGTGGGATCACAACTGCCATTCATGGTACCATTTCATCAAAATTTTTAATGTGTTTAGGGTAGGTGTGAGAGAACCCAAGCGGTATCCTATTCCCTTTAACACAAGCATGAAAATAAACACATATCTTTTATCTCAGGCTATTTTTGATGTGAGAGCAAGCACCCTGTGGCACTCACTCATTAGTTGCTCTAGGTCAGGCTAATATACTACCTTGCTAGTACATCACCCCAGTGGTCATTTGTCCGGTGGATGTGAGTCCCTATACTTTCTTTCTAACTTGACCATTGTAAACCAACGAGTGCCTTGTCAGTTCGGTAGGCTTTACTTCCTAGCCAGTAAGCTACCTGTTGGTAGAAAAATTTCCACACACATATAGGGAGTCGCCTTCAAATCAGTGGTGAAAGGAGAGGCAAAACTATATATGTAGAAATTCATCTTGGTAAGATGCCACGTAGATCTGTAGATATACTTATTTAGGTGATCGGATACATCATCATAAAATAGTGTACTATCTCAAGAGATAGAAATCACTACCCTTTAATGAAAATAAATCTTCCTAAGGATGATGGTCTATGTACCAGAGATTCTTTCCCTACTTTGCATGGACAAGTAAAGTAGGGTTTATTTTAAATCAGGTTCGTTAAGTTCCCTACATGGGCAAGCCCCCATAGTTAATTACATCCTAAGGGACGAGATCCCTTAGGAAACTCTCGATTAAGGTAAATGATCGTTGTCTTTAAAGATTTCAATAGGAAGGACTATCAATCGATTAGTTTATTTTTTTAATTTCAAATGAGATTGATCAAAAAAGGAAGTTATTATTGAAGCAGAAATGGAAGATAAGTAGGAGATGCCTAAGATTCTAGGAAACTTAGCGAGCATCTCAAACTATACTAAAATTGGGCTTTATTTTGGAAATTCATTTAATTTATTTGAGTTATATTTTTCATTAGAAGTTTAGGACTTAAGATTCTTTAACACAAGATTAAGGAAATGCCTAAGAGGTGAGGAATTATGCTTATGACCCGCAAATGGAAAAACAACCTCAAAATTTAAATCTAGGGAGCTTCGGCGAGGGCTGGAAGCACAACCTAAATCTAAGGCAAAAAATGGGTAATTAGTTTGCCTCGACAGGAGAGAACAAACCATTCGATAGGTTGGACTTACAACCGCCTGGGGGTGACCTCCAACTAACTCCTCCTATGATTTTAAATACATGTAGGCAAGTCTTTATGCTTATACAAGATAGTTAGGCTGTTATTATTTAGAAAGAGACGAAGCCCTTAAATTCACTCCCTAAAGAGACTAGATTATGTAAAGGGACATGCTTCAAATGACTTAAATCTAATGCATTTCAAATTTCATTTTATTTTCATTTTTGGACAATTATTTTGAATCATGCTAATATAATTTTTATGACTAATGCATGAGAAATCAGATCATTCACCAAAATCAATGAGAAGGGAGGAGGTGAGTTTCCACCATGACCCTCAAAGGTCAAGCCAGATTCTCTGGCAAAGGTGGAAGCCCTCCAATCAAAAGTGAAATAAGATGCATTTGTGCATGATATTATAAAGAAATGCTCATCCAGCTAAGGGGTTGCTAATACTTTTATATTGATTTTAAACCTAAGCTTTAGGTGAGGTTACGAGTTATTAAGTTGGGTAAAAGATTTATTTTTCCCTAAAGAGCCTAATCCACATCTAGGCCATACATAAAGCAAGGAATAAACTAGAAAAATCATGCCACTTAATGCAAAAGCTAAACAAATCATCAAATAATTTATAAAACTAATCGCAAAAAGAATAAATGGCCGTTGTGGTCGGGCACCACCGCAGAAACCCAAAAATATCAAATTGGGTAGCCGAGCTTACCCTTATACAACCCGGATTTCAAATAAAGTAAATTACAATTAAGCAAAGGAATTCATTATTATGGGGGTCTTCAAGCTTTATTCTTCTTTCTTTTTTCTTTTTTCTTTCTTCTTTAGTCCCTCCTTTTCGATGGTTGGAAGGTGGATGCTCCAAGGCTTGACATGATGCATAAGATAGGATATTGTGACCAATGCTTATCCTAATCCCCATAATAAATCATTCCAAAATCCTAATTATATAAATTTTTACATGAAAAGGAAAATTAGAAATCTAACTAATATCTGCAAAACAAAGGTTAGCTAAATCACACCACATAAATATCAAGCATGTATATTAGACTTATCACCCCAAACATGGGTGGCTAAGTCCACCTGGCCTATGGATTTTGCTTAGGGGTATGAAGCACCTGTAAACAAAAGTATTTATATTTTTATTTATGATAGCGCCCCTTAAGCACAATCTCCTGCAAAAAAGAATAGTTAGACTAAGCACATCCTACCATTCATTCTATGAACATACACCCTAACATCTAGTATAAAATATATATCACAAAACAAAACATAACATCAAACCATGCTCTAACCTATCCTAAGGCTAAAAGTGGTGACTTAGGCTAATGTGCGTGCTTTGAAGGCTTGTGTGGTATGCTTAGTTCAGGACATTGGGTTTAAATTTTCTAAGTGTGAAGAACATGTTCAACTTAAGGGTGGATTTCATTTAAGTTGTTTAAGTGTTTTGGGTTAATTTTATTTCATGTTTTGATTTACTTTGAGTGAAACCTACAATTAATTACTAAGTTATGAAGAGAGTGAAAGAGAAGAGAACTTCTATTTCCTTCCCTGTCCTAAGCAATTTTCTAAAGTAGGTTTATATTTTAGTTTCATTTAGGTGAATATTTTGATTACATCTTTTAATCTATCCTAAGTTTAGATAAACTCTAAACAAACCTATTTAAAAAGAAAGACATTTTAAGACTAAGTAAAATGAATCAAAATTCACATAACACACTTTACTTCATTTCTTTTCCAAAATATATAACATGCATATGGATGGACCTTAAGCATACTTATACATGCAAATGAGAGTAGTTAACACACTTTATGATGCATGCTAAGTAATCCATTTAAGAAAATTTAGAAGTTGAATATGCATGATTTTTCTTTTTCTTAAGTAGAAAAGGTTTTCCTTATCCAAAATTTCACATACATACATGAAAGTAAGAAAGACAAAAGTGAGTACAGGGCCATTGTTAACCAGAGGTGTAAGGTACAAGACCTACTTAGGGCTACTTAAAGCCTTGCAACCTCGAGATTGTCTAGACTAGTATACCACTTTTCTTATGTTCAAACATGTATATAAAAGAAATGAAATGGGAAAGGAAAATGCAAAAGTTGTTTAATAGATTCATTTTTGTTTATGCAATTTATGCATGCAAGTATAGGCAACCCTTCTTAGGTGATAGCATAGGGATGAATAGGGTATGAAATTAATTAAGTGTTGGGTTCTTTTCAAATGAACCCTGCATCTTACTAACTCCTATTCAAAACTATGTTAACATAAGAAAGAAAGGAGACCTATGCTAAACATGCTTTTATAATCCATCACATGCAAGCTTGTAATTAAAGTATAAGTAGCAAATTTTTGGATTCAATATTTGATTTATATAATTTTGAAAATAATTTGGATTTAGTAGTGATAATAGTCACTCATATTTTACTTTAGCCAACACATGCACATTTGACATAAAGAAAATAATTTCATTTTAAAATTTGAAATATGAAATTATGAATGCATGAAGTCACATGGAATATAACTTAACATGTTGGGAAAGATACAAAGCAATGAAAGCATGTAAATAAACTCACTTCACTTAAATCCTAAAGACATTCTTATAAAATAAGAAAATTTAGAATAAATCAAAGTGAATTTCAAAATGATTTTTATTTAGTTTGAAGTTTGATTTAATTTTAAAAAGGTGAGATGAGTTTGCTATTCCTAACCCATTCCCACATATGTTTTGTATTTTTGTTTAATTTTTAGGTAATTATATCCATTTTTATGTGTTGATTAGGCTAAGGTATGAATTAAGTGGCTTAATTAACCCTTACCTACACCACCTTAGAAGAATTAAATAAATAATTATGTTCCAATGAGATGACATAAAACCTATAAGGAATTTAAATTTGTAATGCACCTAATAATGAAAAGGCCTAATACAATTTGGCTCTCAATCAAAAGCTAATTAAGCTAAGAGGTTTAGCTTAAGTACTTTCTAAGCACCCTTTCATACTTATGAAAGGGGTTTTAATTTCCTTAATTGAACTTAAGTTATTAAATACCTAAGCATCTACCCAATGTAGATTAATTAAGTTCTGAAACTTTTTAAAATTTTTGAAAATTGATTAAGGGGATAATGAATGAATTTACTCTTAATTAAAGGGAGATTAAGGAGAGAAAGAAAGGGGTGGTTAGGGAATAGGTTAGGGGAAATGCCCCTAAATTATTCCATAAATTTTCTACTTCCTGGATCTAACCTTAATCAACCCTAATCATATGGTAAATCCACTAATCATACCCTAATTATACTTAATTACATGAAAGGGGTAATTAGGGTATGAGATAGCAATTTTCCCAATTGAGCCATCAATAAATCTCAAGAAAATTAGGGAGGCAGGTCATCCCCAAATGAACCCAATTTGAGATTAATTGATGACCTAATCAAAGGATAATTAGCTAATTAAGATTCCCAAAGAAACCCAAATTCAGAGAAAAGAGTAATTCAAAATCTATTGAAATCAATTTTAAAATATTCTAGATGAAATTATTTTTCCATAGTATTTTTCCTTTTTTTTATTTTTCTAAAGGGAATTATGAATTTTAGAAGATCCATGGATTAATTAGGAATTAATTAGGCATTTTAATTAACCCCAACTAATCCCTAGCTCACAGCATGACACATGGTTGCAATGGTCAGCGCGCTTTACACACGTCGCACCATGAGGGGGTGATTTAAATGTCACATCCCAAATGGTGGTGGCGATGCACACGCTTATATCCTTGGTCTATCGATCAAAGATCGGATGGCTAAGGATTCACCAGCGATTTAAAACAGATAAATGGATTTACTAATTGTGCTAAATAATCTTAGCCATCCATCTAAAATGTACGGATGAATGGATAAGATGAGCCAAGTTCTTCCTTGAGGATCAATGGGGACCATCCATGATCTAAGGGGAGATCTGAGCTCGATTGAGCTCGAATTGAAATGAAATTATACCTAGACTATCTAAGCACAATTACAAACTTATCCAAGGGTAGATTTCACATGCCATGAACATTTGTTTCACAAAGGACCAACACCTCGTAAGCTAAGTGGTTAGAAAAATTCCATACCTCGCGGAGGTGATCACCGATGCTCGAGATCGATGAGGTAGCTTTGTCTGGTGGAGACGAAGCCCTATTGAAATTCCTAGGCCTTAGGATTGAGTGTATCAATGGATGGAACAACACCTTCACTTGGGGTTCGACTTTGATTGAATTCATCCTCTCCTTGCTATGAGAACTCCAATGTGAGCTTGAGTGAGCTCAGATTGGTCCTTAGAAGAAGTGTGTAGGAAGAATTTGGAGAAAATCAAGTGTAGAGGAAGTTAGTAATTCACTCTACCTCCCCTACTTTTGTACTGTGAAAAATCGAGAAAGAAGAATTCAAATCCTCTCTAAAGACCTTGAGAATGTTCTCTGATGATTGCTAAGGGTTCCTAGGTTTCAATCAAAAGAGAGTGAATTAAAATTTCATTGAATTAGGGGGAGTATATCTCCCCCTATGGCAATCGGACGGTTGAACTATTCCTTACAATTTTGTATAGTTTCTAAGATTGGAGAGGTTTTTTAGGTTGTTTTGAGTGTGCACATGGTCGGTTTGACCCAAGCAATGGATTGCCAACTTCCCATGTGCTGAAATTGAGCTTAAGAGGGAATTTGAAAAATCAATTTTGCTCTAAGTGGTTAGGTTTGGTCTATGGGCCAAGTGGGCGGACCCAAATCCATTGGGTTGGGTGCACCACTCATCATTAAGTCCCCTTGAGCTTTTAGGAAAGCCTCAAGTGATTGTGAAGAGGGTATGACCAAAATACCCATGGCTAAGTGAAAATTTGTTCTATGGCCTAGGGGTAGAATGGTTATTTTGCTATTTTTCCACTTTGGACATGTTAGGTATGTGGAGAAACTAGGTTTGGACAAGCTTCATTGGATTTGGAATCCATTTGGTAGGGTTTAGCTCAGGTTGACCCATTTAGGTCAAAATGGGTCAACTTGGGTCAAGTTGACCAATTGGTCAAATTGGGTCAAACCAAGGGTTTGGTCAAGTTCATGTGACCATTTGAAATGTTTTGGTGGCTTTGGTTTGGTTCAATTTGGTATATATTTGGTTTTGGCTCATATGACTTCATTTAGGTCAAATGGGTCAAGTTGACCTATTTGATCCATTTGACCTATTTGAGGTATGTCAAGGGTAGGTTTAGGTTAGGTTAGTCATATGGAGTGGATTAGTATCTTTGTTTCCAATCAATTTGGGTTAAATTCAATTTTGGCTCAACATGACCCCTTTAAGTCATGTTGGGTCTAAGGTCAATTGGGCAAGGTTGGGTCTAGTTGGCCAATTAAGGCTTTGGTCAAGTTCCACAAGTGATTTGGAATGGACTTGAGCCATTGGTTTCAATCAATTTATCTTAGATCAAGTTTTGACACATTTTGGCCCTTTAGGTCAAAATGGGTCAACTTGGGTTAAGTGGGCCAATTAGGCTAGGTTAGGCTCAAATGTTGGCTTGGTCAAGTTCAAACATAGACCATGAGTGAACTTAGATCAATGGTTTCAATCAATTTGGCCTATGGTGAAATTAGGCTATGTAAGGTTTCATTTTAGGTTAAGTGTTGACTTGGTCAACCCTTAGGTTTGACTTGGTTTGACTCAATTTGGTTGATTGATCATCCCATGATGATTGTTGATCATGATGAGAGGGGTATATGAATTTGGTTCAATCTAATTTGTTTAGGATCAAAAGTTGGCTCATAAGGGTACTTTAGATCACTTTGGATCAAGTGAGCCTGTGGGTCAAATGGCTTGGTCAAAGCTTGATTTGAAGTTGGTTGATCTTGTATATAGACTTATGATTGAAATATAAATCTAATTACAAGTGGTTTGAAGTCAAATGGGTTTTGATCCATTTGAAAATTTCATATTCAAAGGAAGAATATGAAAGGGTTTTGGGATTGATTTTTGATTTGGGTTTTGATTGAATGATTGAAGTTTGGATTGATAAATGAGCTCATGATTGAAGGGTTGATTGAATCATGAGAGGAAAATCAAGGGTTTGGCTTGATTTGAAAATGATTTGGCTAAGTTCAAGATTTTGGCTTGAAAGGCTTAGATTAGATTTTGAGTTGATTTGAGTTTGATTTTTGGAAGTGGTTTTGATTGTTTGAATTTATATTTCATTTATATATGTGAATGCAAATGAGAATATAAATTGTTCATGAGAAAATTTCAAGGATTTGAAGTGGTTTAATCATGATTTGGATTAAATCCATTAAAGGGAATTTAAAGGATTTAAAGAAATTTTTAATTTAAAAATTAATTTTTGAATTGGATTTGATTGAATTATATTAATATTTCATTTATATATGAGAATATAAATGAGGATATAAATATGTTTTGAGAAAATCCCATGACTTTGAGATGGTTTGATCAAGATTTAGGTTAAATCCATTAAAGGGAATTTAATGGATTTAAGGGAATTTCAAGGATTTTAAATTTGCAATTTAATTTTTGAGTTGGATTTAATTGATTTATATTTATATTTCATTTATATATGAGAATATAAATGATAATATAAATACGTTTTGAGAAAATCTCAAGGGTTTGAATAGGTTTGATCATGATTTAGGTTTGATTTTGGCTAAGCTCTTTAATGGAAAATTAAAGGAACTTAAGAAAATTTTCATGAATTGATTTAGAATTTTGAGTTTAGTTGGATTAATTTGAATTTATATTTCATTTATATATGTGAATATAAATGAGAATATAAATGGATTATGAGAAAATCTCAAAGGTTTGAATAGGTTTGAATCATAATTTTGGTTAAGTCCTTATGGGAAAATTAAGGACTTTGGCAAAATTTGGACTTAGGAATTTTTGTTGGATTTTGATCATGGGTTTTCAATCATAGATTTCAATCATGGATTTCAATCATGGAATTGATTTGAGTTTGGAGAAAATCAAATAGAATTGATTTGGAGTTTGACTTGAAGGAAGGAAAGTGAGGAAATGTTTAAGCTAAGGGTAGAAAGTTTTCCTAACACCCCTAAGGCATAACCTATTCCTATGACTAACTCTTCTAAGTCTTCTAGGGCTAGGTTGGAGTGTCCACCTAATTACTAGATGTGTCTTAAGACTAAGAAACTCTTAAAGCCTAAGAGGAATCATATGTTTAAGATGGAGGGGTTGAGAGCTCAATTTAAAAATAAGGTCAACACTAGCTCATGTTGATTTTATTTAAGTGATGTAAGTCCCTGCATTTTTTTTTGAACTAACCACCATGCACTAGAGGTTCCTTTCCTCTTGACTACTTTTGAGCTGATCTAAGTCCCCAGTGATTCCATAGTAAGCCCTAAGTTGGATAGCATTTCGAGCCAAAGATAGTATCCCCATCGGGTTACATTGTGGGAGGATGTAAGTCCCCATGCTTTCTTCCTATGCTGATTGTTACAAACTAATGGGAACTTTAGGTTGGTTGAAGTTTGCTACGCTAACAGCAACTCACCTGGTGGATACACCACTCTTGGTAGATGTGAGTCTCTACGTTTTCTCCTTTAATTGGCCACCGAATACATATTGCAAATTATCTTCTCCAAGGTTTTGGGTAAAGCACTTAATGGCCCCTTTCCCAGCAGACACTCTATTTGGATCACGTTCTTTGCAACCCCATTTAGACACTACTTGAGTTACTTTTGGGTTAGACAGTCCCTCTTTCCTAGTAGCCACCCCTGTGGTTGGAGAATTTTTTTAGGATCTTGATTCTCTCTTGGTTCATCAAGAACATGTCAGATATAAGCTCCTTCTCAGTATGATCCCTCACAAACCAACAGGGTCCATGATAAACAAATAAAATAAACAAATAAATTATTTGCTTGTGGATTAGGAATTCAAGCCCTAGTGGCCCCTTTCCCAGCGAGCATCTATCTTTAGGCGATGTCTGCAGAACTCATATAATTGCGACTACTCTTGAGTAGACATAAGTCCCCGGGTTGGCACTCTCTCAGTAGTCACCTTTAGGTCAGGTTCAATCTATTTGCCACAAATAGGTTACCCCGACAGTCATTTCCCTTTGAAAGATGTATGTCTATTATGCATTCTTTCTAGCATGACTATCCGACGGGCAGCCCTAGGTTGAGTTGACATGTTACCTTGCTAATGTGTCACTCTAGTGGTCTTTTGTAATGGAAGATGTGAGTCCCTGAGCTTTCTTCTCTAAATTAGGCACTGCAAATCGAAAGGCACCCTTTTTGTTGGATAGTTCTCCCCTCGGACGGAAAACTACTCCCTTTGGATTGGTAAATCTGTAGTAGACCAAGGCCGACATGGCCCCTACTCAATGCAGTCCATCACAAATCGATGGGATCCATAAAAAATCATTAAAAAATGAAATTAAATTTTACTACCTTTGAGCTAATTTAAGTCCCCCAGCGGCATTCACTCAGTAGTCTGCCTAAGGATGGTTTTGATCCGTTGCCTCGCCAGTGGATCACCCCAGCAACTGATCCCTACTTTGGAAGATGTAAGTCTACTATGCTTTTTCCCTAGTACAATTACTGCACACCGAAAGGAAACCCCTTTGGTTGGACAGTCTTACTATGTGGTTGGTAAATTACCCCTTTGGATTGGTAAGTCTGAGCTTGATCAAGCCCGACATGGTCCCCACTCAGTGCGATCCATCACAAAACTATTCATCTCAAAATTCAAAATTAAAAAATCTGAAACAAATCAACCAACTTCCCCAGTGGAGTCAAACTAAATAAACTAAACAAATCCAATCAACCTCCCCCAGTGGAATCAATTCAAAATAATCAAAACAATCAAATCAAAACAAACCAATCAGCTTCTCCTTAGTGAGATGCAAGTCTTTCCAGTTCCCCAGTAGATCTTGAATTATAATTCCTCAGTGAATTTCACAACCTCTTGTACCCAGTGGTTAACTTGAACTTGCTCCCCTAGTGGATGGCTCACATTTTCATCCCAAGTGGAAAACCAAATCATAAATCAACAAAACAAATCAAATTTCTCCACAGTGAGAGTCAAATCAAATCAAACCTCTCATCCCTCAGTGGATGACTTAAACCTTTTCCCCTAGTAGAAGGTTCACATACTCAGTTCCTAGTAGATTCCTCCTTCACTCTCTTATGTGGTTGACATGAGTAGAGCCATATTGCACTAAGCCCTTGATTCCTTCTACACCTTGAATTAGGAGTATATTGTTTCTGTTAGTGCTTGTGCTCGTTCAATGTTGTTGATCATCTCGGTCAACACCAATATGTGTGGTATGTCTTGTCAATCACACTGCACCTATTGGGCGCCCTTGGTTGACCTCATTTTTAGAATGAGCTCTTAACCTCTCCATCTTAGACATAGGATTCCTCTTAGACATTTAGGGTTCTTTTTTCTTAAGACACTTCTAGTGATTAGGTCAACATTAAAACCTAACCCTAAAGACTTAAAAGAGTTAGCCACAGGAATAGGTTTTGCCGTAGGGGTGTTAGGAAAACTTGCCTACCTTATAGCTTGAACCAAATCCTCACTCTCTTTTTCCAAAGTCAAACTTCAAATCCAAACAAACTTCAAATTCAAATCAAACAATAAATCCAACCTAAACTCTTTCAAGACAAATCCTTGAACTCCTTCAAATCAAATTCAAATCACTTCAAATTCAAATGATTTTTTTCATAGCCCATTTATATTCTCATTTATATTCACAAATATAAATGAAATATAAATTCAAATAACCAAAACTAAATTCAAAACTCAAACCCAAATCTAACCTAAATCCAACCTAAACTCTTTCAAGACAAATCCTTGAACTCCTTCAAATCAAATTCAAAAGATTTTCTCAGAACCCATTTATATTTTATTTATATTCACAAATATAAATGAAATATAAATTCAAATAATCAAAACCAAATTCAAAACTCAAACCCAAATCTAACCCAAAACCAACCTATACCCTTTCAAGTCAAATTCTTGAACTTAGCCAAATAAAACTCAAATCAATCCACCCTTGGATCTTATTCATGATTCAATTAATTCTTCAATCATGAATCCAAAAATAAACACAAACTTCAATCATCAAAGCAAAACTAAATTCAAAACTCAAACCCAAATCAAACCCATGTTCATCCTTTGAACTTGAAATTGTCAAATGAATCAAAACCCATTTGACTCCAAATCACTTGCAAATGAATTTATATTTCAATCATAAGTCCATATGT
This sequence comes from Cymbidium sinense, assembly GCA_021442155.1. Classification (NCBI taxonomy): domain Eukaryota; kingdom Viridiplantae; phylum Streptophyta; class Magnoliopsida; order Asparagales; family Orchidaceae; genus Cymbidium; species Cymbidium sinense. Next base: position 23,094,637 of record CM038215.1, read on the forward strand.
GAGTTCAACCAAACTTGAATCAAGCCTTGATCAAGTCAATTGACCCACTTAGGCTCACTTGAACCAAAGTGACCTAAAGCACCTTTTTTGAGCCAAATTCTAATCCTACCCAAATTGGATTGAACTAAGCCCATCTAACCCTCACATTATGAGCAACAATCATCATAAGATGATCAATCACTCAAATTGGGTCAAACCAAGTAAAACCTAGCCTTTGACCAACTCAACACTTAACCCAAATGAAACCCAAACTAGCCAAAATCCACCATAGGCAAAATTGATTGAAACTATTGGTCAAAACCAATTCATGATCAATGATTGAACATGATCAAGCCATCAATTGAGCCAAACCTAGCCCAATTGGCCACTTGACCCAAGTTGACCCAATTTGACCTAAAAAGTCAAAATTGGTCAAATCTTGATCTAAGCCAAATTGATTGCAACCAAAGTGCCAAATTCATTCTAAATTACTTATTGAACTTGACCAAAGCCTTAATTGGTCAACTAGACCCAACCTAGCCCAATTGACCATGGACTCAACTTGACCTAAAAGGTCAAACTGACCTGAAATTAAACCAAACCAAAATTGATTGAAACCAAAGCTTGCAAAACTTTAAAAATGACCAACCATACCTAAACCAACTCATGAACTAACCCAATTGGCTCAAATGGATCAAATAGGTCAACTTGACCCATTTGTCCTAAATGAAAGCAAATGAACCAAATACAAATATAAATCAAATTGAATCAAACCAATGATACCAAAACACTTCAAATGATCATATGAACTTGACCTAACCCAAGGTTTGACCTAATTTGACTAATTGGTCAACTTGATCTAAGTTGACTCATTTTGACCTAAATAGGTTAACATGAGCCAAATGATATCAAATCAACACCAAATTCATTGAAATTAGCACAACCCACTTTTCAATTATTCCAAATCTATCCAAATTGAAATCAAAGATAAATGACCATTTTACCCCTAGGTCAAAGTGTAACCTATGGTCAAATTCACTTAGAATTTGATCATACTCCAATTCAAGAACACTTCGCATCCTCTTAGTGGTCCATTTAGACACCAAGGGATGTGGTGCACATGACCCAATGGGTTTGGGTCAGCCAAACTCAACCCAAAGACAAAACTGATAACCCAATGGAAAATGAGCACATGGAATCACTCCATACCCCCATTTAACACATAGGCAACTCCTGTACATTCACATGGGTGAATATATATATATATATATATATATATATATATATATATATATATATATATATTCCGTTAGAGGTTGCATTCACCATCATCAATCAATCTCCTCCCTCTTCCTCCTTTTTATTTTTCTCTTTTCTTATCTTCACCCCTCTCAAAATAAAAGCTGAAGACAGAAAGATATAAAAGGTAAAGAAAAGAAGGAGAATTCAGTATGATGATGATTGCTTCTTTCTTTAGATGGACACCACATAGAATCGCAAGTGTAATTATTAGGGTGATCGGGTATGGCATCGAGGGGAAGGTGTACTATCTCAAAAGATAAAAGTCACCACCCTGCAATGGACTTAGTCACCTAAATAAGGACTCTTAAGGACTTATGGGTCTGCGGGATGATGTACCAGAGATTCTTCCCCTACTTTACATGGAAAAGTGAAGTAGGATTTATTTTAAATCGGGTTCGTTAAGTTCCCTATAGGGGCAAGCCTCCATAGTTAATTACATCCTAAGGAATGAGATTTCTTAGGAATACTATGGATTAAGGTAAATGATCATTATCTCTAAAGATTTCAATAGGTTCGAACTATCAATCGATTGGTTCATTTTTAGGAAATCAAGTGGGATCGATCAAGAGGAGGGAGTTCTTATCGAAGCCAAATGAAAATAAGTAGGGATGCTTGAGATGCTAGGAAGCCTAGTAAGCATCCCGAACTACCTTATGATTGGGATTTATATTTTTGAAATTGATTTAATTTATTTGAGTTGAAATTTTATTAGAATTTTAGGGCTTATGATTCCACAATAAAAGATTATGGAAATGCCTAAGAGGTGAGGATTTATGCTTAGAGCCCACAAAGGGGAGAAGCAACTTCTGAACCTAAATCTAGGGAGCTTTGGCGAGGGGCAAAAGCATGAACTAAATCTAAGGAAAAAAATGGGTTTTTGGTTTGCCTCCATAAGAGAGGATGAACCATCTGACTGCTTGGACTTACAACCGCCTGAGGGTGGCTGCCAACTAACTCCTATGATTTTAAATACATGTAGGCAAGTCTTATACTTTATGCAAGATAGCTAGGATATTATCTATTTAGAAAGAGACTAAGTCCTTAAACTCACTCCCTAAAGAGACTAGATCATGTAAGGGTATGCTTCAAATGACCTAAATCTAATGCAAATTATATTACATGTTATTTTTATATTTGGACAATCATTTGACTCAGCTTACGATTCATATACTAATGCATGAGAAGTAAGATTATTGGCCAAAATCAGCGAGAAGGGAGGAGGTGTGTTTCCACCATGGCTCTCAAAGGTCAAGCCAAGTTTCTCTGGCAAAGGTGAAATCCCTCCAATCAAGAGTGAAAATAATATGCATTTGTGCATGATGTTACAAAATAAACTCATATAACTAAAGGATTTCTTTTATCTTGATTTTTTAACCTAAGCTTTATGTGAGATTATGAGTTCTTTATTTTAATTTGAATTATTAAATTTGGTAGAAGATTCATTTTTCTCTAAGAGCCTAATCCACATCCAGGCCATACATCAAAGCAGGGAAGAAACTAGAAAAATATGCCATTTCTAATGCACAAGCTAAACAAACATCAAACATTTTATAAAACTAGCACAAAAGAATAAGAGGCCAATTGTGGTCGGGCACAACCGTACAAACCCAAAAATAAATTGGGTAGCTAAGCTATACCCTTATACAACCCGGATTACAAATGATTTACAAAAAGGAATTCATGTTATGGGGGTCTTCATTCTTCTTTTCTTCTTTCTTCTTTCTTCTTTCTTCTTTCTTCTTTCTTCTTTTGGTTCCTTCTTTTACATGGTTGGAATGTGGTTGCTCCAAAGGATTTACATGATGTATAAGATGAGATCTTATGACCAATGCTCATCCTAATACCCAAAAATAATCATTCCAAAAATCCTAATTTGCCAAATTTACATGAAAAGGAAAAGTAAAGTCTAACTAACGCTTGTAAAACAGAGATTAGTTAAACAAACCATACAAATCCCAAGCATGTATATTGGACTTAGCACCTCACACATGGGTAACCAAGTCTACCTGATGTATATGATTACGCTTAAGGGTATAAGTACCTGCATAAAAAAGCAGTTAAATTTTTATTATAGTGCCCCTTAAGCACATTCCCCTACAGAAAATAATGATTAAACTAAATCATCATACCATTCATTCTACGCACATTCACCCTAACATCCAAACTAAAACACATATCACAAAACAAAAGTAAACATAAAATCATGCATCACCCTAACCTAAAGCTAGAAGTGGTGACTTAGCCTATTGTGTGTACTTTAAAAGGTTTGTGTGATATGCTTAGCTACGGCTATAAGGTTTGTATTTTTTATGCCTGAAAATGTTCAACTTAGATGGTGGTTTCATTTAAATGTTTTACTGATTTAGGTTGATTTTATTTTATATTTGACTTGGTTTAAATGAATCCTACAATTAATTACTAAGTGTTCTAAAGAGGAGGGAAAGAGAAGAGAACTTCTCTTTCCTTCCCTACCTTAAGTAATTTCTAAAGTTTGTCCAAGCTTAGTTTCATTTAGTGAATGTCTTATTATGTGTTTTTAATTAATCCTAGGTTTAGATGAACTCTAATCAAACCTATTCAAAAAGAAAGATATTTTAAGATTAAGTAAAGTGAATTAAGATCACAAAAACACACATCACTTCATTATTTCCCAACATGTATAACTTACATATGAATAAATCCTAAGCAAATCTATACATATAAATTGGAATGTTTAGCACACTTTATGATGAATGCTAAATGAGTTACATCCTTATATTTTTTTCACATGCAAGCTTATAAATAAAATATAAGTAACACACTTTTAGTTTTGGTAATTGATTCATATATTTTAAAAATAATTTAGATTTAATAGTGATAATAGCCAGTCATATTTCTATTTTAGCCAAAATATACAATTTGATATAAAAGAAACATTTTATTTTTGCAAAGAATGGATGCATGAAATTCATTTGACATACACATTTAGCATGCTAGGAAAGAACTAAAGTGATGAAAGCATGAAAATACATTCACCCTAATTAATTCCTAAAAACAATCTTATGAAATAATAAAGCTTAAAGCAAATCAAATTATTTTTAAAGAAGGTTTGATTTTGTTTTGAGTTTGATTTAGTTTGAGAAATGTGAGGTAAGTTTGCTTATCCTAACTCATTCCCACATTTTTGTTATTTTTGTTTAATTTTTTAGATGATTAGATCCATTTTATATTTTGCTTAGGTTAATGTAAGAATTAAGAATATTAATTACCCCTTACCTATACCACCTTAGCATACTTAATCAAATAATTATGAGCCAATGAGATGACATAAAATCACATAAGGAATTTAAATTTGCAATGCACCTAGAAGAAAAAGGCCTAATGCAATTTGGCTCATGATTAATGATTAACTAAACTAAGGGGTTTAACTTAAGTACTTTCATAACCCCTCTCACACATGTGAGTTGGTTGTTTGATTTTCTTAATGGACTTAGGCTTTTGAACACCTAAGCATCTACCCAAGATAGATTAATTGAATTCTAGAAAGTTTTAGGATTTTATGAAATTAATTAAGGGGATAATTAGTGAATTAACCCTTAATTATGGTTAGATTAAGGAAGGAAAAATGGGGTTTAAGAAATATCTTAAGGAGAGTATCCCAAAATTATTTCCTAAACCTTATCTTCACTTAATCAAAGCTTAATTGACTCAATCAGAGGGTTAAATCACTAATTATGCCCTTAATTAGGCTTACTTATATAAAGGGGTAATTAGGAATTAATCAAGTAATTTCTCTAATTAAACCACCAATAAATCCCAAGAAAATTAGAGGAGGCAGAAGTCATCCCACTAATCATGCTCAAGAAATTTGGAATTAATCAGTGGTGTAATTAGAGGGTAATTAGCAAATTAAGATTCCCAATAAAATCAAATTTAGAGAAAAGAACTATTCAAAATTAATTAAAATTATTTTTAGAATATTTTATTTTTAATTATCTTTCAAATGCAATTTATTTCATATTTTCCTCATTTTTCTAGGCTTAAATATAAATTTAGGAAGGTTTGGTGATTAATTAAAGATTAAATAAGCCTAATTAAGTATTTAATCCCGTCAGCACCACTTGTGTCGCTAACGTTGCATGAGCTTTTCACGTGGCATGATTGGATCTTTAACTTGTCACATCATAGCACTACGTCAGCGGTGGCTATGTGTTTTCTCCTCAGCCATCCGATCAAGGATCGAATGGTTGAGATTAAAGCCGCGGATCTGAGGGAAGAAAATATGGATATTATGCATTTTAATCTCGGCCATCCATCCAAAATGTAAGGATGGATAGCCATAGATTCATCCCTGCCGCTCTCTATGAACTATAGAGACTGTCCATGTTTGAAGCCATGATCTGAGCTCGATTGAGCTTGGCCTAGAATAAAACTCAACCCACACCATCAACATGCAACCTAGATCACATCTAATGGATAAAATTCTATGGGATTAACATTCACTTCACAAAGCTCCAAATCATAGCTAGATTAAGCTTGAAAAATGGCTAACCTCACCAGAGGTGATCACCGACGCTCAATTCCCTTGGAGAAGCATCATTGAGGCAAGCTTGAAGGTTTGAGCTCTTGAAATTGAGTGGATGCTTCTATGGACCAACTCCCCTTTGCCTTGAGCTTGATCTTGATCAAGATGGCTCCTCCCTTACCTTAGGAACTTAGGAAAGAATTTGGGTGAGTTCGATTGGGGTCCTTGAGGGAGTGTGCAAAGGGAATTGCACTAGTTTTGAGTGTGGAGTGAATTTGGTTTTCGGTGGAGCTCCCCTATTTTTACACTGTGAAAACTGAGAAGATGAAGTTTGATTTCACTCTAGGAAGCTTGGGGAGGCAGAGGAATTACTTCTTTGACTTCCTTAGGTTCAATTGAATTGAGGATTTGTGAATTAAAATCAAATTAGGGGGAGTATATCTCCCCCTTTGGCAATCGGAGGACCGTGAGTGAGCTTGCCATTTTTGATCAATTGCCTTGATTTAGTGGGTTTGTTAGGCCATTCAGGATGCCCTTGAATTCAATTTTGGCCAGGGAGTGGAATGGTGAAGTGGCATATGCTTCAATTGGGTGTAAGGAGGATTTCCATGTGGCCATTTCAATGGGAGTGGTCAGTTTTGGGTTTGGGTTGGGTTTGGCTGACCCAAACCCATTGAGTCATATGCACTAGGTCCATTAGTGACCATTTGGTCCACTAAGAGGATGACAAGTGTCCATGAAAAGGAATTGACCAAATTCCAAGTGGCTTTGATTTGGGGTTACCCTATGGCCTAAGTGGATCAAATGGCTTGGTCAAAGCTTGATTTGAGTTTGATTGAACTCACATATGGACTCATGATTGAAATATAAATCCATTTGCAAGTGGTTTGAAGTTAAATGAGTTTTGATTCATTTGACTATTTCAAGTTCAAATGGTGAACATAAAATGAATTTTGGCTTGATTTTTGAATTGAGTTTTGGTTAAGTGATTGAAGTATGTATTTATATTTGGATTCATGATTGAAGGATTGATTGAACCATGAAGGAAAATCAAGGATTTGTCTTGATCTGAAATTGATTTGGCTAAGTTCATGATTTTGACTTGAAAGACTTAGGTTGAATTTTGAGTGAATTTGAGTTTGACTTTTGGAATTGGTTTTGGTTGTTTGAATTTATATTTCATTTATATTTGTGAATATAAATGAGAATATAAATGAGTTATGAGAAAAATTCATGAGTTTGAAGTGATTTGATCATGATCTAGGCTAAGTCCATGAAGGGAAAATCAAAGTGATTTAGGAAAGATTTGTGATTTGAACTTGAATTTGAATTTATATTTCATTTATATATGAGAATATAAATGGAACATTAAATGAGTTGTGGGAAAATTTCATGAGTTTGAAGTGATTTGATTATGATCTAGGCTAAGTCCATGAAGGGAAATCAAAAGGGCTTAAGCAAGATTTGGAATTTGGAATTTCAATCATAGATTTGAATCATGGGTTTCAATCATGTGGCATTTATTTAAGTTTTGAGAAAATCAATTAAGCTGGAATTGATTTAGGTTTGATGTTGATTTGATTTAGAATTTGACTTGAAGGAAGGAAGTGAGAAATGTGGTTCAAGCTATAGGGTTGGCAAATTTCCTAACACCCCTAAGGCATGACCTATTCCTATGGCTACGTCTTCTAAGTCTCTAAAGTTAGGTTGAGTGTCTACCTAATCACTAGATATGTCTTAAGACTAAGGATCTCTTAAAGTCTAAGATGAGTCCTATGTCTAAGATGGAGGGGTTGAGAGATCATCCTAAAAATGAGGTCAATAACTCCCCTACCAAAATCGAACCATGTGAAACTCCAAACAACCAAACAAACCCAATCGATCAAGTCAATTGATCCAAAATGGCAAAGGAGCTCATGGCCATCCAATCCAAGTAGGGGGAGATAAACTCCCCCTAATTTTATTCCAATTCACATCACTTGCAATCGATTGAACCCTAGGAACTCGGAGGAAAAATTTCCAAGCTCTCCCAAGGTTTCCCAAGCTCAATTGAATTCTTCATTTTTTAGTTTTACCTAAACCGAAAACATGGGAGGTGAGTGAGAGTGCCAACTTACTCAATTCTCCATAGAAGTCCAATTCCTCTTCCGTGCACCATCAGAGAGGCAAGTCGAGCTCACCCAAAGTGTTTTCCAAGCAACCAGGCCATGGGAAGGAAGAGTTTGATCAAGCAAGACATTGAAGCTCACTTTGGCCAATAGGAAGATCTACTTCATCTCAAGCCTTCAAACCTTCAGCAGGGCTTCATCTCCACTAGATGAAGCTGCCTCAACATTTAGGAGTGCCGATAATAGCTCCGGTGAGGTATGCTTCAAAACCAAGCCTAGGGAGAATTTTCTTTGGTCCTTTGTGAAGTGAACTCTAATCTCAATCAAAATTGATCGCTGGATGTTTTTCCCCACACCTCTTGATGGTTTGGGTTGAATCCTAGCTCAATCTGAGCTCAAGTGAGCTTGGATCAAGTCATGGAGGATGGACGGACTTCATCTCCGGCGAGGGCAGGGATGAATCATGGACCATCCATCCAACATGTTTTGGATGGATGATCCTAATTAAAACATGTTAGATCCAGGGATTAATTCTTTAAAAATCACGGGCTTGATCTCAACTGTTCGATCTTTGATCGAACGGTCCAAGGGAAAGCACGTAGCACTATCGACTGATGCAGCATTAGATGTGATAACTTAAATAACCAATCTCATCATGCCACGTGGAAAGTGCGCACCGTGTCCATGATCCACGTGGTGTCAATGGGATTAGTTATATAATAGGGTATTTAATGACTTATTAATCACTGAAACTTCAAATATTCATAACTAAATGTAAAAAAATCCAAAAAATCTAAACTCAACTTCATTTTAAAGATAATTAAATGGGGAATAATATAAAATTAATTGTGATTGATTTTGAATAGTATATTTCACTCAATATATATTTAATTAAAAACTTAATAACTCTAATTACTCCCTAATCATTTCATTAATTAATTCTAAACTTCTTAGACATATTTAGGGGGATGACTTCTGCCTCCCCTAATTTCTTGAAATTTATTAATTAGTTAATTAGGGAAATCAATTAATGAATCCCTAATCACCCTCTTAATGTAATTAAGGATAATTAAGCATGTGAACAGTAGTTTAATCACTTAATTAAGATCATTAAATATTATTTAAGTGAAGAGGAGGTTTATAGAATGGGTTTGGGGAATTTTTCCAAAGTTAATCCCTAAATCTCCTTCCTTCCTTGATCTAAACCTAATTAAGGGTTAATCCACTAATAATCTTCTTAATTAGCTTAATCAAAATTTCAAAATTAATCTGAACTTGATCAATCTTTTGCTGGGTAAATCCTTAGGTGTTCAAGAGCCCAAGGTAAATTTAAGAAAATTATTTCCAACCCACATGTGTGGGAAGGTTATGAAAGTACTTAATTAAATCCTTTTAGCTTAATCTAATCAACAATTATGAGCCAATTGCTTTAGGCCCATTTCTTTCTTAGGTGCATTGCTGATTTAAATTCCATGTGGTTGCATATCATATGTTGGCTCACAGTTGTTTTAATAATTATGTTAAGGAGGTATAAATAAGGGGTAATTAATGGATTTAATTTACACCTTAACCTAAACAAAACATAAAATCAATTTAATGGTTCTAAAAATTTAACTAAACTAATTCACACATGGTGGAAATGGGTTATTACTAGCAAACCATTTCACATTTCCTAAATCAAACCAAACTCAAAACAAAAATAAAAAAATCTCTTTAAGAAATTTTGATTCACTTTAAATAATCTTATTTCATAGGATTGTCTTTAAGAATTAATTAGGGTGAATGAACTTACATGCTTATATCTCTCTATTTCTTTCTAAGCATGTTAAATGTTGTTTGCTATGTGAACTCATGCATTCATGCCTTTCAAAAAATCAAATTAAAATGAAATATTTTCTTTATGTCAAATTGCATGTTTTGGCTAAAGTAAGAATATGATTGACTATTATCACTGCTATATCAAAAAAAAAACTGATAAATCAAAAAACTATAACTGAATGTATGCTACTTATAAGTATTTATAAGCTTGCATGTGAACATAGCTTAAAATGTGTTATGTGGTTTCCTTCTCTTTCTTAACATGGTTTGTATAGGATTTGTAGAGTGTATAGTTCATTTGAAAAGAATATAACACTTACTTCAATTCATTCCTATGCACTCCCATGTCATGAATTAAGAAGGACCTTCACATTACACATATAAATTAAATAACCAAAATCAAACAAACAAACATAAACTTTTTTGCATGATTATTTTTCCATTCATTTCTTTTTGAACATGCACATGTATCTAAAAAAAGTGGTATATTAGTCTGGACCTCTCAGGATTCTGAGGTTTTAAGTAGCCCCAAATAGGTCTTATAACTTACACTCCTGGTATAGAAAATAATGGCGTTGTACTCACTTATGTCTTTCATACATGTAAATATGCATTTAATTAATGGATAAAAGAATTCCTCTCATTTCTACTTAATGAAATCATACATCATGAAACATCTAAACTTCCTTAAGCAACATCTCTTAGCATTCATCATCAAGGTGTTCTAAATATTTACACTTGAATGTATAGATATGCTTAGTATCATTTCATGTGAATGATGCACATGTTGGAAAGAAATATAGAGTTGAGTGTTTTGTGATAGTAATTCACTTTAATTAATCCTAAAATACCTTTCTTATTTGAATGGGTTTATTTAGAGAAAATCTAAACTTAGGATTAATCAAAACACATAATAAGATATTCACTAAAGAAAAATCACCAAAGAATCTACCTTAAAAATTATTTAAGATAGGGAGAAAGGAGAAGTTCTATTCTCTCTTATTCTCTTTACAACACTTAATAATTAGGTGTAGGTTCATTCAAACTGAATCAAATCATTAAATAAAATTAACAAATCAACTAAATCACTTAAATGAAACCACCTTCTAAGTTGAACCCTTTCACACTTAGAAAATCTTAACCTTAAAGCCTAGCTAAGACATACCACACAAGCCTTAAATGGCACACATATTAAAATGAGCCATTTCTACTTATGTTAGGCGGTAGATGGTTTGATGCCTGATTTTATTTTGTGATGTAATGTTTTAGTTTAGATGTTAGAGTGTATGTGCATAAATTGGATGATAGGATGATTTTAATCTAATCATTATCTTCTGTAATTAGGATTTCAAATGAATGTTATGGGGGAATTAGGATGAACATTGGTCATAAGACTATGTCTTATGCACCATGTAAAGCCTTGGAGCAATCACATCCCAACCAACCAAAAAGAAGAAAGAAGAAAAGAAGAAAAGGAGAAAGAAGAAAGAAGAAAGAAGAAAGAAGAATGAAGACCCCCATAACATGAATTCTTTTTTTGATTGTAATTAATTCATTTATAATCCGGGTTGTTAAGGGTAGAGCTCAACTACCCACATTTTATTTAGGTTTGTGCGGTGGAGCCCAACCACAAAGGCCTTTTATTCTTTTGCACTACCTTTATAAATTATTTAATGTTTGTTTAGCTTGTGCATTAAGATGGCATGATTTTGAGTTTCTTTCTTGCTTTGATGAATGGCCTGGATGTGATTAGGCTCTTATGAAAAAGTAAATTTTCAATCCAATTAATCAATTTAAAATTTTAAAAAATTAACAACTCATAATCTCACATAAAGCCTAGGCCATAAATCAAGATAAAAGATTTAACAACCCCTTAGCTAGATATTGTATATTTTCACATCATTCATAGAAAGCATCTTGCTTCACTCTTGCTTATGGAGGGCTTCCACCTTTGCCAGAGAACTTAGCTTGACCTTTGAGAGCCATGGTGGAAACACACCTCCTTCTTGCTGATTTTGGCCCATAATCAATTTCTCATGCATTAGGCATATGAATCCCATAGCTTGTATCAAATAAATTGTCCAAAAACTGAAAATAAAACATAACAAAATTTGTATTAGATTTAAGTCATTACTTATGCCCTACATGATCTAGTCTCTCAGGGAGTGTGTTTAATGGCTTAGTCTCTTTCTAAATAAACAACAACCTTGCTATCTTGCAAATGCATATGACTTGCCTATAGAATTTAAAATTGTAGGAGGAGTTAGTTGGCGGCCACCCCTAGACCATTGTAAGTCCAATAGTCTGGTGGCTTATCCTCTCTTGTGGAGTGAAACCATATACCCATTTTTGCTTTAGAGTTAGGTCATGCTTTGGCCCTCGCCAATCTCCCTAGATTTAGGTTCTGAGGGTGTTGTTTTGCTTTGCGGGCTACAAGCATAAATCCTCATCTCTTAGGCTTTCCATGATCTTGTATCGTGGAATTGTAAGTCCTAGATTTCTAACAAAAATTCAACTCAAATAAATAATTCTCTTCAAAAATATAAAGCCCAACCATAGGATAGTTTGGGATGTTTGCTAAGCTTTCTAGCATCATGAAAATTTCTTACTTATCTCTCTTTGGTCTCGATAATAACTCCCTTCTTTTGATCAATCCCACTTGATTTTCCAAAAATAACCAATTGATTGATAGTCCTATCTTTGAAATCTTTGGAGACAATGATCATTTACCTTAATCGAGAGTATTTTTAAGGAATCTCATTCCTTAGGATGTCATTAACTATGGGAGCTTGCCTCCATAGGGAATTTAATGAACTCGGTTTAAAATAAACCCTACTTTACTTTTCCATGTAAAGTAGGGAAAGAATCTCTGGTACATACGAAGACTTATAGTCCATAAGAGTCCTTATTATGGTGATTAGGTCTATTATAGGATGGTGACTTCTGTCTCTCAAGATAGTACATCATTCCTCAATGTCATACCCAATCACCTTAATAAGAACATCTGCGGATCTACGTGGTGTCCAACACAAGAAGTATTAATTTTGTTCTTCATTTATTTTTTCCTCAAAAAGATTGATGAAGGATGAAAATAAAAATTCATCACAGAGAGTTAAATGTTTGTTAACAAATCAAGCAAAGATATAATATTTTGAGTGTAACTATAAATCTAGTTCTAATAAAAATGCCAATTCATGTAATATATTTAAGGCATTCTTAAATACGCCCTCACCCTTTATCTGAATGTTTAGATTCAAGTATCTGAGGATGCTACGTGGGTTGCTTCCCAGTTTAGTCTTAGGACTAGGTCCAGGTTAACAAAACCTAAAAATCTATTATAAGAATTTCAACTTAGTGAAATATCTGAGAAGGTAATTCTGTCATATGACAGTAGATCCAATCCTTTGTTAGGAGATAAATAGAGTTGATAGGATCTAAAGTTCTCAAATATATTTGATTCAATCAATTAACTATCCCAATGATAGCTGTGTTGAATGGTGATTTCAATCGGAGGGAATACTTCCATCAAAATATGATTCTAATTTCAAATCAAATTAACTTAAATCAAGCATCAATCTAAAAACTACTCAAATAAAATTTAATCATAAAAAGCTTAAAGCAAAACTCAATCTATCCACCTTTCATAATAGTTTATCAGAGGTGATAAATTAAGAAAACTCTAGCTCACAAATGAGCCAAAGTCAAATCAAGTGTTCTACTATGTTCACTCTCAATTGATCTTTACTAGTAAGAATGTGGCTCATGTCCTCTGACTACGTGGCTTGGCCAGTAGGCTCCATAGGTGATGCAGTTACAATCAGAGTCCTCTGATCGAGTGGTTTGGCTAGCAGGGATCCATTATATTATGATTATAACCATAGCCCGTATGCTCCCCAATGGCTCTGCCCTTTGAGTTGTGAATAATAGGATGTACTTGATAAGAAAAAAAAGCCCTCTATCAGCAAATGTAGACTCAAGATTGTCTCCTTAGACAAACACCACCCCAGGTCTATAAGGATTACTTGGATGACGTAACCCATGTATTACTGATAAGAATCCTTTGGTCAGGTTGAGTCAACTACCTTCTTTGACTAAGTAGATTAGGGACCACAATAGCCCGGGATGACAGAACCATAAGATCTAGATCGGGCACGTCATCATTCCCCCAACCATTCATTTTATGCTAATAATGATGACTTTCATAAATTCCAATTTCTAAATTCCAAAACTCCACATTACTGCTACTATGCACTACATATTTAGCAATCTACAACTAGCCTTAATCGAAAGTTCTATCTCTACATTGGGAGGGATAATTAACTTTAGAGGATTCTGCCTATAGGTAACCTGGAACCATATCTAAAGTCCTCACCAAATGAGGATGAAATCTCTAGGTAGTGTCTTATCAACTATTCCATCTGCCTACTAAAAATTACACTGACATTTTAAACCATACTCTCTTAATATCGAGAGATCAATGACAAATTTTCAGAGCCCGCAGATTTCTGGCAACTTCACTGGGGATAGAATTCTCTTTCCATCTTTGGCTAGTTATACACATGCTATAGTAGCAACAAAATATTTGAAAATTTAAAACAAAAAATATTGATTTAAATGTGTAATAAATTCAAGCTACTAATGTATGAGACTCTATGTCGAATTAATTATTCTATTGAGCATATTTTAATTACACTATTATTTTATTCTATAGTACTTCTGTATTTTGAAAGTATGGGGTGAAATAATAATTTTTAACAACTAATCCCCATATTTCACTTTTGTAGAATGGATCTACAGAGCACTCCTTTCCCTATCCAGCTATGGCATGGTGCGAACATCTGCTTAACCAATGCTGTCATCAACACAGGAGATGTTGAGGCTACCATTCAATTTGGTAGCTTGAATTTACTAGCTATTATAGCTGCAACTCCTAAAGTACCCACTCATGGTACACTCATCCAAGGCCATGATGGAAGGCCTCAGGTTACTGAAGCTCATACTAGTCATGCTCGCCAACCAGTTCAGCAGCCAACCGCTATTAAGGAGTTCTCCCAACAGAGAACTTCAGTTTTTAAAAGGCTTGGTCAATCTAAAGTCCCCATGATGAAAAGAATTGTTAGTGGACAAATCGTGTCTTTAATTCCTCACGGTACAATTGCTTCGTCGATTGAACCTTTTGTGCCTGGTAAGCATAATCATGAAGCCTCCTCATCAAGAAGCAAATTAACCAATAGGCAGAGAAGAAGAAAAAAATGCTAAGCTGAGGGCTCAGCAGATCCCCTTTGAATGACCTAGTGAACAAGCAATACTGCCAGCAGAAGTGAGTATTCCTACTCATAACAACTTTGATAATCTAAAGTGGATAAAAATAAATAGCTCTACTTGTGAAGTAAAGCAGTCTTTATGGATCCAACATCGTCAAGCTCCACCACCACAGAGGAGATAGCCTGAAACATTATCCTCTAGAATACATACAATTTTTAAAGTAGCCAAGGACAGAGGCTTAATGAAAATAAAATTTCAGAGGCCTGTGGTGATCGAAAATACCAAAGCTCCACCAAGGAGGTTGCCATCTCTTATAGTAACCAGTCATCGAGCCAAGTATGCTTCATATGGTGAGCATCAGAGTGTGATAGTCATACCGTGTGTCCAAGAATCCATTATCGAAAGGTCCCAGCAAAAGGATAAGTAGATATGGAGGCCAGGTCCCTATGATAAAATCTTGAGGAATGAAAGAGGTGTGACATCTGATATATATACTCAGAAATTTTCCTAAAAACAACTCATCAAAAGTGGATACCTAAAATAAGGGATGTCATTGATGAAAGATATGATGTTTGACACCCTGGAGAATCCTCTAGGGGATCCCATCACAGATCAGATTCACCCCCACAAGAGAAGCTTGACTTTTATCGCATCCCTTTAAAGGAAGAAGTATTTATTCCGCACATTGAATTAGAGATCCACTAGAAATATCAATCAAAAATTCATGTGCAAAAAGAAGGTGATGAAGAAGACACTATGAAAGTAGAAGTCATCTATATGGTCAGAGATATAGATGAACTTTTTTTCGGTACCATTAACAAATGACATGGATCTAGGATCCAACTAAATTTGATATTTATGAAGAAGAGTCTTCACAGAAGTAAGTAGAAGACATATCTTCAATCTCTACTGAAGAAGAAGAAGATCAAATTGAGAAAGAGATCATGGGTGTTGAAGTTGTTTATATGGCTGAACCAGGAAATGATCAGCCTGGTACACGCTTTTATAATCAGCGTCATCGTTCATCCTCAGCCTAAGCAACAGCTGCCCCTGTAAATGCACAAGGAGAAGGACATTCAAGTTCTTCCCCTAAAGATGAGCAAAGAGTAGAACAATAATAAGAAATAGAGGAAGAAGAAGAGCCTGTACTTGGTAACATCGTGGTGTGATGCTAGCCAGAGAGCAAAGACAAATGCAGCGTCAAATGGAAGTCAAAGATAAGGAAATTGCATAACTTGGTACCAAGATGAATGATATGATGGTATAAATGAATATCATGATGGATATGTTATAGAAGAATATCACGTCAAATATAGCACCTATTTTATCTGCTAATCAACATGTAGCTAATAATACAACTTCTATACCACCAATCACTCTAGTACCTCGCGCTCATACAGTATATACTACACATGAAGCGAGGAATGAAGTTAACCAACTACTTCTTTAGTTAATAATTCAAAATATGACTAGCACACTAGGAATGATAACAACTGCTAAGCTAGAAATAATAATCAATGAAAAGATAAAGGCAGCCATAGCTTCATAGCAAGCTGAAAAGTTGGTGAGTAAGGTTCGCCCTTACCAATAGAATATGATCAAGTGCTGTACCTGAAAGGTTACTTAGTGTCAAAATTTAATACTTTCAGTGGGCTTGCTAACCCAAAGCAACATCTAGCCCAATTTAAGGCTACTTGTGGTAACACATGAGGGAATGATGTGCTACTTTTTCATCAGTTCATCAGCAGCCTGACTGCAGCTGCTTTCGAGTAGTATGTAGAATTGTTGAATGATTCAGTTAAAACTTTTATTGAGTTAGAGATAATATTCATGAAGAGGTTCACCAGTGCAACTGAGAAAATAATAATTGTTGACCTTGCTTTGCTGAGAAGGAGAAAATATGAGTTAGTGTTGAAATTCATAAGTCGTCAGCGTAACCTAAGTATGAAGTGTGAGCAACAATTGGAAGAAGAACATACGATCCAATTGCTAATTGGCAATATGGATGATAAAATGACACCATTTTTATATATGGCATCAATTATAACATTCCAGGACTTGCTCGATAGAGTGGCCAAATTGAAAAGCTGAATCACCCTAAGTCTGAACTCTATGCAGATAAAGCAAAGAGAAACAAACCTTCATACTCAAGAAGAAACAAAACTCAGGCCGCTTCCTATAGCTCAAATGGTGAAAAGTGGGATAAAGGAAAGCAACCAATGTACAATGATGATAAGGAAAAATAGTCCGTCCATTCTAATTCAAAACCAAAATTAGTATTGGGAGGCAATGATAAACCTCAAACTTTTCCAAGTGGTGGAGAGCATAAAAAATAAGCAAGAAGAGATGATGAGTGAATGCGACAATCTCTTAAGGAAAAGATGAACAAAGACTATTCCATTAGAAGGAACAGTGTAGCTAAATTATTTCGGCAAGCAGTCAAAAATGGTCTACAATTATCAGAAATTAAAAGGTCTAAAGAAGCTGATCAAGTCAATAATCCAAATTACTATCCCTATTATCATATGATCAGTCATCCTATTGAAGATTATTATATCCTCAAAGATTGGCTAGAAAGGAAGTATCGACGGGGTGAATTTACATTATCTGATAATGTTCTAGTCAACCCAAAAAAGAGAGTCTACAAGGATGATTACGTCCTCCTTTTCATCATCCATTAAAGACAAAAAGAAGAAAAAATCAATTCAGACTAAAGAATGGGAAAAAGTAGTCTCTAAGAAGACAGAGAAAATGTTGAAGCAGCTAAAAGGTGTCCCTAGTGCTAAGCAAAAATCACCACTTGAACCTATATTGGACTTAAAAGAGATGCTTAAATCAAGTATTTGGGCTTCTCAATGGCATTTTGATAAGGCTACTTCATCACAGTGCAAGGAGCAGTCTACTAAACGCAAGCCTCATAAGTCAAAGAAGCCGGCTAAGAAAAAGAAGAACAAGAAGAGAACTATAACTCAAAATATTATTAACAATTTAAAGGAGTATCACCAGCTAGCAAGACAACCATTTAGGCTTGACTTTATGCCTAAACTTCATATTGTTGAATCAGATGAAGAAGATAATGGTGAATCATGTTCGGTAGAGACATGCTGATCATTTATGTGATATCAAATGTTCTTCAGCATCAGTTATTCCAAAATGACAAGGGTTGTCAGACAGACTCAACAAACCCATCAAAATTCTTATTAAGAAAGTAAGAAGAGCCTAAAGGTTTAATATCTGAATTTTGTTTAATGACTCAATAAGAAGATTACAGTTCAGATGAAGATTTATTTTTTTCCGGCGGAGAAGAATCAGACTCATTGATATCATCACGTATGAAATGTTTAAAGTTGAAAAATGAGTCTAGCCCTTTTGGTCAATCCTCCAAAATAAGAAGTGAATTTGAAGAAAATACCTCTTCAGAGGAATCTGAACAAGACAAAGTGATTCAAGTTCAGTTGAGAAGTGGTAAAGTTTTACCACCTTCATCAAAGAAGAGAAATGAAAATAAAGACAAAGGCAAACAAATTAAAGTTAACGAAGATATCATTCCCAAAAATTTTAAACTAAAGCTTAAACCGAACAAAAAATAGATTATAATATTCTATCACATCTGAGAAAGATCCCTGTATAATTAAGTGTGTGCAAGGATCTCTTGATGTCAAAAGACCTTCGAGAAACTTTGATATAAGCTCTCAAAGATCCAGAAAGTTATGAAGCTTACTTTGCTTAAAAATGCATTATTGAATCATTGCAAACTCAAGATCTCCCAGTAATCACATTTTTTGAAGAAGTTCTTATGTTAGGAACAGTAGATCACAATCGTCCTCTATATGTTACTGCAGGGAGTGATGACATCTCGATCAACCAAATATTGATTGATCCAGGTTCTTCTATCAATCTTATGAGTCTAAAGGTATTATGGATTATCACTTGATATCTAACATCTTGGGAGAGATAAGTTGATGGTTCATCATTTCAATGAAAAAGGGCAGAAAACCTTGGGTTCTTTTATTCTCCCACTTAAGTTTCAAGATTTATATATAGAAGCCAAGTTTCTTGTAATCGATGTTGATACATCATTTAGAGCACTCTTGGGTTGACCATGGCTGCATGAGTATGACATGGTCCCATCAACTATGCATCAGTGTATGAAGTACCTAAAAGAGGGGGAAGAGTTCATAATTCCTAGCAACCTACAACCATTCTCCATCCACGAAGCAAAGATTTATGAAGATGCAAAATATTTCATCCCTAAAGAGCCTAAGCCAACAGAGCCCTATGAAGAGGTAGCATCCACTTCAGGAACTAAAAACCAAGTTCACAAGGTGAAAGAGCAGAAGTAAAAAAGGAAGAAAGAAGGTAATGCCGACTCTCCCTAAAATACTTGATTCTACATCTAAATCAAGAAGATTAGTTCCTCATTTGGGAAATGGCACACATGAAGAAGAAGACATTTTTGTCAAACCCAAGAGAACTTATAAGCTTTCAAGAAAGGCAAAGTATGAAATAAGTGATTCTGATTTAGGCTATGATTTTGAATCTACTTATGGAAATAAAGTTCAGATGGTCGCATCAAAAAGGATAGCTCATTTGGTAGTGTCAGAGGACTCCTTCAAAATTATACCCATCCCTCAGCAGTACTTCAAAGAAATTACTCTACTGAAGGTTTATAATATTGAAGAATTGATAACATTCTATGTGCCACAATTGAGTGAGAGTGGCAGAATAAGAACTCTATTTTACAAATCTGAAGAGTCTCAGCCTTACAATTTTGATCAGCCTGCTCAACATAAAATTTTTTATGAGATAATGCCAACAAGAATACCAATATACTATTATTGACCTCACTTTTAGAGTGAGCTCTCAACTTCCCCATCTTAGACATAGGACTCCTCTATGACAATAAGAGTTCCTTAGTCTTAAGATACTTCTAGTTATTAGGTGAACACTTAACCTAACCCTAGAGACTTAGAAGAGTTAGCCATAGAAATAGGTTATGCCTTCAGGGTATTATGAAAAGTTGCCTACCCTATAGCTTAAACCCAATCTTTTCTTCCCTCTTTCAAACAAATCCAAATCAAATCTTAAATCAATTTCAACTCAATTTATTTTCTCAAATCATGAATCAATTCCAAATTCAAATTAAATCTCAAATCAATTCAAATCAACCAAAATCCAACCTAGACTCTTTCAAGTCAAATCCTTGAACTCCTTCAAACAAATCCAAATCACTCCAAATTCAAAAGACTTTCTCATAACCCATTTATATTCACAAATATAAATGAAATATAAATTCAAATAACCAAAATTAATTCAAAACTCAAATCCAAATCTAACCAAAATCCAACTAAACTCTTGCAAGGAAAATCCTTGAACTCCTTCAAACAAATCCAAATCACTCCAAATTCAAAAAAAATTTTCATAACTCATTTATATTATCATTTATATTCACAAATATAAATGAAATATAAATTCAAATAGCCAAAATCAATTCAAAACTCAAATCCAAATCCAACTTAAATCTAATTTACACCCTTTTTAAGAAATTCTCGAACTTAGCCAAATCATTCCAAAATCAATCCAAACCCTTGGATTTCCTCTTCAAACAATTACTCCTTCAATCACAAGCCCAAATATAAACATAAACTTCAATCATTAAATTAAAATCAAACTAACCCAAGTCAAACCCATGATCCCTTTTGACTTGAAATTATCAAATGAATCCAAACCCATTTGACTCTAAATCACTTACAATTGGATTTATATTTCAATCATAAGTCCATATGTGAGTCCAACCAAACTTGAATCAAGCCTTGATCAAGTCAATTGACCCATTTAGGCTAACTTGACCCAAAGTGACCAAAAGCACATTTTTGAGCCAAATTCTAATCCAACACAAATTGGATTGAACTAAGCCCATCTAAGCCTCACATTGTGAGCAACAATCATCCTAAGATGATCAATCACTCAAATTGGGTCAAACCAAGTCAAACCTAGCCTTTGACCAAGTCAACACTTAGCCTAAATGAAACCCAAACTAGCCAAAATCCACCATAAGCCAAATTGATTGAAACCATTGATCTAAACCAATCCAAAATCAATGGTTTAACTTGACCGAGCCACCAATTGAGTCAAACGAAGCCTAATTGACCACTTGACCCAAGTTGACCCAAATTGACCTAAAAGTCAAAATCTTGCAACCAATGGGTCAAATTCATTACAAATCACTTATTGAACTTGACCAAAGCTTCAATTGACCAACTAGACCCATCCTAGCCCAATTGACCATGAACCCAACTTGGCCTAAAAGGTCAAATCAACTTGAAATCAAACCAAACTAAAATTGATTGAAACCAAAGCTAGCAATATATTTCAAATGATCAACCTAGCCTAAACCAACCCATGACCTAACCCAGTTGGGTCAAATGGGTCAAATGGGTCAAATTGGTCAACTTGACCCATTTGACCAAAATGACCCTAAATGAGCCAAAATCAAATATAAATCAAATTGAACCAAAACAATGATACCCATAGGCTCCAAATGATCATTTGAACTTGACCTAACCATGGTTTGACCCAATTTGACCAATTGGTCAACCTAACCCAAATTGACCAAACTTGACCTAAATGGGTCAAATTGAACCAATTCAAACCAAATAAACTCCAAATCAAAATCAAGGCCAAATGACCATTTCACCCTTAGGTCAAAGGGTAACCTATGGCCAAATCCACTTGGAATTTGACCAATTCTTTCTCATGGCCACTTAGCATCCTCCTAGTGGTCCACATGGACACCAAAGAGGGTGGTGAACATGACCCAATGGGTTTGGATCAGCCATGACCCAACCCAAGGCCAAACCGACCTTTCCAATGGGAATTGAGCACTTGGATCACCCCATACACTCACCTAGCACATGGGCACTCTCTTCCTCCACTACCTAAAAAATCACATGGGATGCCAAAACAACCAAATCCCATTGATAAAAAATGGCAAATGCTATTGATCCAAGGAGGGGAGATATACTCTCATTCCCATTCCAAAACACAAGCATTGAATTCATTGATTGAGCTCTAGGAATTGAAAAGCAAGCCAAGCTTCCATTCCCAAGTTTCTCCTCCATTTTCTTCTCTTCTCAAAGCCAATAAGGTCAATCCAAATTCCAACTTACTCAACTCCATCAAACCAAATTGCTTGCAAGCACCATCAAGGACCGCTCAATCAAGTTGATTCCCAAGTCCAAGCCACGAAGGACTTTGATCAAGTCGATTGAAAGGGGAGCTTGGTCAACTGAGCCATCCACTTCAAATCAAGACTTGATACCTTCAACAGGGCTTCATCTCTACTGAAAGCTACCTCCTCCATTGGAAGTTTGATAGCCTCATGAGGTATTGCTCAAAATCGATAGAAAAATTGCTTGGTCCTTTGTGAAGGAATTAATCCCATTAGATCTCCATTGGATCTGTTTGTGCCTTCTCGGGGTGTGAGTTTGAACTCCATTATAAAGGGTGAGCTGATCGACGATCAATGGACGACATCCACCTCTCGCGCCGAGAGGAGATAGATCACACCATTCCCATGATTGGAATGATAATGGATTAAATCATGTTAGATCCTTTTATTTAAGCTTAAATCATGGATTAATCGCCATCCCATCTTAGATCGAGTGGAGAAAGCACACCGGCCGCCATTGACTCAGGATGTGACAACTTAAATAACCTATCCCATCGCCACATGTGAAAGCACGCCACCACATGCCAAGGGGATTGGGGTTAATTAGCTCTAATTAATTCATTTTTAATGCTGAAACTTCCAAAATTCATAACTAATTGTAGAGAAATCCAAAAAAATATAAATTTAAGTTCATTTTAAATATAATTTAGAGGAGAATAATATAAACTTAAGTTTAATTGATTTTGAACAGTAACCTTCATTCAATTTGTGTTTTATTAAATGTAAATTAATTACTTAATTACAAATTAAATTCCAAACTTCTGGGATTGATTAGTGGATGACCTCCTCCATGATTTTCTTGGAATTTATTGGATTAATTAGGGAATTGCTTATTTCACCCTAATCACTTCTTAATTAAATGATTAATTAACCATTAAATTAAAGTGATAAATTCATTAATTAAGCTTATAATTATCATGAAATAGTGAATGGACTTAGGAATGAGATTAGAATTTTTTTTCCAAATCTTTTCCCCTAAGTTCATTTCATGTGGAAACTTAATTAATTTGTAAATTAATTAATGGTTTGATCTCTTCATTAATAAATTCAATTAATCAAACTCAAAATTAAATTATTCTAGAATTTAATCACTTAATTTTAGGTTGATTCTTTGGTGTTCAATAACCTAAGAGACTTCAAAGGAAATTATAATCAAACTACATGTGCAGGATGATTATGAAAGTACTAAATTAAACCCTTTAGCTTAATTAATCAATAATGAGCCAATTGCATTAGGCCCTTTTATTTCTTAGGTGCATTGATTTAAATTCCATGGTTGCATATCATATGTTGGCTCATAATTATTTGAATAATTATGTTAAAGAGTATAGGGGTAATTAATGGATTTAATTCACACCTTAACCTAAATAAAACATAAAATCAACCTAATTGTTCTAAAATTAAACTAAATTCACACATGGGGAAATGGGTTAGACCAGCAAACTCTTTCTCACATTTTCAAGTCAAATCAAAAAATAAAATAAAAATCTCCTTAAAGAATTTTGATTCATTTTAAATAATCATTATATGATTGTCTTAGAATTAATTAGGGTGAATGAAGTCATATGCTTACATCACTTTATTTCTTTCCAAGCATGCTAAATATTATTTGCCATATGAAATCATGTATTCATTTCTTTTGAAAAATCAATTAAATAAAATGTTTCCTTTATGTCAAATTTATTTTTGGCTAAAGTTAAGAATATGAGTGGCTATTATCACTATTAAACCAAAAATTATTTTCAAAACCTATGAATCAAAGATTTTAAATGAAGTGATGCTACTTATAAGTACTTAAGATTGTGCATGTGATTATAGCATAAGATGTATTATGTGATTTTCTTTCTTCTTAACATGGATTTGAATAGGATTTGCAAAGTGTATAGTTCATTTGAAAAGAACATAACACTTGCTTAAATCTATTCCTATGCATTTCTATGTTATGACTTAAGAAGGATCCTCACATTACACATGTAAATTATACAACCAAATCAAACAAAAAATCTTTTGCATGATTCTTCATCCATTTATTTTTTTTTTTGTACATTTACATGTATTTAAGAAAAGTGGTATATTAGACATCCCGAGAGGCTTTAAGTAGGAAGCTTTAGTACCCTAAGTAGGTCTTGTACCTTATAGCTTTGGTGTAGAAAATAATATCATCGTACTCACTTATGTCTTTTATATATGTGGATGTGCATTTTGTTAATGGATAAGGAATCCACCTTTTTCCACATAATAAAAACAAGCATTCATGGAATATCCAAATTTTCAAATCATATCTCTTAGCATTCATCATTAAGGTGTGCTAAATTTTACATTACATGTATAGGCATATTTAGGATTATTCACATGCATGGTATACATGGTGGAAAGAAAAAAATGGTTGTGTTATGTGATAGTAATTCACCTAAATTAATCCTAAGATGCCTAGATTATTTGAAAAGGGCTATTTATTATAAATCTAAACTTAGGGTTAATTAAAATACATAATAAAATATTTACTAAAGAAAAATCATTAATGAATCTACCTTAGAAATTACTTAAGGTAGGGATGAAAGAGAAGTTCTTCTTTTTCTTCTCTTTACAGCATTTAGTAACTAAATGTAGGTTCATTCAAACCAAATCAACACATCAAAAAAAATTGACAAATCAACTAAATCACTTAAAAAGAAACCACCCTCTAAATTGAATCCTTCACACTTAGAAAATTCCAACTTTAAAGCCTAGCTAAGACATGCCACACAAGCCTTAAATGTCATACACACATTAGGCTAAGTCACCATTTCTAGCTCTATGTTAGGGTTGCATGGTTTGATGCATTTTATTTTTTTTGATGTAATATTTTTTTAGATGATGTTGGGGTGTATGTGCATAGACCGGATGATAGGATGATCTTAGTAATCATGTCTCTATAGGGGATTGTGCTTAAGGATGCGTAATAAAAAATATAAATATTTTATGTAGTTGCTTATACCCCTAAGCATAATCCAAATAGACGTGTGACTTGGTTACCCATGTGTGTGCTAAGTCCAAATTATTCATATAATTGCTTGTTGTGTGGTATGTTTAGCTAATCTCTAGTTTAGTTAGATTTATTTTTCCCATTTTGATGTAAATTTTGTAATTAAGATTTGAATGAATGTTATGGGGGATTAGATGAACATTGGTTAATGTCACCATGTGATGCCTTGGAGCAAACTCCAAAATATAAGAAATAAAGAAAGAAATGAAAGAAGAAATGAAGAAATGAAATGAAGAATGAAGAAGACCCCATAACATGAATTCTTCTAATTGTAATTATTCATTTGTAATCTGTTGTATAAGGGTAGAGCTCTACCATTTCTTTTTTTGTTTGGACCACCACATATTCTTTATTCTTTGCTAATTTTATAAATTGATTGATGTTTGTTTATGATTGTGCAATTAGATGGCATGATTTTCCTAGTTTCTTCATGATGAATGGCCCGATGTGATTAGCTCTTAGGAAAAATAAATTTTCTATCCAATTAATCAACTCAAAATTAAATTAAATAACTCATAACCTCACCTAAAGCCTAGACATAAATCAAGATAATAAAAGATTTAGCAACCCTTATGGATGTTGTATGTCTCACATCATGCATAAATCATCTTTCTAATGGAGGGCTTCCACCTTTGCTAGAGAAAATGGCTTGACCTTTGAGAGCCATGGTGGAAACACACCTCCTTCTTGATTTTGGCCCATAACCAATTTTCTCAATTAGGCATATGAAATCCCATAGCCCATGTCAAATAAAAAATGTCCAAAATCAAAAATAAAACTTAATAAAAGATTAGATTCATTATTCATGCCCTTCATGATCTAGTCTTAGGAGTGTGTTTAAGGACCTTTCTAAATAAATAATAGCTTAGCATCTTGCAAAGCATAAGACTTGCCTACATGTATTTAAAATCGAGAGGAGTTAGGCCACCCCAGTGGTTGTAAGTCCATGGGTGGTTTATCCTCTCTTGTGGAGGTAAACCATATACCCATTTTGTCCTTAGATTTAGGTGCTTGGCCCTCTCCAAAGCTCCCTAGATTTAGGATCAAGGTCATGTTTCCTTTGGCTACAAGCATAAATCCTCACCTCTTATATTTCTGATCTTATTATGGAATTATAAGCCTAGATTTATAATAAAAAATTCAACTCAAACATATAATTTCCTCTCAAATAAAAAATATAAAGCCCAACCATAGATAGTTTGGGATGCTCACTAGGTTTTATCATGAGCATCCCCTACTCATCTCCCTTTGGTTTAATAACTCCTCCTTTTGATCAATCCCACTTGATTTTCCAAAAATAACCAATTGATAGTCCTATCTTTGAAATCTTTGGAGACAATGATCATTTACCTTAATCGAGAGTATTCTTAAGGAATCTCATTCCTTAAGATGTAATTAACTATGAGGGCTTGCCTCCATAGGGAACTTAATGAACTCATTTAAAATAAACCCTACTTTATTTTTCCATATAAAGTAGGGGAAAGATCTCTGGTACATTCGAAGACCCATTGTCCTTAGGAGTCCTTATTAGGTGATTAGGTCCATTGTAGGATGGTGACTTCTCTCGAGATAGTACATCATTCCTCAATGTCATACATCACCCTAATAAGTACATCTATGGATCTACGTGTGTCCCAACATCATCCAAAAAAATAAAATAAAAAATACCATATCCACTGGGATGGTTCCTCTCCATCTTTGGTAAATGATCATTGTCCAAGTATCATAGGATTTGTATTTCATATGAGTCCAGACTATCCTTCTTTTCTTGGCATAGCTCATTTTATTCTAAGCTAGCCAACATCCTTTAGTTTTAGGACCTCACTCATGTAGTCTTAAAACCTCTGCTAAGTCCCAATAGGTGAAAATAAAATTTAATAAAGAGATAACTAAAGACCTTTTTCTTACCATCTCTATGGTAAGGTAAAGTTCATTCCAAAAAAATAAAGAAAAATAAATCCTTTATAAAAATATCACTTCTCAAAAGGCTCTTTTCCAAAATTCAAACAATAAAAATGTTTGTACAAAAATTTTCACAAAAAAATATAATTTAACCTCTTCTAACAATCTTCAAGATTGTTACATGTAGGATCTTTCCAAATAAAATAAAAATATCTTTCAAAAAGCACATATGAACATCCTCATTCAATATATCCAAATTTATTGAATGAAAATTTCATTTTATAACAAATCAAATCTTTTCAAAAGCACATATATCCTCATTAATTCAAATTTATTGAATGAAGATTTCATTTCAAATAAATCAAAATCATCTTTCAAAAGCACATAACATCCTCATTCAATATACCCAAATTTATTGAATGAAGATTTCATTTCCAAATAAAATCAAAATCATCTTTCAAAAAAAAAGCATCCTCATTCAATATACCCAAATTTATTGAATGAAGATTTCATTTCAAATAAAATCAAAATCATCTTTCAAAATATATGAACATCCATTCAATATACCCAAATTTATTGAATGAAGATTTCATTTCAAATAAAATCATATCATAAAATTGAAATTCATTTCAATATATCTTACATATGTTGAAGTTGAGTTTCTTCCTTTCAAAATTACAAATTTGAAGATCTTCATTCAATATATCCAATTTGAATGGAGGTTTCATCTTCAAACAAAATCACACTTGAAACTCCACTCAACACATTCCACATGTGTTGGAATTTCCTCTTTCAAAAGCAATAATCATACACAAAATTTTCATCTTTGAAAAAAATTGATTCCATTTAATACACCATTTATTTAAATAAAAAATCTCCTTTCAAAATCACAAAATCAAACAAAATTTGAATTCCATTTAGCATACCCAAATTTGCTAAATGAAAATCATTTTTCAAAAAAAAAAAATCAAACATATTTGGACTTTATTTAACATACACAAATTTTAAAGATCCCTCTTTCAAAATTAAAAAAAAAAAAAAACCAAACACATTTTATATTTAGCATACCCAAATTTGCTAAGTAAAGATCCCTTTTCAAAATCAAAATCAAACACATTTGGACTTTATTTAGCATACCCAAATTTGCTAAGTAAAGATCCCATTTTAAAAAAATAAAAAAAATCAAACACATTTGAACTTTATTTAGCATACCAAATTTGCTAAGTAAAGATCCTTTTCAAAATCAAAACAAATTCAAATACATTTGGACTTTATTTAGCATACACAAATTTGCTAAGTAAATATACCATTTTTTTCAAATCAATACAAAATCAAACACATTTGGACTTTACTTAGCATACACAAATTTGATAAGTAAAGATCCTCTTTTCAAATCAAAAATAAAATCAAACATATTTGGACTTTATTTAGCACACCTAAATTTGCTAAGTAAAGATCCCCTTTTCAAAATCAAAATCAAAATTAGACTTGAACTTTGTTTAGCATACACAAATTTTTTAAGTAAAGATTTCATTTCTAAATTTACACATGATATACATCATAAGCAAACAAGCAAAAGAAGAAAATTATTTTCAAACATCTCATCAAGTATACTCAAATTTGCTAAGTGAGTAAATATCAAAAAACTAAATCAATTGACTCTCTATTTAACATACTCAAATTTGTTAAATAAAGGGTCCCCAAACATAGAAATTAATCTCAAATATGAACTAATGGAAGCATCAAAAATCTCTTCAAAATATTTGAACCCATTTTCAACATACACAATTTTGTTGAAAATGGATTCTAAACTCAAAAATCTCTTCTCCAATTCATTCAAAATCTCTCCTAAATTCAATCCCCACTTAACATATTCAAATTATTGAGTGTGGGTTCAAATTCTAAATAAAATTCAAAAAGTTAGAATACAAAATAAGATCTGATTTGAGTTTGTTCAAAAATTGTCAAATTAATTTCACTTTTTCTCAAGTTTAGTTCAAGCAAATGGATGCTCAAAAGTATGTGTTCACTTTCCCTTTGGGATGGATTTGGCCTTGGATCGCCAACCTCCCACAAACCGATTTTGCCCATCCACTATGAGGATTTGAGGGGCTAGATCACTTGAGGGGGCAACCCTCACCACCATCAGTAGAATGTGGTGACCGCGTGCCCATCCATGTTGAGATGCCTCGATTCTAATTTCCCTCACTGAAGAGGAAGGTGGTGAGGTTCTCAAAGAGTGCCTCCACATTATGTCCCAGCCACTATCCCAGATGGGCTAGTACCCACTCATTAGCTTCTCTAAGGGAAGGCTCTGCTTCAGGATAGTCTCCCTACCTTTGAGATAGGGTCTAGTTCCATACGCTCCTCCCACCCAAGATCAAAGATGCCAAAGATCGACATCATGTGCAGCCAAGGAGATGGAGGCAGCCTCGTGTTGTAGAGGAGTCACCCAGTAGTTTCTCCTTTGATTACACGTAACAAGTTCCATCCTCTTTCGGATCGATGGAGAGAAGATGTTAGAGGATCAGTGTCACCTCACCTACGCTATGAGGCACCTATCGAGATAGAGGAGGTCAGTCACCTGACAGCTCACACCAAGTTGGGGCTGATGATGTCCCAATTTGATTTACATCCATTCCTCACAGGCAAGCATATCATTAGAGGGCCAGAGGCCCGTGTATTAGTTCATGTTACTAGAGGAGAGGCATGCCAAATATATTCCAGCCTCATAGATTTATCAATGCTACTTCATCATACCGATAGATTCTATTGACTAGTACTACCCATCACATAAGAGAGCCCCCACATAGAGAGTCGGTTCCACCACCACCCACTCGCCCCACCATCACAAGTGCAAGTTCCATCTTCCATAGTTCCATCTAAAGCCATGAAGGAGCATCGTGGAAAAGAAAGCCCCATGATCTATGGCCAAGAGATCCCATTTCATCTACATCATTGACTGAGGCGAGGCCAAGCTCTCCTACTCGACCTCCAACTTTAGTTGTGGTGAAGAGGGAGTGGTGACCTCGTAGCATCGTAGTCGTGCCATCACTACCACAACCATAGCAGATCATGGATATAGCAGTAGTAGAGGGAGAAGGAGACAGTTCCATTGTCCCCATAGCGATAGATCCTCCCAGGAACAACACTCCACCCACATCAAATGACAGCCATGAGCATGTATCCTCTAGTGAGCATAGCCCTCACAAGATTAGCACTTCAGTGGCAAGAGAGGTCAGATGTATCTTTGTTTATGAGCATGATCCCACCACCGGTAAGCCATGATCATTTGTGCCTGCGTCGTTGGATCGGTCCCTAGATGATATCATAGCACAATATCTCATTGAGAAGAAAGAAATTCTAGGGTATGTCTAGTCTAACCTAGAGGAAGAGAAGGTTAGCTTTGATCCCAACAAAGATGATATATTAGAAGACTCGGCAGAGGTGCATATGGTTGACACTAGAGATTGTCTCCTTCGGGATCACCAGAGTTTGGAAGGTGTTGCGGCCAAACAGAATGATACAGCCTATATAACCCAACACCTCCTTCAATAACTCAAACAAAAGGATGAGAAAATTGACAAGATGGGAAAGAGGCTTGAATATTTATTAGAGGGAGTTCTGACACTTCAAAATCAAGCCCTAGTAGCATATCCTACTATTATGGACCGGAAGTTGTTACATGTCTTGGATCAAGGCAAGAGTTCACCTCCAGTAGAGTAGGTAGCACTAGCTTGTATAGGAAGGTAGTGGATAGTACCTCCATACAAGAGAAGTATATTAAACTCATGGTTGAACAATAAGTGATAGTAGCACTGGCGCAAGCCTGAGGTGGTTCATCGATTCCAAAGGGTAGACCCTACCTAGAGAAATTTGATGTTATCCAATATCCTAAGGGTTTTGTGCCTCCTTCTTTCAAGAGTTTTGATGGCAGCGAGAAACCTCGCCAGCATATAGCGCACTTCAAGGCCAGTTATTGCAATACTGGTGGCAATGATGCACTATTGTTCCATCCATCTTGTCAGCTTAGCAGCATAGACTTTGATTGGTACACCGAACTCCAATAGTTCAAGAAGACTTTTTGAAGGCAACTCTTTATTAAGAGGTTTGTTGAGCTCAAGGGTAATCGATATCTCGTAACAATAACACCCTGAGTCCCTCATTGATTATATTCTCATATGGCACAATTTGAGTATGAAATGCAAACCGTAGCTATCTGAACAACATGCCATTAAAATTCTACTAAAGAATATTCATGGCCCGGTCGTCTTCATGCTCAAAGGTTTTAGCATTAAGATATTTGAGAAACTAATCAATAAGGTGGCTAGTCTACAAGGAGAGGCCAAGCTTTCTTTTCAATATCAGCCAAAGAAAGTCAATGAAAAGAAGAGTAGTAGAAGATTGGACAAGAAACCAGAGATCATGAGATCTTGTGCTATACTTCCACCGCTTAAGCCATCCTACCACAGATTTCTCACGCTCTCACCTCACCATGGTATACATATCTACCCTCAAGTAGCTATCAGTCACCTACTCTTTTGGAAAAACTAAACAAACCTTATTCATTTAAGAGGGAGGTAGTCAGAAAAATCTTTAAGAACCTCTTAAAGAAACCTAATTTTTAGCTACCTGAGCCTAGAAAGCTGGAGGAAGTGGGAAGGAGTAATGATCCTAACTTTTTCTCTTACCACTGCATGTTAAGCCATATTTTGGAGAATTGTTTTACATTCAAGGACTCGCTTGAGCATAGTTAAAAGTTGGGCGTATAGTTATCCCTAAGGAATATATAGTGGAACAACCATCTAGTTCTATTAAGGTAATCCTTGGGGATACATGTGATCATCTCAAAATAAAAGAAGGTTGGGATATCTCCTTATCCCGAACCTCTAAAAAGATTATTTCTAAAATCAAGAAACTTTCTTACAAGTGCGTGAGGCAGCTCAAACCTCCAACATCAAGAAAGGTTGGCAAGTTGCCAAGGATAACTTAGGGAAAGTGGGAGCCCAAAAGAAGAATAGCCTATATACTGAGATAGCCAAGTAGCAACCACCTAGCCTCCAGCCATCCACCATTTTACTATTGACACTTCTACTTCAGCTAGCTCTTCTTCTAGTAGACATCTTGTATCAGTGGATGAAGGCACCAAATCCCTCACCCCACTTACTTTACTAGATTTCTACTTTGTACCTCCTTCTAAATCTAAGAAATCAAGGAATAAAGCTAGTTTGAATTACATATGTGTCACTTCTTATGGGTTATCTGACTCTACTATTTTAGAAAACTCTTCAAGTCTTAATAATAATTATAACAACTTCGGTCATCCTCTTTCTGATTTAGAAATGGACTATCCTTTTCTAAACACTACGGGTTCACCTCTTAAGATAGACTTGGAATCATCTGATTCTGGGGGTCCTATAGGAGAACCTGTTGGTGAGCCTGATGAGCAGGAAGAATCTTCCACTAAACCACCACAATAGATCACCGAAGTTAACCTCTGTAGTGTTAATGTTCCACCTCCTTGGGCAACACCTCAAGATAAGGGAAAATAAGTCATTGGTACCAACAAGAAGCCCCTCTACAGGATGCTCCACCCATGGATATGCTTGTGGAGGATCAGTCCAAAGTTGATTATAATGTTCTCTCTCACCTAAGAAAGTTGCCAGCTAAGTTAAGCATATATGATGCCCTTGTCTTATCCAAAGAGATGAGGGTATCATTAATCATGGCTCTTCATAAATATGCTTAGCTCTTGACCTATTGGAGAGGCACATTATTCAAGAGAAGCCAAAGTCACATTCTGTGACATGGAGCACAACCGCCCTCTACATCACAATGGATATATATTCGTTTCTCGTTTTAGTTGATCCAGGTGCATCGGTGAACATTATGAGTCTAAAAACCCTTGCATATTTGAAGATTGACATCTATGCACTCCGAGGAGATCGAATGATGTTGAGAGGATTCAATGAACAGGATAAGAGAGCTTTAGGCTCCATAGTGTTACCTTTGGAAATAGGTGACTAGAATACTGAAGTCAAGTTCTATATAATTGATTCAAATACATCATTTACTACTTTGCTGAGGCAAGATTCAGCTAAGATGATTCCCTCTTCATCAATGTTAAGTTTCAAGAAATTGAAATGTATGAAATGAGATGAAAAGCTATTTTTAGAGAGGAGAGGATGCAACCTACTATCTTCCTCAAAATCAAAATGTCTATTCTCATGAACTTGGTCAAGAATCAAATACAAAAGAAAAAAAAGAAGAAAAAGAAGAAAAAGAAAATAAAAAGAAAAGAAAAAGGAAATTACAAGTATGCTAGAAAGGGACACTAAGGAAGAAGTAGAGCTGCATGTTACGTTCCACCCACAACTCGTTCCACCATATGGACATATGGGTAGGATGACTTGACCTCCACCGTGAGGTAGAGGTAGAGGCAAAAGGTGGAAGACCCCTGGGTCACCAACAACGACTATATTCTAGTTCACAGGAGTACTCCTGCTATTCACATAGACTTTGAATCCAGCTCGGAGGACAAGTCTCATGTGATTAGCACACCAGCCAACCCCTCTCAGTGGGTTTCATTGGAGCTGACACTTTAGCCAAACAGTGATGAATACCATGCCTCCAAGCTAAGCATGAATGTATTCGAATTAAAACAATGCAAAACTATTAAGCACCAGTTGGAAACTTTAGCTCTAACCTCACTTTCTTCTTAAAAAGTTGAAGGTTTGGTAGTTAAGGAAGCCCTTAGGTCTTCCATGGATGTCAGACCAAAGAGATTCCTATTGGGATCATCATCCTCAAGTCCATAAGCTGATGTAGAACTTGAGGATAATTCATATAAAGATTTAATGGAATTACCTTTTGATTGGTACTCGCCTTATGTTCATAATCTTGCAAAGAAGGTTTGATTTCTTATACATAGTCCAGGCATAGGTTTGAGTATTTCGAGAAGCTATGAAACAACAAAGATAGGGATGCACGATCAAGACCAAGACTAGGTCATGACGATGATGGTTAGTGCCACCAATCATCCGAGTCCGATAGATCTTCTCAAACCACACTAACTCTTATGAGGAAGTGTGTTTAGAAACTTTAGATGATCCAGATGATCTCCAAATCAAAGATGCCCCTCCAGAATTTGAAGAGAAAATCCATTCAACTATCGACAAGCTCAAAGAAATTAACCTCAGGATAGAAAAGGATCCACACCTTACATACATCAATTCTTTGCTGAATGAAGAAGAAGCCAATGAATTAGTTAGGCTATTGATTGAGTTTAAGGATTGCTTTACATGGAGCTATGAAGAAATGCCCAGATTATCTCCAAATATAGTAGTCCATAAACTAGCAATAAATCCTAATGCTAACCCTATTAAGCAAGCTCCTAGACGCATGCGATTAGAAATTGAACAATAGGTCATTTTTGAAGTCAAGAAACTGATCAATGCTAATTTTATCATGGAAGAAAAATACCCTACTCATGTTAATGCACCTCATCTCATGCAAGATTCTCCTTTATAGATGGGTCATCTGGCTACAACCAAATCAAGATGGCCCCTTAGGATGAAAAAAATACTACTTTTTGAACCCCGATTGGAATCTATTATTATAAGGTCATGCCTTTCGGCCTTAAAAATATTGGTGCTACATACCAATGGGCCATGACTCAGATCTTCAATGAACTTTCATCATCATGTTCAGTGTTATGTTGATAATCTAGTAGTCAAAAGCAAAGAAAAGGAAGATCATCTCTTTGACTTGAGAGTAGTTTTTGAACAGTTAAGATAATTTAACCTCAAAATAAGCCCCCTACAGTGTGCATTCGGAGTAGCTTCAAGGAAGTTCCTTGGGTTTATTGTCTGACACTAAGGAATAGAGATAGACCTAGAAAAGATCAAATCCATCTTAGAAATTCCACCCCCTAAAAGTCTAACTCAACTCAGATCATTCCAAGGGTGGTTGGTGTATCTAAGGTGCTTTATCTCCAATCTATCAGGGAGATACAAGCCATTTTCAGCACTTGTTAGAAAGGATGATAAGTCCAAGTGGGATGACAAGTGCCAACATGTTTTTGAAAACATCAAACAATATTTGGTGAAGCCGCCAAGCCTAGCAAACCTATCCTGCAACCATCATCCTCTTACTCCCAGATTTATGACTTTTACGACTTCTCGCCACGACCTACTGAAGAAAACTACCCACTATTAAGAAATATTGCCTAGCTTTAATCTTTGCATCCCAAAAGCTACGACACTACATGCTTTCTCATAAGGTAAACTTGATTTCAAGAATCAATCCACTGCAATATCTCATGACACTGCTGACGCTATCCAGATGGTTGGCATGTTGGTCCATGATTCTCTCGTAATTTGATATTACATTCATACCCTCTCGAGCGGAAAGGATAAGCACAATGATTTTTAGCCACCCGATTCCCCTTAGTGATGATCTCCCGATGAACAAATCATGAACTTAAAGGAGATTGACAATCACTGCTGGGAGATGTATTTTGATGGTGCGGCTTCCTTTCAAAAAGGAGAAGAATCACGATCCACTATTCCAGAAAAGGCAGGGGTAGGAATTATTTTCTTAACTCCAAATTACAATGTGATGAGATTCTCATTCTATCTCTCCAATCCATGCACTAACAATGAAGCTGAGTATGAGGCTTTGATTACTTGTATGGAGTTAGCTATTACAGTGTGTGTCAAATGCATCAATATTTATGGGGATTCTCAGCTGGTCATCAACCAGATTGTTAGATCCTATAAGGTTATAAAACCTAAGCTTTGTCATTACCACAAGTACATCATGAAGCTATTGGCCCAAATCCCTGAGGTCACTATCGACAAGGTCCCTCAAGGAGAGAATGTAGTAGTGGATGCTTTGGCCAAACTCGCCAAATAATTGGCATGTCTGAAAGATGAGCCTATTTTAATAAAAGTCCAAAATATACAAGTCATATCCCTTATTGACGCTGAACTCATCGAGAGACTTTCTCTTGAGGGTGAGGTTACCATTGCCAAAAAGGACGAGGAGCTCAATTGGAGGCAACCATTTATAGATTACTTGACTAGAGGAGAACTACCTCAAGAGAAGTCACAAGCCCATCAGATGAAATAGAAAGCTCTCTCCTATGCTCTCATGGATGGCACCCTGTACCATCAATCTTTTGATCAAATGTGGTTACGCTATTTAGACAAACACGAAGCCCATAAGATCGTGATCGAGGTACATTCAGCTCTATGTGAAGCACATCAATCTGGTCCGAATATGAAAGTAAAGATCAAGAGACTAGAATACTACTGGCCTTCAATGATCATAGACTGTATGAATGTAGCTAAGAGATGCCATCAGTGTCAAGTACATGGTGTGGTATTACATCAACCCCCAACATTCTACACCCCACATTGGCCTCATGGCCATTTGAATGTTGGGGTACCAACATTGTGGGTCCAATTGATTCTCCTTATTTTAAGGGTCATCAGTTCAGCTTAGCTGCCACTGATTACTTCTCCAAGTGGGTGGAGGCAATCCCACTCATAGAGATCACAACAGCATGTGCTCCAATTTTTAAGGAACCATATCATATATAGGTTCGGGGTGCCTCGATGAATTATATCTGATAATGGTACTGGATTCAAGAGCACCAAAATCAACAACTTTGCCAGAAGATATGGTATAGATTGGAGATACTCCACCATTTATTATCTCAGGGCAAATGGCCTAGCAGAAGTATTCAACAAAACTCTCATCCATATACTAAAAAAGACACTTGACGACAATAAATAATAGTAGCATGAGCAATTAGTTGAAGCTTTGTGGGCATACCGCACCACATACAGAACTCCAACCCAATCTATCCCGTTCTCCTTCGTGTATGGGTCTGCAGCCATTCTACCATTAGAAGTTCCCATCACTAAGGATAGCAATGGGTAGTAAAATCACTATATAGCAGAATGCCAAGTTACGGTTAGAAGAGCTCGAAGGTTTGCAGGAGAGACGCCTACGGGTATGTCAGAACCTCGAGTTATACAAAGCCAAGATGATTCCAGCTCACAACAAGCTGTTCTACCCTAGAACATTTCTAGTGAGAGAGCTTGTTCTAGTTGTAAGGAGACCAATTATTGCTCGTTGAAAGATGGGAGGCAAGTTTGAACCCACTTGGAAAGGCCCTTCTATCATAGAGAAGGCCTACCAAGGAGGATCTTATCAGCTTATTGATTGTAAATAGGAACACCCAATACTTCTAATTAATGGGCTCTATTTGAAGAGATACTACCCATAAAATCATGTTTAAAAACAATTCTATCTTCAAAAATTTCATTCCAACTCATCAAAATATTCTATTCGTTTGAAGCATTATTTGTTTGTTTGCAAATCCGTCATGACGTGTTTAGGATATGTGTAAGAGAACCCAAGAGGCATCCTATACTTCTTTCATAACACAAACATAAGTTGAACACAATTCCCTGAGCGCTACTAGAATAGCTATGAGAGAACCCAAGAGGCATCCTACTTTGATTAACACAACTGAGTTAGGTGTGAGAGAACCCAAGCAGCATCATTTCTTGGTGGGATCACAACTGCCATTCATGGCACCATTTCATCAAATTCCCCAGCGTGTAAGAGAACCCGAGAGGCATCCTATTCCCTCTAACACAAGCATAAAAACAAACACATATATTTTATCTTGAGCTATTTTAATGTGGGAGCAAGCCCCTTGTGGCACTCACTCATTAGCTGCTCTAGGTCGAGACATGCTACTTTGCTAGTCATCCACCCCAATGGTCACTTGTCTGGTGGATGTGAGCCCCCACGCTTTCTTCCTAACTTGACCACTATAAACCAATGAGCACCTTGTTAGTTTGGTAGACCTCACTGCGTAGCCAGTGATCTATCTCATGTTGACTATGTTTAAGAGGATGTAAGCCTACAAGCTTTCTTCTTGAACTAGCCATCATGCACTGACTAGGTCAAGTATATTTGAGGCTTAGAATAAGTTCCCCAATGGCTCCTTTCCTCTTGACTACTTTTAAGTTAGTATAAGTCCTCCAGTGGCATTCACTTAGTAGTCTCCCTAGTCGAATAGCACCAATCAAGCCGAAGACAAACTATCACGGCAATCAGTTCCATTATAAGAGGATGTGAGGCCCCGATGCTTTCTTCCTATGTTGATTATCGTAAAATGATGAGCAATTTAGGTTGGTTGATGTTCTCTATGCTGACAGTGACTTACCAGGTGGATACACTACTCTTAGCAGATATGAGTCCCTGCACTTTCTCCTTGAGTTGGCCACCGAATACCTATAGATATTATCTTTTCCATGGTTCTGGATAAAGCCCTTAGCGGCCCCTCCCCTACGGGCACTCTATTTGGATTACGTCCTTTGCGACCCCATTTAGACACTACCCGGGTTACTTTTAGATTGGACAGTTCCTCTTTCCTAGTAACTACCCTTGTGGTTGGAGAATTTGTTCAGCGGATGCATAGATTCTCTCTTAATTCAGTAAATCTAAGATAGGTCTAAGCTAATATAAGCTCCTCCTCAGTATGATCCCTCACAAACCAGCAGGGTCCATGATAAACAAACAAA
The DNA here is from genome assembly GCA_021442155.1 of Cymbidium sinense. Classification (NCBI taxonomy): domain Eukaryota; kingdom Viridiplantae; phylum Streptophyta; class Magnoliopsida; order Asparagales; family Orchidaceae; genus Cymbidium; species Cymbidium sinense. Next base: position 23,133,377 of record CM038215.1, read on the forward strand.
TAAATAAATTTATTCACTCGGGGATTAGGAATTCAAGCCCCTAGCAGTCCCTTTCATAAGCAGACATCCTATCTTTAGGGCAGTGCCAGCAAAAATCTCTATAGAAATTGTCTGGCTACTCCTGAGTGGAGATAAGTCCCCGGGTCAACACTCTCTCAGTAGTTGCCCTTAGGTTGGGTTCAATCTATTTTACTACAAATAAGTTACCTTGATAGTCATTTCACTTTAGAAGATGTAAGTCTACTACGAATTCTTTCTAGCATGACTATCGCAAACTGATAGGCAGCCCTAGGTTGGGTTGACATGTTACCTTGCTAATATGTTGCCCTAATGGTCAGTTATTCAGGAAATATGTGAGTCCCCGAGCTTTCTTCCTTAAATCAGCCACTGTAAACTAAAAGGCACGCCTTTGGTTGGATAGTTCTCCCCTTGGTTGGGAAACTATTCCCTTTGGATTGGTAAATATGAAGTAGATCAAGGCCAACATGGCCCCTACTCAGTGCAGCTCATCACAAATCAATGGGATCCATCAAATATAATTAAAAAATGAAACTGACTTTGACTAGTTTTGAGCTAATTTAAGTCCCCTAACGGCATTCACTCAGTAGTCAGCCCTAGGTCGGGTTGACATGTTACCTTGATAATGTGTCACCCTAGCGGTCTTTTGTTCAAGAAGATATGAGTCCCCATGCTTTCTTCCCTGAATTAATCGCTATAAACTGAAAGGCAGCCCCTTTGGTTGGATATTCCTACTATGTGGTTGGTAGACTGCCCCTTTAGATTAGTAAATCTGAAGTAGGTCAAGACCAACATAGCCCCTACTCAGTACGGTCCATTGCAAATTGATAGGGTCCATCTCAAAATTCAAAAATATAAAATCTGAAACAAATCCCTTCTAGCCTCCTCAAGTGGAGTCAAACTAAATAAACAAAACAAAACGACTAACCTCTCTAGTGGAGTCAAATTAAACAATCAAATGAATCAGCTTCTCCTCGGTGAGATGCAAATCTTTCCAATTCCCCTAGTGGTATCAATTCAATCCAACCCGAATTTGCTCCTTTAGTAGAAGGTTCACAACTTTTATCCCCAGTGGATTCCAAATTCAATTCCCTTAGCGGATTTCACCACCTCTCATCCCCCAGTGGATAACTTGAACCTTTTCCCCTAGTGGCAGGTTCACATACTCAATCCCTAGTGGATTCCTCCTTCACTCTCTTATGTCTCTAGCATGAGTAGAGTTGCATTGCATTAAGCTCTTGATCCCTTATACACCTCAAGTTTAAGAGTATATCATTTCTATTAATGCTTGCGATCATTCAAACATTGTTGATCATCTTGGTCAACACCAACATGTGTGGTATGTCTTGTTAGTCACAGCACACCTATTGGGCGCCCTTTATTGGCCTCACTTTTGGAGTGAGCTCTCAACTTCTCCATCTTAGACATAGGACTACTCTAAGCACTAAGAGTTCCTTAGTCTTAAGACACTTCTAGTGATTAGGTGAACACTAAACCTAACCCTAGAGACTAAGAATATTTAACCATAGGAATAGGTTATGCCTTAGGGGTATTAGGAAAACTTGCCTACCCTATAGCTTAAACCCAATCATTGCTTCCCTCCTTCAAACCAATCCAAATCAAATCTTAAATCAATGTCAACTCAATTGATTTTCTCAAATGATGAATCAATTCCAAATTCAAATCAAATCTCAAATCAATTCAAAACTCAAATCCAAATCTAACCAAAATCCAACCTAGACTCTTTCAAGTCAAATCCTTAAACTCCTTCAAACAAATCCAAATAATTCCAAATTCAAAAGATTTTATCATAACCCATTTATATTCTCATTTATATTCACAAATATAAATAAAATATAAATTCACCAAAATCATTCAAACTCAAATTCAAATCTAACCAAAATCCAACCTAAACTCTTTCAAGTCAATCCTTGAACTCCTTCAAACAAATAAAACCACTCAAAAAATTTTCTCATAACCCATTTATATTCTCATTTATATTCACAAATATAAATGAAATATAAATTCAAATAACCAAAATCAATTCAAAACTCAAGTCCAAATCCAACTTAAATACAATTTACACCCTTTTCATGTCAAATTCTTGAACTTAGCCAAATCATTCCCAAATCAATCCAAACCCTTGGATTTCCTCTTCAAACAATTACTCCTTCAATCATGCCCAAATATAAATATAAACTTCAATCATCAAACTAACCCAAGTCAAACCCATGATTCACCCTTTTGACTTGAAATTATCAAATGAATCAAAACCCATTTGACTCCAAATCACTTGCAATTGGATTTATAATTCAATCATAAGTCCATATGTGAGTTCAACCAAACTTGAATCAAGCCTTGATCAAGTGAATTGACCCATTTAGGCTCACTTGATCGGAAGTGACCTAAAGCACCTTTTTGAGCCAAATTATAATCCAACACAAATTGGATTGAACTAATCCCATCTAAGCCTCACATTATGAGCAATAATCATCTTAGGATGATCAATCACTCAAATTGGGTCAAACCTAGCCTTTGACCAAGTCAACACTTAGCCTAAATGAAACCCAAACTAGCCAAAATCCACCATAAGCCAGATTGATTGAAACCATTGATCTAAACCAATCTAAAATCAATGATTGAACTTGACCAAGCCACCAATTGAGCCAAACCAAGCCTAATTGGCCATTTGACTCAAGTTGACCCAAGTTGACCCAAATTGACTTAAAATATCAAAATGGGTCAAATCTTGATCTAAGCCAAATTGATTGCAACCAATAGGTCAAATTCATTCCAAATCACTTGTTGAATTTGACCAAAGCTTCAATTGACCAACTACACCCAACCTAGGGCAATTGACCATGAACCCAACTTGACCTAAAAGGTCAAATCAACTTGAAATCAAACCAAACCAAAATTGATTAAAACCAAAGCTTGTAATATATTTCAAATAATCAACCAAGCCTAAACCAACCCATGACCTAACCCAATTGGGTCAAATGGGTCAAATTGATCAACTTGACCCATTTGACCTAAATGAACTTAAATAAATCAAAACTAAATATAAATCAAATTGAACCAAACAAATAATGCCCATAGGCTCCAAATGATCATTTGAACTTGACCTAACCCCTGGTTTGACCCAATTTGACCAATTGGTCAACCTAACCCAAATTAACCCAACTTGACCTAAATGGGTCAATTTGAACCAATTCCAACCAAATGAACTCCAAATCACTTGAAATTTGGCCTAACCCATTTTTGAATCATCTCAAATCTTTCAAATCAAAATCAAGGCCAAATGAGCATTTCACCCTTAGGTCAAAGGGTAGCCTATGGCCAAATCCACTTGGAATTTGGCCAATTCTTTCTCAAGGCCACTTGGCATCCTCCTAATGGTCCACATGGATAGCAAGGAGGGTGGTGAACATGACCCAATGGGCTTGGGTCAACCATGACCCAACCCAAGGATAAATTGACCCCTCCAATAGGAATTGAGAACTTGGATCACCCCATACACTCACCTAGCACATGAGCACTCACTCTCTTTCCCTCCACTACCTAAACAAACCACATGGGATGTCAAACAGCCGAAACCGATCAACCAATCTCCTCTATTGATTAAAAATGGAAAAATTTCTCTTCTCCATCTGATCCAAGGAGGGGAAGATATACTCCTTCTCATTCCCACTTAAATCATAAGCATTGAATTTGATTGAGCTCTAGGAATCGAAAGCAAACTTCTCCAAGCCTTGGCAAGCATTCCCCCACCCATTTCTGCTTCACGATTTTTTCTCAAGCCGAAATAGGGGATGCCAATCCAAATTCCAACTTACTCAACTCTCCATCAAATCCAAATTACTCTTGCAAGCACCATCAAGGGACCTAATCAAGCTCAATCAAGTTGATTCCCAATCCTCCAAGCCACGGGAAGCCTCACTTTGATCAAAGCCGATTTCCATTGAAGGGGAGCTTGATCAACTGAGCCATCCACTTCAAATCAAAGATTGATACCTTCAATAGGGCTACATCTCTACTAGACGAAGCTACCTCCTCCGCTGGAAGGGCCGGTGATAACCTCCGGCGAGGTATTGCTTATAATCGTAGACATATGAATTTTTGCTTGGTCCTTTGTGAAAGGAATTGTAATCCCATTAGATCTTAACCATTGGATCCCTTGCTTGTGCCTCCCCAAAGGTGTGGGGTGAGTTTGAACTCCATTCGAGTTTGGGTGAGCTCAGATCGAGCAACGATCGACGGATGACATCCGTCTCTCACCACTCGGGAGGAGATAGATCACACACCGTCCGTTTTGCATGATTAGAATGGATGGTTGTGATTAAATCATGCTTTAGCTGCTTTTAATTTAAGCCTAAACCACAGGATTAATCCTGGCCATCCGATCTTAGATCGGATGGCCCATGGAGAAAGTGCGTCTGCCGCCAGCTGACTCGACAGCGGATGTGATAACTTAAATAACCTATCCCATTGCGCTACGTGGAAAGCACGCCGCGTCAGTCACCACATGACCCGACGGGATTAGGGGGATAATTAACTCTAATTAATTCATTTTTAATGCTAAAACTTCTAAAATTCATAACTAATTGTAGAAAATTCAAAAAAAAAACTTCAGTTCATTTTAAAGATAATTTAAAGGAGAATAATATAAAATTAAGTTTAATTGATTTTGAATAGTAACCTTCATTCAATTTGGCTTTTATTAAGAATGTAATTATGCTAATTACTCATTAATTACTTCAGCAATTAATTCCAAACTTCCTAGGGTTGATTAGTAAGATGACCTCTACCTCCCATGATTTTCTTGGAATTTATTGTTGGATTAATTAGAGGAATTACTTGATTCACCCTTAATCACTCTCTTAATTAATTAAATGATTAATTAACCTATTAAATAGTGATAAATTCATTAATTAAGCTTGTAAATCATCATAAATCAATGAATAGACTTAGGGAATGAGATTAGAATTTCTTTCTCAAATCTTTTCCCCTAAGTTCATTTCATTTGGAAAACACTTAATTAATTTGTAAATTAATTAATGGTTTAATCACTTCATCAATAAATTCAATTAATCTAACTCAAAATCAAATTATTCCATAACTTAATCACTTAATTTTAGGTAGATTCTTAGGTGCTCAATAACCTAAGAGACTTCAAAGGAAATTATAATCAAACTACTTATGTAGGATGATTATGAAAGTACTTAATTAAACCCTTTAGCTTAATTAATCAATAATTGTGAGCCATTTGCATTAGACCCCTTTATTTCTTAGGTGCATTGCTGATTTAAATTCCATGTGGTTTCATCTCATATGTTAGCTCATAATTGTTTAAATAATTATGTTAAAGTGGTATAGGTAAGAGGTAATTAATGAATTTAATTCACACCTTAACCTAAACAAAACATAAAATCAATCTAATTTTTCTAAAAGTAAACTAAGTTGATTCACACATGGGAAAAATGGGTTGGGACCAGGAAACTCTTTCTCACAAATTATTTTCAAATCAAATCAAAAATTAAAATAAAAATCTCTTTAAAGAATTTTGATTCATTTTAAATAATCCCATTTTATATGATTATCCTTAGGAAGTAATTAGGGTGAATGAAGCCATATGCTTACATCCTTTTATTTCTTTCCAAGCATGTTAAATATTATTCTCCATATGAAATCATGCATTCATTTCTTTATGAAAAATCAATTAAATAAAGTGTTTTCTTTTATGTCAAATTGCATATTTTGGCTAAAGATTAAGAATATGAGTGGCTATTATCAATATTAAACTTAAAAGTATTTTCAAAACATATAAATCAAAGATTATAAATGAGGTGATGCTACTTATAAGTAATTATAAGCTTGCATGTGATTATAGCATAAAATGTGTATTATATAATTTTTTTCTCTTCTCTTAACATGGATTTGAATAGGATTTGTAAAGTGTATAGTTCACTTGAAAAGAACATAACACTTGCTTAAATCTATTCCTATGCATTTTTATGTTATGACTTAAGAAGGATCCTCACATTTACACATGTAAATTATACAACCAAATAAAACAAAAATCGTTTGCATGATTCTTCATCCATTTATTTCTTTTTGTACATTTACATGTATTTAAGAAAAGTGGTATATTAGTTTGGACATCCTGATTGAGTTTTTAAGTAGCCCTAAGTAGGTCTTATACCTTACACTGTGTAGAAAATAATGTCTCACTCACTTATGTCTTTTATACATGTAGATGTGCATTTTGTTAATGGATAAGGAATCCCCTTTTTCTACATAATAAAAACATGCATTCATGGAATATCTAAATTTTTTTTAAACAACATCTCTTTGCATTCATCATTAAGGTGTGCTAAGATTTGCATTGCATGTATACTTATGCTTAAAATTATTCATATGCATGGTATACATGTTGGAAAGAAATGAATGGGTGTGTGTTATGTGATAGTAATTCACCTTAATTAATCCTAAGATGCCTTTATTATTGAATAGGGCTATTTAGAGTAAATTTAAACTTAGGGTTAATTAAAACACATAATAAAAATTCACTAAAGAAAAAATCATTAATGAATCTACCTTAGAAATTACTTAAGGTAAGGATGAAATAAAAATTCTCTTCTCTTCTCTTCTCTTCTCTTTACAACATTTAGTAACTAAATGTAGGTTCATTCAAACCAAATCAAATCATCAAAAAAAATTGACAAATCAACTAAATCACTTAAAATGAAACCACCCTTCTAAATTGAATATCCCACACTTAGCAAATTCCAACCTTAAAGCCTAGCTAAGACATGTCACACAAGCCTTAAATGACACACACATTAGGCTAAGTCACCATTTCTAGCTCTATGTTAGGGTGATGCATGGTTTGATGCCTGATTTTATTTTGTGATGTAATATTTTTAGACTAGATGTTAGGTAGACTAGAGGCGATCTTAGCCTAATCATGTCTTCTGAGGTTGGGTGCCGCAATAAACAAATAATTTTTTTTGCTATGCTTATACCCTAAGCATAATCCAAACAAGACAGTGGACTTGTATAGAGTGCTAAGTCCAACTTATTCATATAACTGCTTGGGATTATGTGGTATGTTTAGCTAATCTCTATTTTGTAGGTTTAGCTAGATTTATCTTCCCCATTTTGATGTGAATTTTAAAATTAAGATTTAGAATGAATGTTATGGGAGATTAGGATGAACATTGGTTATAAGATCAAGTCTTATGCATCATGTGATGTCCTTGGAGCAACCATATTCCAACCAAGCGAAGGGAAGAAATAAAGAAGGGAAGAAATGAAGAAAGGAAGAAATGAAGAAATGAAGAAATGAATAATGAAGACTCCCATAACATAAATTCCTCCTATGTTGTAATTATTCATTTATAATCTGGGTTGTATAAGGGTAGAGCTCAGCTACCCATTTTCCTTTTCAGGTTTGTGCGGTGGAACCCGACCACATCAGCCTCTTATTCTTTTATGCTAATTTATAAATTGATTGATGTTTTATTTATGATTATGCAATTAGGATGACATGATTATCCTAATTTCTTCATTGATTGATGAATGACTTGGATGCAATTAGGCTCTTAGGGAAAAATAAAATTTCTATCCAATTAATCAACTCAAAATTAAATTAAATAACTTATAACCTCACCTAAAGTCTAGGACATAAATCAAGATAATAAAATATTTAGCAACCCCTTTGCTGGATGTTATATGTCTCACATCATGCATAAAACATATTTCTTCACTCTTGCTAATGGAGAGCTTCCGCCTTTGCAAGAGAAAATGGCTTGACCTTTGAGAGTCATGGTGGAAACACACTTCCTTCTTCTTGATTTTGGCCCACAACCAATTTTCTCATGCATTAGGCATGTGAAATCCCATAGCCTGTGTCAAATACAAATATCCAAAAATCAAAATAAAACTTAACAAAATTTGCATTAGATTAAGTCATTACTCATGCCCTTCATGATCCAGTCTCTTAGGGAGCTTGTTTAAGGACTTAGTCTCCTTTCTAAATAAACAACCGCTTAGTTATCTTGTAAAGCATAAGACTTGCCTACATGTATTTAAAATCATAGGAGGAGTTAGTTGGCAACCACCCCTAGGCGGTTGTAAGCCCAACAGTCGGGTGGTTTATTCTCTCTTGTGGAGTTAAACCAATACCCATTTTCACCTTAGATTTAAGTCGTGCTTTGGCCCTCACCAAAGCTCCCTAGATTTAGGATCTGAGGTCATTGTTTTTCTTTGTGGGACACAAGCATAAATCCTCACCTCTTAGGCATTTTTACGATCTTGTATTGTGAAATTATATGTCCTAGATTTTTAATAAAAATTCAATCCAAATAAATAATTTCCCTTAATTTAAAAAATATATATAAAGCCCAACTATAGGATAATTTGAGATGCTCACTAGATTTCCTAGTATCATGAGCATCCCCTACCATCTCCCTTTGGTTTCAATAATAACTCCCTCCTTTTGATCAATCCTACTTAATTTTCCAAAAATAATTAATTTATTGATAGTCCTATCTTTGAAATCTTTGGAGATAATGATCATTTACCTTAATTGAGAGTATTCTTAAGGAATCTCATTCCTTAGGATGTAATTAACTATGGAGGCTTGCCTCCATTAGGGGTGTGCATTAGTTGGTCTGAACCGTAAAACCGAACCAAACTGAATTTATTTGGTTAATCTGGTTCAGTTTTTATGTTTATTATTTGGTTTTTTGTTGAAATGGTGTGTTTATGCAGTTTTTGGTTCAATTTTAATTTAAAGAATTTCGGTTTACACCATAAAACTGATTATTTCGGTTCCATAGCTTTGGCCTTCGGACTTTGAGTCTCGACTGCTTGAGTCGATTAAGAGTCTAAGACTCCTTGACGCTTCGGAGTTCGATGACCTTTGAGTCCTCGACTCCTCGATGGCCGATGCCATACACTTCTTCGAGAATCGAGAGTCTCGACTCTCGCTTCGACTCTCACTTCGACTTCATTCCTTCGGAGGATTGGAGGAGTTAGGGCATAGTCGCACCCGCATAAGGCATTCGGTGGCATTCCAGGCTTCCAGCCCATGTTCCGGCAATTCTGAATATCTGATTTTTGCATTCCACTTTCGGATTTTTGTCACTTTCTTATTCTCGGCTACTCCTTTCTTTTTATTTTTTGCCCTAGCGGATAGCCTTACCGACAAGTTCGTCTCACTCTTCACCGAATTTAAGTCTCTCTGAGAGGTAAGAACTAAATCCCCACTATCTCAACTCCTCCCTCTCTCCCTCTCTCTCTCTCTCTCTCTCTCTCTATCACACCTTTATTATTCTTTATTGTGGTTGTTGATGGTTTGATGCTGTGAGCCTGTGTCATGGACTGTATGGCTTAAAGTAGGCTGAAGAATTGGCTTTATCTTTATTATTTGTAGTAGTATCACTGGTATGATCTCTGACTCTCTATTATGCCATTGGTTTTATCTTTGTTGTCATTGAGATGTTTCTCTATATTTTTTAGTATTTTTACTGTAAAGTGTAGGGTGTCCATGAATTTGTTTTAGATTTGCAGTGCACATCCCTGTATAATGTATTGATCATTAGGTGGCCGTGAATTTTCCTGATTAAATTTATGCTTGTTGGTTATTGGAAGAGATATGATGTTATGCTATCTAACTATTTAGGGTTTAGGATTTATGCTATCTATCTTGTTGGTTACTGGAAGAGCCCTTTCTTTGTAGTATGTTCTCTGTTATGCGGCTTATGTCATTGGTTTTATCTTTGCCAGCTCTAAGACCTAAACCATTTCTCTACTAAATTTACGCTATCAAATGGACCTGCAGCCATGAATTTTGCCTGATTAAATTTTCCCGTTAAGAATCCCTTTACTTTTATTCAACTGTTGGGTTTCTCTGCTACCTATGAACATGGAATTACATTCCCTTTACTCTCTATTTGATCGTTAATGATATGAGTAGGCATTTAGTATTTCAGTTTATAAGGAAGATAATAAGTAAGCCTTATGATGTTATTTTTTTCTCTTAGTGTTTTTTAATGCAACTATGCAAGTAATAGTATTGATTTATTAGGACGGCTTTAATGAAAACAATATTGAATGGAAATGTTGAGAAATGTGGCATTATATGATAATGTTTGGGATACATAACTAGATGGATGATGGAGTTGATTGAGCATTACAATTTGTAAACATGAATTAACACTGTTCAATTACAATTCATGTCTTTTTTTCTTCTCAATATTATAGTATCCAAGCGTTCTTTAATTGAAGTAAGTTTTGTTGATGTAATTTATTAAAGCATGCTTTATTTTATTCTTTTTTTTAGAGTCTAGAAGTAGAAGCATGTCACAAGTTGGAGAAAGTTCAAACATTATTAGTTCCTCCAAAGCTATGACCACTACTCAACAAGCTCAACTTATAAGAGATGTGAGTGTCAGTGATGAGAAACCACCAATTTCAAAGAAAAAAAAGAAAAGCTCCTATACCTAGATCTGAGGTTTGGGATCACTTTGTCAGGTATAATAATGAGGGAGGAGAAAAAATGAGCAAATATAATTATTGTGGAAAGTCATATCACAGTGATCCCAAGATTAATGGCACTTCAAACTTAAGGGCACATCTTTCTTTGTGTCAGAAGAATCCTCTTAATAATGAACCAAATCAAACTAAACTAGCATTACAATTTGGTGTTAAAGGTGAAGAGCTTTGTGCAAGCCTTAAGGCATGGAGATTTGACCAAGAAAATGTAAGAAAAGATTTAACAATGATGGTTATTGCCGATGAATTGCCTTTCAAGCATGTAAAAGGTTGGGGATTTAAACATTTCATGTCTCAGTGTTGTCTAATGTTTCAAATACCTTCACGATGTACATTGACACGTGATTGCTTTAAATTTTATTAGGATGAGAGAGCAATTTTAAAACAACTATTCCAGAAGTCCTACCATAGAGTTTGTCTTACTACTGATACTCGGACATCCATTCAATGAATTAACTATATGTGTATCACTGCACATTTTATTGATGATGACTGGAAACTCAATAAAATAGTTATAAAATTTTGTCCCATCTATAGTCACAGGGGAGAATTACTTGGGCAACAAGTTGAGAAGTGTCTTGTAGATTGGGGGATTGATGCAATTTTCACTGTGACAGTTGATAATGCAAGTTCTAATAATGGCATCATCACACATCTACAAAAAAAATTTAGCAAGATGGGAGGTATTATTCTAGATGGTCGCTTATTACATATGAGATGCATAGCTCATATTATTAACTTAATTGTGCAAGATGGGCTGAAAGAGATAGGTGAATCTGTCTATCATGTTTGAAGAGTAAGATGCATTCACAATCACCGCTACAAAAATTTAAAGAATGCATTGAAAAAAAAAAAAACTAAAAGCATGTTATGCTTAGATGTTCCTACTAGATGGAATTTCACATTTTTAATGTTAAATGAAGCAGTTAAGTTGGAGAGAGCTTTTGAAAGGTATGAGGAGATTGACACTCAATTTAAATCAGAACTAGAGAAGGATGATGAGGATTGTCATAATGTAAATAGTGTTTTAAGTGATGATGATTGGAATAATGTTAGAAGATTGCTCCCTTTCTTGGAAAAATTTTATGAACTCACTTTAAGAATTTTCGATTCTTTGTATGTGACATCAAATATTTTTTTTCATGAAATTGCAGAAGTTCTTTATCTTCTTCAAAATTGGAAAATGGATGGTGACCCAAATGTGAGAAATATGGCTTCCAAAAATATGACAAAATTTGCTAAATATTGGGGTGCCATAGAGAAAATGAATTTGAATATATATCTTGATGTTATTTTAGATCCCCGATTCAAGCTGCGTTAAGTAGAGTTTACTGTTATGGATATGTATGAAGGACCTGATGGTGTTGCTCTAGCACAACTTATTAGATCTTCATGATATGATATGTTTCATGATTACAAAATAAAAGTTCTTAGTGAAAGTCAAGTAGGAAGTGGTCTCCATGAGAAATAATTTTTTTTTGAAGAGTCTAGTGTATTACAACTGCAATCTTCTGGGACAAGATATTCAATGATAGAGAATTCAAAAGATTCAATTTTGGCAAGGATGAAGTAGATAACAAATCAGATCTAGATAAGTATTTGGCTGAGGAGTCTGAAGTCATGAATGATCATTTTGATATTTTAAATTGGTGGAAGGTTAATGCACCAAGATTTCCTATTCTCTCACACATGGCTCGTGATAGTTTTAGCTGTTCCAATTTCTCCTGTTATCTCAGAATCAATTTTAGTACAAGTGGTCATATTCTTGATGCATTTAGAAGTTCATTATCCCCAAAGATTGCACAAGCTCTAATATGTGCACAGGATTGGATGTGGGCAAAATAGACCGTTAATCCAATGAATGTGAAAGAAAATATTAATGACATTGACAAGTTTGATGAATGTATTTCTTATGCTTAAAATCATAATTATTTATTCTTTTTAATCTTAATTAGAATAATTAATTATTCTTTTGTTTTACAGATTTAGCAAAACTAACAAGTGAAACACAAACTTCTTGGCTTGGGTTATGATGATGATTGTTGAATGCTGATTCCAATATGGGTTATAGTCTTAAAGACTTTCAGATTTCAAATTTCAATGGTCTTCCTTTCTATTAGCCAATTACTTTACTAATACAATAGCTCAGTTTGTTGTTAGTTTATCTTATGTTGCTATTTTTTGCTTTCATCTCTTATATATTGCTGTTGGATTGTAATTTGGTTCATTAATTTTATCTTATAGGCATGTAGTCTTTTTTTTAGGTTTAGGCAATGATAGCAATGATGAAATGATCAATGTATACATGGTTGGTGATATTTTTTTGTTATTATCCTCTTAAGTATTAAAGACTTAATTTTAAAATTCTAAAATTATTGATGTATGTATATATGGTGATCATATTTTTTTAGATATTACACTTGAATCTTGTTAATAAAAGATATTTTTATAGCTGAGCTTGAAGCCCCAAAATCCAAATTATAAATATCCATATGTATATATTATTTATTCCTGTAGACTATTGGGAACAGGATGTTGGATGACACTGAATAAACTAGTTTAAGTCATTTCAACCTAGTTTGGTATATCACATTTATGTCTAGTTAGCTGAATTGAAAGAACTGAATCTTATTATGCTGTAGTAATTATGTAATTCAACATATGGTGTCTTCAAGGTGGGTTGCGATAATGGATGACGGCTAGCCTATTTTTTTGGGGTTTTTTTTCATGAATCATGAGTGGCAGTTGTTGGTCTCTTCAAGATTTGATTAACTTTGGTATTTTCAAAAAAAAATTTGGTTATTTCTCCTAGTTTGTGTTGGAGATTCTTGTTCATTGGTTGTTTCTCTTTTGATTGGCATGAGGATAGCTGCTTTATGGTTTTTTCCTTCCTAACATGGTTATGGCTGATTTTAATGGTGGCTGATACTTGGTGGCTTTTTTTCACTGCCTGCTCAGTTGATGGCATCCTTTTCTCTACCTAGTTTTGTCCATTATCTACTGATGGCTGGTTGTGGCTCTCCCTTTCTTGGAGCTTTGATGTCTATTTGAATGATATTTGTTATTATTTTTATTTTGTTTTAATCTCTTTCTAGGCTATTGTATATTTGTATTAGTTGTTGTTATGCTTTGGAATTGGCTTGTCTTTTTCAATTCTTCCTTGCTGGTGGTGGCTCTATCACTGACCTTATCAGATCTCGGTACGGGTGTTTGTAATTGGTCTACTATAGTTTTTGCTATGGTCAGTGTATATTTATATTAGTTGCTATGCTTTGGAATTGGCTTGTCTTTTCAATTCCTCCTCCGGTGGTGGCTCTATCACCGACCTTATCTGTATGGTTCTGGGTGTTGTGTTTGGTCCGCTATGATTTTGTTGGTTATTTGATGTTGGTTGGTCAGTATATATTGTATTAGTGCTATGCTTTAGAATTGGCTTATCTTTTTCAATTCTTCCTTACTGGTGGTGGCTCTATCACTAACCTTGTTGTATCTTCTGGGTGGCTAGGTGTTTGTGATTGGTCTGCTATGGTTTTTGTTGGTTGTTTGGCTGTTGGCTGGCTGCTAGCCAGCTATTTCTTTATCTGCTAATACAGGTTCTGGAAGCCTTTGGGCTGCTTTTTTTCGATATGTATCATATGTTCTATTCTTATTGCTGATGAGCCATCTGATGTCCTCTTTCTCGGGACAGACCATCAATTTTAACTTGCCTATCTTGTTTGCTAATACAGGTTCTGGAAGCCTTTGCTCATTTTTTAGAACAGTGAACACTAATTTCTTAAAAATATTGATCTTTTTTATGAATTCTTATGCAGACATAGAGGTTGTCTATGAATGCTTGAAGGAACAGACTGAACAGTACAAAGATGGAGATAAAGATATTATTTTATATGAACAACCTGTAGGAAGTGGCCCAACACTTGATCTGGCATTGCATCTGCTAAACATAAGGGTTGCAGTGCTGCATAGTCCTATCCTTTCTGGACTCAATAAAAATGAATTATGTTGTACTATTTTTTTCTCTTTCTTTATTAGTTATTTATTATTTTTATTTGTACATTAAATTGTATCAATATGAAAAACTCTTTATAATATGTATATGGTTAGTTTAGTTAATAAAATTTCTCCTTTCTTTATTTATAACTTTAAAATCTTTTTTTTAGTTTGTGTATGTTATTCGATTTATGAAAAACCAAACCGAATAAATCAAAATCTAATTTGATTTATTTGGATCGATTTATATGATTTTTTTGTGCTACTTTGGTCAGTTCAATTTTTTTAAAATTAAGGTTTGGTTTATTTGGTTTGACCAAAATACCAACCCAATAAACCAAACCGACCGAATGCTCACCCCTAGCCTCCATAGAGAACTTAACAAATCTGGTTTAAAATAAACCCTACTTTACTTTTCCATGTAAAGTAAGGGAAAGATCTCTGGTACATTCGAAGACCCATTATCCTTAGGAGTCCTTATTAGGTGATTAGGTCCATTATAGGATGGTGACTTCTGTCTCTCAAGATAGTACATCATTCCTCAATGTCATACTCGATCACCCTAATAAGTACATATGTGGATCTACGTGGTGTCCCAACCCTCATCATCCAAAATAAAAAAATAACACCACACTCAAATCAAGCATCAATCTAAAAACTACTCAAATGAAATTTAATCATTAAAAGCTTAAAGTAAAACTCAATCTATCCACCTTCCACAACAGTTTAATAGAGGTGACAAATTATGAAAACTCTGGCTCATAAAGGAGCCAAAGTCAAATCAAGTGTTCTACTATGTTCACTCTCAATTAATCTCATACCGATAAGAACGTGGCCCATGTCCTCTGACTACGTGGCTTAGCCAGTAAGCTCCACAAATAATGCAATTAAGGCCAGAGTCCTCTGATCGGGTGGTTTGGCCAATAAGGCTCCATTATATTATTAATCACCAATCACGATTCCCCAATGAGCCTTTAAGTTGTGAATAGGGTATACTTGATAAGGTAAAAAATCCTCACGCCTAAAGTAGACTTAAGATTGTTTTTGACTAACACCACCTGCCCAAGGATTACTTGGATGACGTAACTCATGTGTTGATAAGGATCCTTCTACTGACTACCTTTGACTAAGTAGACTAGGGACCACGACAACCCTAGATGACAAAACCATGGGATCTAGATGTCACCATTCCCCCAATCATCTTCTTTAAGCTAATAATGATGAATTTCATAAATTTCGAACTCAAAATTCCAAAACTCTATATTACTGCTACTGTACGTTATGCATTTAGAGATCTAATGACTAGTCTTAATTGAAAGTTCTCTCTCTACATTAGGAGGGGTAATTAACTATAGGGGCTTGCGCCTATAGGAAACCCGAAACTAGATCTAAAGTCCTCACCAAATGAGAATGAAATCTCTGGATAGTGTTTTATCTACTATTCCATCTACCTTTAAAAATTACATTGACATTTTAAACCATACTCTCTCAATATCGAGAGGTCGGTGATAAATTTTCAGAGCCCACACAATTGTACCCTTCCTTTGCGCTTGAGCTTCTACATTCCCCCTATCTTTTCCTTTGAGAGGAATAATGGATTAATGAGTTTCTTTCTCGCAGTCTTGTTGAATTATTTGATATCAAACATACTTTCATCCAAAATATCCAAAATAGTAGAGATTTAATAAGAGAAACTAATTAGATCTTTACTAACATGTGTCAATGTTGAATATATTATGAGCAAAGAATGAGTTGAAGTTAAATAAAATAAAATAAAAAGAAAGAATGGGTTAAAGTTATTATGATCAAAACATGTACATAACTTTTAATCTATGGATAACACCTGATAGCCATCACACATTTTAGCTATAGCATGAAATACTGAAAAAAGAAAAAAAATAGCCATTTAGAGATAATTATTTTTATGATTGATTTACTCATGCCATTAATTTTAACATTGATTTGATTGTTGTATGAATGGATCAAGGGAGGCAACAATTGAAAATTTTTGGATAGATTAGAATTCAAATATATTTGCTAGCTATTATTCCACATAACTTAGTGTAAAAAATAATTCATGATTCCCAATAATAAAGGGTGCCTTTTTCTTTTATATGGTTAGACATCAAGGAGCCAAATAGATGGAACTATACTATAAAATGGCACCCCCAAATAGCCTATTCCATAGATAAGTAAATGGGTTTTTTCATGTACTCTATAAATTATTATTAAATTGAATCAATTGTTCACTTTAATAAAATTTCCTTTAACAAACTTAATCATTAGGGACAATACATCAAAAATATGTTAAATTAATTTTTTTCAACACTGCATATGATTAGATTAGCAATGCTCAGATAATTGATTCCAATATGTTTTAAATAATTTTTTTAGTTTTTCAAAAGCAACTTCACCATCAATTTTTTTCTATCTTTAAAAATGTCAACAAAGATTTCAAAAGAATTCAAAATAAAATAAAATAAAATAAAAATTTACCATCAAAATTACAAGTTCATGAAATAATAGTCAATAGAAGCTAAAATATTATTAATAAAGGGAGAAAAGATGGAAGTGGAAACATGCACTTATTTAAGTCATTCGAGTTAATTTCTAAAACAAAATCCCAACATATATATATATATATATATATATAATGTTTTGCTTAAAAATAACTGCAATGATAAATGCATGGGACCTCCCCTCTCTTGTGTATTATATAATGAAATGAATGGAATGAAGTGAGAGTCAAATGGAAAGCAATTAAGTTTTGATATTCGCCTATGATAGGCGACAAATAAAGTAGTCTTAACTACTCCCCTTATTGATGTTGTCTTTCTCTTTCTGAGTTCGTTGCCAATTATTCCTCTATTTTTTATTAAGTCTTTTTACTGGGCCTGGGGCTTTTTTTATTTTCTAGATTTCTTCATTAGCAACCTGTAATTGATCTCTTTTTTTTTTGGATACAAGCAAGTGCTCTGTGAATAATCGAAGCTTCTTCATCTATTTCCCTATTCTCTCTCTCTCTCTCTCTCTCTCCTGCTCGCTCGCTCGCTCTCAGAAGAAGAAAAATGAAGTAGTAAAAGCTATATTTTTATTAAATTGTGATTATAGCTAGTAGTTATATATTATGCTATGGTGAACAATTTAATTGTGACTATAACTCAAATAAAAATATTCTTTTTATTTTTATAAATTTATTTTATGTACAATAACAATAAGAAAGAAAAATGTATTGTTAAAAAAAAAATTTACAAAGGGGATATATTATTTAAATACCAATAAATATGAGTTCAGCTGATGAAAAAAATAGATCTCTGAAGTTTTTATAATATATTTTATTCTTACATCAAGTTCATAAGTTTATCATCTTAATAAACGATCAACATAATGAAATAAATACTTCTGAGCTTCTAATTATGAGGTCATGATTTCAACCCTTACTCCTCATACTATTACTTACTTCTGAGAATAAATATAAAGCATGTATCCCTTTGACTTTTGTATCAAGAGCTATTCCTGTTCAGTGACTCATTAACAAATGCAATCATTCATGTGCCATTTATTAAATAAATGGGATAGATTTATATCTTTTAAAAAACAAAATAATTCAATAATATTAGAATGCAACAATATTCAGATAAAATATTTTCTTCTCATAATAAAGTCACTTGGTTTTTTTATTAAAAAATAAAAATAATTCTAAATAAAGATAATTAAGTATCGTTTATTTTTATGATTAATCTCTTACTATATAGTAAAATAAATTACATTTGAACACTAGATTATTATCATGTTGTAATTTTGATCTTTATTAGCATCAAATATAGTTTTTTAAAGAGTTAACATCATTTCATGCAAAAGAACGTGGACAAATAAATCTTACTCACACATACACTAAAAGTAGCATTCCAAAATATTTTATTAAAAGCTCGTCCTCTATTACTAATCATCCCATCCAAATCTCCTTGTCATGATCAAGCCTTGAAGCTCCATAGCCTAATAGCCACTTCAGGAGGGAGAAGAGGCATAACAGCAGAATAATATGATTGAGAAAACCACCATTAGACGACTGGAGGCATCAGCAACAAGTCAACGACCACAGCACAAACACTGCCACACGGGAAGAGAAACTCCATAAGGGCAAATGAGTTTTGTCTTCTTTAGTGTTGGTATATTTCACTATAAAAGTTTTTTAAGTAGCCACATGAATGCATTGATTCATAAGGGTTTGTTTGATGTCGTTGTAGTCAGGGGCGGAAGGAGGGTGGGGGCACTGGGGGCATGTGCCCCCACTGGCCCCCGGTACAAGTTCAAATACAAGATATGATTAGCGCTATTTAGATCAAAATACTTGGCTTTCCTCCCACCCACGGCACCTTTCTACTTCTCTACATCCTGTGAATCCATCGTCGGATCGACTCGGACTCGCGAAGCCTCAAGTCAGCGAAGGTAACCCTCATTTTTTCTCCTAGTATCCCACCTTCCTTGCAATTCTGCTTGTCTAAATCTCGTAAATCCTTCTACAGGCCGCGTTCGAAACCCTCATCTTTCTACTCCACTGCTGCAGTTGGAGTCGAGAAGGAATGAAGTGTGAACTCTGAAGGTAACTCGTTTCCTCTCATTCTACTTCACTGAATCACTACTTCGCGTGCTTCTACGGATTTGCTTGCGGGATTTGAGTGGGATTTAAGCCGGATTTAACTTAAATCCATCCAAACTATATTTTTGGATGAGTTAAATCTGCTGCCTTTGTAAATTGTTAATTTGTAATCCTATTAAAGCCTCTTTCGCAAGTTAAGGGGTTGTTTGGTTGCAGGCTTTGAGCAGGATTTAAGCCAGATTTAACTTAAATTAAGCCAGATTTAACTTCAATTCAGCCCTAAATAAATATACATACTCAAGATAAAAAAAAAATATCGTTGCAATTCCATTAAAGCGGGGCTATTTGGCTACATAATTTGAGCTAGATTTAAGCCAGATTTAACTTGAATCCAGCCAAATAGTATTTTTGGGCAAGTTAATTCCGTTAAAGCAGGGCTATTTGGCTGCATCATTTGAGCAGGATTTAAGCCAAATTTAACTTAAATCCAGCCAAACGATATTTTTGGACAAGTTAAATTCGCTGCCTTTGTAATCCCATTAAAGCAGGGCTATTTGGCTATAGGATTTGAGTGGGATTTAAGCCAAATTTAACTTAAATTCAGCCAAACGGTATTTTTGGACAAGTTAAATAGGTTGATTTCGTAATCCTGTTGAAGCTGCTTTCACAAGTTAAATTTGAATTTGCAAAATCTTGTTGGTAAGTGTATTCCATCGGGAATATGCATTTCTTAGAAGTTATAGAATAAACTTTTAGAAATATAACATTAAAACAATACATTACTGCACGAGCTCTACGTGGTGCAACAAAATAAGTCAGTTTGCATATGACCATTAATCTACATAGTTACTATTCTTGGGTGTAAATCAAATAAATCAAACTCCACTTACTATAGACCCAAATTAAGATAGGAAAACTTATATTTTGCCAAACATTAGTTAACTCAAGTTTTATATGACATGACCCATGTAATAACTTGGTTATTTATTTTTAATTGGTAAAAATAAATAATTTTAACTTCCCATGAAAATAATATTGCCAAAACATAAGAAAAGTCTAAGTTAATGAGTGACTTATATGTATACTCGAGGTTAATTTTTTTTTCAAAACTTAAATCTATGTGAACATGTCACTTTTAACATCAAATTTTATGTAAGTCATGTGTTTATTGAACTGCCACCTTCATGCTTTACTTGACAATTTATTTTAAAAATGTGAGTGCCTCAAAGTATTTTATTAGTACATATACTCTTAAAGTGTCACATACTATTTGTTAATTTATACATATTTATAGCTAAAATGAATATCTTCATTGTGTGATGTGATTCATATTTTTGTATTGTGATTCCTAAATCTCATTTTTTAAGTTAAATTTTTCATGATTCCTATTTTTGTACTGTGATATTGAGATTTATTATATCTTAAATCTTATTAAATTTTTATTTGTATTTACTTATTAATTATATGATTTATATTAGGTAATCTTAGAGAAGCAAAATATTCAAAAATATTTCTCAGTGGAACAATCTTTACAATTGATTAAGGTATGTGAATATTTTTTATTTTAAAAAGGCCGAAGGTGTGCATTTTTTGAAAATTTATTGATTTGTTATTTCTTAATAAAGACCGATAGTGTGTCTTTATTAAGAAATATTATTGATTTATTTTTTGAGTATAGGCCGACTGTGTGCCTTTATTTTGAGATATTATTATTTTTTTTAGAAAAGGCCGAATGTGTGCCTTTATTTAGTTTTTTTGAAATATGATTTAAAATATGTCTTTTGATTTTTTTATGCATATTAATCTTCAATAATTTACATTAGTATTTTAATTGATTCTTATAATTAGATATGGAGAGATATTTTAAAAGAAATATCGAACAAGATGAGTCCAGTAATTTACATAATACTATTGGTGAAAGTAATACAAAGTCTAAACAAGTGCACACAGAATTCAAGTTAGAAGATGTTTTAGCAGATCCTAGATTAAGAAGAAAAATTTTTGAGTATCATCCTAATGATTGTGATAGAGTTTGAAGAGCATATCTTCAAAAAGGAACATGTCAGCCTCGTGATCATGAATTTCTTCAAACATAGATCGAAAATAAATTAAGTAGATTTAATCCAAAATAGTTTGATGAATATAAAGGTTTGTTAGAGTACATTATAAAAAATGCAGTATATTATTTATTTTGTTTTCTTTATAGACCTGATAATGGTGAACAAGTAAGTGGTGATAATTTTGATTTTAACGGATTTAGAAATTAGAAAAAGAGAAGGTAGATTTGAAGTTCATATTAGTCAAATTAATGTGCACATAATATTGCTCGAAGAAAGTGTGAAGATTTAATGAATCAAGATCAACACATTGCATTTGATTATGAAAGATATTCTGACCAAAATCGAAGGGAATACAAAACACAATTAAGTACTACAATTGATTGTGTAAGCTATCTTTTACACTAAGGATTACCTTTTTCATGGTTATGATGAATTACATGATTCTAAAAATCATGAAAATTTTCTTGAACTTCTGCACTTTTTGGCTGTTTATAATGAAAGTATTAAGAATGTTGTTCTTGAAAATTCTCCATGAAATAATAAAGTAATGGCTTCTGAAATTCAGAAGGATATTGCACATGCAGCAGCTATTAAGACTTTAAACACTATTATCTATGATTTGGGTAATGAGTTATTTATAATTCTTTTAAATGAGTCTCGTGATGTATCGATGAAAGAACAAGTGGCTATTACACTTCGTTATGTTGATAAGAGAGGTTGTATTATTGAGTGTTTCCTTGGAATTACACATGTTGGTGAAACAAATGCTCTAATACTTAAATGCGCTTTTGAAGCACTTTTCTCAAAGCATGGATTGAGTATCTCACAAATACGTGTTTAAGGTTGTGATGGAGCAAACAACATGTGTGGTTAGTTTCATGGACTAAAAGCTTTAATATTGAAAGAAAATAATTCAACTTATTACATTCACTATTTTGCTCATCAATTGCAATTAGCACTAGTTGTAGCTAAAAATCATGTTCAAATTGCTACATTTTTTAATAATGTGTCTAATTTGATAAATATTATTGGAAGTTCTTGCAAAAGGAGAAATTTTATTTGAAAGATAATTAAACAAAGTTGTTGATCAAATAAGGAGTGGAGAACTAAAAGATGGCAAAGGTATAAATTAAATAATAACTCTTCAACGAGCTAGAGATACGCATTGGGGATCACAGTATGCTACATTAATTAATATTCTTATTTTATTTGGATCTATTATAGATGTTCTTGGTATAATTATAAAAGACGGTTTGAATAGTGAACAAAGAGGTGAAGCAAATGCTCTACTCGATTCAATTCAATGTTTTGAGTTTATTTTCAATCTGCACTTGATGAAATCTATATTAGGAATCATAAATGAGTTAGCTCAGCTTTTGTAGAAAAAGAATCAAGATTTTATAAATATCATGACTATGGTTAAAGTATCAAAACAAAGACTACAAAAATATAAGGGATGATGGTTGGAACATTTTACTTGAAGAATTTCATACATTCTATGAGAAAAATAATATAATTATGTCAAATATGAGTGAAAACTTTATTATACGTGGGAGGTCAAGAAGATATGCTCAATGAATCACAAATTTATACTATTATCAAGTTGAGTTGTTTTATTTTGTTATTAATATGAAACTTCAGAAGCTTAATAATAGATTTGATGATGTCAATACTGAATTACTTTTATGAGTGGCATGCTTGAATCCATGTGATTCTTTCCAAACTTTTGATAAAAAAAAATTGATATATTTGGCAAAATTCTATCCTACAGATTTCTCAAAAGTTGACATTATTATTTTAGATAGTCAACTTGAGAATTATATTATCGACATGAAATCCAATGATGCATTTTTGAAGTTGAAAGGGATTGGAGAACATGCACAAAAGTTAATAGAGATAAAAAAAATGATATTTATCCGGTTGTATATTTGCTAATAAAGAATGTTTTAATATTGTCAATCACTACAGCAACTGTTGAATGAGCATTTTCTACAATGAAGATCGTAAAGAATTATTTGTACAATAGAATGGAAGATTATTGGATGAATGATTATCTTGTTATATCTATTGAAAAAGATATATTTAAGAGTGTTGACAAAGAATTGATTGTACAATGATTTCAAAATATGAATACTTTGAGGAAAAGTTATAAATTGTATGTAATATGAAAAAAATTATATCGTTATGATGTTTTATTCTCTTATTTCGTTATATGAGATGCTCTATTTTTAATTTCATATAAAAGTGAATTATTTTTTATCTTATTGTACCCCACTAAAATAAGTTTCTAGATTCGCCCCTCATTGTAGTTTTTCTGTGAAGTTTACTATAAGACTATTGCGAAGAAAGTATTTTTCTTCTTTTTTTGGGGAAAAACAGCTTTCCATTTAGAAACTTTTGACAAGTAGCCAAATGGAATTATAACAACAGTATCAAAAGCAAAAACAAAAACAAAAAAAAAAAGTGAGAAAACAACCCGTAATAAATGTTATCTCGTTAAGATAGAGAAGTGGTGACGCCAGTCTTGAACACATGACAACACTTTTCACTCTCTTCGTCGCAGCCATGACATTTAAGTTTTAGTGGTTCGGAATTAGAGTTCTGGGAATAGAGTTTTACTTCTGTGTTGTTTTTCCTGTGTCGCAGTGTATAGCTTGTGTGTGTGTGTGTGTGTGTGTGTGTGTGTGTGTGTGTCTCTGCTAGTTATATAAATAGTTGGGTATTGAACGGTGAGAGATAGATGATAAGGAGAAGACAGTGCTTGTTGCCAGTTTATTTCCTGTATCGTGAAATCTTGAAGTTCAGTGGTGGATTGGTCACGGTTCTTGAGCCTGGAAGTCAGTTTTGTGCAGTTTCGTACTCATTTATTTATTTTGGCATGGGCATGTCTTGTCTAAATGAGCAAGTAAAATTTAATATATAATTTGACGTACCTAAATAATCAAATTTTAAATTGAATGTATTTAAATAAATGCAAACAAATTAAAGATTTAAAAATAAAATATGACAAGCAACAATAACCGAGCAATATTTCACACTTAATTTCTTACATAACAAAATAAAAAAGTACCACCAGATGCATTGATCAATGCATCATTCATCCAACCAATTTCTTTTAGGATAATAATAACCCTCCTTTTTAGGAAAAATGTACCTCCAAACTGAATACAAGAAGTGTGAGATTGATTACCGGGTGCTGATTCAAGAGTGCAGACAGCAATCGCACTTCTGAGTGATTCAATAGACCCTAAGAACTTATTTTCAATCTGAAATTGCAGTTAGTTTTCAACTGATTAAAATATTATCCAACCTCAATTTATTTTTTCTCTTCTCTTAATTTCTAAAAAGAAACAAGCATAAAAGAGGAAGAGCTGATAGGCTACCCAACAAAGGTAAAGAAGTAGCAACAAAGTGATAATGGTAAAAAAAAGCACCATAGGATCAAGGTAGTGAAAAGACTTTAAAATAATGAGTAATGAGAGAATGAACCGATTGACATTTTGAGCTCATTTTCAAGTTTCTGCTTTGATTTTCCCATCATCTGGAACCATAAGATGTTCCTAATATTTTTGTTCTTCCTTGCTTTTGGTATCATGTATAAGACAAAGCATTTTTATTTAAGGAAGCATATGATTGAGATATGAGTAATTTGGGAACTATACTATTTGGAATGGCTCTTTCATATTTCAAAATTCTGTCTAGTGGCATTCGACCTCATGCTTGGTGACTTGATCGGTGTTCTTCATCTTTCTTTATGTTACGCTACTTGACATGGAGATTACTAGATTAAGTTTAGCTTAAGTTGACTTAATAAATTAAGCAATATGACCCTAATGAAGCAAGTTGTAGAAAACCCTAATAAGAGAGAACTTGTTCATGGATATGAGAATTTGATAAAAACCCATCAAGGATGTGAGCAGTGCAATATAAGATTGAGTCTGTCGTGGACATCATAAGAAATTAACTTCTTATAATGAAAAGTTGTTACTATGGTTACTACCTTATGAACTTCTTCACTATTAAATTGAGATTTTGCAATATCCCATTCATCATTTGAACCTAGTTGTTTCATTCATAGAAAAACTCATATGCTTCTAGGCAAATCATGCTTAATATCAATAGATTTCAGTGTCATCTATTATTGTATAAAAGATTAAAAACTCCAATTGCTGGATAGCTTTTCTTGTCCTTATATATGGGTTAAATGTCCTCCTGTTTGGCATTGTGCTCTTCCTTCATTACCAGGAATTATCTCCTTTTTTCTTTTGTGATTTGCTAGCTCTTTCGGCATTTCCTATATCATTTTCTGCTGGGTAAGGCTTTCGGTTTGTAGCAGCCTCGAAGTTGTGGTAGCTATTTTGTTCTCTGATATTGTGCGGTTAGCCGCTGTTTGGTCAATTAAGGTGTTTGCTTTTAAGCTTTCCTATTGTGGAAGTTTTAAGCCTAGTTTGAGGGCTTGTTTCGGCCTGTATTTTATCATATCATTATAGCTCTACTGTATGGATGTTCTTACTACTTCTGTTATGTTGTGTTCTTTTGGAACCGTTTATAGCTGGCTGCATTCATGCAAGCATGTCCGGGTTTGGATGCTTTTATTTTTCCTGCTGACCATGTTCGAATTTTATCGCTGTGGTGTGAAACCTGGGTGGGTTGTTGTGGGCTGATATTCTAATATTTGTTGGCACTATTTGGGCTTTCCTGTTGATAAAGGAATGATGTCCTTCCTTCATCCTTTGTATTTGTGTGGCTCTCTATCTCCTGTGAATGTGGCTGGCCTTCCTATATTGGGGTATATTGCTCTTTTGGACTACACGATCTTCCAATGGATGGTTTGTCTCCCCGGGTTTGTAGGCTATGATGGATGGTTGAGTTCACCCCTTCTTTGGTTGGTAGTAGCACATCTGTTGTATCCCTTCTGTTGGTGTTGGATGCACAAGACCGCGGCTACCCCAAGTTGGTGTGAGTGTCCCGAAGCTTTTTTCTACAACTCTCCGTTTTCTCTCAGTCTTTATTTTATTCCTTTGATTTAACTTATGTCATTTTCACGGTGCTAACTTTTCTTCGAGATGTTTGCAGATTCTGTTTTCTTCTCCTGCAGGTCATTTCTTTCTGGAGGTATATACTTCTTCAGCCTCAACATTCACTGCTTTTGGCTAGCTTTGCGGTTTGCTTTTGTGTTTCTTTTGCTTTCCTTGGTGTTTCTTTTTCTTTTACTATGTGGGTTGTACTTAATCAGGGGATTCACTCTCTAGGATATTTGTAGCTCTTTGAGCGGTAGATTTTGAGTTTATCCCCTCTTAAGGACCTTGTAACCCCTTTTTTTAGCAATAAAATTCTCCTATAAGGGGTTCCCAAAAAAAAACAAAAAAAAACAATATGATTAACTTAATCACAAAAGTTCATAAAGTAAGCTCTAAATAGTTATGATAATGACAATTATAGTATTTATTATTATAATAAAATTTAAAATTTTCCTTGATTATTTATAAAAAAATATTTTCTTTTCTTTGATCTTTCCCTCTTTGACCTTTGGTCTTATAGCTTAAATCTTGTGAATAAACCAAAACACTAAAATTAACGGATGTAACAAAGTAATTAGAGGATGGAAAGCAATGCTGAAAACCATAATTTAACGAATGAATCAGAAGTTTTAATATATATATATATATATATATATATAGAGAGAGAGAGAGAGAGAGAGAGAGAGAGAGAGAGAGAGATTGCTATTTTGCTGAACATTTTATAACAGTGTCTTCATAAATTTAAGTTTTGTCTAGAAATTACTGCATGTTTTAGGATAATTAATATCAATTTAACATTCTATAATAAATATTCTGTTGATTATAAATAAATGCCTTAATATTTTAATATTTTATCATAATTTTATGTCAAATATCTTTATTTTTCATACCATTTAAACTTATTAAAAAAATTATTAACAACACAATTTATTTCTCACTGTAACTCACCCAAAACTACCAAATGGCAAAATTCGAGCACAAAACATATAACAGCAAAATTAAATTTGAATTCTTCTGAAAGGAAAAAATAAATAAATAAATCTCCCAATTACTGCTCCTATTTTGGCGGCTTCGACTTAGTAACCTAATCAGTAATCACCACCGCTAAATAATGGTTCAAAGATTAAGCCAAATTTAATTTCTTTCAAATATCATTTTTCAATTTCAGTCAAATTTGGTCTTCAGCTTTCGTCTAACAAATCATAAACATGAAATATCATTTTTTATTTCAGCTTAGATAGAGAAAAAAATCACTTCTGGTAGTAGTGGTTTTCCAGTATTTTTTTTCTCATCTTATCGTTTAATAAAAGTAAGTGTTATATATATATATATATATATATATATATATATATATATATATATATATATATATATATATATATATATATATTGGTATAAAAAATATTGCTCTCTTGAGTTCGACTCTCAACAAGAGCACTAATGATAGGGTCTAAATTCTGAAATTGAGTCTGGTCTGGCTAGGTTTGAGTTTGGTTCAGTGAGTCGGCTCACTGAGTGCTTGGAACCCGGCTGAGTTACTGATAAGAAGGAAGGATAACTCGGATGCTTTCTGAGTCGTTGGATGTAGCGTATTGGTAATTGGCCGTTGGATCCACTCACTCGAATCGAGTGTCTCTTGAGCTGAGTCTTGAGCCGTCGGATGATTTGGTTTCTTATCTGCCCTTGGATTTGAGCTTTGATCAAGCGGTTCTTGATTCCTTCGGGAAGTTAGTGGATTACACGCGCTGCCCTCGGCCTCGATCTGGATTTGATCTGGGTCTTTGGTATTAGCTGCGGTGGCTGTCGCTGGGCCGTGGGATGAACTTTCTAAATGCAACTAACCTGACTTCTTGGTTTGCTTTGTTTTGTTTCGACAGTTCGAGCCATTGTCGCTCCGGAGAAGGAAAAGGGCTGTGAGCGGGGGAGAAACTTTAGGGTTTCCCAGTGGAGATGAGAGGCGGAATTCGACGAACAGAGAAGGGAATCATGGAAGAGAGGAAAGGAAGGAATACAGAGAGAAGAGTTTCTTTGCAGAATATTTGATATCCCCTGTTTGGTTTCTTTACCCCTATTATACATTCTGTTTTCTTCTATAGCCTAGATCTATGCTTTCCTTTTACCAGTTGGGAAGTTCTTTACACTTGTAATTGATTTCTGTTATCGTTGGCTGAGTTGCTTGCTGTCTTTTATTTGGCTCGTTCTCTGGACGGTGGGTGGTTATTCTGTTAGCTGAGTTGTTCCTATTTCTTCTTGTTTTCTTGATTTTCTTGTTGTAGGCTGTTGTAATAAGTTTGATCTATTCAGATTTCTATTTCTTTTAGGGTATTTTTAATTATCTCTGTTGTAGTCGTTCCCCTTGCCTGTGTTGAGTAATTTCTCTGTTGTGTATTGTTCCTGGGTTGTACTGCTTTGATGTATAATGTATTTTCTCGATCATTGTAAGAAGATTTTCTGAATCATTTGGTCTTCCTTACTACCTTGGTTCTATGATCATTGTAATTCTTATTTGGCCATTTAGAGGATTTGGGCTCATATCAATTTTGATTACAAATTTTGAAAAAAAAATTTTAGCAAACTTAAATTTAAGATAATTTATATAGTTTGATGAGGCGAATCACATGGTATCTAGAACGATAGGATCTGAGTTCAAACAAGCCAAAATCAAACATAATAAGTATAATTAAAAATTTATTGAGATTATATAAATAGTCAAAATGCTATATTTAAATGTTAATATTATTTGATATAGGGTTATTATTAGTAGGCTGGCCATCAACTAGGTCAACATTATTCTTCAAATTATCTCCTAACTTGTCCATCATTTGTAGCAATAACTCTAGAATCAATTTTCTTTAATTTACTTAGAAATAAGGGCTTGATGGGAACAATTTTATTTTTATGTTTTTTTTTAAATTTTATATCATTTTAAACATATCATTTTAAACATATATATTTTATCTCCTAACTTAAGCATTTTTTTTAATTTTTTAGAAAATAAATAATATTATTTTAAAAAGGATTTATAATATTTTTATGTGTTTTGAGTAATCTAAAAAAACATCTATCATCTCCAAATATATTTTATTTCAATTCAAAGCATAAACAATAGAAAATAAAATTATAAAAATTATATAAAAATAAAAGTGAACCGAAATGGTATGAAAACAATTGGCTATATAAGCAATATTTATATAAAGAGTTTTTTTTTTTGTTTTTCCAAATACAACTTCTTACTAGTAGCCATTCATTTTAGATTCAATTCAAAATTTGTTCACATCAATTATAATATGAAATCTCTTCATAAAAAAATAGGCCAAAAAAATGATCTATAGAGATTTATTGTAACAAAATCAACAAGGAGATGATTATGAAAAATTCAACCAATAAAAAGCAAGAATATGTAATTTGTAATTAATTAAAAATTTTGAGTTAGAAAATCCTAATCAAAATTTGATTGGAATGTCTCTCAAGCTTTGAGATGATTGCAATATAAATGTTGATTGATTACTCATATAATAGACCATTTCAAATCAAAAATTAAAATTTTGCATGTTTTCACCTTTTTGGACTTATGTTGGTGGAGCAGTTGTGTTTTTGAATGGGGCAAAGTTCTTGGGGGAGTTGTTGGTGTTCAGTCACAGCAGTCATGTTGGAGCCTTATCTTTCTCCTATTTTGTTCAAATTGGTCTCCCTATAACCTAAATCTTAATAATCTTTAAGTTAAAGGTGGCTCAAATAAGTTTACAATTAAAAACTTTTTAAACCTAGTTTAAGACTCCGTTTAGCTAAGCTTTTGGATTGAAAACGATTTAAAGTCTCCCTAAAAGTATTTGTCTTTGACTTTGAAAGTAAAAGCGAACTTCTGATAAATAAAACTCATTTCAAAAGTCTATTCAAACGGGTATCAAAATTAAAAATTCAGACTCTCAAAAGCAAAACGCATTAAAAAAGCTCTCCCAAACGAAGCCTAAGTCTTCATGATGATGTGATTAACCTATCAAAGACGACTGTACAATTGAGATAATTATTGATATCAAAATCTAGCGGGCAATGATTGTTTTAGCGCGAGTGAAGATTATAGCACAACCTCGAAGCAAATGAATAATACATTACTGAAGAAGGTTCAGTAGAATTCTTGACAGGAAGACGAGTGTTTGTTGGATAAGCTACAGGATGCAGGTGGCCGAGTAAACAAGAATAAAAATTTTCTTTGTTGTACGAAGCGCGTTTTATTTCCAATTTGATTAATTCTAAATAGAAATCAGAACCGGTATTCCACTTTTTCATATGGATATTCAGTTTATTAAAACCAAAAGAGATTTTTATAATCCTGATAATAAGGATGTTGATTTAGTAAATTATTATTTTAATATTACGAGCGATTAAATATATGTTAACTTAATTTTGAAAATTTGGGCAAGTAGAATAATACTCAAATAATGATATGTTAAAAAAATATTTACTTTTTGTGAGCTGTGTATTGCTCGACTTTAAAAGAGTCATCAAACTCATTTCTTAAAATTAAGATTTTGACTCAAAACTCTTTCCTTTCTCTTGTAGCAACCACCTCCTCTTCCTCCTAAAAACCATAAATCGCATCTCTTCCTCTCCTCTTTCTCTCTCACGACATATAGTTCCTCATCAGCTTGACATGCAGAACACATATTACCAAAGGAAGGCAGTTCAAATCACTGTATATGCAGTGAAACCTAGGAGAAGAATAAAGCTTGTAAAGAACACTTATGAACAGATCTCCGGACAGCGCCACCACCATCACGACCATCAACAACCCATCGCAGGAGCTTCCTATGACCGGAAAGCTCAGCTCCTTCTTTACTCTCGTCAGCTGAGAGCTAAAGCTTGTCTTGAGAAGTCTTCCAGTTACAAAACTCAATCACAGCACAAAGTCAAAGAGATTTTTCAGATTACTTCAATCCACAAAGTTAAACATTCTCGTTTGCAGATCTCAAATAGTAATAAATCGCTACAGAAATCAGAATGAAGATCTTCAGATAACTTCCACTCAAAATTCTCATCAAAAGATCAAAGAGGTTCGACAGATCAATCCCGTTTTCCCATGGAAGGTATATATTCATCTTTCTTCAACTGTTTAAGGAATCTCTTGTGATAGTTTTGTTTTCAGATGGTTAGTTTAGTTCTGTTTCAGAAAATCATATCTGATCTAGCTTTTCTAGAAGAGGAATTGAAGTACTGATAAGAGTTGTGTCAAAAATGAAGTTTCTGAAATTATGGATTTTCGGAAAAGGCTTTGCTTTTCGCTCTTTGTTCTGCATGAATTTATTTTATGTTCTTATTATTCAGAGCATTTTTTTTTATATTCCAGAGGTGTAATTTTTGACAATTCTCTGATGTGCTAGAATTGTATTTTCTGATGATTCAAAAACCTTATTCTCTGATGTCCCAGTTCAAAATTTTATTTTTTTCATAATAATTCTACAGTTAGTTTTATAAACAGATCTTGAAGCATTTTTGATATTACAAGGGGTAATTTTTTTATGATGCAGTTCTCTGAAGTGCCATAATTGTATTTCCTGATGATTCAAAAACTTGATCCTCTAATGTTCCAGCTCAAAAATTTTATTTTTTTATAATAATTCTACAGCTATTTTTATAAACAGATTCTAAAATTTTCTAATTAGATTATCTTAATTCAATAAACAGTTCTATTTTATTCTTTTAAGGTTGTCCCAGTGGAAAATAAACCAGCACAAACAAAGCTACCAAAGCCACCTCCTTCCTGCTTTGGTGATTGGAGAAATATTTTTTTTCCTGCCTTCTGCATGAGAAAAGTTGAGGTAGGGAGAGACAAAAATGAGCAGAGAAAGAAGAGGAAGATAAAGAGAAGAACAAGAAGATAACTGTGTCGATCAGTGACAAAATGAATGCGATTATGATGAGTTCAAGGGTATGTCATAATTAAATAAATGATTGAATTATTTTTATTTTCATTATTTGATTCACGATAATTATTTGAACGTAATAATAAACTCATGCAGATGGAGAAGGAAAGAATTGGAGTAATGGCTAAGTTTTTATCTGCGATGAGAAGACGTTGAAGGAGGCATTGAAGTTTTCAACTTATGTACACTTAAATTATATATATATATATAGTGGTGAGAAACTTCAAGAGGACGGTGGAATATATAAATAGATATTGGAGAATTCATTGTCTTTTTTTGTGGTGCGTTATATTAAAGTGTTCAAAAGTAACAAAAATATCGCTTCATACATCTTAATATATATATATATATATATATATATATATATATGATTGTAAGTAAATAAAACGGCCAGCTCATGAGTCAAATTTGATGAGCTAATAAGTCAAATTCAAACTAGCTCTGACTCTACTAGTTAGCTCATGAGCTAACACAATTAATTAATATTAATATAAAATATACTCAAAATATATTAGAAGTTAATATTTTTAAGTATAAAATTATTAAATATATTTAAAAATTAAATATCATTCTCTTATATCAAATTTTTTTCTTAAATTTTGATCATTTTTATCAAAATAATTACTTAAATTAAAATTATTTTATCTCTTTCATACTAAATGAGCTAACTCAAACTCATAAAATAAATCTCTAACTCGATAAATTAAACAGACTCAAGCTCAAGACGAGGGCATTTGAGCTTAGCTTGACTTGTTTGCATCCATAAATAATATATATATATATATATATATGGATGAGATTTCTCTATGAAAATTGTAATAATATGGAACTTTTAGTATCCCAAGCAATTTTAATGATATATCTCTTAATCAAAATTATTCAGCCTATTTAAAAAAAAAATCAACAACTCATGTGTCATACTACCAAAAAGTTCAAACCATGTGTCAAAATTTAAAAGTTAGTGGAAAAAATAGATTTTTTTTTATTTTATTATTATTATTATTATTTTTTTTTAAAGTTGCGGAGAATATAGATTTTTTTTTTTCATTTTTGAAAGTACAGGATAATAATTTTAATATAATTATCATATTTCAGAATATGTGGTTATAAAAAGAATTATAGAGCCCTTCGAATCTATTCATATCAAAATTTTATTTTAACCCTTACAGAAAGCATCATGAAGAATTCAAGCCTTTAAGGATCCTTTGGATATATTAATCTTTAAAACATGAAACCAAGTGACAATAATATTTACATGCAATATGTATAAAATAAGAAGGTAGTTTACACTTGGTATAGTGACATTAAACCTTATTTTATGGTGAAAATCTTGTTTGAGATCAAATGAATTGTTTAATAAAGAGGATAATGGAGAGAATTTCAACATGCAATGAAGTAGGTGGTGCTGTAGGGTCTTCCTCTTATGAAGCTTTGAAGAAATTGGACCAATTGTGGTCTAACATATGTGCAACTCCATCAGGTTTGAAGACCTCATCACGCTCATCAAGGCGTGACGAGATGAAAATCAGTTGAGGTGTCTCAAAACAAGCTCATGGTGTGGAGTAGGCCTAAAATTGTTAGATGTTCTTATTGAATCTAAATTTTGACTAAATTTGAGACTTAAAAAAAGAGGGAAGAATATTTGCATATATATTTGCTTTTATGCAGATAATTTAAGACCTCGTTATGCTCATTAGGGCAAAATGGGATTGAAATTCGGCCGAGATCCTTCAAAACATCAACCGTCACGCTCATCGAGGAGGTAATAGTAAAAAAATAGTTAGATGTACTCTACGTGGGGTGATGCAGAATCTTGACTCATTTCATCAAATTTTTTGGACTTAACAAAATAAAGATTTAACATTAAGTTAAATATAAAATATAAAGTCTTAATGAAATGAACTGGAAATTAAATATAAATGAACTGGAAATGAATTTAAAGAAGACTTGATTACAAATAAAATTAAAAATTATATTTCAAATAAGAGAATAGCGAGCAAACTCAAGTGAAACTATAAAACTTGAAATAAACTTGAATTCCTTTGATATACATGAACCAAATCTCACAATATTTTGTTTAAAATAATCCAAAAGGAGAATCCTAGTGAATCATTGAAGATTTATAGTGAGATTAAAACATAACTTATAAGCATACAAATGTGGTTCAAGTGAGGCTTGAAGCTAACTCCAAACTCATAAGAAACTTACAATAAATTTGAAATTTGGTTATATATATTGATCTCTTGATGTGGAGTTTAAAATAAAGTCAAATTGAGTTTGATCGCTCTTACATGAAGAAGATGAAGAACATAACTTGCATGTTCACCAATGAATTTGGTCATGCATGATCTTTACAATAAAAGTTGCTATTATCATAACTTATTCTAAGTGAACTAAGAATGATTTTAATTAAACACAATCAAGCTTGGAGATGAAGATGAAGCTTGATAACTCGCTGACACTCAGTAGCAAACTATAAGGGTTAATGGTTAATTAGCTAAGAAGAATTAATTGAACTTTGTGGCTTATATGTGTGAAAATGATTGAAAGAAAATAAGCTAAATGCAAACATAACTTTAAATTCATGTTATACTTATGGGGAGGTTACATGAAGCTAGAAGGCTAATTTTCAAATGAGATAGAGCCCTGTGGGTTTTAAGAATCATTTAGTTACACATCTCCGCCTTCATCTATCCTCCCCTTTTCGAAAAAAAAAAGATTAAATGAAAACAAATATATATATATATATATATATATATATATATATATATATATATATATATATATATATATATATATATATATATATATATATATCTCGTAATGTCAAATGTCTTATTAGTGATGGGTATCATTGAGAAAATGTGTACTATCTCAGGGATAGAAGTTACCATGGACCCAATCCAATAAGGACTAAGGACTATGGGTCTTCAAAATATACCAGAGATTCTTCCCCTACTTTACATGAAAAAATAAAGCAGGGTTTATTTTAAGTCGGGCTCATTAAGTTCACTACAGGGGCAAGCCCCCATAGTTAATTACATCTTAAGGAACAAGATTATTTAAGAATACTCTCGATTAAGGTGAATGATGAAAAAAAAATTTATGGGTATCGATTGGTTTATTTTAGAAATTCAATCGAGATCGTTCAAGTGGAGGGAGTTCTTATCGAAGCCAAATGAAAATAAGTAGGGAATGCTTAGGATAGTAGGAAGCCTAGTAAGCATCCCAAACTACCCTATGGTTGGATTTTATATTTTTGAAATTGAATTTATTTGTTTGATTTAAATTTTTATTAGAAATGAAGGGCTTACAATTCCATAAGACAAGGTTATGGAAATTCCTAAGAGGTGAGGATTTATACTTAGGGCCACAAAGGGAGAAGCAATCTAACCTAAATTTAGGGAGCTTTGAGAGCCAAAATGACCTAAATCTAAAAAATGATTTGGTTTACCTCCACAAGAGGATAAACCACTTGGACTTACAACCGTGGGGTGGCCGCCTAACTCTCCTACGATTTTAAATTCATGGACAAGTCTTATGTTTATGCAAGATAGCAAGGTTATTATTTATTTAGAAAGAGACTAAGTCCTTAAACTCACTCCCTAAGAGACTAGATCATGTAAGGGAATGACAAATGACCTAAATCTAATGCAAATTGTATTACATTTTATTTTCATTTTTGGACAATCGCTTAACACAGGCTATAGGATTTATATGCCCAATGCATGAGAAGTTAGATTATGGGCCAAAATCAGTAAGATAAAGAGGTCTGTTTCCACCATGGTTCTTACAGGTCAAGCAAGTTCTCTGACAAAAGTGGAAACCCTCCAATTCAAGAGTGAAATAATATACTTTTATGCATGATGTTAAAAAAGTAGCACTCATCTAGCTAAGGGGTTACTAATTCTTTTATCTTGATTTTTAGCCTAAGCTTTAGGTGAGGTTATGAGTTATTTATTTTTAATTTTGGGTTGATTAATTTGGTAAGAGATTTATTTTTTCCTAAGAGCCTAATCATCATCCAAGCCATACATGAGAGCAAGGAAAATCTAGGAAAAGATGTCATCTTAATACACAAGTTTAACAAACATCAATCAATTTATAAAACTAAAAAGAAAGTCCATTTTATGGATGGGCTCCAAAACGAAAATAAAGTAGCCAAGCTCTACCCTTATACAACCTGGATTACAAATGAATTAATTAATTAAGCAAGGAATTCATGTTATGGGGGTCTTCATTCTTAACTTTGGCTTTCTTCTTTCTTTTTTTTTTCTTTCTTCATCTGGTTCCTTCTTTCTTCTTTTAGTTCCTTCTTTTGGATGGTTAGAAGATGGTTTCTCCAAAGGCTTCACATTGTACATAAGACATAGTCTTATAACTAATACTCATCCTAATCCCCCATAACAATCATTATAAGATTCTAATCACAAAAATTATATGAAAAGGAAAAGTAAATCTAACTAACACCTACAAAATAAGATTAGCTAACCAAACCATACAAATCCCAAGCATGTATATTAGACTTAACACACATGGGTAACCAAGTCCATGCCTATAGGATTATGCTTAGGGTATAAGCAATGCAAAGCGATTATATTTTTATTACAACGCCTTAAGCATAATCCCTCAAAAAATGATGATTAGACTAAATCATCATTCATTCTACATTCATTCATCTAAAAAAAAATATCACAAAATAAAAATAAACATCAAACCATGCACCGCCCTAACCTAAAGCTAGAAGTGGTGACTTAGTATAATGTGTGTGCTTTAAAAGGTTTATGGGTATGCTTAGTTATGGCTTTAAGGTTTGGATTTTCTAAGTGTGAAGATATTCAACTTATATGCATGATTTCATTTAAGTTATTTAATTGTTTTGGGTTGATTTTATTTAATGATTTGTTTAGGCTTGAATGAACCTACAATTAATTACTAAGTGTTGTAAAGAGAGGGAAAAGAGAAGAGAACTTTTCTTTCCTTCCCTATCTTAAGTAATTTATAAAGTAGATTCATTTTTAATTTTATTTAAGGAATGTTTTCTTATGTGTTTTAATTAATCCTAAATTTAGATTTTCCCTAAACAAACCTATTCAAAAAGAAAGGCATTTTAAGATTAAATAAAGTGAAATAATATCACAAAACACACATCACTTTATTTATTTCTTAACATATATAACATGCATATGGATGAATCATAAGCATATCTATACATGCAAATGAGAATATTTAGCATACATTAATGATGAATGCCAAGTAATATCACTTAAAAAAATTTAGATGCTTTATGATGTATGATTTTCATTAAGTAGAAAAGGGTTATTCTTTTATCCTTTATTCATATGCACATGAGTATGTATGAAAGGTTGTGGGTTAATATATTTCTTATAGAAGTCGCCTTTCAAATCTATGGAGAAAAGAAAGAGGAGACCTATATAAATTTATCTTGTTAGGATGCCACACAAATCCACAGATGTACTTATTTAAGTGATCAGATACTTCATCAAAGAAATAGTGCAATATCTCGAAAAGATAGAAGTCACTACCCTTTAATGAAACCAATCACCTCAATGACTCCAGGATGATGCATATATACAGAGATTCTTCTCCTACTTTATGAAAAAGTAAACCAAGGTTTATTTCAAACCTGGGTTTGTTAAGTTCCCTCTGGGTTAAGCTCA
This sequence comes from Cymbidium sinense, assembly GCA_021442155.1. Lineage (NCBI taxonomy): Eukaryota > Viridiplantae > Streptophyta > Magnoliopsida > Asparagales > Orchidaceae > Cymbidium > Cymbidium sinense. Next base: position 23,171,228 of record CM038215.1, read on the forward strand.
TAATTACATCTAAAGGATGGGATCCTTTGAAAACTCTCATTGGTAAATGATCGTTGTCTTTGAAGATTTCAATAGAAAGGACTATCAATCGATTGATTTATGTTTAAAGATCAAAATGGGATTAATCAAAGAGGGAGTTATTATCAAAATGGAAGAAGTGAAAATGTCCATTTCTTAAATCTAGCGAGCATCTCAAACTATCCTATTGGGTTTATTTTAGAAATTGATTTAGTTTATTTGAGTTGTATTTTTTATTAGAAAGTTAGGGCTTATGATTTCTTAACACAAGATTAAAAAAATGCCTAAGAGATAAGGAATTATGCTTATGACCTGCAAAGGGGAGAAAAAATCTTAAAACCTAAATCTAGGGTGTGCTTTAAAAGCCAACTAAATCTAAGGCAAAAATGGGTAATGGTTTGCCTCCAGAAGACAAACCACCCGACAACTTGGACTTACAACCACCAGTGGCAAATAACTCTCCATGATTTTAAATACATATAGGTAAGTCTTTATGCTTATGCAAGATAGAAGCTATTGTTATTTAGAAAGAAAGTCCTTAACTTACTCCCTAAAGAGACTATATCATGTAAAGGGACATGCTTGATAAATCTAATGCATTTTAAATTTCATTTTATTTTTATTTTTGGATAATTATTTTTACTCAGGATAATATCATAGACTAATGCATGAGAAAATGGATTAATGGCCAAAATAGAAGGAGAAGGTGAGCTTCCACCACAGCTCTCAAGGTCAAGCCGAGTTCTTAGGCAAAGATGGAAGCCCTCCAATTAAGAGTGAAATAAGATGCATTTGTGTATGATATTATAAAGAAATGCTCATTCAGCTAAGGGATTGCTAATTCTTTTATCTTGATTTTAATCCTAAACTTTAGGTAAGGTTATGAGTTGCTTAATTTTAATTTGAGTTGTTAATTTGGGTAAAAGATTTATTTTTTCTAAAGAGCCTAATCCTCATCCAGGCCATACATAAAGCAAGGAAGAAACTAAGAAAAGCATGCCACTTAATGCAAAAGCTAAACAAATCATCAAACAATTTATATAGCTAACGCAAAAGAATAAAATGCCATTGTGGTCGAGCACCACCACACAAACCCAAAAATATCAAATGTGAGTAGCCGAACTCTACCCTTATACAACCCGGATTACAAATGAATATTACAATTAAGCAAAAGAATTCATTGTTATAGGGGTCTTCAAGCTTTATTCTTCTTTCTTCTTTTCTTCTTTCTTCTTTCTTCTTTTCCTCTTTCTTCTTTTGGATTCTTTTTTTATGGTTTGAAGGTGGATACTCCAGGCTTCACATGGTGCATAAGATAAGATCTTATGACCAATGTTCATCCTAATCCCCATAACAAATCATTCCAAAATCCTAATTATGCAAATTTTTACATGAAAAGGAAAAGTGAAAATCTAACTAATACCTACAAAATAAAGGTTAGCTAAAATAAACCACACAAATCCCAAGCATGTATATTGGACTTATCACCCCACACATGGGTGACTAAGTCCCTATATGGATTATGCTTAGGGTATAAAGCTGCAAGTAAAAGCATTTATATATTTATTTATGATAGCATCCCTTAAGCACAATCCCTAAAAAAAAATAGTTAGACATGTCACCATTCATTCTATGAGCATACACCCAACATCAATCTAAAATATATATCACAAAATAAAACATAATCAAATCATGCACTGACTAACCTAAGGCTAGAAGTGGTGACTTAGGCTAATGTATGTGCTTTGAAGGACTTGTGTGGTATGCTTAGCTTAGGATTTTAGGTTTAAATTTTCTAAGTGTGAAGAGCATGTTCAACTTAGAGGAGGGTTTCATTTAAGTTTTTTAAGTATTTTGGGTTAGTTTTATTTCATGTTTTAATTTGGTTTAAGTGAAACCTACAATTAATTACTAAGTATGAAGAGAGGGAAAGAGAAGAAAACTTCTCTTTCCTTCCCTAACCTTAAGTAATTTTCTAAAGTAAGTTCATGTTTTAGTTTCATTTAGGTGAATACTTTGATTACATATTTTAATCAATCCTAAGTTTATATAAACTCTAAACAAACCTATTCAAAAAGAAAGATATTTTAAGATTAAATAAAATGAATCAAAATTCACATAACACACATTACTTCATTTATTTTCCAACATATATAACATGCATATGGATGGACCCTAAACATATCTATACATGCAAATGAGAGTAGTTAGCACACTTTATGATGCATGCTAAGTAATCTATTTAAGAAAAATGAGAAGTTGAATATGCATGATTTTCTTAATAGAAAAGGTTTTCCCCTTGAAGTAAGAAGAAAGTAAGTGATGCATATTGTTAACGAGGTGTAACAAAGACCTACTTAGCTACTTAAAGCCCTCATAACCTGGTTGTCCAAACTAATATACCACTTTCCTTAAGTACAAATATAAAAAGAAATGAAATGGGAAAGGAAAATGCAAAAGTTATTTAATGGGTTCATTTTGTTTATGCAATGTATGCATGTAAGTATAGGCAACCCTTCTTAGATGAGAGCATAGGGATGAATAGGGTATGGAATTAAGTAAGTGTTGGGTTCTTTTCAAATGAACCTACATCTACTAACTCTATTCAAAATTATAACATAAAAAGAAAAGAAATCTATGCTAAACATGCTTTTATAATTGTCACATGCGCTTATAATTAAGATGTAGGTACTTTCATATTTGATATTTGATTTATGTATTTTGAAAATAATTTGATTTAGTAGTGATAATAGCCATCATATTTTACTTTAGCCAACACATGACATAAAGTAAACAATTTCATTTTAAAATTTGAAACATGAATTATGAATGCATGAAATCACATGGCATACAACTTAACATGTTGGGAAAGATCCAAAATAATGAAAGCATGTAAACAAACTCACTTTACTTAAATCCTAAAGACATTCTTATAGAATAAGAAAATTTAGAATAAATCAAAGTGAATTTCAAAATAATTTTTGTTTAGTTTGAAGTTTGATTTAATTTTGAAAAGGTGAGATGAGTTTGTTGTTCCAAACCCATTCCCACATGTGTTTTATATTTTTGTTTAATTTTTAGACAATTAGATTCATTTTTTTATGTTGATTAGGTTACGGTATGAATTAAGTGGCTTAATTAACCCTTACCTACACCACCTTAGAAGAATTAACTAAATAATTATGAGCCAGTGAGATGGCATAAAACCCATAAGAAATTTAAATTTATAATGCATGAAAAGGCCTAATGCAATTTGGCTCACAATTAAAAGTTAAGCTAAGGGGTTTAGCTTAAGTAATTTCAAAATACCCTTTCACACATGTGAATTATATTTTGATTTCCTGAATTTAGGCTATTAAACACCTAAGCATCTACCCAAGTAGATTAATTAAGTTCTCAAACTTTTTAGAATTTTGAAAATTGATTAAGGATAATTAATGAATTAACCCTTAATTAAGAGGAGATTAAGGAGAGAAGAGGGGGTTTATGGAATAGCTTAGAAGGAATGCCCCAACATTATTCCATAAACCTCTTATTTACTGGATCTGACCTTAATCAACCCTAATCATAGGGTAAAGCCACAAATCACACCTTAATTACCCTTAATTGCATGAAAGGGGTAATTAGGGAATGAAATAGCAATTTTTCCAATTGAGCCCTCAATAAAGAAAATTAGAGGTCATCCCTAAAATGAACCCTAGAAATTTGAGATTAATTGTTGACTAATTAAAGGATAATTAGTTAATTAAGATTCTTAAAGAAACCCAAATTCAGAGAAAAGAGTAATTCAAAATCCATTAAAACTATTTTTAAATATTCTAGATGAAATTATCTTTCCATGGCACTTTTCCTTATATTTTTTTGATTTTTTTAGAGAGAATTATGAATTTTAGAAGTTCTCTGAATTAATTAGGAATTAATTAATTGCTTAACTAATCCCTGCTTAATTCTTAACTCACAGTGTGATGTGTGGCGGTGGCGGTCAGCGCACTTTACACACGTCGCATCATGAGGAGACAACTTAAGTTATCACCTCACAAAGCGGTGGCGGCCGCTTTATATCCCGGTCGATCAAAGATCGGATTAAATTCCCCATTTAAAAAGCAGATAAATGGATTTACTAAATGTGCTAAATAATCTCAGTCGTCCATCTAAAATGTGGATGGATGATTGAGATGAGCAATTCTTCCCCTTGATCAGACCATGATCAGGGAAGATCAAGCTTCGATAGCATGGAATCACACTAACCCACACCATCTATAGAGATAAAATGGCAAATCCAATGATCAAAATTTGATGAGGTGAAGATTTCTTTACAAAGCTCCACACCATATTGAGTTTAGTGATCAAAAAATTTCATACCTCACCCAGACTAGATCGATGGGGTAGCCTCTGTGAGGAAGCCATTGAAATTATGCGAGATTGAGTGGATTAATTGATGGACCAACACCACTTCTTGCTTTGGTTTGATTGAATTGATCTCTCCTTGCTATGGGAACTCCAATGTGAGCTTGAGTGAGCTGATTGGTCCTTAAGAAGTTTGTGAATGGAAATCAAGTGTAGAGGAAGTTAGCACCACTCTACCTCCCATTTTCTATGCAAAATCAAGAAAGAAAAATTCAAATCCTCTCTAAGACCTTGGGAATGCTCTCATGATTGTTAAGGGTTCATGAATTAGAGTCATTAAAATTTCATTGAATTAGGGGGAGTATATCACCCCCTATGGAAATCGGATGGTGAACCATTCTTTACCATTTTAATCCAATTGCTGAGATTGGAGAGGTTGTTTAGGTTGTTTTGAGTGTGCACATGGTCAATTTGACCCAAGGAATGGATTGCTAACTTCCCATGTGTTGAAATTGAGCTTAAGAGGGAATTTGAAAACTCAATGTTGCTCTAAGTGGTCGGGTTTGGTCTATGGGCCAAATGGGCTGACCCAAACTCATTGGGTTGGGTGCACCACTCCTCACTAAGTCCCCTTGAGCTTTTAGGAAAGCCTCAAGTGATTGTGAAGAGGGTATGATCCAATACCCATGGGCTAGGCAAAAATTTGTTCTATGGCCTAATGGTAAAATGGTCATTTTGCTATTTTCCACTTTGGATATGTTGGGTATGTGGAGAAACTAGGTTTGGCCAAGTTTCATTGGATTTGGAATCCATTTGATAGGGTTTGGCTCATGTTGACCCATTTAGGTCAAAATGGGTTAAGTTGACCAATTGGTCAAATTGGATCAAACCAAGAGTTGGGTCAAGTTCATATGACTATTTGAAATATTTTGGTGGCTTTGGTTTGATTGATTTATATTTATATTTCATTTATATATGATAATATAAATAAATTTTAAGAAAATCTCATGAATTTGAATAGATCAAGGTTTGATTGATTTTGGAGTCCTTTAATGAAAATTAAAGGGACTTAAGAAAATTTTCATGAATTGACTTTGAATTTTGAATTTGATTTGATTGGTTTGAATTTATATTTCATTTATATATGTGAATATAAATGATAATATAAATGAGAATATAAATGAGGTATGAGAAAATCTCATGGTTTGAATTGGTTTTGATCATGATTTTGGTTAAGTCCTTAATTGACTTCTTACTTAGGAATTTTTGATGAATTTCGATCATGAGTTTCAATCATAGATTTCAATCATAGAGTTCAATCATGGAATTGAATTGAGTTTGGAGAAAATCAAAAAGAATTGATTTGGAGTTTGACTTGAAGGAGGGAAAATGAGGAATGGTTTAAGCTAAGGGAGGAAAGTTTTCATAACACCCCTAAGACATGACCTATTCTTATGGCTAATTCTTCAAAGTCTCTAGGGCTAGGTAGAGTGTCCACCTATTCACTAGATGTGTTTTAAGACTAAGGAACTCTTAAATCCTAAGAGGAGATCCTATGTCTAAGATGGAGGGGTTGAGAGCACATTCTAAAAATGAGGTCAACAAAGACATAAATGAGTATGACGTCATTATTATCACCAGTGGTGAAAGGTACAAGACCTACTTAGGGCTACTTAAAAGCCTTCAAAGGGTTGTCTTATACCACTTTCCTTAAATATATATGCATGTACAAAAGGAGTAAATAAAAAAAAGAAAGATGCAAAAGTTTATATTCATTTGATTTTTGGTTTGATTGTTTAATTTATATGTGTTAATGTAAAGATCCCTCTTAAGTTATAACATGGAAGAGGATAAGAGTAGATTTTAAGCAAGTGTTATATTCTTTTAAAAGAACTATACACTTTGCAAATCTTATTCAAATCCATGTTAAGAGGAAAGAAAGGAAGCAAACATAAGACACATTTTTTTATATTCACATGCAAGCTTATAAATAAATTATAAGTAGCATACCTTTCAGTTTTGATATTTAATTTATAGGTTTTAAAAAATAATTTTGAATTTAATAGTGATAATAGCCATTCATATCTTTACTTTAGCCAAACATGCAATTTGACATAAAGAAAATATTTCATTTTAATTTTGATTTTTTAAAAAAAGATATGAATGCATGAATTTCATATGACATACACACTTAGCATGCTAAGAAAGAAATAAAGTGATGAAAGTAATGTAAATTCAATCACCCTAATTAATTTCTGAAGGCAATCCTATGAAATAAGAAAGTTCAAAGTGAATCAAAGTTTGTTTAATGTGATTTTTTTTTTTTTGAATTTGCTTTATGTTTGATTTAGGAAATGTGAAAGAATGTTTGTTGGTCTTAACCCATTTCTCTCATATGTGAGTTAATTTAGTTTGTTCTTAGGATTATTAGGTGATTTTTATATTTTATTTAGGTTAAGGTGTGAATTAAGTATGTTAATTACTCCTTTCCTACCCCATGTTAGCATACTTAACTAAATAATTATGAGCCAATGGATGACATAAAATCACACAAAATTTAAATCAGCAATGCACCTAGGAAGAAAGGGTCTAATGTAATTGGCTCATAATTAATTAAGCTAAAGGGTTTAAGTAAAAGTCATAACCCTTCACACATGTGAGTTAGATTTTGATTTTAATGTACTTAGATTATTGAACACCTAAGCATCTACCCAAGATGAATTAGTTAAGTTCTAGAAGGTTTTAGAATTTTATCAAATTAATTAGGTAGGTAATTAGTGACTAATCCTTAATTAAAGTTTGGATTAAGGAAGAAAGAGGGTGTTTAAGGAATAGCTTAAGGAAAATATCCCAAAATTATTCCTAAACCTCCTATTCACTTAAATAAATCTTAATTTAACTCAATCAAGGGATTAAACCACTAATTACACACTTAATTAAAGCTATATTATGAGAGTAATTGGAATGAATTCAACAATTACCTAATTAACCATTAATAAATCAAGAAAATTAGGGGGTAGAAGGAATCCCACTAAATACATGAAGTTTGAGATTAATTAATGGAATTCGAGGGTAATTAGTAATTACATTCCCAATAAAACCCATATTTAAAAAATAACACTATTCAAAATCCATCAAAATCAATTTTATAATATTTTACATTCAATTATCTTTCATATGCATTTTATTTCATATTTTTCTGATTTTTCTACACTTATATATGAATATTTGAAGTTTCCATGATTAATTAGATAATAAAATAGCCTAATTACACAACTAATCTCGTTGACGCCACGTGGAGGCTGACGCGGCGTGCGCTTTCCATGTGGCATGATAGGAGAGGCTATTTAAGTAATCACATCATAGCACCACATCAGCGGTGGCGCTACATTTCTCCTTAGTCAATCAAGGATGGGGCCGATAAACACGGTATTAAAGGATTAAAATCGGATCTACATGATTAATCATGGTCGTCCATCCAAAATGCATGGATGGCCCATGATTCATCCTTGAGTTCTCTACGGAAGGAGCCGTCCACCTTCCATGGCAAGATCCGATCGATTGAGATTGAACAAACTTACACCATCATCATGCAAGGAAGATCACATCCAGCTACTTTCTCATGGGATGAGACTTTACTTCACAAAGGACCAAGAAGAGATGGAATTATGCTCGGTTTAATGGCTACCTCGAGGCTATCAAGCTCGATTCCCTTGAGAAGCTTCATTAGTGGAGCAGCTTTGTTGTTGAAGTTTTGAGGTGTTGAAATTGGATGATCTTTATGAGACCAACTTCACCTTCACTTGAGCTCGCTTGGTCAAGGAGTAGTCCTCCCTTGGAACTTGGAAGAAGGTTGGGTGAGTTTGATTTGATTGAGCTTGCAAAGTTGGGTTGGTGTTGAGTGAGTGAGATGGATTTCGTGGAGCTCCCCATTTTCAGTCTATGAAAATGAGAAAATGGAAATTCAAACTCACTCTAGAAAGCTTGGGGAGGCTTGCAATGGCTTATTCTGACTTCCCTAAGCTCAATCGAATTAGGGATTGATCAATTGAAATGGAATTAGGGGGAGTATATCTCCCCCTTGAAGGATCAGACGGCTGCAAGCTCCTTTATCATTTTGATCCAATACACCTCCTTGAGTGGGTTTGTTAGGCTGTTAGAGGTGTCCTTGAATTCAATTTTGAGTGTGGAGTGGAGTAGTGGAGCACCTATGTGCCTTAATTGAGTGGGGGAGGGATTCTTTGTGCTTAATTTCAAGTAAGGTGGTCAATTTTAGCCTTATGTTTGGTTGGGTTGATCCAAACCCATTGGGTTAGGTGCACCACACTCATTAGTGTCCACTTGATCCCAGAGGGTCAGTGGTTATGAAGAGGATTTGACCAAATTCCAAGTTTTGGCCAAAATTTTATTTCTAGGTAAAATGACATTTGGCTTGATTTCAATTTGAATAGGTTTGATATAATTGAAAAATAGGTTAGGCTAAGTTTCATTGAATTTGGAGTTGATTTGATGTGATTTGGCTCATATTGACCCATTTAGATTAAAATGGGTCAACTTGGGTCAAGTTGACCAATTGCTCAAATTAGGTCAAACCAAGGGTTGGGTCAAGTTCATATGACCATTTGAAATGTATTGGTTATTTTGGTATGGTTCAATTTGGTTTAGATTTGAATTTGGTTCATTTGATTTCATTTAGGTCCAATGGGTCAAGTTGACCAATTTGACCCATTTCACTTATTTAGGTTAGGTCATGGATTGGTTTAAGTTTCATTGGTCATTTGAAATGGATTGGTATCTTTGTTTCCAATCAATTTGGTTTATATTTGGGTTTGACTCAATTTGACCTTTTAGGTCAAGTTGGGTTCAAAGTCAATTGGGCTAGGTTGGGTCTAGTTGGCCAATTAAGGCTTTGGTCAAGTTCAACAATCATTTTAGAATGAACTTGACCCATTGGTTTCAATCAATTTGGCTTAGATCAAGTTTTGACACATTTTGACTTTTTAGGTCAAGTTGGGTCAACTTGGGTCAAGTGGCCAATTAGACTAGATTGGCTCAAAATGATGACTTGGTCAAGTTCAAACATTGATCATGAATGAGTTTTGATCAATGGTTTCAATCAATTTGGCCTATGGTGGATTTTGGTTATGTTTAGGTTTCATTTTGGCTAAGTGTTGACTTGGTCAACCCTTAGGTTTGACTTGACCCAATTTGAAAGAAAGATTTTTTTTTTTTTTTTTTTTTTTTTTGGATTTTGGATTTGTCCATGGATTTTGGGTTTGATTTTGGGTTTAGTTTGATTTATTTAAATTCATATTTCATTTATATATGTGAATATAAATGAGAATATAAATGAGTTGTGAGAAAATTTCATGAGTTTAAATTGATTTTGGCTAAGTCCATAAGAGAGAAATCAAAGTGACCTGGGAAAGATTTTGGAATTTGATTTGGATTTCAAACATGGGTTTCAATTATGTGGAATTGATTTGAGAAAATCCATTGAATTGATTCAAGGTTTGATTGAGAGTTGAAGTTGATATGAGTTTGGAATTTGACTTGAAAAGAGGAAGCGAGAATTGGTTCAAGCTATAGGGTAGGCAAACTTTCCTAACACCTCTAAGGCATGACTTATTCCTATGGCTAATTCTTCTAAGTCTCTAAGGCTAGGTTGAGTGTCCACCTAATCACTAGATGTGTCTTAAGACTAAGAACTCTTAAAGTCTAAGAGAAGTCATATGTCTAAGATGGAGGGTTGAGAGCTCATCCCAAAAAATGAGGTCAACAAAGGGCCAATAGTGGTGTGACTGACAAGGAACATCGCACGTATTGGTGTTGACCGAAATGATCAACAACACCAAACGATCACAAGCACTAACAAAAACAATCTACTCCTAACCCAAGGTGTAGAAGGAATCCAGAGCTTAGTGTAACTCTACTTATGACATAAGAGAGGGAAGGAGGAATCCACTAGGGATAGAGTATGAACCTTCCACTTGGAAGTAGTTCAAGTCATCCACAAGGGATGAGAGGTTTGATTTGAATCTCACCGGGAGAGAAATGTGATTATTTAATTTATTATTTTGTGTTTATTTTGACTCCACCGGATGGAAAAGTGAACTCCATGGAGGCAAGTTCAAGTCATCCACTGGAGGAAAGGTGAAATCAGGGATTAAAAATTGGTCAGGGAACTAGAAAGATTTGCATCTCATTGAGGAGAAGCAATAGATTTTGATTCAGATTAATTGATTGTTTTATTTATTTCATTGGATTTGTTTAAAATTTTTAAATTTTGATGGGTCCATGATTTGATGGGGATCTAGACCATGATCTACTGATTTACCAATCCAAAGGGGTAGTCCAAAGTAGCTATCCAACCAAAGGATGCTTTGATGGTCATTAGGAAGAAAGCATGAATTTACATGGACCAATTGTCGGGGTGATCTATTGGCAAAGGCAACAGATTGAACCCAAAATGACTATTGAGTGAATGCCGTTAGGGGACTTAAATCAGCTCAAAGATAGTCAAAGATTGATTTCCTTTTTAGTTTATTTTGATGAATTTTATTGGTTTGCGATGGATCACACTAAGAAGGAGCTTATATAAGCCTAGACCTATCACAAATTTATTGAATCAAAGGTAATAGCTTCCCGACTGATGGGAGAACTATCCTACCAAAGGAGTGCCTTTCAATTTGCAATGATCAAAGGGAAGAAAGCTCGGGACTACATCTTCCACTACAAAAGACCATTGGGGTGATTGGTTTCTTTGGGCAACAAATCAACCCGAGGTCGCCATTGGTTTATAATCATGCTAGAAAGAATGTCTTCTTACATCTTCCAAAAAAATGATCCGGGTAACCTCGCTTGTGGAAAAATAGATTGAACCAACCTAAGAGAGTGAGTACCCAGGATTTATCTCCTGGTGGTAGTCGCAATTCTATAGGGAGTTATGACACTCCTAAAGATAGGATGCTGTTTGGGAAAAGGGGCCCTTTGGGGCTTGAATTCTAATAAGCAAAATTTTGTTTATTTGTTTAGTTTGTTTTAACATGGACCATGTTGGTTTGTGAGGGATCAAACTGAAAGGAGCTTATAGCCTATACTATTTGATTTACTGGGGAGAATCGGCAGATCCTAAACAAATTCTCCAACCATGGGTGGCTACTAGGGATTGTCCAATCCAAGAGTAACCCAAAGTCTAAATGGGGTCACAAAGGATGTGATCCAAATAGAATGCTCAGGGGAGAGGGGCTAAGGGCTTAATCCAAAACCCGAGAAGATGACATGGCCATATATCAAATAGTATAGGTTCCAACTAAGGAGAAAGGGGGACTCATATATGCCAAGAGTGGTGTATCATTGGGTGAGTCAAAGCATAGAACATCAACCAACCTAAGGTGCCCATCAATTTGCAATAATCACCTAGAAGAAAGCTCGGGACTCACATCCTCTATAACTGTGGATATCTATCTTCGAGCATCCCACCTAGACTACTAGAGTGAATGCTAGGGGACTTATATTGACTCAAATGTAGTCAAGAGGAAAGGAGCCTGGGGACTTATCCTAAACCTCAAATATACTCAAAGTTAGTGATGATTAGTTCAAGAAGAAAGCATGGGACTCACATCTTCTTAAACAAAATCAACATGGGTAGCTTACGGTTGGCAATGAAGTCTACCAAACTAACAAGGTGCTTGGTTTTACAATGGTCAAGTTAGAAGAAAGCTGGGACTCACATCTTCCAACAAATGACCACTAGGGTGACATACTAGGTAGCATGTAGACCGACCTAGAGCACTAATGAGTGAGTGCCATGGGGGCTTGCTCACATCAAAATAGCCCGAGATAAAAGATATGTGTTATTGTGCTTGTGTAAAGGAATAGATGCCTCTTGGGTTCTTACACCTACCTAAAACACTGGGAATTTGATGAAATGGTGCCATGGATGGCAACGAATTCCCACTAAGAAAGGATGTGGGTTCTCTACACCTAACTAATTGTGTTATAAATAGATGCCTCTTGGGTTCTCTCACACCTATTCTAATAATAGCATTGAGATTGTGTTTGTGTTATGAAAGAGGGATAGATGCCTGGGGACTCTTACACCTACCCTAGACACATCAGATTCGCAAGATAAGCAAACAATGCTTAAAAAGAAGAGAAGATTTTGATGAAATGGAATCATTTTTGTTATTGATAGAATTATTTTCAAACATGATTTTTTTATGGGTAATATTTCTTCAAATAGAGCCCATTAATTGGAAGCATCGTGTTCCCCTTTACAATCAATATAAGATCCTCCTTGGTAGGCCTTCTATGACATAGGGCCTTCCCAAGTGGGTTCAAACTTGCCTCCCATCTTTCGTAACAATTGGTCTCCTTAGACTAACACAAGTTCTCCTACTTGGAAAGACCTAGGGGACCAGCTTGTTGTGAGCTTGAATCATTTTGGCCTTGTACAACTCGAGGTTCGCATGCTCAGGACTCCTCCTCCAAAGCTCTTCTAACCAACTTGCATTATGTTCTATAGTGATCTTGTTACCCAATGCTATCCTTAGTGATGGAGTTGAACTTCTAAAGGTAGAAGTCTTGGACCCATACACTAAGGAAAATGGGATTGAGTTGGAGTTCAGGTGTATGCCCACAAGGCTTCAACCACACTCATTCACCGCCACTATTGTCATCAAGTCTTCTTTAGTATTTGGATGAGAGTTTTGTTGAATGCTTCGCTAAGCCATTTGCTCGGGTAGTAGATGGTGGAGTATCTCCAATCTATACATGTCTTCAAAGTTGTGATCTTGGTGCTTTTGAATGCATCATTATCGATATAATTCATCGAGGCACCAACCTATATATGATATGGTTCCTAAAAAATTGAAGCACATGTTGAGTTGTGACCTTTCTGAGTGGGATTGCCTCCTCCCACTTGGAAAAGTAGGCGCCTAAGATGAACCGATGACCCTTGGAAGAAGAGGATCGATCGACCCACAATGTACCCCAACACTCAAATGGCCATGAGGCCAATGTAATGTAGAATGTTGGTTGATGTAGGACCACACCATGTACGACACGATGGCATCTCCTACATCCATGCGATGTAATCATCAAGGCTAGTATCCTCTTGATCTTCATCTTCATCTTCACTGATTGATTGATTTCCCATAGACTTGAATGTACCTCTTATAATGCCATGGGCTTCATGTTTTATCTAAATAATGTAACCACATTTGATCAAAGGACCATCGGGTGCCATCAACAAGCAGGAGAGAGCTCTATTTCACGATGGGCTTGTGACTTTTCTTGAGGTAGTGTTCAAATAGTTCATGAATGGTTGCCTCCAATCCAGCTCCTTGTCCTTATAGGCAACGACAACCTCCCCTTCAAGAGAAAGTCTCTAATGAGTTTAATATCAATAAGGGATATGACTTGTCTATTTTGGACCCTTATTGGAATGGACTCATCTTCACATGCCAATTCTTTTGGCAAGTTTGGCCAAATATCTATTGTGCTCTCTACTGGGAACCTTGTAGATGGTGACTTCGGATTTGGGCCAACAACTTCATGGTATACTCATGGTAATGATGAAGCTTGGGTTTGAGAACCTTGTAGACCGCAATGATTGATGACCAACCGAGAATTAAAGATGTTGATGCTCTTGACACACATGTAATGCTAACCTAGATCGAATCAAAGCCTCATACTCAGCTTCATTGTTGGTGTAGGGATTGGAAAGATAGTATGAGAATCTCATCACATCTTGAGTTAAGAGAACTATTCTACCCCCCCTTTCGAAGAGTAGATCGGTGCTTCCCTATGAAGTGCACCATCAAAATACATCTCCCATCGGTTGTCAACCTCCCTAAGTTCATGATTTGTTCATCGTGGAGATCATCACCAAGTGAGAATCGCCAGGTGGGTGCTAAGAAATCGCTGCTTGTCCTTTATCGCATGAGGGTACAATGTGATATCAAATATGAGAGAATCATGGACCATCCAAATTTCGATAGTTAGTGTCATGAGATACTATAGTGGATTGGTTTTGAAATCAAGTTCACCTTATGAGAAAGCATATAAGTCAGCTTTTGAGAGCAAAGATCAAAGCTAGCAATGTTTCTCAATAGGTGGATAGTTCAAAGAATCAAATGATGGTGAGAGCACTCTCCTTCCCTTCTCATTGCTTGGGCCAACAAAGCATTGAGAGAGTCATCCAATGCAAAAGTAGAGGATGAGTGGCGCCGAGATGGGATGCAAAATTGGCTTCACCAAATGCTTGATATCTTCAAAGGCATGTCGACACTTATCATCCCACTTGAACTTGGCATCCTTTTGACAAATGAGGCATCTCCTAATAGTTGGAAATAAAGCATCTTAGATATGCCAACCATCCTTGGAAAGATCCGAGTTGAGTTAAACTCTTAGAGGTGGCATTTCTAAGATAGCTTTGATCTTTTCTAGATCTATTTCTATTCTCGATCATAACAACAAACCCAAGAATTTTACTAATGCACACTTCAGGGGATTCATTTTGAGGTTATATTATCTTAACCATTCAAAAACTACTCTCAAGTCAAAGAGATGGTCTTCCTTTTCTCTACTTTGACTACTATATCATCAACATAGCACTCAACCTGATGATGGATGAGTTCATTGAAGATCTGAGTCATGCTGGTATGTAGCAACAGCATTTTTAAGGCCAAAAGGCATGACCCTATAATAATAGATTTCGAGGTTCAAAAAGTAGTGTTTCTTTCATCCTTGGGGGCCATCTTGATTTGGTTGTAGCCAGATGACCCATCCATGAAGGAGAATACTATATGAGATGAGGCGATGTCCACCATTAATTCTGGTATAGGAAGAGGAAACTCATCCTTAGGACATGCCTTATTTAAGTCCCCAAATTGATGCATATGCAATTTGGCCATTCTTCTTCTTAATTTACACATCAAGCAACGTAGATATTTTTCTTCCTAATGAAACCAAAGATCGATCAATTTCTTGACTTCGTAAATGACCTATTGTTCGATTTCTAATCGCATGCCTAGGAGCTTGCTTGATAGGGTTAGCAAGATCTATTGCTAGTTATGGACTTACGCCGTGAGATAATTTGGGCATCTCTTCATAACTCCATGCAAAGGCCTTTAAACTCCAATAGCCTAACTAAGTCATTGGTTTCTTCATTATTTAGTAATAAATTTATGTATGTCGGGCATGGATTTTCTTCTATCCCGAGGTTGATTTCTTTAAGATTGTCAATTATTGAATGGATCTCCTCTTCAAATTCTTGTAGTGCATCTTTGATTTGGAGATCATCTGGATCATCTGAGTTTCTAAACACACATCTCATAAGAGTTGGTTTGTGTGAAAAGAACCTATCGACTCCAAATGATTGGTAACAACTAAGAATAATCATCACCGACCCAATTATCAATCCCAATCTTGATCTTGATGCTCCTCCCACTGTATTGTTCCATAGCTTTTGAAGTTCAAAATATATCTGACCATGTATAAGGAATCAAACCCTTCTTTAAGATTAACACAAGATGAGTAAAGTCAAAGTAATTCCATTAATTCTTTATATGAATTCTCCTCAAGTTCTACATCAACTTGGACTTGAGATGATGATCCCAAAAAAGAATCTCTGACTTCATATCTGGAAGACTTAGGGGCTTCCTTAACTACTAAACCTTCAACTTTTGAGATGAAAGTGAGGTTAGAGCTAAGGTTCCTAACTCGATAGTTTCACATACATTTGATTCAATACTTTGCTTGTCTGAGGCCCTGCCTTCTTGTCCGCTCGAGTGTCACCTCCAATGAAACCCGAGAGGGGTTGTTGGTATACTAATCACATTAGACTCATCCTCCTGACCATTCTGTGAATAGTAGGTACTATGAAGGAACATAACCATGTTGGTTGATGGCCAACCGTGGGGTCTTCCACCTCTGAACTACCTCTATTTCACTGGTGGAGTGAGTCATCCTACCCACATGTCCATATGATGGAATGAACTGGGTGGAATGTGATATGCTCTATTTCTTCTTCAATTTCCTTTCTTGTTCACTTGGATTTTCATTTTTTTCTTTTCTTTTTTCTTTTGCTTTTTCTTTTTCTTCATTTTCTTTTTTTTGAATTTGAATTTTGTCCAAGTTTACAAAAAAGGGTGTTTTGGAAGATAGTAGGTCGCATCCTCATATATCTCAAAATCTCTAACTGAAAATGACTTTTCATCTCTTTTGACAAAGTACTCAATCCCATCTTTACTGAACTTGATGCACTGATGGAGGGAGGATGGAATCATCTTGTTCTGATGTATCCAAGGCCTACCAAGCAAAGTGGTGAATGAAGTATTTGAATCAATGATATAAAATTTGGCTTCAATCACCTATCTCCAAAGATAACACTATGGAACTTAAAGCCATCTCGCCTTGTTCATTAAATCCTATCAACATCATCTAATTTTCTCAGAGTGTGGAGATGTCAATCCTCAAATAGGCAAGGGTCTTTAGACTCATAATGTTCATCGATGCACCTGGATCGATGAGAACTTTGGCAAGTCTAAATCTGCCCATGTCAATTGTAATGTAGGGACGATTGTGCTCCATGTCCCCTAGAAGAAGGTCTTCATCTAAAAGTGATCCTCTGAGCTTCTCTAGAATAATGTGCCTCCTCACCAATAGTGATCAGCTGAGCTAAGCATATCTCAAGATCAAGGAGAGCCTTGATTAATGATTCCCTCATCTCTTTGGACAAGGGCATCGTATATGCTTAGCTTAGATGGCAACTTTCTTAGATGAGAGAGGACATTATAGTTCACTTTGGGCTAATCCTCCACAAGCATATCCAAGGGTGGAGCATCCTATGGAGGGGCTTCTCGATCCTCTGAACCAATAACTTATTTCTCTCTATCTTGAGGTGCGCCCTAGAGGTAGAACCTGCCACTATGGAGGTTGACTTGGTGATCTCTTGTGGTGGTAATGGAAGGTTCTACCGCATATCGCTCACCTACCTTCTCCTATGGGACCCTAAAATGGATGATTCCAAGTCTATCTCAAGAGGTGAACCCATAGAATTCATAATAGAAAATCCAATTTTGAATCAAAAAGAAGAAGATCATAATTATTATAGTTATTGTTTAGACTTGAAGAGTTATCATTAGAATAGATTCCAACCCATCAAAGTGACACATGTAATTCAAACTAGCTTTATTCTTCAATTTCTTGGATTTGATAGAGGTACATAAGTAGAAATCAAGTAAAGTAAGAGGGGTGAGGGATTTGATGCCCTCATCCAGACACAAAAGATGTCTACTAGAAGAAGAAGAACTACAAGTAGGTAGTCATTGCAAAGTAAGCGGACGGGAGTTGGACTCGATTGGTGGTTGTGCTACTACTATCCTGGATGGCACATCTTGTTGCCGAAGCTCCCTTCTTTGGCTGGCAACTTGCAAACCTTCCTTGATGTTGGAGGTTTGAGCCGTGCACCCAAGGAAAGTTTCTTGATTTTTAGATAATTTTCTAGAGGTTTTGGATAAGGAGATATCCCAACCTTCTTTGGTTTTGGAAGGATCACAAGTATCCCCAAGGATTACCCTAATGGAACTGGATGGTTGTTCCACAAGGTATTCCTTGGGATGACTATAGCACTCCTTGAAGCTATGTTCAAGCGGTCCTTAAATGTGAAGCAATCTTCCAAAACATGACCTAGCATATGGTAGGGAAAAAGTTGGATCATTTTGCCCACTTCTCCAGTCCTAGGTTCGAGTAGAAAATCAAGCTTCTTTAAGAGATTCTTAAAGATCTTCTGACCTCCCTCTTAAATGAATAAGGCTTAAGTTTATCCAAAAGAGTAGTGGACCATAGCTACCGGCTGGTATGTGTACCGGTCATGATGATGATGGAGGAGGTGTGCAGGCCATGGAGGCATGGGGGTCGCTATTACCTCTGGTGGTAGAGAGGTGAATGACTATGGAGCATGAGGTCTCAAACCACTCTTTGGTTGCTTCCTTATCTACTACTATCACCGCCCAAGCTTCTTCTCATATATCTTCTATATTTTGGCTTTGTTGGTAGATCCGAGAAGGTTGTTTGCTTCTCCTTACAAGCTATCCACCTTGTTGATTAATTTTTCAAAAATTTTGATAGTGAAACCTTTGAGCATGAAGGAGACTGTGCCATGGATATTCTTAAGCATAATCTCGATGACATGTTGTTCAGATAGTTGTGGTTTGCATTTCATACTCAAATTATGCCATCTAAGAATGTAATCAATGAGGGACTCACCATGGTTCTGCTGAGCCACAATGAGATCGCCAACAAGGACCCTTTGAAGCTCCAAAGAAACCTCTTGATAAAGAGTTGCTCCAACTCAAGAAAAGTATTTCTAACTATTGGAAGTTCAGCATACCAATCAAAAGCTATCTCGCTACTATGACAAAGAGATAAGTAAAGCACTACTACCAAAGATTGCAACAACTAGCTCAAAATGTGCAATATGCTACCTCGGTTCCACCGCCATCAAAACTCTTAAAAGAAGGAGGCAGAAAACCCTTAAGATATTGGATTGCATCAAATTCCTGGGTAGTCTACCCTTTGAACCGATGATCCTCCGCTTGAGCCAATGCTTCTCACCTACTGCTCAACCATGATCTTGATATATTTTTCTTGTATGGAGGTACTATCCACTACCTTCCTATACATGTTGGTGCTACCTTGCTCTATTGGAGGTAAAGTCTTGGCTGGATCCAAGACATGCACCAACTCTAGCTAATCTAAACTGTGGTAGGATGAATTGCTGGGGCTTGATTCTGTAATGCTAAGATAGTTGCTAATAGATCTTTGAGCCTCTTCTCCATCCTATCTATTTTTTTATCTATCTATTTTATTTGTGCTAGGAGGTGTTGGGTTGAGTAGGCTATGTCATCCTGCTCGGCCTCAGCACCTTCCATAGTCTGCTACTCTCTGAGGAGACAACCCTGGGTATCTACCATGCAAACCCCTACCGAGTCTCCTGACAAATCATCTTCATTGGGATCAAAGCTAATCTTCTCCTCATCAACACCATATCCTAGGATCTCTTTCTTCTCCATGAGATATGAGCTACTATATCATCGAGAATGATCTCAACCGCACAAATGACTTTGACGTGGTGGGATCACTCATGTATGTGAGGCACCGGACCTCCCGCCGAGAGTTAACCTATGGGGCTATACTCCGGAAGAAATACACTCGATCACCGACTCAGGGTGACACTCCTAGGAGGATCTATCATCATATATGCAACTAGGCTGTCACCTTCTCCCTCTGTAATTGTAATCTCCATTATATGCTATACTAGTGGTGGTGGTGATGGGACAACCACGATACTTCAGGGTTGCCATTCCTTTCACACGACAACTAGGGCAGAAGGTCGAAAGCAGAGCTCCTCTCCCAAGAGGGCGTGTAGATGGAATGGGATCCTTGGCAGCGGATCACCAACGATTCTTCTCCCCGATGTGGCCTTCATGGCCTTGTAAACCGGAGATGCAAACATGAATGGAGGGGGGGGGTAGAGCGGTGTGTGAGACACCACCACTCTCTAAACAAGAGCGCTCTCCGCGGAGTAGTCCCCGTAGCAATATTATCAGATGATCGATACGGGTAGCACGCCGATCAAGAAAATCAATGAGTGAGGCCATTAACCGACAAAACCACCTCCCGGTAATCGAACAAAGTGTGGGCCTCCCCGCCCTCTCATCAATATGCTTCCCATGCTGGGGATAATGATCTCAAGTCAAATTGAGCCTGACTCGGATCATTCAGCCAACCTAGAAGAACTGAGGTCATATGACCTCCTACTGACGGTGTAAATGAACACGGGTGGAGGTGAAGCAAAAAATCCTCCAGCATCCTCTCTCATCGCACTAGAGAGGATGGAAGTTCTATAATCCGGGGAAACCAAGTGGGCAACTCCTCAACAATGGAATGTGTGGCTGCCTCCATCTCCCTAGCAATGCAAGTATGGTACCGCTTTACCATGTGATTCTTGTTTTTCCTTTGGGTCTTGGTAGGGCGAGCAGAGGAAGAGCTAGACCCAACCTCAAAAGCAGAGGAGACAATCCCTAGAATCAGGATCTGACGACATGTCAACCTGAATGATCGGCTCCTACCCGGCCACTATGCCCCCTATTTTCCAGGGAGGGGAGTGCCCCTCAGTAATATGTGCCCCCCTCTCCCAAAGTGGATGAGATGGGCATAGTAACATGGGAGAAGGCATCCAGAGATCCATCCCAGGTGTAAACACATATCTCTAGTAGCCATATCAACCAAAAACTATGTGAATCAAACCGATGTTGAAAGTCTGCAATGTTAAAAATAAACTTGAATCAGATTCCTGTTGATTTTGAATTCAAATTTAGAATTTAAACCCATACTCAACATCTTAAAAGTGTTAAGTTGGGCTTAAAATGGATTTAGAAGAGATTTTTAGATTTCATTGAAAAGAGGAAATTTTTTAATATAGAATCCACTTTCAATAAATCTAGGTATGTTAAAAAATGAGTTCAAATATATATATATATATATAAATTGAGAGATGCTTTAATTCATATTTGAATTTGTGATATTTGGGAGTTTACTCATTTAGCAAATTTGGATATGCTAAATGAGATGTTTGAAAATAATTTCTTCTTTTCTTTGTTTGTTTTGTTTTGTGAATCATTTGTGGTTTGAAAATGGAATTCTCATTTAGCAAATTTAGGTATGCTAAATGAGGAATCCAAGTGTATTTTGTTTTGTTTTTAAAAAAAATTTAAAATAAGATTCTTGGCAAATTTAGGTATGCTAAGGAGTTTCTTTTATTTTGGATTTTATTTTGAAGATGGAGACTTCACTTTAGCAAATATGATATGCTAAAATAAAGTTCCAAAAGTGTTGTTGAAAATTTTGTGAAATGGAGATTTTACTTAGCAAATTTGAGTATGCTAAATGAAATTCAAAATGTGTTTCTTTTATTTTGATTTTTTTTTTTTTGAAGATGGAGACTTCACTTAGCAAATATGATATGCTAAATGAAGTTCCAAAGTGTTTTAAAATTTTGTTTTGAAAATGGAGACTTCACTTTAGCAAATGAGGTATGCTAAAATGAAGTTAATGTGTTTCTTTGTTTTGAATTTTGTTTGAAATGGAGACTTCACTTTAGCAAATGTGATATGCTAGAATGAAGTTCCAAAAGTGTTTTTTTATGAAATGGATATTTCACTTAGAGAATTTGAGTATGCTAAATGAAATTCTAAAATATGTTTCAAATTTTTGTTTTAGATTTTGTTTTGAAAATGGAGACTTCACTTTAGCAAATGTGGTATGCTAAAATAAAGTTCCAACAGTGTGTTTAAAATTTTGTTTTGAAAAATAGAGACTTCACTTTAGCAAATGTGATATGCTAGAATGAAGTTCCAAAATTGTTTTGAAAATTTTGTTGTATTTTGTTGATTTTGAAAAGAAAGATTTCCATTTACCAAATTTGGGTATGTAAGATGAAATCAATTATGTTTCATTTTTCAAAGATGTATTTTCATGTGTGATTATTGCTTTTTGAAAGAGAAAATCCCAACTTAACCATATATGGAATATGTTAAGTGGTATTTTAAAATAATATCATTTTATTTGAAAATGAAATCTTCATTTAATAAATTTGGGTATATTGAATGGAGTTGTTCATATATGCTTTTTGAAAATTTATTTTTGATTTTGATTGAAAATGAAACCTCATTCAATAAATGTGGGTATATTGAATGGAGAGGTTTCATATGTGCTTTTTGAAAATTTATTTTTGATTTTGATTGAAAATGAAACCTCCATTCAATAAATGTGGGTATATTGAATGGAGAGGTTTCATATGTGCTTTTTGAAAATTTGAAAATTCCAACTTAACACATGTGGAATGTGTTGAGTGGAATTTCAAAGTTGTGATTTTGCTTGAAGATGTAACATCCATTCA
Organism: Cymbidium sinense; assembly: GCA_021442155.1. Lineage (NCBI taxonomy): Eukaryota > Viridiplantae > Streptophyta > Magnoliopsida > Asparagales > Orchidaceae > Cymbidium > Cymbidium sinense. Next base: position 23,193,561 of record CM038215.1, read on the forward strand.
ACACATTTGGATGTATTGAATGGAAAGGCCCATCTTCAAATTTTGTGTTTTTTTTCTTTTTTTGAAAGTTTAGATTTTGGAATTTTATTATTGAAAATGAAGTCTTCATCAAAATGAATTGAGTGAAGAAGTTTATTTGCGCTTTTAGAAAATATGATCGTTGGAATTTTATTTTTATAAAGATGATCCTACAAATAACAATCATGAAGATTGTTAGATGAAGATGATTTAGGAAAATTTTTGTGCAAAATATTTTATTATGTGCATTTTGAAAGAGTGCTTTTTGAAAAGCAAGATTTTTTTTATGAAAGATTTATTTTGTCTTTATTATTATTATTTTTTTAGAATGAACCTTTCCTTACCATAAAAATGGTAAGAAGAAAGTCTTCAATCATTTTCTTTTTATTAAATTTTTTTTCACCCATTGGGAACCCAATGGGGTTTTAAGACCAACAGGTGAGGTCCCAAAATAAGATGCTACTAACTTAAGGATGAAATAAGCTAAGTGCCAATAAAGAAAGATAGTCTTGGATTCATACAAAAGTACAAACCCACTATCGATACTCGGAGACAATGATTATTTACAAAGATGGAGAGAGGAACCATCCCTCCAGAAATTTAAATTTAAAATCATTTATTACAATATCTGCTTCATCTATCCTCCTTAAAAAGAAGGATAAATGAAAATAAATATATATATATGTCTTTGGGACACCACTTGCAGATGTTCTTATTAGGGTGATCGTATGACATTGAGGAAAGGTGTACTATCTCAAAGATAGAAGTCACCACCCTACAATGGACCTAATCACCTCAATAAGGACTCCTAAGGACTATGGGTCTTGAATATACCGAGATTCTTCCCTACTTACATGGAAAAGTAAAGTGGTTTATTTTAAATCGTTAAGTTTTCTACAGGGGCAAGCTCCCATAATTAATTGCATCCTAAGGAATAATATTCCTTAGGAATACTCTCGATTAAGGTAATAATCATTGTCTCCAAAGATTCTAAATTGGTAGGACTATCAATCGATTGATTTATTTTTATAAAGTCAAATGGGATCGATCAAGAGGAGGGAGTTCTTATCGAAGCCAAATAAAAATAAATAGGGGATGCTTAGGATACTAGGAAGCCAAGTAAGCATCCCAAACTACCCTATGGTTGGGTTTTATATTTTTAAAATTGAATTAATTTATTTGAGTTGAATTTTTATTAGAAATGTAGAGCTTACAATTCCATAATACAAGGTTATGGAATTGCTAAGAGGTGAGGATTTATACTCATCAAAGAGGAGAAGCAATCTATGAACCTAAATATAGGAGCTTTGGTGAGGGCAAAAAGCATGACCTAAATCTAAGGCAAAAAATGGGTATTTGGTTTACCTCCACAAGAGAGGATAAACCACCCGACTGTTGGACTTACAACTGCCTAGGGGTGGTCACCAACTAACTCCTCCTATGATTTTAAATTCATGTAGGCAAGTCTTATGTTTATGCAAGATAGAAAGGTTATTATTTATTTAGAAAGAGACTAAGTCTTTAAACTCACTCCTAAAGAGACTAGATCATGTAAGGGCATGACAAATGACCTAAATCTAATGCAAATTATATTACATTTTATTTTTATTTTTGGATAGTCACTTGACACAGACTATAGAATTTCTATGCATAATGCATGAGAAGTTAGATTACATGCCAAAATTAGCAAGATAAGGATATGTGTTTCCACCATAGCTCTCGCAAGTCAAGCCAAGTTCTCTAGCAAAGGTGAAAGCCCTCCAATTCAAGAGTGAAATAATATGCTTTTATGCATGATGTTAGAAAAGAAAACATCCAGCTAAGCTAATTCTTTTATCTTGATTTTAACTAAGCTTTATATGAGGTTATGAGTTATTTATTTTAATTTTGAGTTGATTAATTTGGTAGAGATTTATTTTTCCTAAGAGCCTAATCATCATCGAGACCATACATCAGAGCAAGGAATAAACTAGGAAAATATCCATCTTAATGCTCAAGTTAAACAAATATCAATCAATTTATAAAACTAGCGCAAAAGAATAAAAAGTCATTTGTGGTCGGGCTCCACCGCACAAACCCAAAAATAAATTAGGTAGCCGAGCTCTACCCATATACAACCCAGATTACAAATAAATTAATTATAATTAAGCAAAAATTCATGTTATGGGGGTCTTCATTCTTCTTCATCTTTTCTTCTTTTTTTCTTCTTCTTTCTTTCTTTCTTCTTGGTTCCTTCTTTTGAATGAAGTGGTTGCTCCAAAGGCTTCACATGGTATATGAGACATAGTCTTATGACCAATGCTCATCCTAATCCCCCATAACAATCATTCCAAAATCCTAATACAAAATTACATGAAAAGGAAAAGTAAATCTAACTAACACCTACAAAATAGATTAGCTAAACAAACCATACAAATTAAATGTATATTGGACTTAGCACCCCACACATGGGTAACCAAGTCCACTGCCTATTGGATTATGCTTGGGGTATAAGCATTTGCACAAAAAAGTTTATATTTTTATTACGCTCTTAAGCACAATCCTCAAAATAATGATTAGACTAAATCATCCTACCATTCATTCTACGCACATTCACCCTAACATCCAGACTAAAATAAAACATCATAAAATAAGAACAAATATCAATCCATGCGTCGCCCTAACCTAAAGCTAGAAGTGGTGACTTAGTCTAATGTGTGTGCTTTAAAAGGTTTGTGTGGTATGCTTAACTATGGATTTAAGGTTTGGATTTCCTAAGTGTGAAGATATTCAACTTAGATGGGTGGTTTCATTTAAGTTATTTAGTTGTTTGGGTTAATTTTATTTGATGATTTTTTTTAGGTTTGAATGAATCTACAATTAATTACTAAGTATTGTAAAGAGAGGGAAAAGAGAAGAGAACTTCTCTTTTCTTCCCTACCTTAAGTAATTTCTAAAGTAGATTCATATTTAATTTTATTTAGTGAATGTTTTATTATGTGTTTTAATTAATCCTAAGTTTAGATTTTTCCTAAACAAACCTATTCAAAAAGAAAGCCATTTTAAGATTAAGTAAAGTGAAATAATATCACAAAATACACATCACTTTATTTCTTTTCCAACATATATAACATGCATATGGATGAATCCTAAGCATATCTATACATGTAAATGAGAATGTTTAGCACACATTAATGATGAATGCTAAGACTTTAAAAAAAATTTATATGATTTATGATGCATGATTTTCATTAAGTAGAAAAGGGTTATTCTTTATCCTTTATTCATATGCACATGAGTATGTATGAAAGGCATAAGTGAGTGCGGCACCATTGTTAGCGCCAGGGGTGTAAGGTACAAGACCTACTTAGGCTTACTTAAAGCCTCGCAATCCTGGGGTTGTCCAGACTAATATACCACTTTCCTTAAATACATATGCATGTACAAAAGAAGTAAATGAAAAAAAGAAAGATGCAAAAGTTTATATTCATTTGATTTTTGGTTTGATTGTTTAATTTATATGTGTGAATGTAAAGATCCCTCTTAAGTTATAACATGGAAGAGGATAAGAGCAGATTTTAAGCAAGTGTTATATTCTTTAAAAGAACTATACACTTTGTAAATCTTATTCAAATTCATGTTAAGAGGAAAGAAAGGAAGCAAACATAAGACACATTTTTTTATATTAACATGTAAGCTTATAAATAAAGTATAAGTAGCATACCTTTCAATTTTGATATTTAATTTATAGGTTTTAAAAAATAATTTTGAATTTAATAGTGATAATAGCCATTCATATCTTTACTTTAGCCAAAATATGCAATTTGACATAAAGAAAATATTTCATTTTAATTTTGACTTTTAAAAGATATGAATGCATGAATTTCATATGACATACACACTTAGCATGCTAGGAAAGAAATAAAGTGATGAAAGTAATGTAAATTCATTCACCTTAATTAATTCCTAAATATAATCCTACAAAATAAGAAAGTTCAAAGTGAATCAAAGTTTGTTTAATGTGTTTTTTTTTAAAAAAATTTTTTTATGTTTGATTTAGGAAATGTGAAAGAATGCTTGTTGGTCCTAACCCATTTCCCCCATATGTGAGTTAATTTAGTTTGTTCTTAGGATCATTATGTAATTTTTATATTTTGTTTAGGTTAAAGTGTGAATTAAGTGTATTAATTACCCCTTTCCTACACCTCCTTAACATACTTAACCAAATAATCATGAACCAATGGATGACATAAAACCACACAAGGAATTTAAATCAGCAATGCACCTAGGAAGAAAGGGTCTAATGTAATTGGCTCACAATTAATGATTAATTAAGCTAAAGGGTTTAAGTTAAGTACTTTCATAACCCTTCCCACACATGTGAGTTGGATTTTGATTTCCTTAATGTACTTAGGTTATTAAACACCTAAGCATCTACCCAAGATGAATTAGTTAAGTTCTAGAAGGTTTTAGAATTTTATCAAATTAATTAGGTAGGTAATTAGTAGACTAATCTTTAATTAAGTTTGGATTAAGGAAGAAAGAGGGGGTTTAAGGAATAGCTTAAGAAAATATCCCAAAATTATTCCCTAAACCTCCTATTCACTTAAAAAAAACCTTAATTAACCCAATCAAGGATTTAAACCCCCGATTACACACTTAATTAGGCTTAATTATATTAGGAGAGTAATTAGAAATGAATCCAGTAATTACCTAATTAAATTATTAATAAAGCCTAAGAAAATTAGGGGAGGCATAAGGCATCCCACTAAATACACATGAGAAGTTTGAGATTAATTAATGGAATAATCAGAGGGTAATTAGCATAATTACATTCTCAATAAAATCTAAATTTAGAGAATAATATTATTCAAAATCTAGCAAAATCAATTTTATAATATTCTACATTCAATTATCTTTCATATGCAATTTATTTCATATTTTTTTGATTTTTTCACACTTAGATATGAATATTTGAAATTTCCATGATTAATTAGATAATTAAATAGCCTAATTACACAACTAATCCCATCGGCGCCACATGGAGGCTGACGTGGCGCACGCTTTCCACGTGGCGCGATGGGAGAGGCTATTTAAGTAATCATATCGTAGCGCCGCATCGCGTCAGTGGCAGCGCTACGCGCTTTCTCTCTGTCTGTCCGATCAAGATCGAATGACTGAGATTAAGCCCATGGTATTAAAGGATTAAAATGACGGATCTACGTGGATTAATCATGGTTGTCCATCCAAAATGCTTGGATGGATGACCCATGATTCATCCCTGAGTTCTCCTGCGGGAAGGGGGAGTCGTCCACCTTCCATGGCAAGATCCGAGCTTGATTGAGCTCGAATTGAACCCAAAACTTACCCACACCATCATCATGCAAGAAAGATCACATCCAACGGCTAGTTTCTCATGGGATGAGACTTTACTTCACAAATGACCAAGAGGAGATAGAATTATGCTCGGTTTAATGGCATACCTCACCAGAGGCTATCACTAGAGCTTGATTCCCTTGAAGAAGCTTCGTCTAATGGAGGCGAAGCTTTGTTGAAGTTTTGAGGTGTTGAAATCGGATGGATCTTTCTAGAGGCCAACTTCATCTTCACTTGAGCTCGGTCTTAGTCAAGAGTAGTCCTCCCTTACTTGTAGAACTTGGAAGAAGGTTGGGGTGAATTCTATTTGATCCTCTAAGGGAGCTTACAAAGTGAAATGGGTTGGTGTTGAGTATTGAGTGAGATGGATTTCAAGTGGAGCTCCCTTATTTTCAATCTATGAAAATCGAGAAAATGGAAATTCAAACTCACTCTTTAAATCTTGGGGAGGCTTGCAATAGCTTGCTCTAACTTCCCTAAGCTTAATCGAATTGGGGACTTATCAATTGAAATGGAATTAGGGGGAGTATATCTCCCCCTTGAAGGATCGGACCAGAAGCTCCTTGCCATTTTGATCCAATACACCTCCTGAGTGGGTTAGTGCTGAGGTGTCCTTGCATTCAATTTTGAGTGAGTGGAGTAGTGGAGCTCCCATGTGCTTAATTGAGTGGAGGAGGATTCCATGTGCTTAATTTTGAGGTGGTTTTAGCCTTAGGTTGGTTGCTGACCCAAACCATGGGTTAGTGCACCCACTAGTGTCCATTTGGTCCACTAAGAGAGTGTCAAGTGATTTTGAAGAGGATTTGACTAAATTCCAAGTGAATTTGGACAAAATTTACTCTATGGCCTAGAGCTAAAATGGTCATTTGGCTTGGGTTTCAATTTCAATATGTTTGATATGATTGAAAAATAGGTTAGGCCAAGTTTCATTGAATTTGGAGTTAGTTTGATGTGATTTGGCTCATGTTGGCTCATATTGACCCATTTAGGTCAAAATGGGTCAACTTGGGTCAAGTTGACCAATTGGTCAAATTGGGTCAAACCAAGGGTTGGGTCAAGTTCATATGACCATTTGAAATGTATTGGTGATTTTGGTTTGGTTCAATTTGGTTTATATTTGAATTTAGTTCATTTGATTTCATTTAGGCCAAATGGGTCAAGTTGACCAATTTGACCCATTTGACCTATTTGGGTTAGGTCATGGGTTGGTTTAGGTTTCATTGGTCATTTGAAATGGATTGGTGTCTTTGTTTCCATCAATTGATTTATATTTGGTTTTGACCTTTAGTCAAGTTGGTTAATCTAGTTGGTTGGGCCAATTGAGGCTTTGTTCAAGTTCAACAATCATTCTGGAATGAACTTGACTCATTGGTTTCAATCGATTTGGCTTAGATCAAGTTTTGACACATTTTGACTTTTTAAGTCAAGTTGAGTCAACTTGGGTCAAGTGGCTAATTGGGCTAGGTTAGGCTCAAATGATGACTTGTTCAAGTTCAAACATTGATCATGAATGAGTTTTGATTAATGATTTCAATCAATTTGGCCTATGGTGGATTTTGATTAGTTTAGGTTTCATTTTGGCTAAGTGTTGGCTAGGTCAACCCTTAGGTTTGACTTGGTTTGACCCAATTTGAGTGATTGTTCATCTCATGATGACTGTTGCTCATAATGTAAGGCTTAGTTGGGCTTAATTCAATTCAATTTGGTTAGGATTAGAATTTGGCTCATAAAGGGCACTTTAGGTTATTTTGGGTCAAGTGAGTCTAAGTGGGTTAAATGGCTTGGTCAAAACTTGAATTAAGTTTGATTGAACTCACATATGGACTTATGATTGAAATATAAATCCATTTGCAAGAGATTTGAAGTCAATTGGGTTTTGATTCATTTGACAATTTCAAATTCAAAGGGTGAACATGAGTTTGACTTGGGTTTGATTTTTGAATTTAGTTTTGGTTTGGTGATTGAAGTTTGTATTTATAATTGTAGGATTAATTTAATCATGAAGAAAAATCAAGAGTTTGACTTGATTTGAAATGGATTTGGCTAAGTTCAAGAGTTTGACTTGAAAAGCTTAGGTTGGATTTTGGTTGAATTTGAGTTTGAAATTTTTTTTGGTTTATTTTGATTGTTTTGAAATTATATTTCATTTATATATGTGAATATAAATGAGAATATAAATGGGTTATGAGAAAATTTCTTGAATTTGAAGTGATTTAAACTTGATTTGAACTAAATCCATAAGGTGGAATCAAAGGGCTTAGGAAAGATTTATTTATTTATTTTGGATTTTACCATGGATTTTGGGTTTAGTTTGATTGATTTGAATTTATATTTCATTTATATATATAAATATAAATGAGAATATAAATGAGTTGTGAGAAAATTTCATGAGTTTGAATTGATTTTGGCTAAGTCCATAAGAGGGAAAACTCTAGTTTACAAAAGGAGCCAATGTCAAATCAAGTATTCTACATGTTCATTCTCAAACAATCTCATTCAATAAGGATGTGGCTCATCGATGCATGGAAATGAAGAGTTGAGATTAATCTGATGAGGTGGTTGGAAATGACACTATTATATTATTATCAATGACTATAGAGATGCTCCAAATCCTAAGTTCTCAATCATAGGATAACCTAATGTGGGCAAAATCATGCCAAAGGTAGACTTTCTGTCTTACACAAACACCACCCCTAGTCTACAAGGATTTCTTGGATGACGTAACTGTCATGAGATGATCCTTGATCGTTGGGTTAACTACCTCCTCTAACTAAGTAGACAGGGACCACATGCCTGTGATGACTAATCATGAGATCTAGATCGCACGCTATCATTCCCCAACCATCTTTTGCTAAAATTATGAATTTCATAAATTCAAAATTTCAAACTCCACATAATGCTACTATACGACGGATCAACGAATCTAAGATTTAATGAAAAATTCTCCTCAAGATTGAGAGGTAATTAACTATATGTTTGTTTATAGGAAACCTAGAATTATATCTAAAATCCTCACAAATGAGGCAAATCTATAGTATCTTATCTACTATCTCACCTGCCTTCTGAAAATTTCACCGACATACAAATTATACTCTCTTTAATCGAGGATTGAATTTTCAGCCCAATATATATAGAAAATTATAATTTTAAGAAAAAATATTATAGGAGATTCAAACTTTTGAGAAACTCATCAAGCAATATTTGAAATCTTCAACTTCTATTGAAATCAGTTTTCTTTCCATTTTATTTTCTATAGAAAAGTTTCTTTCACAGAGTTAATTTTCTGATTTCTCATGCAAAAAGTGAAATTGGTGGAAAAATTTTACAAAAGAGCGCTATTTCTTAGCTATTGGTTACACCAAGTAAAATATGGAAGAAATTAAAATATTAATATTGTATATATTTATCCAACTACCATTAATTCTCCACACATAGAAGAAGGTATCTCTTAGTGGTTAACTATTTACTGATACTGATACCTTATTTCCTCTTCTTCGACTATTTTTCCTTATTCTACATTTGAATAAAATATATTAAATAATAATATAATATAGCAAATAAATCTCATAATGCCAGGCTAAAGGACTTATAAAATATAATATAAAATGTTGAATGATAAATGATTTGAAAGAACATTTAAATAGATATATAAACAAACAAGGAAATTTTATGTTTCATTATTTATCTTCTTATACTGATAAGAAAATTTTAAGAAGCCGGTGGCGCTGCGAGGCTGGTCGGCAATACCGTGCAGGAGCCGGTGGCGCTGCGACGTTTCTGAGCTGCTGCTTCGTTTTTTTTTTTTTAATGGGTTTGGAGGAATTGAAAGAGACGAATGAAAGAAATAGGTGAAGCAGCAAAAAATAAATAAATATAAATTGCTGTTTACTCGTCTGATTGAGGAGAAATCAATAGAGAAATAATTTTGTACGCAGTTTTTAAGTAAATTTAATTACTAATTAATTATATTAATTATATTGGAATCAAACTAAGTATCAGTATTAATCTCTTCTTCTTAGTAGGAAAATGAACTAATTATATATTGTCACTAAAACTTGACTCATTGGCTATCACCAAAACCAACTAATCTAAATGTTTGATAGTTGTTTGTCATCAATATCTAATGCGCCAAACAATAACATTTGATGACAACCTTCAGGTTACTTGATCCCGATCTTATTGGGAGAATGACTAATTGAACACCATCAGAATTTCTAGCATTCCTCATCGATCATTATCCATGATTAAAAATGATTGATTAACAACGATCTTTCACCTATATAGACAATGATGTCTGACGTCTATCATCCTAGTCATCATATCTCCCTACCAACCAAAAAATGATGAGCCAATCATCCACTATTGCCCTTACCTCTAATATTCATCATAAATCGTTATCTAACACTTGCCAATAATTGGCATATGATATTCATCAACCACAAGTGTCAATCTGTTTCTGATCCCCTAACCTCCATTATCAATATAATGATTAATTCAACCACTCACTAACATACACATCAATATTCCCGATCATCAATGTTACTAATAACATCCAACATTGATCAATCATTGATGCACGTTTTCTCAATCGCCGACCTTTCATCAATCAATGAATTCAACTACCCATGTCTCCCAACCACCTATATTTCGCATCAGCAATCTATCAATGCATACAAATGACTAGCATCTGCCACCCGATTCCTTTCTATAAGAATAATGCCCAAGTCAATGCTTATCACTTAATGATTATTCTAACACTTCAAAACTTTTATAATATAAAAATATCTTCATGTCCACCACATTGCTAGTACTTTCTAGTTATAGATAAGGCTGAGGACTATGTTGATCTTGTTGCCACAAATTTTTTTTTAATTATAAGACACTTTGTTGTAATCTTATCAATCATTTCTCAAAATAAAATACCTTTAACAAGAAACAACTTTAAATTCAGCAAATCCCACAATCTCAATCCTACCCTCTCATCTTCCCTTGACAAGAATCTCTCTCTCTCTCTCTCTCTCATAATAATCAGTTCCGCACTCTACTCCTCTTTCTTCCATGATCAATCTCCTTCTATAAGAATAATGCCCAAGTCAATTGCCTCTTATCACTTAATGATTATTCTGACACTTCAAAACTTCTATTTTGATAATATAAAATATCTTTCATAATGCATCACCACATTGCAATAGTACTTTCTAGTTATGATTAGGTTTCATTACGTTGATCTCTTTTGCCATAAATTTTAATTATAAGACACTTATGTTGTAATCTTATCAATCATTTCTCAAAATAAAAATAAAATTACCTCTAACAGAAACAACTTTCTCCCAAATCTAAATACAATCCCAATCCTATCTATCTTCCTAGACAAGCCAACCACTAATCTCTCTCTCTCTCTCTCTATAATATTAATGTAGTTCCACACTCTACTCTCTTTCTCTTCATGATCACATCTTTCTATAAGAATAATGCCCAAGTCAATTGTATCACTTAATGATTATTCTAACACTTCAAAACTTCTATTTCGATAATATAAAATATCTTTCATAATATGTCCACCACATTGCAATAGTACTTTCTCTAGTTATAGGATATTAAGGTGGACCTACATTGATCTCTGTGGTAGTTGCCTACCATGAATTTTAATTATAAGACACTTGTTGTAATCTTATCAATCATTTTCAAAATAAAATAAAAATACCTCTAACAAGAAACAACTTTCTCTAAATTAAGAAATCCCACAATCCCAATCCTACCCTCTCGATCTTCTCCTTGGACAAGCCAACCACCAATCTCTCTTCTTCTTATATATTATTATAGTTCCACACCCTATCTCTTCTCTTTCATGATCATGCTCAACTCCCTACTTCCTTGGTTGCTTGTTACCATTTCAATTATTTTAGTAAGATAATATCCTATGAGTTACATTGTTACATCAAACTTAATTATGCATATTTAATTGTGAGGTTGATGATATTTTCCTTCTGTTTTATTTCTCTAATCCAAATGCAACTTATGTGTGTATATATTAATTTTTTTGCCAAGTGTCAGTGATATATGTTTTCAATTATTATTTTAATTTTTAAAAAAATTTAAATGAGAGATTAGTCTAAGATTTTATTCTTTAGATTATAATGAGAATATTTTTATATTTACTGTAAGAAATATGATATTACAAAACATTTAAAAAAATTCATAAATATATTTTCAATAATCTTTGTCGATATAATGGAATATATACTGATTGACTTTGTATATGAAGAAAAATCAGAGATCTAATTTAATACAGATTAATTTATTCGATCATCGATCATAGTGAAATAGAATACTTCAGTTTGAATTATATATTATCCAGTTTAATATTTTTTAATGAGTTTATTTATTTAATTTTGGGACCATTTAAGCTATTTTCATTACAAACGTATATACTCGTGCATTCCTTAAGATTCAAACTTGGGATCTCCGAGAACGAAACAAGGCCTCAGCTAAAAGGCTAAGGCAAAAAACACTAATGAGTTTATTTATTCAATAAATATGCCTACTCTAAAAAAAGATGCTGATTTCGCCCTTAGATAAGGTGCATGGTTCAATTAATTCAGCTGATCAAAACCCCTTAATTTTTTTACTTGAGCTTTGAATATTTTAGACAAATTAGAAGCTTAAAAATTATTTTTTAAAAATATTTTTTTAATTACATAATGCATCACAATTAAAAAAAAAAAAGCAACAATGAATTTTAAGGTCTAATTGAGGGATTTAAATCACTACTAAAAATCTTTGAGATCCTTCAAAATCATTATAAAAAGGGTGCTGCATATTTATATATTAGAAGTAGTTATAACTAATGCAAAAAAGGGCCAATCTAAAAGTCAAATTTATGAGTCATCACAAATATAATTATTGCTATTAAATACTTAAATTATAATAGAGGTAAATTTTCATGACATCCTATAAAAATAATAATATTAATATGATAACAATAAAAATAAAAAAATATTTATTTTTCCTAACTATTGACCAAGAACCAGTTTTATTGATCTTTGATTTATCATTGACCGATCATGCTTTGATTTTTGGTCTTATTTGAATAATTTGAATAAAGTTTTGACAAGTTATTTAATTATTCCCATGCTTGATTTATAACTCATATGATCATACTTTTGGCTCATTCATTAATGTTTGATTTTTTCTTAATAAATTGATTTCAGTACTTTAATCCAATTAATACATTGTTGCCTTGACTTAGTGATTTAACATAGTTTAATCTTATTTTAATAACTTTGCGTTACACTTGAAATGGTCTGATCAAATGGCTAATTTGATTAGGCTAATGCCTCAATTTGATCTTTATGGTTTCTTTTTAGTTGATCCCTTTAAGTTTTAATTACAATTTAATTATTTTGCTATAAATGATTTATTTAAATTGATTAGAATCCTCATTTTGATGAGGCTTGCCTCTTGGGGATTCAGGTGTATGATTTCATAAATCCTAAATTTTTAATACATATTTTCCCCATATTATATATTAGCATTGCACACTATTCTAAGTCATTTTTGTTTTACACTTTTAATTTCTTCTAGTTCTCAACAACCATTATTAGCCTTAGACAAATTACCAAGGATGAGAATTTTAATTATTCCACTGCAATATGAAAATGTTTCTGTAAATTCTTTTATTTTAATCATTGCATGTAAGAAGTAAAATATACTAATGTAATAAACAGCAAAAAATATGGATTGTTCAGTTCATTTTTGAAGAAAGAATATGTCAATGGCAGAAAATTTCATAAAGATTTTCAGTCACCCAAAGTTAATATTGGAAAAATAAAAAAATCGTCAAATACTTAAATAAAGCAGTACCAGAAGATTTATACTGATATGTTCCATGGAGAAACTTTGGATGGATCATCTTCTGAAGTGTAAGTTCGGAACAGATGGTTGCATTTATGTCTACTGGATGGAGAGGGCAAGTGGCAAAGTGAGGATGGAATAAGAATATTGAGATTCTTTTTGGCCTGCTATCTGAATCACTTGTTTCTGAACCTGCACAAAAGAATACAATTGAGTTTGATAAATTTGTTCTGAAGGAGAAGAAAATATCATTTTGTCAAAATGGGTCATTAATGATTCATTAATGATGAGTTAATTGTTTAATATAGTGTTAACATATATGTTAATGATGTTGAGGGATTCTTATTAAAAAAAAACAATATATGTAGAGTTTTATTGAAGCTTTCAAATAAGATTTCTTGAGGAGATCACTCATTATTGTTTTTGGAAGGATTTTTGTGGACGAAAATTTGGTGTATTTACTTGGTGTTTTCCCTCCTTTCTATCAAAACTTCATGCATGATTTATACTTGATATGACCCTGAAAATTCCTCTAGTAGAAGCACAAATCTTGATGCTGAAAGCAAGCTGATCAGAAATTAAAACTGATCGAGATCAAGCACTTAAAATATCATTGGAAACTTTGGGACATTAGTTAAATTCCAAAAAAGCTCTCCAATATGGAGTGTTTATAGTCAAATCGAGCATCTCGATGAGCCGGTTCCAACAAGCCAAAGATCTTATAATTCTGACTTCATTTGAGCATTCAAATACACAAAATACATCATATGATCGAGGGAATCATCATGAGCCGTCCGATTGGAGGAGTGGTTCGATTTTGTGTATTTCTGTGACACCACTCTCCACCTATAAATAGCCTCATTCCTCATATGAGGGGAGCCAAAGCAAGAGAGAGAGAGAGCTCTAAAGATCCTCCAAGCACAAATTGGCCGCCACTGACTCGTCAACCACCGCATGCCGTAATCCTGCCGCCGCCAATCTGGCTGCCTCCATGTGATGACTTCTACCTGATTGTTCTGCTTCACGGATTGCTCTACATTTCTACCAATAATTGTTCGCAGATTTCCACATCATTGCATCACCATCATCTCACATTACTAAGAATCGTTACAACTCGTTGTCACATAGTTGTTGTTCCTTTCTCATATACACTGTAATCCCAGACGGAAGATCTTGTACTCAAATGATACATAGTGGAAGCTTTTACCGCTAGGTCCTTGATTTTTCCCTCTTTTCGAGGTTTTCCACGAAAAATTCCTGAGTTTTATTGTTCACACTTTTATACCTGTGTCTTTGGATTTCACAATGCTAAGTGTTAAAAACTTTACTCTACCGCAACTGATTTTCTAGCATGCAACAATACTGATATTGCTTCAATGAAAATAATTTTGATTTCTTTCAAAAATGAATGTCTACAAGATGTTGATAGCTTTTGGATTGATCTATGAATCAACTACAATTAAACTTTAAAAAGCTAATATATCATTTTCTCTCTTACTTCTTATTCCCCCACATCCTTCCTATCTTCCCAAGTATTCATATCTCCTTAGCCTTTTCAAAAACCAAATTATATCTCCCTTAACAAAACATAACTCATATTGACCACACAAAACAAAAAATCATAACTTCTTAACCACTTATCTAATTAACCTAAACTTATTATTATTAGTAAACTGAAAATCTCAAACCTCTATCTAGAGGTCCTCACCATTTTCAATTAAAGAAAACTTGGCTGTCTATTGTTATAAATCATCAAGCAAAAATATATTGCAAAACTCTAAAACTAGGCACGCTACCTTCCTTAGCCTTTCATTAAGCATAAACCTTGCACAACCACTCCACAAACCTCAACATCTCTTAACCAACTTCTGTTTTTTGATATTAGATCCATAAAGATACATATCCTTTATCCTAGACAAGCAAGAAACTCAACAATTCAAAGAGATGCCACCATCATTATAAAAAACAAACCTAACTTAAAACCTCTCCACCAAGATTTCCATCCACCAGAAATATTTTTTAAAGAGGTGATCTTCTACTTTAAACAAGACAATATCAAGTGAAGTGGCAACATTTATTTTCAATTGTTGTTAAATACCTTTACATCGGTAGGAATTAGGGGTGCAAAGGAGCCAAGCTATCTCAAATAAGCTAACTAACGAGCTGATGAGTCAAGTTTATGAGCTACAGCTCAAGCTCGAGTTGAAGTTTGTTGAGCATCACTTGAAGGCTCTTTGGCTCATTCACCCGGCCAACCACTGCTCACATCAACACCTTCTTCGGTGAGCACTCACAATGACTTCATCTCTAATTGCTGGTCAAGTTATTGACTTCTCCAATGAGCTCTCGTAGTCGATTTCTTCCTTGACAAGAGCTCATGACCAGCTCATAAAGTTGCCATTATTGTCATGAGCTAAGCTCGAGCTCACCTTTTGAGGTTGAGCTCAAGTTCAAGCTCGTACTTTATTAGATGAGTCGAGCTCGAGCAATGAGTTGAGCTCAAGCTAGGCATGACTCAAGTTCGGCTCGACTTGTTTACCGCCTAGTAAGAACCTATGCTAAAAAACTGTAGATACTTGCATGTTATGTCAGCAATTCTAAGACTAATTTGCTAATTCTCAAAATAATGAAGCCATAAAAGCTAAGTTAATCATTTCATAAAGCTCACCTCACACCCTTTTATACATGAGAGTTATATTATACTGGTGTTATCCACAAAGAAATATTCAATGCAACCTATTGGATTTATTTTTAAAAACATGAAAATTGAAGTTATATTTTCTTATTGTTTACTCTTTATTAAGCAATCCTATGTATAATTTTCTCGCTTATAAAATTAAGTTGTTAACAAATATACAAAGAATCCAAAATATTTGTTCATACACATGCATTTTATTATTACATATGCATCATTTCTCCACTTCTATATAATCATTTTTGCACAAAAATATTTGTAAATGATTTGTCTATTTGTAAGTTTAAAAGGGCTTAATTTTGTCAAAAAGCTCTAAACTGTTTTAAGTAATAATTATAACTTAAAATATATATGGTCTTATACCTGAAAGTTCTTTTGGTCAACTATTATCCAAATCAAAAAATTCTCTCTTCAATCTTTTCATATTAAAATTTCCATATTTTTAGAAGCACATAACAACATATTATATATTAGCATTGCACACTATCTTTTCATATTAACATTTTCCAAAATCTATTGCAAAACCCTAAAATAGTTACACCATCTTCTTTAACCTCTCATTAATCCTAAACCTTGAACAACCACTTCACAAACCTCAAAATCTGTAAACTAGCTCCAATTATTTGATATTAAAGCCAAAAAGATTCATAATTCTACTTTAAAACTTTCCACCAAGATTTCCATCCAACAAAAAATATTTTTTTCAAGAGGGGAACTTCTATTTCATAAACAAGACAATTCAAATTAAGTGGTAACATTTATTTTTTATTGTTGTTAAATTCTTTTATGTTGTAGGAATTAAGGGTGTAAAGGAGCCAAGCCTAGCTCAAAATACATAGCCAGCTGGTGAGTCAAGCTTATTGAGCTACGAGCTCTAGCTCAAGTTGAATCTTGTCAAGACTTGGCTTGATGGATCTCAAACTGGCTCATGTCCCAGCATCTAATGACATCAATATCCTCTCCAATGAGCTCTCATGGTGACTTCCAGTCATATTGAATCCTACACCGATGTGCTCTTGTATTTAATTTCTTTTTTAACTAGAACTCATAAACTAACTCACAAACCTACTAGTGTTGTCACAAGCTAAGCTTGAGCTCAAGTTCAAGCTAGTAATTTGATATATGAGCCAAGCTTGAGTTAACTATAACTCGAGTTCAACTCAACTTGTTTACCCTCTAGTAAAATTTATGCTAAAAAAATTTAGGATATTTTCCTGTTATGTTATCAATTCTAAGATTAATTTACTAGTTCTCCAAATAATGAGATCATAAAAACTAAGGAAACCCTTTCTTAATGCTCACTTCACCCTTTTAACATTGATTGTTTCATATACTATAAGGGTATGATCCACAAAGAAAAATGCAATACAACATATTGGGTGTATTTTTAAAGCATGAAAATTGAAATTATATTTTCTTAATGTTTTCTCTTGATTAAGTAATTTTATGTATAATTTTCTCACTTATTCATACAAGCTTAAAGACTCCAAAATTTTTGTTCCTACAATGCCAAAGTTAGTGCCATAAGTAAATCAATCTTAAAATCAATTATCAATAACTAGCTTTTTTAAGTATATCATCCTATAATTAGAATGTGTGATGGCTACCTTATATTATTTGTGGATTAAATGTTGCCATTTGTACAAGTGTTAAATATAATAATCTTAACTTGAATATCATTTTGAAAGAAAGAAGGAGTGACAATGTTTTTATTTAATTAGTTTTTATTATAATCTTTTAACTATTTGGGAGGTGAATATGTTAGTTACCATATAATTTAACTTAAAATGCAATTAAAAATAACATTCCAAATTTGCTACTTTATCCATTATTCCTCTCTAAGGAAAGGATAGGAGGGATGCATCAGCTCAGTTGGCAAAGGAATTGTTGACCTCCACATAAATCACACAAGTCAAAATGAGTAGGCATGATAAATTTGATGGCTATGTACCGCTCAAATCGAAGCTAAATACACTTCAACGACATTCGATATTGCCTAACTAATGTACATTCGTGGAACGGATTACTCCGGGATATTCGGGACATCAAAAACATCCAAAATGGACATTCATATTACATAAATCAATACAAACGTAAATACACAATTACCTAGGCAAACAAAACGGCGACGTACAGATTGAGATGCATAAGAGGCGATGAATTTTACAAAAAAAATTAGAATTAAATTTTATATTTATATATATATATATATATATATATATATATATATATATATATATATCTATATAGACACGATATAAAAAATGCATGAATGATGATAAAGTGTAATCAAAATATAATTAATTTGATATACATACTAACTTTTGTGATTCAATACAAGTGTATATTTTTATATAGACATTAGAATATTAAACTTTGATTAACCTTGTAAAGCTGCCACGTAGATATACATATAGTTAAGAATGTGAAATATGTACAGTCACTAAATTACTAAGCATACAGTATTTAGTGGGCTTTTTTTTAAAAAGGACAAATACTTTTTTTTTTTTGTGGTGGGGGAAGATTACAAATTCAAAGACAAGAGGATACAACTTGGGACGCTATAACAATAAGAATGAAAAAAGATAAAAACCAAAAAAACCTATACCGACCTTTGAGTGAAACGTATATCCCAAAAAGAAAAGCAACAAAAGCAAATCAGAATTACAAATCAAAGCAAAAGGAGACTCCAAAGGAGTTGAACTCAGCAAACCAATAGGTTAGAAAATCTCACATTGACTCCGTCCAAGGAAATCAAAAACAAAGCATACAGCCAAAAAAAAACCCCAGAAGAAAATTCACTAAAGCGGAAGAAAATACATAGCTCATCCAATCAGAAGAAAGACAGCAATACTGGGACTTGACTTCCGGTTGAGTCCGAGGCTAATGCTGGTAAAACATCATAGCTCCAAAAAAAACCAAAAACATGAGGGCCCTCGCAATAGTGAGTCCATATACGATTGAGTATCCCACAGCAGGCTGAGAATAATAACCAAAGTAGCCCAGCAAGCATGAGAGAAGGATTCTCCAAGAAAAATGAGAAAAAGAAACCGACCAACAACCAACAGTAAAAATGTAAGCAAGTAACATATTAGGAGTGATATAGCGATTGAATGCAATCCAACAAGTTTCCTTATATTCTTCATTTAAAGCTTATATGTCTAATGGCAAAACAAATCTTAGAAATAGTAATGTTAGTAAAAGTTGCCTTGACTGAAAGATATGAGAATTCCGTCCAACCAAATGAAGTGAGCCGTAGTAAAAACAGAAAAGAGAAAGAACTTTTAATAACCTTACATACTGATCTACATGCGATAAGAGTTGATCAAAAGTGTAGCCCATGAGGAAGAAGTTTCCCATAGGGATGCAAGCTTTAAGGACCTCCATAGAAAAATGCAATCAAAGAAAAGAGGAGAGAGTTTTTCATGTTCAGTGTGGCGAGAACACAACAGGGATCAATATTAATGCCTCTTTGAATTAAAGCGATCCTTAGTTTTCAATCCATGCATAAATATTCTCCAAGCAAAAGTGTCATATTTAAAAGAATGTCCTTTAAACCAAATGTACTTCACCTAACCCGGTTTAGGTAAGCAATTAAAGAGAAAGAGGTGAGTAGATTTGTGGCTATAACAATCTTTAGAAAGCCAAGAGCAGTTGCTAGAACTGTCGACAATAAGAATGCTGGCAATCATAGTAATACAGCTAGCCTAGGTGGGCGAGTTATAAGATAAATTCCAAGAATTGTTGCAAATAATATGAAACCTTAGTATGTAAGGACAATCGAACCAAGAGAACAAAGAACCACCAAAAGTGTGGTAAAGAGAAGATCCTCCAAGGCATGGATCAAAAAAGAAGGAGAGTGAGCTGTAGTTGGTCACTTGAAATGAGAAACAATCTTTAACTCCTATCGCCTGCAAGAGAAGAAGTGCTAGTGAGATTATCCCAAAAGAAAATTTCTTTCCTAGAAACCAAGAGGAAAGAAGGGAGTTAGAGTTATAAATCCATATATCATTTTAGCTTTACTCATATCATATTAAGGCTGTCCAGAGAAGGAATGCCCAGGCCCCTTAAGAGGATAGGCTTGGCAATTTTAGCCCAAGAGTTGAGAATAAGCTTATTCTCATAACCATTATTATGAAGAAAAGCATTTACCAAACTAGTTATTTCTTTCTTAAGCTTTTAGGCAAGGAAATAAATCTATACCAGTAATGAAAATAATTCCAACAAGTGTAATGTACAAATTGCATTCTTCCAACAAAGGAAAGGAGATTCCGCTAGCCATTAAACCAATGTGAGAGCTTATCCAGAATTTTAGAGAAAGCTTGCATCTGGAATGAGATATAATAACCCCATGATAATCCCAAGAGATAAGTTTATGAGAGAAATTCAGAATATTACTAAAAGTATTAATATTTGAATTAGCCACAGATTTGAAAGAAACTGATAACAGTACTAAAATCCCAAGGAGAGGACAAATACATGTTAAAGGAAATAAATGGATGAAGATTACGTAAATTAAAAGAGAGAAAGAAATCGAACTCTTATCATCATCATCGGACGTCTCAAATCCCAAATTTCTAGGATATTAGTACAAGCCTCCAACCCTCAGAGGTCCCATCTTTCATCGTATTGTCCTATTACTTCAACTTCACATGCCGATGGGGTTCTCTCGCCCACGTCTTCCTCTCCACTACACACCTACCGGCTCCGAGCCCACTCTCCATCTCCTGCACCTTCCAACAGCTTCTAGATCCCACTCCCCACTGCCGGCGAACATCTCGTTGGCAGTCCTAGCTCGAATCCCACTCCACGTCGTCGTCACCCTCAAGTCTCCCGGTCGACAACTTTTCTTGGTACTTCACTTCCTTCTCAGCTCTCCTGCAATACAGCACCCTCTCACTTCATAACCCAGATTTTCACGAACTCCTTCACTGAGCTTGTTCGATGCCATTCTCCCACGTCGGCGAGCTCACCTTACATGACCACCAAGTCGCCGGATCCTTCTCTTTCTTTCCTAAACCGTCTAATTAATATCCATGCAGCACGTTTCACCATCGGTGACGATCCTTCCGGTTGTTTTTCGAGGGCAAAATTTTTAAATTAAGCATCTTTAAAATCTTAATTAATAAAATAAATTTTTAAAAAAAATTTTAAATAGTACAACGCATATTTAATAACGACCCCATTAAACGGGAGGCCTTTAATTTTTTAAAAAAAATAACCGAGATCGGAGAGAGCTCGATCGTTTTTTTCGTTAGGGCACCACCGGCCGCTCAATGCGGATTTTCTTGCCGCTGCCTCATTGTTGGAAATCGTCCGCCAAGCCGGCAATCAAGCCAAAGACCGCCAACGCCTCGCGAATCAGCCTCGTCGAAAAAAAAAAAGTTCATTTTTTTGCTGTTTTTTTTAATTTAATGATTAATATGTGAATGTGATTTGTATTTATTGTATTTTATGATGTTATTAGGCAAATGTAATGTGGATTTTAGATATTTTAGGTATTTTTTTAGGGATTTTAGGTATTTGTATGTAAATGTTTAAAGTTTTTGCTTTTTTTGTTTTAAATGGATTACATCAAGGATTAGATTTTTGTGGTATTTGTAATGTAGGTATTTTTTGTGTTGTTTGACTCTTTTTTTGTAAAATGACAAATATGCTAATGAATTGGTTTTAAGCTTTTATCTTTTTTGCTTTATGTTATGGATTTACTTACTATGTATGCAATACATTTGTTAATAGGTTTGATGGAATAGTATAGAGGTAGTTCGGAGAACCTAAATATGATATTTGTTGATTTAGAGAAAGCATGTGATAAAGTTTCAAGAGAAGTATTTTGGTGAGTTGTAGAAAATAGAGGAATTAATATTGTGCATATTCAAGTCATTCAGGATATGTATACTAGAGCTGTTGTGTCCAAACACATGGAGCATATACAAGTCATTACGGATATGTATACTAGCCTTTATCTCTTTTCTACTTACAATAAAGTTTCAAGGTATGTGAGATAACAATATATGATGTTTTTAAGTTATCATTGAGTATTATATGAGTAACTAGTTTTAGGTTGATTTCATGCTAATGTGAATTAGATATTTCAGGTATTTTCTTAGAGATATTTCAGGTTTTTTCTTACTCATGAATCTAGCTGATTTAAACAGGTATGCTCTTCAACATTCCTGCCTCCGATACACATATTTGACTCAAATATGAGTTCAAACACTGTATGGTTGGTGATATGACGGCTAACTTAGTGTTAGTGATTTCTTCCCTACATATCGGAAAGAAAGAATCGTCCTATATTAATTTCACGCTGATTTTAGATACAAAATCGAATCATGCGGTCACTAAAAATTGATTCGACACGGTTTAGGATTAATCTCATATGTAGATTTCCTGTTGGTGCCAGTTTCATTGCTACACCATTAAATAATGACGAAGTATGTGAGTGAGTCATTAATGCAGTGGATGTATGACCTGTTGTTGTATACGTCAAAATTGAGTTGAAACTAGCGGATGATACCGAAATTCATAACTATAAGTGAATTTCAGCAATCAAGCATATCGGTAGGTTCCATAAAGCGATTATCCGAGTAATATTTCTCTTTAGTCTTACACATTATATTCAAATGCATAGCGATGATGGAGATGTATCTCGCATCTTCAATGCATGTTCATCGACTCGACTTACGCATAGAATATCATAATGATCGTGCCTCTTCTACAAAATGAAGATGACGGCTATGAAACAATGCCTAGCGCAACGAGTTCAGACACAGATGACAGTGAAGGTGATATTGGAGAACAACAATATCCAAACACTGGAAACAGTCAGTTACTGAGAGATTACTTAAACAAAACAGTCACTGTTGAAGAACACATGTTCAACAAGAATGACTACATCCAGGCTTGTCAATCAATACAAAAATGGGATGAAGAACTGAACTTTGATGGCCTCCCAAGATTCTATTTTCCTAAAGGATAATTTCATTCCACAGACCTATAAGAAGGAATGTGTTTCCATGACAAGAAGCACCTTAAATTTACTATTCGGTCAATAACAAATAATGTGGAATATGTAACTTCTGATTCTATAAAACACGATTCATTATACTTTGCATTCATAGCAGTCATTCCAGTAGGCCATGTTTGTGGCGTTTACATGCTCGAGAAAGAGGCTAGGTGGAGCTGATTGTGATGACAGGGCTACACATATGTTCACATTCGATATTGAGCACCTCGCATTTTATTAGCCACTATATCCAACCCATTGATGTCTTTGATTTGAAACCGTGAAAAAATTATAGGTCATATGCAAGCAAAATTTAACATTAAAGTATCCTACATGAAAGCCTGGGATGCACGCAGAAAGGCTATATAAGCTATATTTGGCAGTTGGGAAGACTCATATTATTTACTGGATCACTTTATGACTGTTGTGTGTGCAGTTATGCCTGATACATCCGGGTCAGAGATACATCTACGACATACCTCTACTAGATGATTTGAGCTTGTTTGTTTAGTACTCCATTGGAGTATTACACCTATATAGAGAGTTGAATGAGGCAACTAGGCCAAAGTGGATGAACATGGGGATGTCGGATCTACTCCAGTCTGGGTCATGGGGAGCATATACATGTTGGCCGACCCACATTGCAGGTACCCTTTCCAGCAGAGTTGGAGGGTCTGAGCGTTAGTTGCAGGTGGAATGAGGGTTACCTGAGGGAGATGACACCTGCTCATGTTAGAGTGTACAGAGATGAGCTTGATGGTTTGCTGCAGAGTCAGGTATGAATAAGTTCACATTGGATTCATATTTTTACTGCTCTAATCTTACTTATGACATATAAATTTTAATATGATGTTGTAGGTGGTATGGGAGCCTTACGGGCAGCAGATACGTACCAGAGTGGCAGATGTCTGTTTGGCACGACATTTGGCTTGTTTGGGTACCATTGATTAGCTGGAAGAGAATTGAGTGGTACCTCCCAGATCGTGTCCTTAGACAGTTTGGTCTTTCACCTAGGGTCGATGTGGAGCCTATAGATCCTTCATTTCATCACGTCGATGGTCGGGGGAAGGCTGACATTGATCGGGTATAGTACCACCAGGGTTACATAGCACAGTGGGAGGCCAGACATTCTTCAGTTATTGCTGTGGATGCGGTTCCACCTCCAGTTGACCATGATTTAAGACATGAGGTTCGGCCCGGGCCTTTGTACATGCGCTAGACCATTCCACCTACCACTTACTATCCTAGAGCTCCAAGAGATAGACTGATGGTAAGTACTGAAAAATTGTATGCTAATCAAATATTTATATGTTATGCGAACTAAATTATATAATTGCCTCTGCAGCAGGAGCATATCTTGGACACTAGATATTTTCCGCCTTATTTTGGGAGAGACTTAAACACTAATTTTCAGCATTCCATCAATATATGAGGAGAGAAAAACTACAAAAGGACATGCACATATCGATAGATACGAGATCTGTGATGATGACTAGCCTCAGTAGCACCTTCTTCACCACATACTTGTAGGATTTGACGCAGCTTCTATCGTCTATATGACAGGGTCCATGATTATATGACACCAACTCCGTACTCTATCGGAAGTCATGTTCGCCCATTTCCATATAGCAGCTCACTATGTACCCTCACCGATGTACATGCCGCGATATGCACACAATGTACCCCGTCCCCTTTCGGGATCACCACAGAGATACCGATGTTACACCCTCGATGATACGGAGGACCGACGCGAAGACGGGGGCATGACTCATGAGACCGTCTACACCTCCAAGATACCTGTGGAGTGATGCACTTCCACCACGCAGGCACCGCCGTCGTTAGATGTCCTCAGTTGTCATGTGTAGTTGTAGATCATTTGATAGCTTGGTGTACACTGTTTTGTCATTGTTTTATATTTCTTATGTATCGCATATCGGACACCATTTATCTACGTTTAAGTAAATTGTATTCTTTCAAGTTTATATATGTTACACCATTTATCTATGTTACAGTGTTTATCTTATTGATATTGAACTGTCAGATTTTAGAAATTTTGGAGAAGTACATAATGACTATTTTGCAAACATAATTTTCCACAAAAACTGCTATGCAACAGTCCAAAATTACATCTCTATGTCAACAAAAAAAGTCGTGGAAAATTTCGTGTTGATTCCAACGATACCAAGCTAAATTCGACAAAGATGGCTCAAGACCAAAATACCTGGTGGTGACTATTCAAAACTACACCGCAAATTTTTTAAACTTTGGCAAAATCTGCTATGCAAAGAGCCACAATCTCATTTTTGGGCCAACATAAAAGTCGTGAAGAATTTTGTGCCGATTTCAACGATACCAAGCTCACTAAATCGCCCTGTGCCTATTTAAATTTTTTTTTTAAGCATATTCACTAATTAAGATTTTAAAGATACTTAGTTTAAAATTTTAGCATTTTTCAAGCTGAGTAGCCAAACTTATTATTTTATTTTTTATTTTCAGCATTTCACTTTTAAAAAGTGAATAAAGTGGTATTTTTGATGTGATATTGAAGATTAGGCTATATATATGTAAAAAATTGAATTTTAGGTATTAGATATGTAAATACATAAGAATTGTGTGGCATGTATGTAAATTCCCAAAAAAAAACTAATTTTATAATTTTGCTCCCTTTAATTAGTTTTTTTAATAAATATCTAAATTTTATATTTAAAATATATTTATTTTTATATACATAAAAAGATAAATTTTATTAAAATTTAATAATCTTTTTATATAAAATTTAAAAAATTATAATATTTATGTAAATATGAAATTTTAAATTTAAATATGTAAAAACACAAGAATGAAAATATATAATAAATTTATAATAAAAAAAAAGTTAATTTCATATTTACATAAAGAATTTATACATATATATTATACGTTGAAGTTAAATTTATATATATATATATATATATATATATATATATATATATATATATATTTATTTATTTATTTATTTATTTATTTATTTATTTATTTATTTTTAAGCTAAATATTTTATATAATATTAAAACTAAATTTTATTATAAATTTATTATACATTTTTAAACTTATCCTCGCCTAACAGAGAACTCCATTCTTGTATTTTTTATATATTTAAATTTAAAATTTTATATTTACATAAATATTATAAATTTTTTAATTTTATATAAAAAAAAATTTAATAAAATTTATTTTTTATGTATATAAAAATAAATATATTTTAAATATAAAATTTAGATATTTGTTAAAAAAAGATTAATTAAAGTTGAGGCCCTCCCCAAGCAAAATTATGATATAAAATTTAGATATTTAAATGCATAAGAATTGTGTGGTATGTATGTAAATTCCTTCTTTTTTTCGTTAATTTTAACGCTGACCTACTCAATGCTTGGTTATCACAGTTAAGACGATGTCCTACTTAAAAATTTTTTTTTTAATGCCAAATATATTAATTATATTTTTGAATATGCTTATTTTAAAAATTTTGTCATTTTACTTCCCAAATAGAGCCACCTCTCTCTCTCTCTCTCTCTCTCTCTAAATGTCCACTTCCTCTCCTCTCATCCTCTCTCTCTCTCTCTCTCTCTCTCTCTCTCTCTCTCTCTCTCTCTATGATATTAAAAAAATCAGAAAAAAAGAATGTGCGAGAAAAAAAGAAGATAGATTTTATATCATCTCATTGATTGCATCATCGCCTCGCATCACTCACAAATATATAAAATATGTGTGAATGTGTAATATCTATTGTGTTTGATTTTATGCAAGTACTCCAAAAGTCTACACACATCTTTTTAGATGGGTAGGTTGGAGCTTAGACGGTTACGGTGTTACGAAACGCCACCCATGCGGGTCTTTTTAGACCGGTGAACACGCCTAGCTTCGATATAAATCTTTCCGGCTTTGGGAGGTGCTGTCAAAATTTCGTCAAAATCTGGACCAACAAGGGATAATAAAAAGACACTTAAAAATTAGAATAAAAAAATAAACTTGTAAAATCATATTATAATAAAATTTAAATGAAATTTGTGGTGACATTGAAAGCTCTTGAGTCTATATACACAAATGAGACTTCAATTGGACTCAAAATAAAGTTGAATTGAACTCAATAATTCTTCTACTAAACCTGATAGCTTGTTAACGAGCATGAATGCAACTTCTTGTTGAATATCTGATTATTTGACAATCTATATTGAGATGATTAAGATAACCTTAAATGATCATGAAGTGAGATTATCAAACCTAAAATATATTAATAGACATCCATATCAAGCTGCTTTTAAGATATTTGCAAATACGCCAAAGCAATTATACATACAAATTTATCACACCAAAATGCATGTAAATATTATAAGGAGATGAGTTTTACATGCATTATAAAGTCAATGCACTCAAGTGAAATGCTTGAAATTGCGTGTAAGCAGCTTATTGAAATGAAGTTTATACACATCTCTATGCAAGCTTCATATAGATTAAGCTAAAATGTGGACGAGTGGTCAATTATGCTCAAATGAAATAAAAATATATACACATTACGAGACGATCAAACTTCTGCTTACTGCTTCAAGATTTGTATATATAATGAGATGATATAAATTCAAATGCTTTAAAAAGTGTGCAAGTACTCTCAATTGACTTACACTTTTTATGAGGAGTGTCCTAGGCATAGCCTTAATTATCTCGTGAAGCGTGCAAATTTTATAGATTACACAAAATTCAATGAAATTGAAATTGGACTCGATTGGGCTGCTTTATCTATACGGTGAAGTCGTAAGTCTCACTTAATCAGTCCAATCCTCCTTGCAAAATAAGAGTTAACATGATTGATTCTAAATTAAATGCTCAATCACCAAGAAGAGAATTTGATTTATACATTTGCATTAGATCATCAATAATTTTAATAGAGAAATTTCATATTTAAAATTATAGACTCTTGATTTTAAGATGGTAAATGCAATCACAAGCTCTAATCATAAATCTGATCCTCTACTACCAAACGAGCAAAGTTGACACAAGATCTACCCAGTGATGATTGCATTGATTGTAGATTTCAATCGGAGGGGTTCAATCTTAAAATTAAATTATCAAATTAAAATGTGAATATTCAAATCATTCACTCCCAAATGATGACTAAGTTGATTGAAGATATCAACCGGGGGTCATCATTATCAAAATGTCCGAGATATCTATATTCAATATTCTCAAATTCAAAATTCTCAAAATATAAATCTAGATCTGATCCTCTATTATTAAATTAATAGAATTGATAGGATCTGAAATAATAAATTAAATGACCAAGCAAACTTATATACCCCGATAATAGCTGTGTTGAATGGAGATTTCAACTGGAGGGGAAACTTATCATCAAATTGCGCTTGCAAGCTCAAATCAGATTAATCTAAATTAATTATCAATATAAATATAAAATCAGATAAATCACTAAGTTTTAAATGATTAAATGAAATCAAATATCTAAAAACTTAAAGCTAAAATTTAACCCACCTTCTGCAATTGTCTTTCGGATGTGACAAATTAAGAAAACTCTAGCTAACAAAAGAGCTAATGTCAAGTCAAGTGTATTCCTATACTCACTCTCAATTAATCTCATGCCAGTAAGGACGTGGCTCGTGTCCTATAACTACGCAGTTTGGCCAGTAGACTCTACATATGATACAGTTACAACCAGAGTCCTTTAATCGGGTGGCTGCCACCAAATGACACCATTATATTACGGTCACGACTGTAGCCCTTATGCTCCCCAATGGCTCTGTACCTTGAGTTGTCAACCATAGGATACACTTAATAGGGCAAAAGACCCTCTATCAGCTAAGGTGAACTTAAACTTATCTCCTTAAACAAACACCACCCTAGTTCTATAAGGTTCTCTTGGACGATGCAACCCATGGCTGTTGACAAGGATCCTTCGGTCAGGTTGGGTCAACTACCTCCTCTGACTAAGTAGACTATGGATCACAACAGTTCGGGTTGACAGAACCATGGGATCTTGATCAGGCGCGTCATCGTTCCCCCAACCATCCGCTTTAAGTTAAACAATGATAAATTTTATAAATTCTAAATTTCAAAACTCCACATGCTGCTACTATACATTATGCATTTAGCAATCTAACGACTAGCCTTAATCGAAAGTTCTCTCTCAGCATTGAGAGAGGTAATTAACTATAGGTACTTGCACCTATAGGAAACCTAGAACAGATCTAAAGTCCTCACAAAATGATGGAGAAATCTCTGTGTAGTATCTTATCTACTATTCTATACGCCTTCTGAAAATTTCACCGATATTAAATCATACTCTCTTCATAGAGAGCTCGGTGGTGAATTTTCGGAGCCCACGTGAATAGTATAGTTGAAATCACAAGATTACTTGACGATATACATGGGTTATATGTTGTTATATGAGCTTTAATTATAACCTTATTTCATTCCGTACATGTTCACGACATTAAACATTCACTCACACAATATAGAAATCAAGGAGGGCCATTATAATTATTCAATATGTTTCTATTATAGTCTCCTCACTCTATGTAATGCAACATAAAATATAAAAAAAAGGTCTCATTTCAAACATTTTGAAAAAGTTGAATCACTTACATTAATACTCTAATATGTAAATGTTTTATTTTTCTAAATTGAATATCACATGCAACTTTTAGTTAATGCCTAACATGTTTTTAATTCAAATTTGTTATCAAGGAAGTGATAACATGATAATGATAAAGTGATGTATAAATTCATGCATCTAGTGAAATTGTATTTTTTTTGTTTCTTTTTTCTTTTTTCTTTTTTTTTTCTTAATGAGGCAAGGGATGAGCTCCACAGATTGCTTAATGAGGATGAGCTAGGAGATGCTGCTCTTCTTGTGTTTTTGAGTAAACAAGATCTTCCAATTGCAATGAATGCTGCTGAAATCACTGATAACCTTTGTCTTCGATCCCTTCGTTAGCGACGTTGTTACATCCAAAGTACCTGTGCTACTTCTGGCGAGGGACTGTATGAGGGGCTTCATTGGCTCTCTGCCAATTTTAATGAGAATATTCTCATTTATCAATAATAAAATTCTTCAATCCAAGTGAATCTAAATCTTAAGTTCATAAACGAAGCTTCGTGTTGTATTCTACTTAGTCCAAATAAGCATTTTTTTCTCATGTCCTTAATAAAGCCCTAACATATGTTTGACTAGCCTAATCAAATAAAGCCATATTATCGTCAGGTACATATTATGTGGTTCTTTTTTTTAAAACCTTTTTACTTGTCAAAGTGATTTAATTAACTCTTTAAAATCTTTTAAAAAAAATCTCTCTAAGAAACTATAGACTATCATTTCACTTTAGGGTGAAGTATATACATTATTCTATCTAAGGACACTATAGATGGTTCGGTTCACATAGGTTAGATACTATTCATCAATTGGATTCTTAATAACTCTCATTAAAATATTAAACCACACTTTAATGTCAAAATAAAATCTTTCAAGTCATCCAATTACTTAAATAAAAGTTATTCATGATTATAAATTAAATCACCTCTAGGATTCACTAAAAAACAAAAAACAAAAAAAAACTTCTTGTTGCGTGCTAGAAAATCTGTTGCGGCAGAGTGAAAGTTTATGTCTTAGCCTTGTCGAAATCCGCTACAGTATTTAAAGAGTAACAAGAAAACTGGATTTTACGTGAAAAATCTGAAAAGAGGGAAAATCAGCAGCAAGAAAATCTTCCACTATGTATGCTTTGAGTACAAAATCTTCCGATAACGGGATTCAGGATGCATGAGAAGGGAACAACAACTATGTACGCTCGGGCAGCTGAGTGGTAAGAGATGGTGAATGAGGACATCGACCGACGATGAAGGTCATCATGATGGAGACAACAAAGATTGACGACGAGGATCATATGCTAACGGCTACCGACGGTGATGGTTGACGACTGTCGAATGGTGGCAGGATTGTGCTTGGAGAATCATCAAGCTTTAGAGCTCTCTCCTCTCTCTTGCTTACCCCATTATGAGGAATGAAGGCTATTTATGATGGAGGAGCGCCTCAGAAATACATGCAAAATCGAACCACTCTCTATCGGACGACTCATGATGATTCCCTTGATCATATGATATATTTTGTGTATTTGAATGTTCAAATGAAGTCAAAATTATGAGATCTTGGGCTCGTTAGATCCTACTCATCGAGACGCTCGATTTGACTATAAACACTCCATGTTTGAGAGTTATTTAGGGATTTAACTAACATCCCAGTTTCAAGGATATTTTAAGTGTTTGATCTCAACTTTTCAACGGATCACTTTTAGCATCAAGATTCGTTTAAGTAGTATTTTAAGTGTCATATTTAGTTGCTCTATTTTGGATGACATTATCTTAATCATCCAAAAATAAATATGTCAAATACTTAAAATAGCAAATTCTTCAATGAAATTTGAGGGTCCATTAACCGCACATTTTGAGAGAACAGATCTTCATGAAACAAGATTATGACTAAAGTATGGGAACGGATGTGTAATCACAAATAGATTTTGAGGTTAACCCATCCGAAAACGCGACACTAGCGAGTGCTTATGTAGCGCGACGCTATTGCGGCATAGCCGCTGATCGCTCTATGCGCTGCAGCCGATAAACTGTCAAGCATGGGTCAAAGGCGCATCAGGCATGGGTGCGTGGTGGCCAATGGCAAAGTCGCAGAATGGACACGTGAGTCTTGGAAGAGCGCCAGATCGGCTAATGGATGAACGCTGGCGAGCGAGCGGGCGCGGCGCTTGCGGGCTAATGGCCATAGCTCGGCCGGTCTTGGCTAAAACGTGCTTTTCTCCGTCACCGTTTGAGCGAGGCGGTTTTAGTGATTTTGACCTTTGCTATGGGTCTATAAAACCAAGGCACATTCTCTTCTTCTTGAGAGAAGGTCGCTCGAGGCGATCAGCCGTAGTTCATACTGGAGAGTTTTCTCAATAAAGCGTTAACCGCCTTGTCGACCGGGTTTGGGAGAGGCAATCAAGACCGAGTATATAGGTTCGATTTTCCCTCAAAGAGCGACCACCCTGGACTGACCGGGTTTGGAGGTGATCAAGGCTCGTAGTTCATACGACGAGGCTCCGATTTTCCCTCGAAAGAGGCTCCGATTTTCCCAACAAAGCATTGAGGGAGTCGTCCAACGCAACAGTGTAGAGGAAGAGTGGCCTGCCCAGGATAGGGGATGCTAAAATTGGTGGCTTCACTAAATTCTGTTTGTTATCTTCAAAGGCATGCTGACACTTGTCATCCCACTTGAACTTGGCATCCTTTTTGATAAGTGCTTAGAATGGCTTGCATCTCCCTGATATGTTGGAAATAAAGCATCTTAGATATGCCAACCATCCTTGGAAAGATCTTAGTTGAGTTAAATTCTTAGGAGGTGACATTTCTAAGATGGCTTTAATCTTTTCTGGATCTATTTCTATTCCCCGATGTCATACAACAAAACTAAAAAATTTCCCTGAAGTTACTCCGAATGCACACTTGAGAGTTCATTTTGAGGTTATATTGTCTTAACCATTCAAAATAACTCTAAAGTCAAAGAGGTAGTCCTGTGCTTGACTATTAGATCATAAACAACTCAACCCGATGATGGATGAGTTCATTGAAGATCAGTCATGGCCCATGTATGTACACCCATTTTAAGGAAAGGCATTCATATAATAGATAACGGTTCAAAAGTAGTGTTTCTTTCATCCGGGGCCATCTTGATTTTTATTTAACCCATCCATGAGAATCATGAGATATGATATCCATCATTAATTTTGGTATAGAAAGAGAAATTCATCCTTAGATGCCTTATTTTAAGTCCTCAAATTGATGCATATGCGAATTTGGCAATTCTTCTTCTTAAATACTCAAGCAACAGATAGATATTTTTCTTCCAATGAAACCAAAGCATTGATCAATTTCTTAACTTCATAAATGACCTATTGTTCAATTTCTAATTGCATGCGTAGAGCTTGCTGATAGGTTAACGCCAAGATTTATTGCTACTTTATGGATGCTATGAGATAATCCGGGAATCTCTTCATAACTCCATGCAAAGCGCCTTTAAACTCTAATAGCTTAACTAAGTCATTGGTTTCTTCTTCATTTAGAATGAACCGATGTATGTCCATGGATTTACTTATCAGGTTGATTTCTTTAAGCTTGTCAATTGAATGTATCTCATCTTCAGCGGCATCTTTGATTTGGAGATCATCTAGATCGCCTGAGGTTTCTAAACACACATCCTCATAAGAGTTGGTTTGGTGTGAAAAGAACCTATCAGACTCCAGATGATTGGTGAAAATTAAGCAGTAGTCTTTGTCATCGACCTTCTGTGAATCTAATCTTGATCTTAATTGTGCCTCCCTACTGTTGTTCCATAGTTTTCAAGTATTCAAACATATGCTGACCATGTATAAGTTGACCAATTTGACCCATTTGAATAAATTGGGAGTCATGGGTTGGTTTAGGTTTCATTGGTCATTTGAAATGGATTGGTGTCTTTGTTTCCATCAATTTGGTTTATATTTGGGTTTGGCTCAATTTGATCTTTTAGTCAAGTTGGGTTCAAGGTTAATTGTCAGTTAGTTGGCCAATTGAGGCTTTGTTCAAGTTCAACAATCCTGAATGAACTTGACTCATTGGTTTCAATCAATCTTAGATCAAGTTTTGACGCATTTTGAGTTTTTAGGTCAAGTTGAGTCAACTTGGGTCAAGTGGCCAATTAAAGTTAGCTCAATGATGACTTGTTCAAGTTCAAACATTGATCATGAATGAATTTTGATTAATGATTTCAATCAATTTGGATTTTGATTAGTTTAGGTTTCATTTTGGCTATGTTGGCTAGGTCAACCCTTAGGTTTGACTTTATTGACCTACTATGTCATTTAAAATTAAATAAATGACATAGAGGTTAAATGCCATATATCAAATTAATTAAATTGATTTGATACAAAATTTGACTTCATAATGCCTAAAGTATCAAAATTAATTAAATAAAAATATCGAATCAATTATCGATCCAAAAATTAAAATTAAAATTAATTTTAATGAAATTATGCATATCAAAGTCGAGAAAGCCTTGACGATGTCTAAACGACCGCTTATAAATTGATCGCGTTGTCGCCAAACGCCGAAACCTATCAACGACGCCTTCGGTCAATTCGCGCGTAAATGTCGACAAACGCCGCAAAATTGTAAACCTAATTTCATCTACCATCGATGTTGTCCAACAAACAATAAATTGATCGCGCCGCTATGCTAAGAACAAAACAACTAAAATTGACACTATATTGTTAAGGTTTACATAAAGTAAATCCATAATGTGAAATGATGTTAATTTGCAATTAGATTAACTAGCTAAATATTAATCCCCTACCTAACCTCTCGCCACGCTTATTCTATTTGCTTGCCACCTAATGAAAGAAGGCCTCTAAAGGTAAGGAATGCGTTGACTATTTTTCACGCTCCTCTCATTCTCTCTCTACTGAAGTTTCGCTTTCCTCGCTTCCTCTCTCTCCTCTCGAGCATTTCTCTTCCTGCCCATCGAGGCTCTGCACTGATACTCTTCTCTCTCTCTCGATCGGGCCACGATCCTCCCTCTCCTCGGCCGAGTTCCCCTACTAGCCTCGTCCTCTCTCGCTTTGAAGCACCCAACCCCTAGAGCAAACAGACTGATCCTTCCCGATTCTTCCAACCGAAACCCCTGTTGTTGTTCAATCCTGAGCTATATTTTGTGGGTTTTTTTTCTTCTTGAGAAATGTAGATTGCTTTCCCTCTTCCATTTGTGTTTTGTGGTTGGATTTGTTTCTGGTTTGCACGTGAAATTAAGGATTGATTTATGCTACAAGCTTGCTTTGTTGTTTCCTCCTTTCTGTCTGTCTATTCCTTTCCACTCGAGAAATGAGCCGAGGCTTTCTCCTCCTCCCCGGATATGTTGGGTTTTGCTTTCTTGCTTTCTCCTTCTAAAGGAGGGGCTCATTTTCTTGTTTTGTTCCTCCTTTCCTCGTCTCACCATTCCTTGTTGGACGTGCGAGGATGATGATATGTTGGATTATGTTTTTGCATTGATGCCATGGAGTAAATTGCCAAAGCTAGAAATCAACTTGTTTTGTTTATTATCCTGTTTCTTCTTCGTTTTACCTTAAATCAACTGCGGCAAATTTGTGGATTTAAACAAAACTAAGTATTGAAAGGAGTGAGAAAAGGATGAGGGTTATCCGTGACATCTTCTTTTCTTCCTCGATTGTATTTGTTACAAACATTTCTCTTGCTGAAATTTTCTTTTACCTAAAGGAAGATGAATTAATTTGTTGTAATGGGTATGTGCATGCTGAAATTGTTTTACCTAAGGAAAACTAAATCGATTTGTTTAATGGAAAGCATGCTGAAAGTATTTTATGAAAGGGGAAAACTATTACTTGCCTAGAGGCATGAAGCTTTGAAATTTATTTTCCTAAGGGGAATCAATCATTTTGTTACTTAATGGGTAAGATGCTTGCTGAAAATATTTTTTATCTAAGGGGGAATCAATCATTTTGTTATTTGATGAGTATAAGGCTTGCTAAACTTTCTTATCTAAGGGAGAAATCAATTACTATGTTTGATGAGATATGATCGTTTCCTATGAATTTCATGCTTCTACTTTGCTTCAATTTATTTCCTATGAAGGGAATTATATATATATATCATGCCTCTTTCATATGCAAGTTGAAATCTGAAATTAAACAGAAAGGGATTTGATTATACCACTTGCTATTATCTATGAGTTTCATTCTTGCATACTTGCATATGTGATATCTTATTAATGGAAATGCTATGCTATCAAAGCCACCGGTGTCTCACGACACCACCCATGCACGCTTTTCTTGGTGGTGGGCGTGCCTCTGGCAACCCCCGCAGAGGGAGAGCGGAGGTTGTAAACTTTGATAAGCACAGATAAGGATGATAAAATTCATCTTTATACTCGCAATATTAATGGGGAAATGCTAGCTATCAAAGCCAGTTGTCAACACCACCCATGCATGCCTTTCTTGGCGCAGGGTGCTGCCTCTCATGGTAACCCCAAGAGGAGGTCGTTGTAAACTTTGATAAGCACGAGATAAGGATTCAAAATTCATATACTCTGCAATATTAATGGGAAATATGCTTTATAAGTACGCTCACATTGTTCCACGCGCTGGAAACTTTGATAACTGCTCGTTGTTCCAACGCGAAACTGTTATGATAAGTACTTTCTCACGCGCCATGGCAGAAAATGCAATGTGTTATGCAACCCATGCACCCCTTTCGGGCAAATAAATTTCCGAGGTATCTCACGACACCTACCATGCACGCCTTCTTGGCGTGGTGGGAAGGCCTAGTCTCTGGCCCATGTGGGATGATGACAGGTCGCCAAAATTTTGTTAAACAAAATGTGTAAAAATTTTCTAAGTGTTTGAGAAGGAAGGTATATGCATATAATTATTCATGCTTAGTTTAATGAATGCTTGAATCTTTCTAGTGGCAATTAATCATGCAATATTCAAAATCCTTTCTTTCTTATGCTTTAATTTCTTGTTGATTGGAAAGATTGATGTTTATAAAATTCTCCTTTACATATCTAACATGTGATCAAAGTGTGGCAAATAGAACATACATGAAATGAAACTTGCATGTGTGATATCTTAATTAGGAAATGCTAGCTATCAAAGTTTTAGTCGCGTGTCTCATGACACACCCACACGCCTTTCTTGGCAGGGCGTGCTCACTCATGGCAACCTATGGAGAGCCGGGAGGCTATAAACTTTGATAAGCGAAGATAAGGATACTGGAAAATTGTGCTATTATGCATCCCATGCCTTTCTTGGTGCAAATAAATTTTTCGGTGTCTCACGACACCTACCATGCACTTTCTTGGGGGGAAGGCCTAGTCTCTCAAGTAGCTATGTGGGATGACGAGGCTACCAAATTTTCAAAAAAAAAAAGGGAAGGGAGAGAAAAGAAAGGATGAAATGCTTAAGTTATGTTGGTTTAAAATTTTCTTTATCTCAAATATAAATGCTTATGTGTTGAATTTCTTTATCATGCAAGCTATTTTTCATGTTTGATCATTATGACATGCATGGTGTAATATTCACCTTAGAATTCTATTTAGCTTGACATGTGAAATACACATTAGACATATGTTCAAACATAAATAACTCCCCTACTTTACTTGTCATTCCCACCATTATTTACATACATACATAAGACATAGTGAAGACTTGAAGCAAATACATATGGAATAAATTAAATCTACCATATGACATGACATATATCAAGAAGATATCAAAAAAAATGGTTGGGTTAGAAAAGAAACTCACAAGTATATGTGGCACAACTTAACCCTCTTTGCAAAATTGAAAGAACTTAAACTTGTGGTATAAGGGAGAAAAGGAGAGTGGAAAATGTATCTTGTGAAAGGGAAATCCCTCTTATTTATAGGCTTCCTTAGCCCTTTCCCTTTGCCATCTATTCTTATGGCATCGACACGTGGCGCCTCGTCATAAATTGCATGCAAGGAAACCATCTAATGTAATGCCATTTGTCATATTGCATGCACATGCATGGACATGTGGCATGCCCTTGTGCATCCTTATCTCTTTCTTTGAAAAGGAAAATAAAGTCTTTGCCATATCTTCTTAATAAATTTAATGAGTATTTGTCCCCACTTGTCATGAGCTTGCATGTGAGGTGGATTTTAATTAATCCACTTGCCTCTTTTAAATGAAATATGACATCTACTCATATTTTTATATTCTCCCTTATCAAGAGAAATAAATGTTATGGGTATTTGATCATATGGGCTTCCAAAAATGCTTATTTCAGCCCCTTTATGTTTGCTGATTTGCCACATAGAGCAAGGGTTTTAGCCCAAACCAAATGCCTAAACTCATTTTAGGCCCATTACTTTATGATTGATCAAATGGGCCTCCAAAAATAATTTATTTCAGCCCTATACCCTGTTGATTTGTGACATAAAAGGGGGGCTTTTGGCCAAAATAATATGCATATCATATTTTCCAAAGAACAGATGTTACATCTTCCCGGTTTTCTTTGCCCGTTAACAAAACCCAAAATGTCATATTGAAATTTAAACTTGCAAATTGAACATCAACTAGACATTTAATGTCCATACAACATTTTAAAGGAACAGATACTTGTATGTATGTTGAAGTTTCCAAACAACAAGGACATGTGCAAACTAGGTATAAAACAAAAGAACAGATGTTACATCTTCCCGGTTTGGTCTTAGGACCGGGTCCGGGTTAACAAAACTCAACATATAAACTCCAACTTAGACATTCTAATGTCCATACATTTTAAAAGAATAGATATCTGTATGCATGTTGGAGTAATTACTAAGTCAAACACAAAGAACAGATGTTACATCTTCCGCTTGGTCTTGACCGTCCGTTAACAAAACTCAAAATCA
Source organism: Cymbidium sinense (assembly GCA_021442155.1). Lineage (NCBI taxonomy): Eukaryota > Viridiplantae > Streptophyta > Magnoliopsida > Asparagales > Orchidaceae > Cymbidium > Cymbidium sinense. The sequence continues at coordinate 23,231,988 of CM038215.1, forward strand.
AAATGACATATAAACTCCAACTTAGACATTCTAATGTCCATACAATTCAAAGAATGATATCTCGTAATGTTGGAGTAAATACTAAGTCAAAAAAGATGCTACATCTTCCCGATTTGGTCTTCGGACCGGGTCCGCGTTAACAAAACCCAAAAATGCCATATTGAAACCTAAACTTGCAAATTGAACCTACGTTTCAACTAGACATTTAATGCCCATACAATATTTTAAAAGAACAGATACTCGTATGTATATTGAAGTGTTCAAACAATGGACAGTGTTAGGTATAAAACAAAAGAATGAAGCATACATCTTCCTGCTTCTGACCGAGGTTAACAAAACTCAAAATCAAAATTGACATATAAACTCCAACTTAGACATTCTAATGTCCATACAATTCCCAAAGAAGATATCCGTATGCATGAGTAAATACTAAGTCAAATACAAAAAAGCAGATGCTACATCTTCCGGTTTGGTCTTAGACCGAGTCGTTAACAAAACCTAAAATCTAATGATTGTAAATCTTAAGTTAATTCAAAATGAGTAAAGATAAATCCATCGCATCATTGTTAATGTATCCTCTCAAATTCAAGGTCATAAGAAGAAAAGTCTCAAACCCGATCCTCTAAGTATAATCTAGAGTGACAAGGTTTAAAGAACGATATCTTGAAATAATTAATCTAGATTCGATCCTCTCAAGAAAATAAATGAGTGACAGGTGTATCTATCCGATTTGGTCTTCGACGGTCCGTTAACAAAACCTAAAAATCTCATATATCATGATTGCGCTGTAATCAAGTCATATATAAAGAACAGATGCTACATAATCTCGGTTTGGTCTTCGGACCGGGTCCGGGTTAACAAAACCTAAAAATCTCATATCAAAACTTATGATTGCAGAATCAAGTCATATATAAAGAAGATGTTACATAATCCGCTTTGGTCTTGACCGTCCGTTAACAAAACCTAAAATCTGTATCAAAACTCATGCTTGCATAATCAAGTCAAATACAAAATGACATATGCTATACTTCCGGTTTGGTCTTGGACCGGTCAAGTTAACAAAACTCAAAAATCAAAATTGACATATAAACTCCAACATGACATCTTAATGTCCATGCAATTTTCAAAGAAGATATCCAGATGCATGTTGGAGTAATTACTAAGTCAAATATAAAGAATAGATGCTACATAATCCGCTTTGGTCTTCTGACCGTCCGGTTAACAAAACCTAAAAATTTGATATTATATAAGAATTTCAAATTAAATATCCGATAAGCTATCATATAATACAAGATATGAATCAACTGATATACCTTCTAAAATTCAAATTCTCAGGAAGAAAAGTCTCAAACCCGATCCTCTATATTCAAACTAGAGTGGACAAGGTTTTGAAGGATTATACTTCTTGAGATAATGAATTTAGACCATCCTCGAGAAAATCGAGTAGACAAGATCTATCAATTGATATTAACCCAGGATCGAGGGGTAATTATAATTAAAATTTCAATGATAAATGATCATATATTCAAATCTAAATCAATCGTAAAATGATCAAAATTCAAAAAAAATAAAATATATATATATAAAAAATGAAATTAATTATTTAAATTAAAATTAAAAAAACTCAATCCACCCCTCCGCAATTGTTTTGTCTTGGTGACAAATTAAGAAAACTTTGCTCACAAAGAGCCAATGTCAAATTAAATATATAACTACCTTCACACTCAAATATTCCTAAAGCGTAGGACGCGGGCGTGTCCTCCGCTGGTTTTGCCTGATATGGCACCACATAAATGGTTACGACTGAGCCCTCGACCGTGGTTCGCGATATGGCACCACTAATTACTCCACGGCCGCACTGATGTTCCCCAACGGCTTTGCTCTTTGAAATGTGAAATGTATAATATATTTTCAAAAAAGCTATGTTAGCAAGGTTGACTTATATTTGTCCCCTTAGATAAACTCCACCCCTGTGTCTACAAGGACACCTGGACGACGAACCCATATGGCCGACAAGGATCCTTCGGTTGGGTCGACTACCATCTCCTCGACTAAGCGGACCGGGATCGCCGGAGATGACGAACCATGGGATCTTGACGGGCGCCACATCGCTCAACAAAAAGTTTTAAGTTAAAATAATAAATTTTATAAGTTCTAAGCTCCACTCACGCAATTATATACTCGTTCTTAACGATTCGACCTTTTAATCAAAAGTGCTCTCTCAAGATTTGGGAGGGTAATTAACTATGTGGCTTGCTATAGAAACTGAAAACCAGATATAAAAGTTCTCACCAAATGAGAGCAAGTAGTGTCTTATCTACTATTCATCCGCTCAAATTATCACCGACACTTAAACAACTCTTTCACTCTTTTCTTTTTTTTCGAAAGAGGTCGATGGTGAATTTTCGGATCCCACAGACTTGATTTGATCAAATTTGAGTGATTGATCATCTCATGATGATTGTTGCTCATAATGTAAGGCTTAGTTGGGCTTAGTTCAATTCAATTTGGTTAGGATTAGAATTTGGCTCATAAGGGACACTTTAAGTTATTTTGGGTCAAGTGAGTCTAAGTGGGTTAAATGGCTTGGTCAAAACTTGAATTGAGTTTGATTGAACTCACATATGGACTTATGATTGAAATATAAATCCGTTTGTAAGAGATTTGAAGTCGATTGGTCTTTGATTCATTTGACAATTTCAAATTCAAAGGGTGAACATGAGTTTGACTTGGGTTTGATTTTTGAATTTAGTTTTGGTTTGGTGATTGAAGTTTGTATTTATAATTGTAGGATTAATTGAATCATGAAGAAAAATCAAGAGTTTGGCTAAGTTCAAGAGTTTGACTTGAAAAGCTTAGGTTGGATTTTGGTTGAATTTGAGTTTGATTTTTGGGTTTTGTTTGATTGATTTGAATTCATATTTCATTTATATATGTGAATATAAATGAGAATATAAATGGGTTATGAGAAAATTTCTTGAATTTGAAGTGATTTAAACTTGATTTGAACTAAATCCATAAGGTGGAATCAAAGGGCTTAGGAAAGATTTATTTATTTATTTTGGATTTGACCATGTATTTTGGGTTTAGTTTGATTGATTTGAATTTATATTTCATTTATATATGTAAATATAAATGAGAATATAAATGAGTTGTGAGAAAATTTCATGAGTTTGAATTAATTTTGGCTAAATCCATAAGAGGGAAAACTCTAGTTCACAAAGGAGCCAATGTCAAATCAAGTATTCTACTATGTTCATTCTCAATCAATCTCACGCCAGTAAGGATGTGGCTCGTGTCTGATCATGCTTATAATGGCTCCACATATGATGCGTTATGACCGAGTCCTCGACGGGTTTGCCAAATGATACTATTATATTACGATCACTTATACCAGATGCTCCCCAATAGCTCCCTTTCTCTCAATCATGGATACACCTAATAGGGAAAAAAGTCATCCAACTTAAGCTTATCTTCTTAGACAAACACCACCCTAGGTCTACAAGGATTTTTTGGATGATATAACTCACGTGTTGCTGACAAGGATCCTTCGATCATGTTGGGTTGACTACCTCCTCTGACTAAGTAGACTAGGGACCACAATAGCCCGAGATGACGGAATCATGGGATCTAGATCGGGCACATTATCATTCCCCCAACAATCCGCTTTAAGCTAAAAATGATGAATTTCATAAATTCAAATTTTCAAAACTCCACATGTTACTACTATACGCTACGCATTCAGCGATCTAACGACTAGCCTTAATCGAAAGTTCTCCCTCATTATTGAGAGAGGTAATTATAGCTTGCATAGGAAACCCGAACTATATCTAAAATCCTCACAAAATGAGAAATCTGCAGATCTTATCTTATCTTATCGCTTTCCAAAATTTCACCAACATACAAATTATACTCTCTTTAATCGAGAGGTCAGTGGTGAATTTTCGGAGCCCACAATATATATAGAAAATTATAATTTTAAGAAAAAAATATTATAGGGAGATTCAAACTTTTGAGAAACTCGTCAAGCAATATTTGAAATCTTCAACTTCTATTGAAATCAGTTTCTTTCTTTCCATTTTATTTTTCTATAGAAAAGCTTCTTTCACAGAGTTAATTTTTCTGATTTCCTCTCATGCAAAAAGTGAAATTGGTGGAAAAAATTTACAAAAGAGCGCTATTTCTTAGCTGTTGGTTACACCAAGTAAAATATGGAAGAAATTAAAATATTAATATTGTATATATTTATCCAACTACCATTAATTCTCCTCACATAGAGGAAGGTATCTCTTAATGGTTAACTATTTACTGATACCTTATTTCCTCTTCTTCGACTATTTTTCCTTATTCTACATTTGAATAAAATATATTAAATAATAATATAATATAGCAAATAAATCTCATAATGCCAGGCTAAAGGACTTATAAAATATAATATAAAATGTTGAATGATAAATGATTTGAAAGAACATTTAAATAGATATATAAACAAACAAGGACTGAAAAGTTAATCCTGTTTGTTATTAATATTTAAATGTCAAATACTTTCAAGTGTTTCATTATTTATCTTCTTATACTGATAAGAAAATTTTAAGAAGCCGGTGGCGCTGAGGCTGGTCGGCAATACCGTGCAGGAGCCGGTGGCGCTGCGACGTTTCTGAGCTGCTGCTTCGTTTTTTTTTTTTTAATGGGTTTGGAGGAATTGAAAGAGACGAATGAAAGAAATAGGTGAAGCATAAATAAATATAAATTGCTGTTTACTCGTCTGATTGAGGAGAAATCAATAGAGAAATAATTTTGTACGCAGTTTTTAAGTAAATTTAATTACTAATTAATTATATTAATTATATTGGAATCAAACTAAGCATCAGTATTAATCTCTTCTTCTTAGTAGGAAAATGAGCTAATTATATATTGTCACCTAAAACTTGATGTTTCTCATTGGCTATCACCAAAACCAACTAATCTAAATGTTTGATAGTTGTTTGTCATCAATATCTAATGCCCGTCAAACAATAACATTTGATGACAACCTTCAAGGTTACTTGATCGCCGATCTTATTGGGAGAATGACAAATCGAACACCATCACTCGACTTCTAGCATTCCTCATCGATCATTATCTGATGATTAAAAAATGATTGATTAACAATGATCGTTCACCTATATAGACAATGATGTCTGACGTCTATCATCCTAGTCATCATATCTCCCTACCACCAAAAAATGATGAGCCAATCATCCACTATTGCCCTTTCTTATTAATTATAACACTTAAACTTGGTATAATCTTATTCAAAAAATTTGTTTGATCTAACCTCCATTATCAATGATATCAATATACTATTAATATCAATATTCAACATTCCGTTGATCATCAATGCTTACAATAACATCCAACATTGATCAATCATTGATGCGTCTCTTCTCAATGCCTTTCTCATCAATCAATGGAATGATTCAACTACCACTGTAACCACCACCTATATTAATCTATCAATGCATACAAATGACTAGCCATCTCATCTCTCCTTCTATAAGAATAATGCCCAAGTCAATTGCCTCTTATCACTTAATGATTATTCTAACACTTCAAAACTTCTATTTCGATAATATAAAATATCTTTCATAATGCATGTCCACCACATTGCAATAGTACTTTCTCTAGTTATAGGATAAGGCTAGGGGCGGACCTACGTTGATCTCAGGGTGGGCAGTTGCCCACCCTGAAATTTTTTTTTAATTATAAGACACTTTTGTTGTAATCTTATCAATCATTTCTCAAAATAAAAATAAAATTACCTCTAACAAGAAACAACTTTCTCCCAAATCTTGCAAATCCCACAATCCCAATAATCCTCTCTCGATCTTCCCTCCTTTGTGACAAGCCAACCACCAATCTCTCTCTCTCTCTCTCTCATAATATTAATGTAGTTCCACACCCTACTCCCTCTGTTTCTCTTTCATGATCATGCTCAACTCCATACTTGGCTGCTTCCAAGGTTACCATTTCAATTTTATTTTAGTAAGATAATATCCTATGAGTTACATTGTTACATCAAACTTAATTATGCATATTTAATTGTGAGGTTGATGATATTTTTCTTCTGTTTTATTTCTCTAAACCAAATGCAACTTATGTGTGTATATATTAATTTTTTTATTAATAAAAAGTGAGTGATATATACTTTCAATTATTATTTTAGTTTTTAAAAGATTTAAATGAGAGATTAGTCTAAGATTTTATTCTTTAGGTTATAATGAGAACATTTTTATATTTACTGTAAGAAATATGATATTACAAAACATTCAAAAAAATCATAAATATATTTTCACTAATCTTTGTCGATATAATGAAATACAAATTCGTTGACTTTGTATATGAAGAAAAATCAAAGATCTAATTTAATACAGATTAATTTATTCGGTCATCGATCATAGTGAAATATAATACTTTAGTTTGAATTATGTATTATCCAATTTAATATTTTTAATGAGTTTATTTATTTAATTTTGGGACTATTTAAGCTATTTTCATTACAAACGTACATACTTGTGCATTCCTTAAGATTAAAACTTGGGATCTTCGAGAACGAAATAAGGCCTCAGCTAAAAGGCTAAGGCAAAAAGCACTAATGAATTTATTTATACAATAAATATGCCCACCCTAAAAAAAATGCTGGTTTCGTCCTTAGATAAGGTGCATGGTTCAATTAATTCAGCTGATCAAAACTTTTAATTTTTTTTACTTGAGCTTTGAATAGTTTAGACAAATTAGAAGCTTAAAAATTATTTTTTAAAAATATTTTTTAATTACATAATGCATCACAATTAAAAAAAAAAGCAACAATGAATTTTAAGGTCTAATTGGGATTTAAATCACTACTAAAAATCTTTGAGATCCTTCAAAATCATTATAAAAAGGGTGCTGCATATTTATATATAGAAGTATTATAACTAATGCAAAAGGGCCAATCAAAAGTCAAATTTATGAGTCATCACAAATATTTTTGCTATTAAATACTTAAATTATAATAGAGTAAATTTTCATGACATCCTATAAAAATAATAATATTAATATGATAACAATAAAAAATAAAAATATTTATTTTTCTAACTATTGACCAAGAACCAGTTTTATTGATCTTTGATTTATCATTGACCAATCATGCTTTGATTTTTGGTCTTATTTGAATAATTTGAATAAAGTTTTGACTAGTTATTTAATTATTCCCATGCTTGATTTATAACTCATTCATTAATGTTTGATTTTTTCTTAATAAATTGATTTCAGTAGTTTAATCCAATTAACACATTGTTGCCTTGACTTAGTGATTTAACATAGTTTAATCTTATTTTTAATAACTTGCTTTATTTTGAAATGGTCTGATCAAATGGCTAAATTGGTCAGGCTAATGCCTCAATTTGATCTTTATGGTTTCTTTTTAGTTGATCACTTAATTACAATTTAATTATTTTGCTATAAATGATTTATTTAAATTGATTAGAATCTCATTTTGATGATTTGCTTTATTCATGTATGATTTCATAAATTAAATTTTTAATACATATTTTCCATATTATATATTAGCATTGCACACTATTCTAAGTCATTTTTGTTTTACACTTTTAATTTCTTCTAGTTCTCAACAACCATTATTAGCCTTAGACAAATTACCAAGGATGAGAATTTTAATTATTCCACTGCAATATGAAAATGTTTCTGTAAATTCTTTTATTTTAATCATTGCATGTAAGAAGTAAAATATACTAATGTAATAAACAGCAAAAATATGGATTGTTCAGTTCATTTTTGAAGAAAGAATATGTCAATGGGAGAAAATTTCATAAAGATTTTCAGTCACCCAAAGTTAATATTGGAAAAATAAAAAAAAATCGTCAAATACTTAAATAAAGCAGTACCAGAAGATTTATACTGATATGTTCCATGGAGAAACTTTGGATGGATCATCTTCTGAAGTGTAAGTTCGGAACAGATGGTTGCATTTATGTCTACTGGATGGAGAGGGCAAGTGGCAAGTGAGGATGGAATAAGAATATTGAGATCTTTTTGGCCTGCTATCTGAATCACTTGCTTCTGAACCTGCACAAAAGCATACAATTGAGTTTGATAAATTTGCTTCTGAAGGAGAAGAAAATATCATTTTGTCAAAATGGGTCATTAATGATTCATTAATGATGAGTTAATTGTTTAATATAGTAACATATATATGTTAATGATGTTGAGGGATTCTTATTAAAAAACAATATCGGTAGAGTTTTATTGAAGCTTTCAGATAAGATTTCTTGAGGAGATCACTCATTATTGTTTTTGGAAGGATCTTTGTGGACGAAAATTTGGTGTATTTACTTGGTGTTTTCCTCCTTTCTATCAAAACTTCATGCATGATTTATACTGATATTGCTTCAATGAAAATAATTTTGATTTCTTTCAAAAACGAATGTCTACAAGATGTTGATAGCTTTTGGATTGATCTATGAATCAACTACAATTAAACTTTAAAAAGCTAATATATCATTTTCTCTCTTACTTCTTATTCCCCACATCCTTCCTATCTTCCCAAGTATTCATATCTCCTTAGCCTTTTCAAAACCAAATTATATTTCTTAACAAAACATAACTCATATTGACCACACAAAACAAAATCATAACTTCTTAACCACTTATCTAATTAACATAAACTTATTATTATTAGTAAACTGAAAATCTCAAACCTCTATCTAGAGGTGCTCACCATTTTCAATTAAAGAAAACTTGGCTGTCTATTGTTATAAATCATCAAGCAAAATATATTGCAAAGCTCTAAAACTAGGCACGCTACCTTCCTTAGCCTTTCATTAAGCATAAACCTTGCACAACCACTCCACAAACCTCAACATCTCTTAACCAACTTCTGTTATTTGATATTAGATCCATAAAGATTCATATCCTTTATCCTAGACAAGCAAGAAACTCAACAATTCAAAGAGATGCCACCATCATTATTAAAAACAAACCTAACTTAAAACCTCTCCACCAAGATTTCCATCCACCAGAAATATTTTTTAAAGAGGTGATCTTCTACTTTAAACAAGACAATATCAAGTGAAGTGGCAACATTTATTTTCAATTGTTGTTAAATACCTTTACATTGGTAGCAATTAGGGGTGCAAAGGAGCCAAGCTATCTCAAATAAGCTAACTAACGAGCTGATGAGTCAAGTTTATCGAGCTACAAGCTCAAGCTCGAGTTGAAGTTTGTTGAGCATCACTTGAAGGCTCTCGAGTTGGCTCATTCACCCGGCCAACCACTGCTCACATCAACACCTTCTTCAGTGAGCACTCACAATGACTTCATCTCTAATTGCTCGTCAAGTTATTGACTTCTCCAATGAGTCGATTTCTTCCTTGACAAGAGCTCATGACCAGCTCATAAAGTTTATTATTGTCATGAGCTAAGCTCGAGCTCACCTTTTGAGGTTGAGCTCAAATTCAAGCATTTTATTAGATGACTCATGAGCTATTGACTCAAGTTCAGCTCGACTTGTTTAGCTAGTAAGAACCTATGCTCGATACTGACTATTTCAGCAATTCTAAGACTAATTTGTTAATTCTCAAAATAATGAGCTATAATCATTTCTTAAAGCTCACCTCACTTTTATACATGATTATATTATACTAGTGTTATCCACAAGAAATATTCAATGAACCTATTGATTTAAAAACATGAAAATTGAAGTTATATTTTCTTATTGTTTACTCTTTATTAAGCAATTATGTATAATTTTTTATAATTGTTAACAAATATACAAAGAATCCAAAATATTTGTTCATACACATGAAATTATTCATATATCATTTCTCCACTTCTATATAATCATTTTTTAAAAAATATGAAATGATTTGTCTATTTGTAAGTTATTAATTTTCTTCATTTCTACTGTTTTATTAAGTAATAATTATAATTTTATATATGGTCTTATAAAAGTTCTTTTGGTCAACTATTATCAAATCAAAAAAATTCTCAATCTTTTCATATTAATATTTATATTTTTACAACATAACATTATTATATATATTAGCATTGCACACTATCTTTCATATAACATTTTCAAAAATCTATTGCAAAAAAAAAATTTGTAAATGATTTCTTTAACCTCTATTTGTAAGATTAACAACCACTTCACAAACCTCAAAATCTGTAAACTAGCTAATTATTTGATATTAAAGCCAAAAAAGATTATAATTCTACTTAAAACTTAAAGATTTATCCTGAAATTTTTTTGGTCAACTATTATCAACAAGACAATTCAAATTTGGTAACATTTATTTTTATTGTTCAAAATTCTTTTATGTTTTAGAAACCATATAAAATACACATAATATATATTAGCATATTAGCATTGAATCTATTTTGATATTAACATTTTCCAATCAATGACATCAAACCTAAAATAGTTACACCATCTTCTTTAATCCTCTCATGTGCTCTAACCTTGAACAGAACTCACAAACTAACTCACAAACCTCAAAACTAGCTCCAATTATTTGATATAAAGCCAAAAGATTCTATAAAATTTCCACCAACTTGTTTCCAACAACAACAACAAAAATATTTTTTTAAGAAGAACTTCTATTTCATAACAAGACAAATTCAAATTAAGATCATTTATTTTTTTTTTGTTAAATTTTTCTTGTAGGAATTAAGTGTAAAGGTCAAGCCAAGCAAAATCTGACTAATCTTATCTACCATGAGCTACTCAACTTTTTGAACATACTCATTTTGATTCTCTCGAGTGCTCTCATCCACCTAAGCATCCTCATCTCTCAAACACTTAACATTTTATGCTTCATCCAACATTCTGCACTAAGTGCTCTTACACATCTTATTTTTAATTTAAACTTTTTATTAGAACTCACTAACCATCCAACTAACTAATAACCTATCTATTTCACCATCATTTTGGACTAAGCAAGCTCAAGTTCACTCTAGTAATATATGAGCCAAGCTTGAGTTACTATAACTAAGTTCAACTCAACTTGTTTACCCCTCTGTAAAATTTATGCTAAAAAATTTAGGATATTTGCTTGTTATGTTATCAATTCTAAGATTAATTTACTAGTTCTCCAAATAATGAGATCATAAAACTAAGGAAACCCTTTCTTAATGCTCACTTCACCCTTTTAACATTGATTGTTTCATATACTATAAGGGTATGATCCACAAAGAAAAATGCAATACAACATATTGGGTGTATTTTTAAAGCATGAAAATTGAAATTATATTTTCTTAATGTTTTCTCTTGATTAAGTAATTTTATGTATAATTTTCTTCACTTATTGATACAAGCTTAAAGACTCCAAAATTTTTGTTCCTACAATGCCAAAGTTAGTGCCATAAGTAAATCAATCTTAAAATCAATTATCAATAACTAGCTTTTTTAAGTATATCATCCTATAATTAGAATGTGTGATGACTACCTTATATTATTTGTGGATTAAATGTTGCCATTTGTACAAGTGTTAAATATAACAATCTTAACTTGAATATCATTTTGAAAGAAAGAAGGAGTGACAATGTGTTTATTTAATTAGTTTTTATTATAATCTTTTTACTATTTGGGAGGTGAATATGTTAGCTACCATATAATTTAACTTAAAATGCAATTAAAAATAACATTCCAAATTTGCTACTTTATCCATTATTCCTCTCTAAGGAAAGGATAGGAGGGATGCATCAGTTGGCAAAGGAATTGTTGACCTCCACATAAATCACACAAGTCAAAATGAGTAGGCATGATAAATTTGATGGCTATGAACAATGTACTGCTCAAATCGAGCTAAATACACTTCGACGACCATCGACATTGCCTAACTAATGTGCATTCGTGGAACGGATTACTCTGGGATATTCGGAATGTCAAAAATATCCAAAATGGACATTCATATTACATAAATCAATACAAACGTGAATACACAATTACCTAGGCAAACAAAACGGCGACGTACATATTGAGATGCATAAGAGGCGATGAATTTTACAAAAAAAATTAGAATTAAATTATATATATATATATATATATATATATATATATATATATATATAGACACGATATAAAAATGCATGAATGATGATAAAGTCTAATCAAAATATAATTAATTTGATATACATACTAACTTTTGTGATTCAATACAAGTGTATATTTTTATATAGACATTTGAATATTAAACTTTTGATTAACCTTGTAAAGCTGCCACGTAGATATACATATAGTTAAGAATGTGAAATATGTACAGTCACTAAGTTACTAAGCATATGATTTGGGTTGTTAGTATTTAGTGGGTTTTTTTAAAAAAAATGACAAATACTTTTTTTTTTTTTTGTGGTGGGGGGAAGATTACAAATTCAAAGACAAGAGGATACAACTTGGGATGCTATAACAATAAGAATGAAAAAAGATAAAAACCAAAAAAACCTATACCGACCTTTGAGTAAAACGTATACCCCAAAAAGAAAAGCAGAAGAAAATACATAGCTCATCCAATCAGAAGAAAGATAGGACTTGACTTCCAGTTGAGTCCGAGCTAATCTGGTAAAACATCATAGCTCCAAAAAAAACCAAAAACATGAGGGCCCTCGCAATAGTGAGTCCATATACATTATTTATAGCGGCTGAGAATAATAACCAAAGCAGCCCAGCAAGCATGCGAGAAGGATTCTCCAAGAAAATTGAGAAAAAGAAACCGGCCAACCACCAACCGACCAACAACCAGCAGTAAAAATGTAAGCAAGTAACATATTAGGAGTGATATAGCGATTGAATGCAATCCAACAAGTTTCCTTCTATTCTTCATTTAAAGCTTTTATGTCTAATGGCAAAACAAATCTTAGAAATAGTAATGTTAGTAAAAGTTGCCTTTGAAAAGATAAGAGAATTCGTTCCAACCAAATGAAGTGAGCCAGAAACAAAGAAAAGGAGGAAGAACTTTTAATAACCTTACAGCTCACTGATCTACATGCGATGAGAATTGATCAAAAGTGCAGCCCATGAGGAAGAAGTTTCCAATAGGGATGCAAGCTTTAAGGACCTCCATAGAAAAAATGCAATCAAAGAAAAGAGGAGAGAGTTTTTCATGTTCAGTGTGGCAGAGAACACAGCAGGGATCAATATTAATGCCTCTTTGAATTAAACGATCCTTAGTTTTCAATCCATGCATGATAATTCTCCAAGCAAAAGTGTCATATTTAAAAGAATGTCCTTTAAACCAAATGTACTTCACCTAACCCGGTTTAGGTAAGCCATTAAAGAGAAAGAGGTGAGTAGATTTGTGGCTATAACAATCTTTAGAAAGCCAAGAGCAGTTGCTAGAACTGCACAAGAATCTGGCAATCATAGTAATACTAGCCTAGGTGGGCGAAGTTATAAGATAAATTCCAAGAATTGTTGCAAATAATATCAGAAACCTTAGTATGTAAAGGACAATCGAACCAGGAGAACAAAGAACCACCAAAAGTGTGGTAAAGAGAAGATCCTCCAAGCCATGGATCAAAAAAGAAGGAGAGTGAGCTGTAGTTGGTCACTTGAAATGAGAAGCAATCTTTAACTCTCCTAGCTGTCGCCTGCAGATCTTTGTAAAGAGAAGAAGAAGTGCTAGTGAGATTATCCCAAAAAGAAAATTTCTTTCCTAGAAACCAAGAGGAAAGAAGGGAGTTAGAGTTATAAATCCGCCATATCATTTTAGCTTTACTCATCATATTAAGGCTGTCCAGAGAAGGAATGCCCAGGCCCCTTAAGAGGATAGGCTTGGCAATTTTAGCCCAAGAGTTGAGAATAAGCTTATTCTCATAACCATTATTATGAAGAAAAGCATTTACCAAACTAGTTATTTTCTTTCTTAAGCCTTTAGGCAAGGAAATAAATCTATACCAATAATGAAAATAATTCCAGCAAAGGAAAAGAGATTTCGCTTCTAGCCATTAAACCAATGTGAGAGCTTATCCAGAATTTTAGAACAATCAGAAAGCTTGCATCTGGAATGAGATATAATAACCCCATGATAATCCCAAGAGATAAGTTTATGAGAGAAATTCAGAATATTACTAAAAGTATTAATATTTGAATTAGCCACAGATTTGAAAGAAACTGATAACTAATATCCCAAGGGAGAGGACAAATACATGTTAAAGGAGCGAAATAAATGGATGAAGATTACGTAAATTAAAAGAGAGAAAAGAAATCAAACTCTTATCATCATCGGACGTCTCGAAATCCCGAAATTTCTAGGATATTAGTACAAGCTGCCTCCAACCCTCAGAGAGGTCCCATCTTTCATCGTATTGTCCTATCATTCAAAAAAAATAATAATAATCAAATTTGAAATTACTTCAACTTCACATGCCGATGGGGTTCTCTCGCCCACGTCTTCCTCTCCTACTACACACCTACCCTCCGGCTCCGAGCCCACTCTCCATCTCCTGCACCTTCCAACAGCTCGTTCTAGATCCCACTCACAGCCCCCACTGCCGGCGAACATCTCGTTGGCGGTCCTAGCTTGCGAATCCCACTCCACGTCGTCGTCACCCTCTAAGTCTCCCGGTCGACAACTTTTCTCCCTTGACCGGTAACCGACTTGCTCACCTCTTACTTTCTTGGTACTTCACTTCCTTCTCAGCTCTCTTGCAATACAGCACCCTCTCACTTCATAACCCAGATTTTCACCGAACTCCTTCACTGAGCTGCTCGATGCCATTCTCCCACTGTCCGTCGGCGAGCTCACCTTACACGACCACCAAGTCGCCGGATCCTTCTCTTTCTTTCCTAAACCGTCTAATTAATATCCATCCAGCACGTTTCACCATCGGTGACGATCCTTTCGGTCGTTTTCCGAGGGCAAAATTTTTAAATTAAGCGTCTTTAAAATCTTAATTAGCAAAATAGACTTTTAAAAAAAAATTTAAATAGGCACAATCGCCCATTTAGTAATTAAACGGACCTTTAATTTTTTAAAAAAAAAATTATGAACCGAGATCGAGCTCGATCTCGTGTTTTCTTCGGGCACCGGCCGCTCAACCGCGGATTTTCTTCGCCGCCCCATTGGAAATCGTCCGGCCACCGTGGCAATGCCGCCAAAGACTCCAACGCCGCCCGCGGATCCGACCGCGAAAAAAGTTTATTTTTTTTACTGTTTTTTTTAATTTAATGATAATATGTGAATGTGATTTGTATTTATTATACTTTATGATGTTATTAGGCAAATGTAATGTGGATTTTAGATATTTTAGGTATTTTTTTAGGGATTTTAGGTATTTGTATGTGAATGTTTAAAGTTTTTTTTTTTTTTTGTTTTAAATGGATTACATCAAGGATTAGATTTTTGGTATTTGTAATGTAGGTATTTTTTGTGTTATTTGACTTTTTTTTGTAAAATGACAAATATGCTAATGGATTGGTTTTAAGCTTTTATCTTTTTTTGCTTTATGTTATGGATTTCCTTACTATGTATGCAATACATTTGTTAATAGGTTTGATGGAATAGTATAGAGGTAGTTTGGAGGACCTAAATATGATATTTGTTGATTTAGAGAAAGCATGTGATAAAGTTACAAGAGAAGTATTTTGGTGAGTTGTAGAAAATAGAGGAATTAATATGCATATTCAAGTCATTGGGATATGTATACTAGAGTTGTTACTTGTGTCCAAACACATGGAGCATATACAAGTCATTAAGGATATGTATACTAGCATTTATCTCTTTTCTACTTACAATAAAGTTTCAAGGTATGTGAGATAACAATATATGATGTGTTTTTAAGTTATCATTGAGCGTATTATATGAGTAACTAGTTTTAGGTTGATTTCATGCTAATGTGAATTAGATATTTCAGGTATTTTCTTAGAGATATTTCAGGTTTTTTCTTACTCATGAATCTAGCTAATTTAAACAGGTGTGCTCTTCAACATTCCTGCCTCCGATACACATATTTGACTCAAATATGAGTTCAGACACTATATGGTTGGTATTGTATTATGACGGCCAACTTAGTATTAGTGACGATTTCTTCCCTACATATACTGGCGGAAAGAATCGTCCTATATTAATTTCACGTCGGGCTGATTTTAGCAGCATACAAAATCGAATCATGCGGTCACTAAAAGTTGATTTGACATGGTTTAGGATTAATCTCATATGTAGATTTCCTGTTGGTGCCAGTTTCATTGCTACACTATTAAATGATGACGAAGTATGTGAGTGAGTCATTAATGCAGTGGATGTACGACCTGTTGTTGTATACGTCAAAATTGAGTTGAAACTAGCGGATGATATCGAAATTCATAACTATACTGAAGCTGAATTTCAGCCAACTGAAGCATATCGTTGGTAGGTTCCATAAACTGATTATCTGAGTAATATTTCTCACTTTAGTCTTACACATTATATTCAAATGCATAGCACTGATGATGGAGATGTATCTGCATCTTCTATGCATGTTCATCGTATTGCCTCGACTTCTGCAAGTATAGGTGAATATTGTAGTGATCAGGTGCCTCTTCTACAAAATGAAGATGACGGCTATGAAACAATGCCTAGCGCAACGAGTTGATGATGACAGTGAATGTGATATTGGAGAACAACAATATCCAAACACTGGAAACAGTCAGTTACTGAGAGATTACTTAAACAAAATAGTCACTGTTGAAGAACACATGTTCAGCAACAATGACTACATCCAGGCTTGTCAATCAATACAAAAATGGGATGAAGAACTGAACTTTGATGGCCTCCCAACAGATTCTATTTTCCTAAAGGATAATTTCATTCCAGCAGACCTACAAGAAGGAATGTGTTTCCATAACAAGAAGCACCTTAAATTTACTATTCAGGGTTGGTCAATAACAAACAATGTGGAATATGTAACTTCTGATTCTAATAAAACACGATTCATTATACTTTGCATTCATAGCAGTTATTCCAGTAGGCCATGTTTATGGCGTTTACATGCTCGAGCGAGCAAGAGGCTTGGTGGAGCTTGGGTGATTTCCAGGATGACAGGGCTACACACATGTTCACATTCGATATTGAGCAGCGGACATAGGCAGTGCACCTCGCATTTTATTAGCCACTATATCCAACCAGTCATTAGATGTCAGTTCGATTTGAAACCTAGAAAAATTATAGGTCATATGGAAGCAAAATTTAACATTAAAGTATCCTACATGAAAGCCTGGGATGCACGCAGAAAGGCTATATAAGCTATATTTGGCAGTTGGGAAGACTCATTATTTACTGGATCACTTTATGTCGTAGTTATGCCCGATACATCCGTCGAGATACATCTACTACATACCTCTACTAGATGATTTGAGCTTGTTTAGCAGGTACTCCATTGGAGCAGCTGTATTAGCACACCTATATAGAGAGTTGAATGAGGCAACTAGTGGATGAACATGGGGATGTCGCATCACTCCGTGTCCGGGTGGGAGCATATACATGTTGGCCGACCCACATTGCAATTTTTCAGCAGAGTTGGAGGGTATGAGCGTTAGTTGCAGGTGGAATGAGGGTTACCTGAGGGAGATGACACATGCTCATGTGTACGAGATGAGCTTGATGGTTTCTTTAGAGTCGGTATGAATAAGTTCACATTGGATTCATATTTTTACTGCTGTAATCTTACTTATGACATATAAATTTTAATATGATGTTGTAGGTGGTATGGGAGCCTTACGGGCAGCAGATACGTACCAGAGTGGCAGATGTCTATTTGGCTAGGCACGACATTTGGCTTGCTCGGGTACCATTGATCAGCTGGAAGAGAATTGAGTGGTACCTCCCAGATCGTGTCCTTAGACAGTTTGGTCTTTCACCTAGGGTCGATGTGGAGCCTATAGATCCTTCATTTCATCGCGTCGATGGTGGGAAGGCGACATTGATCGGGTACCATCACCGTGGTTACATAGCACGGGGAGGCGGACATTCTTCAATTGTTGTTGTGGATGCGGTTCCACCTCCAGTTGACCTAGCGATTAGTCGGTACATGAGGTCGTATCGGTCCTGGGCCTCGTTGTACATGCTTAGGGCTCCGACCATTCCACCTACCACTTACTATCCTAGAGCTCCAAGAGATAGACTGATGGTAAGTACTGAAAAATTGTATGTTAATCAAATATTTATATGTTATGTGAACTAAATTATATAATTGCCTCTGCGGCGGGAGCATATCTTGGACACACTAGATATTTTCCAGCCTTATTTTGGGAGAGACTTAAACACTGATTTTCAGCATTCCATCAATATATATGAGGAGATAAGCAGAAAACTACAAAAGGACATGCACATATCAGATAACAAATCTGAGATCTGAGATGATGACGGCCGGTTCCTGTAGCACCTTCATCTTTCGACCACATCTTGTAGGATTTGGCCTTGATTCTATCATCTATACCGGATGTCGGTCCATCTGATTACCCATATGGCACACCAACTCATATCGAAGTCATGTTGACCCATTTTAGTCATGGCGGTGAGCTCATCTATGTACCCTCACCCGATGTACATACGCGTATACACAATGTACCCACTTGTCCCCTTCGGCCGGGATCACCACGGAGATAGCCGATGTTACACCCTCGATGATCTGAGACCAGCCGCTAAAGACAAAGTCGCGACGCCAGCGACCATCAGCAGTCCTCGGCGACCGACATAGTATACTCCAGGGAGTGACGCACTTCCACCACGCAGGCACCGCCATCGTTAGATGTCCTAAGTTGTCATGTGTAGTTGTAGATCATTTGATAGCTTAGTGTACACTGTTTTGTCATTGTTTTATATTTCTTATGTATACTGCATATCAGGACACCATTTATCTATGTTACATATTTTCAGTTTAAGTAAATTGTATTCTTTCTAGTTTATCTATGTTACACCGTTTATCTATGTTACAATGTTTATCTTATTGATATTGAACTGTCAGATTTTAGAAATTTTGGAAAAGTACATAATGACTATTTTGCAAACATAATTTTCCACAAAAACTGCTATGCGTCAAAATTACATCTCTATGTCAACAAAAAAAGTCATTGGAAAATTTAGTGTTGATTCCAACGACCAAGCTTCGCTAAATTCGATAACGGATGGCTCTGAAAATCGTTGGTGGTCTTTCTTCTATAAATTTTTCAAACTTTGGCAAAATCACTATGCAAAGAGTCACAATCGCATTTTTGGACCAACATAAAGTCATTGGAGAATTTGTCGATTGATACCAAGCTTTTGAATTCGACAACAAGACTCGATCAAAATCGTAGTTGGTTAAAATTTAAAGTACAGCCTATTTAATTTTTTTTTTTAAGCATATTTCACTAATTAAAGTTTTAAAAGTACTTAGTTTAAAATTTTAGCCTTTTTCAAGCTGAGTAGCCAAACTTATTATTTTATTTTTTATTTTCAGCATTTCACTTTTAAAAAGTGAATAAAGTGGTATTTTTGATGTGATATTGAAGATTAGGGTGTTATATATATGTAAAAATTGAAGTTTAGGTATTAGATATGTAAATACATAAGAATTGTGTGGCATGTATGTAAATTCCCAAAAAAAAAACTAATTTTATAATTTTGCTTCGCCCTTTAATTAGTTTTTTTTAATAAATATCTAAATTTTATATTTAAAATATATTTATTTTTATATACATAAAAAGATCAATTTTATTAAAATTTAATAATCTTTTTTATATAAAATTTAAAAAATTATAATATTTATGTAAATATGTAAAAATACAAGAATGAAAATGTATAATAAATTTATAATAAAAAAAGTTAATTTCATATTTACATAAAGAATTTATACATATATATATGTTGAAGTTAAATATATATATATATATATATATATATATATATATGTATATATATATATATATATATATATATTATAATAATATGTATATATATATATATATATATATATATTATATATATATGTATATATATAATATATAATAATATATATATATATATATATATATATATATATGTATATATATATATATATATATATATATATATATATATATATATATATATTTATTTAAGCTAAATATTTTTTAAAACTAATTTTATTATAAATTTATTATACATTTTTAAACTTATCCTCTTTGGAGAGACTACATGCATGAGTAGGGGTCTGGCCTTGTCAGGCTGGGAAAACACCAGGATTTCATGGATTTTGAAGGCGATTTTTTGAGGTTTTAGTGATTTTTGACCTTTTGCCTTTATGGGGGTATAAAACCCGGCCGAGGAGAAGACACATTCTCTCTTCTTGAGAGAAGTTGGGCGATCAAGGCCAGTAGTTCATCTGGAGGCTCAGTTTTCTCTCGAAATAGGCTTGCCCTTGTCGGTGGACCAAAGGGTTTGGAGGCAATCAAGACCCGTGGATTATGGCGAGGCTCCCGATTTTCCCTGAAGAGGCGTTGACTACCTTGTCGGATACCGGAGGTGATCAAGGCAGGTTTCATCTGACGAGGCTCCAGATTTTCCCTCGAAAGAGGCTCCGATTTTCCCAACAAAGCATTGAGGGAGTCCAGCATAGCGGTAGAGGAAGAGTGGCACACCGGGATGGGGATGCTAAAATTGGTGGCTTCACTAAATTACGTTTGTTATCTTCAAAGGCATCGACACTTGTCATCCCACTTGAACTTGGCATCCTTTTTTTTAAGTGCGAGAATGGCTTGCATCTCCACGATATGTTGGAAATAAAGCATCTTAGATATACCATCCTTGGAAAGATCTTAGTTGAGTTAAATTCTTAGAGGTGACATTTCTAAGATGGCTTTAATCTTTTCTGGATCTATTTCTATTCCCCGATGTCATACAACAAAACTAAAAAATTTCCCTGAAGTTACTCCGAATGCACACTTCAGAGGGTTCATTTTGAGGTTATATTGTCTTAACCATTCAAAAATAACTCTAAAGTCAAAGAGGTAGTCCTCCTTTTCTCTGTGCTTGACTATTAGATCATCAACATAGTACTTAACCTGATGATGGATGAGTTCATTGAAGATCTGAGTCATGGCCCATTGGTATGTAGCACCAGCATTTTTAAGGCCGAAAGGCATGACCCTATAATAATAGATTTCGATCGGGGTTCAAAAAGTAGTGTTTCTTTCATCCTTGGGGGCCATCTTGATTTAGTTGTAGCCAGATGACCCATCCATGAAGGAGAATACTGTATGAGATGAGGCGATATCCATCATTAATTTTGGTATAGAAAGAGGAAATTCATCCTTAGAACATGCCTTATTTTAAGTCCCTGAAATTGATGCATATGCGAATTTGGCAATTCTTCTTCTTAGCTGGGACGACACTGGCTAACCAGATAGGATATTTTTCTTCCCTAATGAAACCAGCATTGATCAATTTCTTAACTTCATAAATGACCTATTGTTCAATTTCTAATTGCATGCGTCTAGGAGCTTGCTTGATAGGGTTAACGCCAAGATTTATTGCTAGTTTATGGACTGTTACGTCAGGAGATAATCGAATCTCTTCATAACTCCATGCAAAGCAGTCTTTAAACTCGGTCAATAGCCTAACTAAGTCATTGGTTTCTTCTTCATTTAGCAATGAACTGATGTATGTCGGGCATGGATTTACTTTTATCCTGAGGTTGATTTCTTTAAGCTTGTCAATTATTGAATGTATCTCATCTTCAAATTCTGGCAGTGCATCTTTGATTTGGAGATCATCTAGATCGCCTGAGGTTCTAAACACACATCCTCATAAGAGTTGGTTTGGTGTGAAAAGAACCTATCAGACTCCAGATGATTGGTGAAAATTAAGCAGTAGTCTTTGTCATCGACTGGACCCACTGTACTGAATCCTAATCTTGATCTTAATTGTGCCTCCCTACCTGTGTTGTTCCATAGCTTTTCGAAGTATTCAAACATATGCTTAGACCATGTATAAGTTGACCAATTTGACCCATTTGAATAAATTGGGTTAGGTCATGGGTTGGTTTAGGTTTCATTGGTCATTTGAAATGGATTGGTGTCTTTGTTTCCATCAATTTGGTTTATATTTGGGTTTGGCTCAATTTGATCTTTTAGGTCAAGTTGGGTTCAAGGTTAATTGGGTTAGGTTGGGTCTAGTTGGCCAATTGAGGCTTTGTTCAAGTTCAACAATCATTCTGGAATGAACTTGACTCATTGGTTTCAATCAATTTGGCTTAGATCAAGTTTTGACGCATTTTGAGTTTTTAGGTCAAGTTGAGTCAACTTGGGTCAAGTGGTCAATTAGGCTAGGTTAGGCTCAAATGATGACTTGTTCAAGTTCAAACATTGATCATGAATGAATTTTGATTAATGATTTCAATCAATTTGGCCTATTGTGGATTTTGATTAGTTTAGGTTTCATTTTGGCTAAGTGTTGGCTAGGTCAACCCTTAGGTTTGACTTTATTGACCTACAACTATGTGTCATTTAAAATTAAATAAATGACATAGAGGTTAAATGCCATAATCACGATCGAAATTAATTAAATTGATTTGATACAAAAATTGACTTCATAATCGTATCAAAATTAATTAAATAAAAATATCAATCAAGGATCGATCCAAAATTAAAATTAAAATTAATTTTAATGTGCATATCAAAGTCGAAGCCTCGATGTCTGACCTGTTTGCGAAATTGATCGCGTTGTTGTCGCCGAAACGTCGAAACCTATCGAACGACGCCTTTCGCGGTCAATTCGGCAAAGTGTGCGTAAATGTCGATCAATTCGAATGCGATGCCGCACAAATTGTAAACCTAATTTCATCCCGACCGCCGTCGATGTTGTCCGACCTCAGATCCGCGAAATTGATGGCGGCACAAGCTGACAACTAAATTTGACACACATATTGTTAGGGTTTATTGCATAAAGTAAATCCATAAAATTTAATGTGAAATGATGTTAATTTGCAATTAGATTAACTAGCGGCTGCTTAAACCCTATTAATCCCCTACCTACCTCACCAGCGGCTTATTCTGATTTGCCGAAGCGGCGACCGTAAAGCCGTCGAAAGTAGAAAGGAATCGTTGACTCTCATTTTCACGCGCACTCCACTCATTCGACCATTCCTCTCTCGGTGAAGCTCTTTCTGCTCTCGGTCTCCCTCTCGGCGATTTCTCTTCTTTGCTCTCGGTTCAATCGAGGCTCTAGGGCACGGCATACTCTCTCTCGTTCACACTGCTGACGATCCTCCCTCTAGAGCTCCCTGCGCGGTCTGCTCCTCTCTCGGTTGAAGAACCCTAGAAAGCAGAGGACTCGATCCTTCCGATTCCTCTTCCATCGAAACCCAGGTTGTTTCAATCTGATATTTTCTATGTGGGTTTTTTTTCTTCTTGAGGAAATGTAGATTTCTGTTTCCCTCTTCCATTTGTGTTTTGTGGTTGGATTTGTTTCCTGGGTTTGCAATAGCGTGAAATTAAGGTGATTGAATTTATACAAGCTTTCGGTTTGTTTCCTCCTTTCCTTTAGATCATCTATTCCTTTCCCTTTGGGCCTTGCGAAAGCGCATGAGCGAGGCTTTCTCCTCTCCTCTTGTGTGATATGTTGGGTTTCTCTTTCTTTGTTTTCTCCTTCTAAAAAAGGGCTCATTTTCTTTGTTTGGTTCCTCCTTTCTCTCGTCCATTCCATTTTGTTGCAAGCGAGGATGATGATATGTTGGATTATGTGTTTTTGCATTGATGCCATGGAGTAAATTGCCAAAGCTAGAAATCAACACTTTGTTTTGTTTATTATCTGTTTCTTCTTAGTTTTACCTTAAATCCACGGTATGGTGGATTTAAACAAGCTGAAGTATTGAAAGGGAGTGGGAGAAAGGATGAGGGTTATCCTCGTGACATCTTGCTTTTCTTCCTCGATTGTATTTGTTACCTCGCTGCTGCCGTGCACCTGCAACATTTCTCTTGCTAAAATTTTCATTTTACCTAAAGGAAGATGAATTAATTTGTTGTAATGGGTATGTGCATGCTGAAATTGTTTTTACCTAAGGAAACTAAATCGATTTAATGGGCATTAAGCATCTGAAAGTATTTTTATGAAAGGGGAAAACTATTAGCTTGCTGTCTAGAGGCATGAAGCTTGCTGAAATTTATTTTCCTCTAAGGGGGAATCAATCATTTTGTTACTTAATGGGTAAGATGCTTGCTGAAAATATTTTTTATCTAAGGGGGAATCAATCATTTTGTTATTTGATGAGTATAAGGCTTGCTAAACTTTCTTATCTAAGGAGAAATCAATTAACTTCGTTTGATGAGATATGATCTTTGTTCTCTATGAATTTCATACTTCTACTTTGCTTCAATTTATTTCCTATGAAGGGAATTATATATATATATCATGCCTCTTTCATAAAGTTGAAATCAAATTAAGCGAAAGGGATTTGGTTATACCACTTGCTATTATCTATGAGTTTCATTCTTGCATACTTGCATATGTGATATCTTATTGAATGCTATGCTATCAAAGTTTAGCGGTCTCAGGACACCACCCATGCGCTTTCTTGGCGTGGTGGGCGCTCGATCTCTCATGGCAACCCTGCGGAGATCCGGGAGGCTGTAAACTTTGATAACCGAGATAAGGATTGATAAAATTCATCTTTATACTCTTGCAATATTAATAGGGAAATGCTTGCTATCAAAGTTTCAGCGGTGTCTCCGACACCACCCATGCACTTTCTTGGCGTGGTGGGGTCAGTCTCATGGCAACCCCTGTGGAGGGAGAGCCAGGAGGCGTTGTAAACTTTGATAAGCACGGAGATAAGGATTCAGGTAAAATTCATCGTTATACTCTTGCAATATTAATAGGAAATATGCTTTGCTATAAGTACCCGTTCACATTGTTCCACGTGCGGAAAACTTGTGATAAGTACGTTCACGTTGTTCCAGCGTGGCGACTGATAAGTACTTGCTCGCGTTGTTCCAGCGTGGCAGAAATCAATCTTGTGTTATCAACCCATGCATGCCTTTCTTGGCGTGGTGGGCAAATAAATTCGTAGGTGTCTCACGCATACACCCTTGGCGTGGTGGGAAGGCCTAGTCTCCTGAAGCAACCCCCTATGTGGGGATGACGCCGGGAGGCTGCCAAAAATTTTGTTAAACAAAATGTGTAAAAATTTTCTAAGTGTTTGAGAAGGAAGGTATATGCATATAATTATTCATGCTTAGTTTAATGAATGCTTGAATCTTTCTAGTATGTGGTAATTAATCATGCAATATTCAAAATCCTTTCTTTCTTATGCTTTAATTTCTTGTTGATTGGAAAGATTGATGTTTGCAAATTCCCCTTTTACATATCTAACATGTGATCAAAGTGTGGCAAATAGAACATATATGAAATGAAACTTGCATGTGTGATATCTTGTTAACAGGGAAATGCTAGCTATCAAAGTTTAGTCTGTCTCACATAACGCCCGCCTTTCTTGGTGGTGGGCACTTCGATCTCATGGCAACCCTGGAGGAGGAGGCTATTAAACTTTGATAAGCACAAAGATAAGGATATAGGGAAAATTGCTGCTATGTTATGCTAACCCCATGCACGCCTTTCTTGGCGTGGTGGGCAAATAAATTTTGGGAGTGTCTCATGACACCACCATCGCCTTTCTTGGCGTGGTGCGAAGGCCTAGTCTCCTGAAGTAGCCCCCTATGTGGGGATGACGCCGGGAGGTTGCCGAAATTTTCAAAAAAAAAAGGGAAGGGAGAGAAAAGGATGAAATGCTTAAGTTATGTTGGCTTAAAATTTTCTTTATCTCAAATATAAATGCTTATGTGTTGAATTTCTATATCATGCAAGCTATTTTTCATGTTTGATCATTATGACATGCATGGTGTAATATTCACCTTAGAATTCTATTTACTTGACATGTGAATACACATTAGACATATGTTCAAACATAAATACCTCCCCACTTTACTTGTCATTCCCATTGATTTACATACATACATAAGACATAGTGAAGACTTGAAGCAAAACATATGAAATAAATTAAATCTACCATATGACATGACATATATCAAGAAGATATCAAAAAAATGGTTGGGTTAGAAAAGAAACTCACAAGTATATGTGAACAACCCTCTTTGCAAAATTGAAAGAACTTAAACTTGTGGTATAAGGGAGAAAAGGAGAGTGGAAAATGTAAGTATCTTGTGAAAGGGGAATCCTCTTATTTATAGGCTTCCTTAGCCCTTTGCCATCTATTCTTATGACGGTATAAATTGCATTACAAGAAACCATCTAATGTAATGCCATTTGTCATATTGCATGTCCATGCATGTGCATGCCCTTGTGCATCCTTATCTCTTTCTTTGAAAAGGAAAATAAAGTCTTTGCCATATCTTCTTAATAAATTTAATGAGTATTTGTCCCCACTTGTCATGAGCATGTGAGGAGGTGGATTTTAATTAATCGCCTCTTTTAAATGAAATATGACATCTATATTTTTATATTCCCCTCTCCCTTATCAAGAGAAATAAATGGGCTATGGGTATTTGATCATATGGGCTTCCAAAAATGATTATTTGCCTTTATGTTTCTGATTTTCCACATGAAGAAAAGGTTTTAAAACCAAATGCTAAACTCATTCGTTTAGGCCCATTACTTTATGATTGATCAAATGGGCCTCCAAAATAATTTATTTCTCTATACCTGTTGATTTGTGACATAAAAAAGGGGGCTTTTGGCCAAAATAATATGCATATCATATTTTCCAAAGAACAGATGTTACATCTTCCCGGTTTGGTCTTGGACGGTCAGATTAATAAAACCCAAAATGTCATATTGAAACTTAAACAAAAGAACCACGTTTCAACTTTTACATTTAATACAATATTTTAAAGGCAGATACTTGTATGTATGTTGTGTCCAAACAAGGACATGTGCAAACTAGGTATAAAAACAGATGTTACATCTTCCGGTTTGGTCTTAGGACGGTCAGGGTTAACAAAACTCAAAATATCAATATATAAACTCTTAGACATTCTATGATACATTTTAAAACAGATCATGCATGTTGGAGTAATTACTAAGTCAAACACAAAGAATAGATGTTACATCTTCCGGTTTGGTCTTGGGACGGGTTGAGTTAACTCAAAATTAAAATTACATATAAACTCCAACTTAGACATTCTAATGTCCATACAATTCCAAAACGGTATTCGTATGCATGTTGGAGTAAATACTAAGTCAAATACAAAAGAACAGATTCTACATCTTCCCGATTTGGTCTTCGGATGGTCCGGGTTAACAAAATCCAAAAATGCCATATTGAAACCTAAACTTGCAAATTGAACCTACGTTTCAACTAGACATTTAATGTCCATACAACATTTTAAAAAGAGATACTATGTATGTATATTGAAGTGTTTTAATAGGGACATGTGCAAGTTAGGTATAAAACAAAAGAACAGATGTTACATCTTCCCGGTTTGGTCTTCGGACCGGGTCCGGGTTAACAAAACTCAAAAATCAAAATTTGACATATAAACTCCAACTTAGACATTTAATGTCATACAATTAAAACGGTATATGCATGTTGAGTAATACTAAGTCAAATACAAAAGAAATGATCTTTACATCTTCCGGTTTGGTCTTGGGGCGGGTCGTTAACAAAACTAAAAATCTAGATCTTTGTTGTAAATCTTAGAAGTTAATTACATCGCAATGGTAAAGATAAATCTATCGGCATCATTGTTAATGTATTCTCAATTCAAATCTAGAAGAAAAGTCAAACCATCCTCTCAGTATATCTGATGACAAGGTTTGGAGA
Organism: Cymbidium sinense; assembly: GCA_021442155.1. Taxonomy (NCBI): domain Eukaryota; kingdom Viridiplantae; phylum Streptophyta; class Magnoliopsida; order Asparagales; family Orchidaceae; genus Cymbidium; species Cymbidium sinense. The sequence goes on from CM038215.1 coordinate 23,259,789, forward strand.
GCGATAGATCTTGAAATAATTAATCAGATTCAATCTACAAGAAAATAGTCGAGTTATATCATCGGTTTGGTCTTGAAGTAGTTAACAAAACCTAAAATCTCATATCAAACTCATGATTGCATTTCAATCAAGTCAAATAAAGAATCTTCAATCCGGTTTGGTCTTGATGTCAGTTAAAAAAAAATATCATATCAAAACTCATGATTTGCATTTAAAATATATAAGAACAAATGCTACATTATCGGTTTGGTCTTGAGTGTTAACAAAACAAAATAGATGACTCATTGCATTATAATCAAGTCAAATACAAAAGACATGATATACTTTTTGGTCTTGGATAGGGTCAGTTAACAAAACTCAAAATCAAAATTGACATATAAACTGACATCTTAATGTCCATGCAATTTTCAAAGAATCAGTATGCATGTTGGAGTAATTAAGTCAATATAAAGAATAGATGCTACATAATCCGGTTTGGTCTTGACGGGTCAGTTAACAAAACCTAAAAATTTGATATTATAAGAATTTCAAATTAATAATATCCGAAGCTAATTTCGTCATATAATACAAGATATAATCACTATAGCTTCTAAAATTCAAATTCTCGGAAGAAAAGTCCCAAACCCGATCCTCATATTCAAACTAGAGTGGACAAGGTTTTGAAGGATTATACTTCTTGAGATAATGAATTAGATCCTCTCAGCGACGAGTAGACAAGGTCTATCAATTGATAACCCTAGGATCGAGAAGGGTAATTATAATTAAAATTTCAATGATAAATGATCATATATATTTAAATCTAAATCAATCATAAAATGATCAAAATTCAAAAAAAATACAAAAATATAAAAAAAAAATGAAATTAATTATTTAAATTAAAACTAAAAAAAATCAATCCACCCCTCCGCAATTGTTTGTCTTCGGGTGACAAATTAAGAAAACTTTTGCTCACAAAGAGCCAATGTCAAATTAAATACATAACTACCTTCACACTCAAATATTCTAAAGTAAGGTGGCGTGTCCTCTGTCGCGTGGTTTTCCGCGATATGGCACATAAATGGCGGTTCACGACTGAGCCCTCGGCCGTGGTTCGCGATATAACCACTAAATTGATCCACGCGGCCGTATGTTCCCAACGGCTTTGCTCTTTGAGATGAAATGTAGAATGTATTTGGTTGGGCAAAAGCCCTATGTTAGCTAAGGTTGACTTATATTTGTCCCCTTAGACAACTCCACCCAGTGACACCTTGACGCGTAACCCATGTGTTCGACAAGGATCCTTGGTCGGGTTGGGTCGACTACCTCCTCACTAAGCGGACCGGGATCACGGCGGCGGGATACGAACCATGGGATCTTGATGGGCGCATCGTTCCCCACAAAAAGTTTTAAGTTAAAATAATAAATTTCATAAGTTCTAAACTCCACTTGCGATTATATACTCGTTCTTTAACGATTCATAGCCTTAATCGAAAGTGCTCTCTCGTATTGGGAGGGTAATTAACTATAGGGGCTTGCTTTATAGGAAACTGAAACATAAAAGTTCTCACCAAATCTGAGTAGTGTCTTATCTACTATTCATCGCATCATTATCAGAAAACAACTCTTTCTCTTTTTTTCAAAGAGGTGGTGGCAAATTTTGGATCCCACAGATTCGGCGACTCCGGGGATAGGTTTCTCTTTCCATCTTTGGCTAGTCAAATCTAAGTTATAATTGCGTGGAGTATAAAAAAAAAATGAAATGAAATGAAATGAAATGATAAGTTAAACTTGACAACTTAAAATAAAGTCTTAAGTCATTTGAGATTTTATTTAGTGCATGTTTAATATCTTGTCTTTATTTTAGTGAGATGTAGCTATTTTAATTGCTAATTTTACCTTTAAACATCTAATGGCACTCAGTAGTCATTTACTCTCGGCGTAACATCCATTCACGCCATCATCAAATCTTTGGAAGCGGGCTACCATCCGGTTTGGTAGCGTGGATTTCCCATGAACGAAGTTGCAGCCTCAACTTCGAAGTGAAACTCGTCCACACCGCAATCAATCTGAAAAGGCCTAAGTTGTGACCCTCTTCGTAGGGTCACTTCAAAAGAAAAACAATCGTCTTTGAGAGGCTCGCCCGAGAGACCAATCATGAAGAGGGTTGTTATTGGGCGGACGGTCTCTTTTGTCCCTCAGAATAATGCAATCCGTGAACCATTCGCCCGGAGGCATGATCTTTGAAGCTTCTTCATCTGGAGTAAGCGGAGGAAAGAAGAAAAAGAAATCTTGAGTTGCATGCTCAACACTTCTTGCCGTGGTGTACCAATGGAACCGTGAGTGTTCCCACCTGCAATCGGTTTGATAAAAGTGGGTTAAATGGAGCAGCTCTTGTACTGGTCTTACGGACCACAGTTCCGACTCCTCGAGGAAACTATATCCAGCCGGGTTCTCCAAGTTGCCAAGGAGAGGGATGAAAAGAAAATAGGTCTGTTATCAAGGATGCTTTGCTCCTCCAAGGAGACCTCATCTCAAATGCGGGCAGATGATCCATGTCCCACATGGTGAACATCGGGGTGTGACACTTGGACCGCGTGTCCAGGAATCCACCGTCGAAAGGTCCCGGTGGAAAGGTAAGCAGATATGGAGGCCTAGGCCTCAAAAGAAACTACAGAAAAGGCATGGCGTGACATCATCGTGTGAATTCAGGAGATCCAAACTCAAATCTACCGATGGGAGCCTAAAGAGGGCCCCAATGATAAAGAATATGATGGTAGACACCTTGGAGAATCCTCAGGGATCCGTCATCAATTAACTCCATCCCATCAAGAGGAGGTTAACTTGAAGCCCTCTAAGAAGAAATTTGATTCCACACTTGGAATCGGAAGTCCATTGGAGAGCCGTCGAATTGTGTCCAAGAGGGACGAAGAAGAAGAGGAGGAGGCAACATTTGAAGTAGTGTATATGGTGCAACATTGGTGAGCCATCCGGTGTGTAATATCATAGGTGTCATACAAGTACCTCCCCTCAACGAAGAACAACAAAATGTTCAAATCCTCCTGAGTCTTGAGAGGAACAACAACAAGAAGAAGAAAAAAGGGAAGAAAATCCCACCTTCATTGATACTACCACCTTGGCAGAAGCGTAGAGACAAATTCAACGCCAGATGAAATCCAAAGATAAAGAAATCGTTCAGTTGAATGAAAAGCGAAATGATAAAGATGATGATGATCGATTAATGCGAGAGAAATATGCGATAGTCCAACACTGTCCCCAAATAATCATCAAGCCTCAAGAATGCCCACTAATCCTCCAATAAATTTGATCTCACATGCTTCAAGGGTCCAAATTGAGCACGGCGAGGATTGAATAAATGAGTCGGCACTTCTCAGAATATACAAACTATATCTGAAGCCGTGACTCTCGATATTATCTTGAATGAGAAGATCAAAGTTTATAGTGCGGGCGGCGAGAAAAATTGGTGAGCAAGGTATCCGCGGTATGATCAAATTCCATACCAAAGGGATATTCAATGCCAAAGTTTAATCTTTTTGGCGGAAATGGTAATCCCAAGCGACATCTAGATTCAAAGCATCCTGTGGCAACACGAGGGGTAATGATGCATTATTATTCCGATTATTCGATAGTTTAACTTATTTGCTTTGAATGGTATCTTTGAGTTATCAAATGACTCAATCAAGACTTTTGCGAACTTGAAAATATGTTCATTAAAAGGTTCAGCGGTCAAAAGACAACAATTCGATCGCCCTTGAGAAGAGGAAGAAAGACAGTTAGATATATTACAGCGTTGGCAAAATATGAGTATGAAATGTGACAACAATTAGAAGAAGAGCATGCAATTCAACTGATGGGCAACATCGATGATAAGATGGCTTATCTTTGCATGGCTTCAATTACCACATTTCAAGAGCTCTTGATATTTGAGAAATTAAATTTATCCGCTCAGATGGCCAAGATAAATTCAAAAGAGCAAAAGCTCTCCAAGGTGAAACATTTCACCTAAGGATCTGGTGCGGTTAGTTTATAACGTAGACAAAGAAAGGCTACCTGTCTATCAAGAAAAACCAAGGCAGTCCTTCAATCCTGCTCCACAACCCAAGCTCATACTTGGAGGTAATGATGTACCTCGAGGTCGCTTCAGTGAAGGCGAGCGACCAAGACAAACGAAAGGAGCGAATGACTCAATGGCCCCACCTAAAGAAAAGGCGAACAAAGAGTATTCTTTTAAGGAAAGTGTATGGCCAAATTGTTTAAACATGCACTCAAAGTAGGTCTCCAACTACGAGTGTAAAGACACGAAGAGGTGACAAGCAGATAATCCTATTATCCATATCATCGGTGCTCGCCATCTGTTGAAGATTGCTACATATTCAAAGATTAGCTGAAAATATAGAAATGGAGAATTCACATTTATCGACGGTGTATTGTTGCGTCAGAAGAAAGAATCCACAAAGTAATCACCTCATCTCGACTATCAAGCAAGCGATAAAAGAAAGGCGGTCGATGATGAAGGATGGCGAGCGATCTCTAAAAGAGTAAAAATGTTGAACAATTGGAAGGCGTTCAGTATTGATGGAAATCACCACTTGAGCAGGAGTTGAGACAAAACCTAAGTTATGGGAAGGCTAGTTCATCTCACGAAAGGAGCCAAATCTGCAAGGAAGGCTAAGAAACGCTAAACAAAAAAATAAATTAAATAAAAGAAGAAGGCGTAGCAAAATGTTACTACTACTATTGATGGTCGCGTAACAAAGGATCATCAATAATATGGAAGATTATGTACAATCGAGAAGGCGACCTATATCGCTTGCGAGAATTCATTACAAATCTTGGATCGAAGAAGCGGGGAAGATCGAACTTCTCTTGAGTCTTGCTTGATGATGCATGAAGTTGATTTAGAGGAACTGTTTCCCAAATGAAGATGAATCGAGCTCACCATATCAACAAACATAAAAATATAAAAGTGGGCGGTGATTACGAATCTTTCTTCATTATTAGATGGATCTTTGCAAGCTGAGTCATCGAAGATTGGATGCAAATGAAGTAGCTCAAGCGAGAAGTCTACCATCCCAACGAGGAAAGAGCCAATGAATAAAGATAAAGGAAAAGAAATTGAAGTCAATGAAAGAGTTATCCCTAAGGATTCAAATAAAAGCCTTCATCAAAGGGATCGACTACAATATTCTATCCCATCTAAAAAATTCAGTACACTTGTATCTGAAGCACTTAATGTCGGAAGATCTCGTAACACCTTAATTGAAGCTCTCGAAGAGAGGAAAATTCAAGCATATTTTTGAGCGTCTAACGGAGACCTTGCATGTTCAAGAGCCAACCGTCACATTTTGAAGATGATCTAATGCTGGGGAGAGCACAATCGCCCTCAGTATTACGGTGAAAGTGATGAAATTATAATCGTGGATCTTAATTGATCCGGTTCCTCTGAATCTTATGAATTTGAGAACTCTTAGATGGTATCTCTAGATGTACAACATCCGGGAGATAAAGTCATGGTTCAAGGTTTCAATGAGAAGGAAAAACTATGGTCATTGGTCCTTCCTCTTAAATTTGGAGACCTCACACGAAGCTAAATTTCATGTGATCGATCAGATACTTCATTCGAGAGCCTTACGGGTGACCATGGCTTCATAAGTATGGCATTGTCCCATCTACATTGCATCAATGTATGAAATATACAAAGGATGGAGAAGAATGCCAAATTGTGGGTGACATGCAACCTTTGTTACATGAAATGAAGATTTATCAAGATGCCTTATTTCCTTCGGGGAATCAAAGCTAACAAAACAACCAAATATTGCATCTACTTTAAAATAAAAGAACAAGTTAAGAAGAAGGAGAAGATAAAATGAATAAAGGAAAGGAGATTGTTCCAAATATCCCAGGGATATAAAGAAAGTCCAAAATCAATAACTGCTTGTCATCAGGCGGTGAGAAGAAGATGAATGTGTTCCTTCTAAATCCAAAGGTCCATGTGAATCTTGTAAAACATGAGGAAAATCGGTTTGACTCGATTATGAGTTTGAATCTTTTGAAGGTAGGTGCAATGCACTACTTTAAAAATAATCATAGATCCATCGGTGAGACTACACTCGTAGTCACTCTATTCCTCCCCAACATTTTAAAGAAATCACCCTCGAAACTCACAAAGTCGAGGTGACCTATGTACCTCCTCTCCACGGAAAACGCCGGAAGCTGCTTTATAAATCGAGGGGTGTCAAGAAGAAGATCTGATTGGGTAATGTTATCAGAAGAAGAAGCTATGCCCACAAGGATACCAAAATATTACTCTCCAAAGATGCAAAAGCCTAATGCTTAAACATGGGGTCCAGTGGAGTGGTAAGCAAGGACTAAGCTCTTTGAAATGATGTGGTACCCAAAAGGTTCTCAAACCATTGGTAAGAGAAATAAACACACTACAAGGCCTTGGTTTTATCCAAGATGGTCCACAAGGATATACACTACGTATACGAATGAAGTGAGAGCGATGAAGGTGAGAATGTCATTCTTAATGTTAGTCTCACAAATAATAAAGAAGTAGAAGCCAGGCCAAGAGCTTGAAGATGGTGGGGAGGCAGCTACTATGGATGAACTTAAAGAAATTAATTTGGGAACTGAGGAGGATCCTCGCCCTACGTTCATTAGTGCTCTACTTCCTGAAGATAAAGTGGAAGAATTAAAAACTTTGCTCTGTGAATTCAGGGATTGCTTTTCCTGGACATATGCTGAAATGTCAGGCTTATCCCCAATGTGGTTCAAGCAATTAAGCGGATCTGACACCGTCAAGCAAGCCTCTGGCGAATGAGATTGGAGGTTGAAGAAACGGTAATTAGAAACCAAGAAGCTCATTGAAATGGTTTTATTGAGAAGAAAAATCTATGGATAGCTAATATTGTCCCGTGAAAAGAAGAATGGTGATTCATATGTATCGACTTGATTTAAACAAAGCATGTCCAAAGGATGACTTTCCGCTTCATGTCAGCTATTAGTGGATAACACTTCAAACCGACATGTTCTCATTTATGGATGGATCGTCACAATCAAATCAAGATGGCTCACGAAGATGAGAAGCATACCTCATTCAGGCCAATTGGTATTATATATTACATGCCCTTTATTGAAGAATCTTTGAGCTACATACCAAAGCTATGACACGAATCTTTGTGAGTTGATTCATCAAAAGTAGAGTGCTATGTTGATGACCTTGTTGTCAAGAGTATAGATCGCAAAGATCATCTCGATGATTTAAGGATTGTCTTTGAAAGAATCGATATGATCTCAAGATGAATCCTCTCAATTGCGCTTTTGGAGTCTCTTGGAAAGTTCCTTGGATATGTTGTGCAGGTGGAGGATTGAAATCGATCCCAACAAAATCAAAGCGATTGTCGAAATGCCTCCTCCAAGGAGTCTTATCAACTTAGCTCCATACAGGACATTCATTAGAAGATTTATATTCAATCGGTCATGTCCGCAACAAAATTAATGAAGAAAGATACTCCTTTCAAGTGGGACGAAGAATGTCAAGAGGGCCTTGACGGTATCAAGAAATATCTGTTGAACCCACCCATTCTTGGCTCCAATCCGAAAGCCTCTCATCTTGTACCGCACGGAGGAATCTGGTGCTTTGTTGGCGACATAATGAGGAAGGAAAGGAGAATGCTCTTTACTTTATTGGTCGAACTAATAGAGCAGCGTTATTCTCCAATTGAGAAGCATTGTTTGGCGTTAATTTTTCTTTGCCCAAAAGCTACGTCATTACATGCTATCTCATAAAATTACCCATCTCAAGGATCGATCCGTTGAAGTTCTTGATGACAAGACCAAGCGTTGGGTCGCTTGGCATGGTCCGTCCTACTTGATATTACATATGTTCCCGAAGCGGTGAAGGGGCAAATTCGCGATTTTCTTGCTCATCCCATCCTGAGACTCATTGCTTAACGATGATCTTCCGATGAGCAAATCATGCACATATATGAAAAGAAAAGCAACAAATGTGGGAATTGTATTTTGATGGAGCTTCATCCATTACACTCAACCCTCAAATCTCCCAAAGGCTCAAGCGGTATCGGTCATCTTGATCACACGAAGGTGGCATCGAGACATTCTTATAAATTAACTCAACCACAACAACAAGCGAGAATATGAAGCGTTGGTGGCGGGTTTAGAAAGCCATTTCCATGGGGTCCAATCTGAAAATTTATGGCGATTCTCAACGTCATCAATCAAGTGTTGGGCCTTTACAAAATCAACAAGCTTGAATTGGCCTACTATCACAAAGCGAGTTCTCGAGCTTATGAAGCAAATTCCAAATGTCATTATGACTCGAGTCTCCAGAACTAGAATAGCAGTTGCTTAGCTAAATTAGCTAAAGAAATGTAGTATGGATGGCGATGACTACATACTAATTAGTGTGCACACTTTCGTGTCTAGAGCCAATAAGTTTAAGATCCCATTTGGAAGGGGTCATCAAACAAATCAACAGGTGCTCATGTTGCTCCACTCCTTACAAATTATTTCTCAAAGTCAACAAGACAAGCTTCAAACCATTCGGATGAAAGACTCAAGTGGAAGTGCTAAAACCACACAATGAAATCCTTATAGTAGAAGAGAAGGAAGCGGAGGCGACCCAACGTCGACTACTTCAAGGAAGGCAAATTGCCAAGTAATAAGTCGATAGCACTCTTGAGAAAAGGCTTATATATGCTTATGTTGGCAATACTACGTATCGTAGATCCTTGAGCAGAGTGGCTGCGATGTTTGGGAATAGAAGAAGCCAACAAAGTAATTGTTGAAATCCATCAAGGACTTTGTGGTGCACCAATCAGGTCCTAAAATGGCTTTCAAAATTAAAAGAATTGGATACTATTGGCCGTCTATGGTAAAAGATTGTATCATGCAAGAGATGCCATGAATGCGGTCCATGGTAACATAATTCATCGACCTCAAATCCGTTGCATCCAACGGGCATCTTGGCCGTTTGAGTTGGGGGATGTATTGGACCAATTGATCCACCATCATCGGTAGTGCTTCATCTTAGCGACCGATTACTTCTCCAAGTGGGCACCATTTAAAAGTTACTGGTGAACAAGTGACTAACTTCTTTACCCAATATTATTTATAGATTTGGTGTACCACGAATCATTTCGGATAATGTCGACCTTCAAAAGCACTAAAGTTTATAAATTTTGATCGGCATAAGATTGATTGGCGATATTTGTCAATATAATCCAGAGCAAATGGCTTTGAGGCATTTAATAAAACACTAGTCAAATTGCTTAGAAAAATTCTCACAAGAAATAAAAGGGAGTGGCATACCAAACTTGTGGAAGCGTTATGGGCTTACCACCACTTACAACTCCTCTAAAGTCTACTCCATATGCTGTGTTTGGGGGCGATTTTACCACTCGAAGTTGAACTACCTTCGCTCCGAGTAGCCATTCAACAAAATCTCACCCAAGATGAGAATGCTCGTCTACGGATGGAAGAGCTTGACGCGCTTGACGAGGTCAGGCTCCAAGCTCAGCAAAATCTAGAAGTCTATCGGTGAGATGTCGAGCATTGATCATGATCGTCCTCGAGCTTTTCAGGAAGGAGAATTGGTCCTAGTGTTGAGAAGACCAATCATCCCTCATCGCAGAATTGGCGGTAAATTTGAACATAATTGGGAAGGACCTTTTGTTATTGAAAAGGTATATCAAGGAACTATCATCGTTGACTTCAAAGGTGAAAGACCAATGCCGCCAATCAATGGCCGGTATTTAAAGAAATATTACATATGAAAGTGTGATTGGACAAATTCTGCATTTGAAAGTCTTTATTGTCAAAACACTTACGAAAATTTTCATTGGAAATTCTTTTGTAACACAAGAATGCATTTCTAAAATAAAATAAAATCCCCTTAGGGGGGCATTTTAAAGTTTTATAGTAAAGTATCGGCATTCACGGTAAGGCAGGGGCCTTTCTTTCTCTTTGGGTTGACATCGGTCTAGTCGAGATCCCACATGCATACTCAAAATTATGTATTCAAATTCTCAAATTTAAAAGTCTTGACCAAAGAAAAATTTTCAAGTCCAAACTTCAACAAACCAAGTTGGAAGGACATTTATCATCCCACTTCAAATCTAAAGGCTCGAGTTGGTGTATAAGTGGGACTCAACACGCCAAAATATGGCAGTCGGCAGTGCGCTTACTCAACACACCCAAAAGGTAGTAAGAGATCCCCATCGTTAACAGAGGATAAAATCCTTCATCAATTGCTCAAGTCCACTCAAGTGGGTATAAGGTCGGATTCAACACGCCAAAATACGTAGAGTCAGATCTGCTTACTCAACGCCATGTAGTAAGGGATCCTCCTACGTTAGTTCAAAGACAAGAGCATCCAAATCCCAAATCTCTCCAACTTGGTGAGTTCAAGTGACCCAGACTGGGAAATTATCCCTATTGGTCGTAAGGTCATCTTTCAAAATTCTACAACAAACAAAGATATCCTTACTCGAGAAGGCACTAAGCCGAGTTTGGAATCAAATACAAACGTAAAATCTCAACTCCTTCAATAAGTCTATCAAAGCGAAAAGAAGGAAATTCTTCTTGATAAGTCCAATAAAGCAAAAGCGAGGAAGAAGAAGTATCCCAATGTTTGTATAAATAAATGGAACTAAGGAGTTTTGTCATCAAGATGTTCATTACATGTGCAAAGCAGGGGTGATGACTCTTTGCCATTGATCCAACACAAGCTCAGGTGGGACGGCATTTATCCTTCTACAAACCCAGCAGTAGAGCGAAGGTAATTTCATGTCGCGACAAATCTAAGATGATTGGGACTTTCTCCATCAAATCCATCAAGGCATGAGGCGGGATAAAGGGAGGCACAAGATACAAAACCTCGAGATGAAATCTTCAACAAGTCCGTCAAAGCACAAAGCATGGGGCCGAAGACATTTATCTCAAACTCCATCAAGTTCCAAGGCACAAAGCCGAGGAGGAAAATAAATCCCAAAGTTTGAGATGAAGTCTTCAATAAAAGCAAAGCATGAGGAAGACATCTCACCCACTCCATCAAGTCCACAAGGCACAAAGGGGCGGAGGAAAAACAAATTCTAATTCTGAGTCTTAACAAGTCCATCAAAGCACAGAAGACATTCTCATCTCATCAACTCCATCAAGTCTAAGGCACAAAGCGATAGGAGGAGAAAATATAAATTTCAAACTCTGGAAGTCTTCAACAAGTCCCAAGCGTAGAAAACATAGGGTTGAAGATGCATCAAATTCTCTTGACAAGTTGATGATGACAAGTCAAATCATCTCCTTCATCTAGTCCATCAAGCACAAAACATTGGACTAATGACAACAAATACCGGTTCAACGAGCTATTGCAGTCGAACTAATGAAATGCAAATGCTTGCCAAGAGTTATACTTCCTATCAAAGGCAACGATCGGGTATTATCGAGTTGTAGAAACTACAACTTAAGCGTGACATCAAGCAAATCTCTTGATCCGCTTCAGTGTACAACAAACACGGTCCGCTCCATGCACCATGTTTGTTGGGGTGACAAACTATGTGTCATTTAAAATTAAATAAATGACATGAGGTTAAATGCCATAATCACGATTGAAATTAATTAAATTCGATTTGATACAAAATTGACTTCATAATGCGTCGAAAAGCATCAAAATTAATTAAATAGAAAATATCGAATCAATTAAGGATCGATCAAAATTAAAATTAAAATTAATTTTTGAAATTATGCATATCAGTCGAAGCCTCGGCGATGTCTAACGACCTCGTTTTGAAATTGATCGCTACGTTGTCGTTGAAACGTCATTCAACGACGCCTTCGCGGTCAATTCGGCAAAGTGTGCGTAAATGTCGATCAATTGAATCGCGCGCAATTGTAAACCTAATTTCATCCGACCGCCGATGATGTTCTCGAACGACCTCCGATCACGAAATTGATCGCGCCGTTGCGTTCGGCACAACTGAAACAACTAAAATTGACACCCATATTGTTAGGGTTTATTGCATAAAGTAAATCCATAAAATTTAATGTGAAATGATGTTAATTTGCAATTAGATTAACTAGCGGCTGCCTAATCCCTATTAATCCCCTACCTAACCTCACGCCATTATTCATAGGCTGCACCAATGAAAAGAAGCCGTCGACCCAAAAGGCGAAGGAATCGTTGACTCATTTTTCACGCACTCCTCTCATTCGACCATTCCTCTCTCTACTCGTTTCGCTCTCGGTCTCTCCCTCTCGGCGATTTCTCTGTTTGCTCTCGGTTCGATCGAGGCTCTAGGGCATACTCTCTCTCGTTCTTTCTGCAGTCGATCCTCCTCCGGCGAGCTCCCCGTGATCTTCTCTCTCGGTTGAAGCACCGAACCCTAGCAGAGGACTCGATCCTTTCCTCTTCCAAGAAACCCCAGTTGTTTCGTTTCAATCACTATATTTTGCTATGTGGGTTTTTTCTTGAGGAAATATAGATTGTTTCCCTCTTCCATTTGTGTTTGTGGTTGGATTTGTTTCCAGGTTTGCAATAGCATGAAATTAAGGTGATTGGATTTATGCTACAAGTTTGTTGTTTCCTCCTTTCCTTTAGTTTGTCATTCCTTTCCCTTTGGGCCTTAAAGCATGGAGCTTTCTCCTCCTCTGGTGTGATATGTTGGTTTTCTTTGTTTTCTCCTTAGGCGAGGGGCTCATTTTCTTTATTTGGTTCCTCCTTTCCTCTCAGTCCATTCCTTGTTGGGCGTTTAATGATGATATATCTTTGGATTATGTGTTTTGCATTGATGCCATGGAGTAAATTGCAAAGCTAGAAATCAACTTTTGTTTATTATCCTTTCTTCTTAGTTTTACCTTAAATCACGAATCGGTAGGCAAATTTGTGGATTTAAATCAAAATTGAAGGAGAAAGGATGAGGGTTATCCTCATCTTCTTCCTCGATTGTATTTGTTACCTCATTTCGTGCACACCTGACATTCTCTTCTGAAATTTTCTTTTACCTAAGGAAGATGAATTAATTTGTTGTAATGGGTATGTGCATGCTGAAAATTTTTTACCTAAATCGATTTCTTTGTTTAATGGGCATAAACATGAAAGTATTTTTATGAAAAGGAAAACTATTAGCTTGTTGTCTAGAGGCATGAAACTGCTGAAATTTATTTTCCTCTAAGGGGAATCAATCATTTTGTTACTTAATGGGTAAGATGCTTGCTGAAAATATTTTTCTCTAAGGGGGAATCAATCATTTTGTTATTTGATGAGTATAAGGCTTGCTAAACTTTCTTATCTAAGGAGAAATCAATTAACTGTTTGATGAGATATGATGGTTCTCTATGAATTTCATGCTTCTACTTTGCTTCAATTTATTTCCTATGAAGGGAATTATATATATATCATGCCTCTTTCATATGCAAGTTGAAATCAGAAATTAACGATTTGGTTATACCACTTTATTATCTATGAGTTTCATTCTTGCATACTTGCATATGTGATATCTTATTAACGAAATGCTATGCTATCAAAGTTTTAGCTGTGTCTCACAACCCATGCACGCTTTCTTGGCATGGTGGGCAGGCTCAGTCTCTCATGGCAACCCTACGGAGGGGGGTGTAAACTTTGATAAGCGCAGATAAGGATTGATAAAATTCATCTTTATACTCTTGCAATATTAAGGGAAATGCTTTATATCAAAGTTTGTTGTGTGTCCACACCATGTGCCTTTCTTGGCGTGGTGGCGCTCATCTCTCTTGTGGGAGAGAGGGAGAATTTGTTGTAAACTGATAAAGCAATAAGGATGGTAAAATTCATCGTTATACTCTTCATATAGGAAATATGCTTTTATAAGTGCTTCACATTGTTCCAATCGTGAAACTTGTGATAAGTACCACATTCCACTTGTTCCAGAACTGATAAGTATTTGCTCACGTTGTTCCAATGTGAAATCAATCTTTGTGTTGAACCCATACGCCTTTCTTGGCGTGGTGGGCAAATAAACTAGAGGTGTCTCGACACTACCATGCACGCCTTTCTTGGCGTGGTGGGAACTGTCTTCTGGCTATGTGGGGATGAGAGGAGAGGCTGAAAATTTTGATAAACAAAATGTGTAAAAATTTTCTAAGTGTTTGAAGGAAGGTATATGCTATAATTTATTCATGCTTGGCTTAATGAATGCTCAATCTTTCTAAGATGTGGCAATTAATCATGCAATATTCAAAATCCTTTCTTTCTTATGCTTTAATTTCTTGTTGATTGGAAAGATTGATGTTTGCAAATTCTCCTTTTACATATCTAACATGTGATCAAAGTGTGGCAAATAGAACATACATGAAATGAAACTTGCATGTGTGATATCTTGTTAACAGGGAAATGCTAGCTATCAAAGTTTCAGCCGCGGTGTCTCACGACACCACCCATGCACGCCTTTCTTGGCGTGTGCCTGTCTCATGGCAACCCTGGGAGAGCCGGGAGGCTGTTGTAAACTTTGATAAGCACGGAGATAAGGATACAAGAAAAATTGCTGCTATGTTATGCTAACCCCATGCACGCCTTTCTTGGCGTGGTGGGCAAATAAATTTTGGTCGAGTGTCTCACGACACCTACCATGCACGCCTTTCTTGGCGTGGTGGGAAGGCCTAGTCTCCTGAAGTAGCCCCCTATGCGGGGATGACGCCGGGAGGCTGCCGAAATTTTCAAAAAAAAAAAGGGAAGGGAGAGAAAAGAAAGGATGAAATGCTTAAGTTATGTTGGTTTAAAATTTTCTTTATCTCAAATATAAATGCTTATGTGTTGAATTTCTATATCATGCAAGCTATTTTTCATGTTTGATCATTATGACATGCATGGTGTAATATTCACCTTAGAATTCTATTTAGCTTGACATGTGAAATACACATTAGACATATGTTCAAACATAAATACCTCCCCTACTTTACTTGTCATTCCCACCATGGTTTACATACATACATAAGACATAGTGAAGACTTGAAGCAAACACATATGGAATAAATTAAATCTACCATATGACATGACATATATCAAGAAGATATCAAAAAAATGGTTGGGTTAGAAAAGAAACTCACAAGTATATGTGGCACAACTTAACCCTCTTTGCAAAATTGAAAGAACTTAAACTTGTGGTATAAGGGAGAAAAGGAGAGTGGAAAATGTAAGTATCTTGTGAAAGGGAAATCCCCTCTTATTTATAGGCTTCCTTAGCCCTTTCCCTTTGCCATCTATTCTTATGGTATCGACACGTGGCGCCTCGTCATAAATTGCATGCAAGGAAACCATCTAATGTAATGCCATTTGTCATATTGCATGCACATGCATGGACATGTGGCATGCCCTTGTGCATCCTTATCTCTTTCTGGAAAATAAAGTCTTTGCCATATCTTCTTAATAAATTTAATGAGTATTTGTCCCCACTTGTCATGAGCTTGCATGTGAGGTGGATTTTAATTAATCCACTTGCCTCTTTTAAATGAAATATATCTACTCATATTTTTATATTCCCTCTCCTTATCAAGAGAAATAAATGGGCTATGGGTATTTGATCATATGGGCTTCCAAAAATGATTATTTCAGCCCCTTTATGTTTGCTGATTTGCCACATGAAGAAAGGGTTTTTAGCCCAAACCAAATGCCTAAACTCATTTTAGGCCCATTATTTTATGATTGATCAAATGGGCCTCCAAAAATAATTTATTTCACCTATACCGTTGATTTGATTGTGGGGGCTTTTCCAAAATAATATGCATATCATATTTTCCAAAGAAGATGTTACATCTTCCGGTTTGGTCTTGACCGGTGGGTTAACAAAACCCAAAAATATCATATTGAAATTTAAACTTGCAAATTGAACCTACGTTTCAACTAGACATTTAATGTCCATACAACATTTTAAAGGAACAGATACTTGTATGTATGTTGAAGTGTCCAAACAACAGGGACATGTGCAAGCTAGGTATAAAACAAAAGAACAGATGTTACATCTTCCCGGTTTGGTCTTAGGACCGGGTCCGGGTTAACAAAACTCAAAAATCAAAACTCAACATATAAACTCCAACTTAGACATTCTAATGTCCATACATTTTAAAAGAACAGATATCCGTATGCATGTTGGAGTAATTACTAAGTCAAACACAAAGAACAGATGTTACATCTTCCCGGTTTGGTCTTCGGACCGGGTCCGGGTTAACAAAACTCAAAAATCAAAATTCGACATATAAACTCCAACTTAGACATTCTAATGTCCATACAATTCTCAAAGAACAGATATCTGTATGCATGTTGGAGTAAATACTAAGTCAAATACAAAAGAACAGATGCTACATCTTCCCGATTTGGTCTTCGGACCGGGTCCGGGTTAACAAAACCCAAAAATGCCATATTGAAACCTAAACTTGCAAATTGAACCTACGTTTCAACTAGACATTTAATGCCCATACAATATTTTAAAAGAACAGATACTCGTATGTATATTGAAGTGTTCAAACAATAGGGACATGTGCAAGTTAGGTATAAAACAAAAGAACAGATGTTACATCTTCCCGGTTTGGTCTTCGGACCGGGTCCGGGTTAACAAAACTCAAAAATCAAAATTCGACATATAAACTCCAACTTAGACATTCTAATGTCCATACAATTCCCAAAGAACAGATATCCGTATGCATGTTGGAGTAAATACTAAGTCAAATACAAAAGAGATGCTACATCTTCGGTTTTCTTGGGACCGGGTCCGTTAACAAAACCTAAAAATCTAATGATGCTATTGTAAATCTTAAGTTAATCACAATAAATAAAGATAAATCTATCGGCATCATTGTTAATCTATCCTCTCAAATTCAAGGTCATAAGAAGAAAAGTCTCAAACCCGATCCTCTAAGTATAATCTGAGTCGACAAGGTTTGAGAACGATAGATCTTGAAATAATTAATCTAGATTCGATCCTCTGCAAAAAAATAGTCAGAGTTGACAGGGTGTATCTATCCCGATTTGGTCTTCGGACCGGGTCCGGGTTAACAAAACCTAAAAATCTCATATCAAAACTCATGATTGCGTTGCAATCAAGTCATATATAAAGAACAGATGCTACATAATCCCGGTTTGGTCTTCGGACCGGGTCCGGGTTAACAAAACCTAAAAATCTCATATCAAAACTCATGATTGCATTGCAATCAAGTCATATATAAAGAACAGATGCTACATAATCCGGTTTTCTTGACCGTCAGTTAACAAAACCTAAAAATCCCGTATCAAAACTCATGCTTGCATTACAATCAAGTCAAATACAAAATGACAGATGCTATACTTCCCGGTTTGGTCTTCGGACCGGGTCCGGGTTAACAAAACTCAAAAATCAAAATTCGACATATAAACTCCAACATAGACATCTTAATGTCCATGCAATTTTCAAAGAACAGATATCCGTATGCATGTTGGAGTAATTACTAAGTCAAATATAAAGAATAGATGCTACATAATCCCGGCTTCGGACCGGGTCCGGGTTAACAAAACCTAAAAATTTAATATTATAAGAATTTCAAATTAATAATATCTGATAAGCTAATTCTATCATATAATACAATATATGAATCAATCGATATACTTAAAATTCAAATTCAAGAAAAGTCTCAAACCCGATCCTATATTCAAACTAGAGTGGACAAGGTTTTGAAGGATTATACTTCTTGAGATAATGAATTTAGACCGATCCTCTATAGAAAGCGAGTGACAAGATCTATCAATTGATATTAACCCAGGATCGAAGGGTAATTATAATTAAAATTTTAATGATAAATGATCATATATTCAAAAAATTAATCGTAAAATGATCAAAATTCAAATATATATATATATATATATATATATATATAAAATGAAATTAATTATTTAAATTAAAATTAAAAACTCAATCCACCCTCCAATTGTTTTTTTGTCTTGGTGACAAATTAAGAAAACTTTGCTCACAAAGAGCCAATAATGTCAAATTAAATATATAACTACCTTCACACTCAAATATTCCTAAAGCCGTGGACGCGGGCCGTGTCCTCTCCGTGGTGTACCATATGGCACCACATAAATACATAACTGCCTCCGACCGTGGCCACGCGATATGGCACCACTAAATTACGCCAGCTCAGTATGTTCCCAACCGGCTTTGCTCTTTGAGTGTGAAATGAAATGTATTTGGTTTAAAAAACCCTATGTTAGCTAAGGTTGACTTATATTTGTCCCCTTAGATAAACTCCACCCCAGGTCTACAAGGACACCTTGGACGACGTAACCCATGTGTTGACGGATCATCCTTCAGTTGGGTCGACTACCTCTCGAGCGGACGAGATCGCGACCGGATGACAACCATGGGATCTTGATGCGCCATCGTTCCCCAACAAAAGTTTTAAGTTAAAATAATAAATTTCATAAGTTCTAAGCTCCACTCACCGCAATTATATACTCGTTCTTAACGATTCACCGACTAGCCTTAATCGAAAGTGCTCTCTCGATTGGGAGGGTAATTAGCCATAGGAAACTGAAACCAGATATAAAAGTTCTCACCAAATGAGAACAAAATCTCGAAAGTGTCTTATCTACTATTCATCCGCTTAAAATTATCACCGACACTTAAACAACTCTTTCACTCTTTCCTTTTTTTGAAAGAGGTCGAGAATTTTCGGATCCACGACTTGATTTGATCAAATTTGAGTGATTGATCATCTCATGATGATTGTTGCTCATAATGTAAGGCTTAGTTGAATTCAATTTTTGGTTAGGATTTGGCTCATAAGGGACACTTTAAGTTATTTTGGGTCAAGTGAGTCTAAGTGGGTTAAATGGCTTGGTCAAAACTTGAATTGAGTTTGATTGAACTCACATATGGACTTATGATTGAAATATAAATCCATTTGCAAGAGATTTGAAGTCGATTGGGCTTTGATTCATTCGACAATTTCAAATTCAAAGGGTGAACATGAGTTTGACTTGGGTTTGATTTTTGAATTTAGTTTTGGATTTGATAATTGAAGTTTGTATTTATAATTGTAGGATTAATTGAATCATGAAGAAAAATCAATAGTTTGACCTGATTTGAAATGGATTTGGCTAAGTTCAAGAGTTTGACTTGAAAAGCTTAGGTTGGATTTTGGTTGAATTTGAGTTTGATTTTTGGGTTTTGTTTGATTGATTTGAATTCATATTTCATTTATATATGTGAATATAAATGAGAATATAAATGTTATGAGAAAATTTCTTGAATTTGAAGTGATTTAAACTTGATTTGAACTAAATCCATAAGGTGGAATCAAAGGGCTTAGGAAAGATTTATTTATTTATTTTGGATTTGACCATGTATTTTGGGTTTAGTTTGATTGATTTGAATTTATATTTCATTTATATATGTAAATATAAATGAGAATATAAATGAGTTGTGAGAAAATTTCATGAGTTTGAATTAATTTTGGCTAAATCCATAAGAGAGGAAAACTCTAGTTCACAAAAGGAGCCAATGTCAAATCAAATATTCTACTATGTTCATTCTCAATCAATCTCACGCCAGGAAGGATGTGGCTCGTTCCGATTTACGCGTAGAGGCTCCACATATGATGCGCTATGATTTAGTCCTGACGGGTGGTTGCCGACAAATGATACTATTATATTACGATCACGACTATAGCCCGTATGCTCCCCAATAGCTCTGCCCTTTGAGTTCTCAATCATAGGATACACCTAATAGGGAAAAAAGTCATCTGCCAACTAAGGTAGACTTAAGCTTATCTTCTTAGACAAACACCACCCTAGGTCTACAAGGATTTTTTGGATGACATAACTCACGTGTTGCTGACAAGGATCCTTCGATCAGGTTGGGTTGACTACCTCCTCTGACTAAGTAGACTGGATACGAGATGACGGAATCATGGGATCTAGATCGGGCACGTTATCATTCCCCCAACAATCCGTTTTAAGCTAAAAATGATGAATTTCATAAATTCAAATTTTCAAAACTCCACATGTTACTACTATACTTACGATTCATGATCTAACGACCTTTTAATCGAAAGTTCTCCCTCATTATTGAGAGAGGTAATTAACTATAGGTGCTTGCGCCTATAGGAAACCTGGAACTATATCTAAAATCCTCACAAAATGAGGGCAAAATCTCTGGGTAGTATCTTATCTACTATCACATCTGCCTTCTGAAAATTTCACCAACATACAAATTATACTCTCTTTAATCGAGAGGTCAGTGGTGAATTTTCGGAGCCCACAATATATATAGAAAATTATAATTTTAAGAAAAAAATATTATAGGGAGATTCAAACTTTTGAGAAACTCGTCAAGCAATATTTGAAATCTTCAACTTCTATTGAAATCAGTTTCTTTCTTTCCATTTTATTTTTCTATAGAAAAGCTTCTTTCACAGAGTTAATTTTTCTGATTTCCTCTCATGCAAAAAGTGAAATTGGTGGAAAAAATTTACAAAAGAGCGCTATTTCTTAGCTGTTGGTTACACCAAGTAAAATATGGAAGAAATTAAAATATTAATATTGTATATATTTATCCAACTACCATTAATTCTCCTCACATAGAGGAAGGTATCTCTTAATGGTTAACTATTTACTGATACCTTATTTCCTCTTCGACTATTTTTTCCTTATTCTACATTTGAATAAAATATATTAAATAATAATATAATATAGCAAATAAATCTCATAATGCCAGGCTAAAGGACTTATAAAATATAATATAAAATGTTGAATGATAAATGATTTGAAAGAACATTTAAATAGATATATAAACAAACAAGGACTGAAAAGTTAATCCTGTTTGTTATTAATATTTAAATGTCAAATACTTTCAAGTGTTTCATTATTTATCTTCTTATACTGATAAGAAAATTTTAAGAAGCCGGTGGCGCTGCGAGGCTGGTCGGCAATACCGTGCAGGAGCCGGTGGCGCTGCGACGTTTCTGAGCTGCTGCTTCGTTTTTTTTTTTTTTAATGGGTTTGGAGGAATTGAAAGAGACGAATGAAAGAAATAGGTGAAGCAGCAAAAAATAAATAAATATAAATTGCTGTTTACTCGTCTGATTGAGGAGAAATCAATAGAGAAATAATTTTGTACGCAGTTTTTAAGTAAATTTAATTACTAATTAATTATATTAATTATATTGGAATCAAACTAAGTATCAGTATTAATCTCTTCTTCTTAGTAGGAAAATGAACTAATTATATATTGTCACCTAAAACTTGATGTTTCTCATTGGCTATCACCAAAACCAACTAATCTAAATGTTTGATAGTTGTTTGTCATCAATATCTAATGCCCGTCAAACAATAACATTTGATGACAACCTTCAAGGTTACTTGATCGCCGATCTTATTGGGAGAATGACTAATCGAACACCATCACTCGACTTCTAGCATTCCTCATCGATCATTATCTGATGATTAAAAAATGATTAATTAACAACAATAATTCACCTATATAGACAATGATGTCTGACATCTATCATCCTAGTCATCATATCTTCCTACCAACCAAAAAATGATGGGCCAATCATCCACTATTGCCCTTACCTCTAATATTCGTCATAAATCGTTATCTAACACTTGCCAATAATTGGCATATGATATTCATCAACCACAAATGTCAATCTGTTTCTGATCCCCTAACCTCCATTATCAATATAATGATTAATTCAATCACTCACTATCATACAATATTCAACATTCCCCGTTGATCATCAATGCTTACTAATAACCAACATCCAACATTGATCAATCATTGATGCACGTCTCTTCTCAATCGCCTGACCTCTCATCAATCAATGGAATGATTGATTCAACTACCCACTGTCTCCCAACCACCTATATTTCGCATCAGCAATCTATCAATGCATACAAATGACTAGCGCCCATCTCACCAGTCACCCGATCTCTCCTTCTATAAGAATAATGCCCAAGTCAATTGCCTCTTATCACTTAATGATTATTCTAACACTTCAAAACATCTATTTCGATAATATAAAATATCTTTCATAATGCACGTCCACCACATTGCAGTAGTACTTTCTCTAGTTATAGAATAAGGCTAAGGGCGGGCCTACGTTGATCTCAGGGTGGGCAGTTGCCCACCATGAAATTTTTTTTTAATTATAAGACACTTTTGTTGTAATCTTATCAATCATTTCTCAAAATAAAAATAAAAATACCTCTAACAAGAAACAACTTTCTCCCAAATCTCGCTGCAAATCCCACAATCCCAATCCTACCCTCTCGATCTTCCCCTCCTTTGTGACAAGCCAACCACCAATCTCTCTCTCTCTCTCTCATAATATTAATGTAGTTCCACACCCTATTCCCTCTCTATCTCTTTCATGATCATGCTCAACTCCCTACTTCCTTGGCTGCTTCCAAGGTTACCATTTCAATTTTATTTTAGTAAGATAATATCCTATGAGTTACATTGTTACATCAAACTTAATTATGCATAGTTAATTGTGAGGTTGATGATATTTTCCTTCTGTTTTATTTCTCTAAACCAAATGCAACTTATGTGTGTATATATTAATTTTTTTATTAATGGCAAAGTGTGAGTGATATATACTTTTAATTATTATTTTAGTTTTTAAAAGATTTAACTAAGAGATTAGTCTAAGATTTTATTCTTTAGGTTATAATGAGAATATTTTTATATTTACTGTAAGAAATATGATATTACAAAACATTCAAAAAAATTCATAAATATATTTTCAATAATCTTTGTCGATAAAATGGAATATATAATAATTGACTTTGTATATGAAGAAAAATCAGAGATCTAATTTAATACAGATTAATTTATTCGGTCATCGATCAGTGAAACAATAATAGTTTGAATTATGTATTATCCATAATATTTTAATGAGTTTATTTATTTAATTTTGGGACCATTTAAGCTATTTTCATTACAAGCATACTTGTGCATTCCTTAAGATTCAAACTTGGGATCTCCGAGAACGAAACAAGGCCTCAGCTAAAAGGCTAAGGCAAAAAACACTAATGAATTTATTTATACAATAAATATGCCCACCCTAAAAAAAATGCTGGTTTCGTCCTTAGATAAGGTGCATGGTTCAATTAATTCAGCTGATCAAAACTTAATTTTTTACTTGAGCTTTGAATATTTTAGACAAATTAGAAGCTTAAAATTATTTTTAAAATATTTTTTTGATTACATAATGCATCACAATTAAAAAAAAAAAAGCAACAATGAATTTTAAGGTCTAATTGAGGATTTAAATCACTACTAAAATCTTTGAGATCCTTCAAAATCATTATAAAAAGGGTGCTGCATATTTATATATTAGAAGTGGTTATAACTAATGCAAAAAAGGGCCAATCTAAAAGTCAAATTTATGAGTCATCACAAATATAATTATTGCTATTAAATACTTAAATTATAATAGAGGTAAATTTTCATGACATCCTATAAAAAAATAATAATATTAATATGATAACAATAAAATAAAAAAAAAATATTTATTTTTCCTAACTATTGACCAAGAACCAGTTTTATTGATCTTCTATTTATCATTGACCGATCATGTTTTGATTTTGGTCTTATTTGAATAATTTGAATAAAGTTGTCAAGTTATTTAATTATTCCCATGCTTGATTTATAACTCATATGATCATACTTTTGGCTCATTCATTAATGTTTGATTTTTTTCTTAATAAATTGATTTCAGTACTTTAATCCAATTAATACTTTTTGCACACTATCTAAGTCATTTTTGTTTTACACTTTTAATTTCTTCAAGTTCTCAACAGCCATTATTAGCCTCAGACAAATTACCAAGGATGAGAATTTTAATTATTCCACTGCAATATGAAAATGTTTCTGTAAATTCTTTTATTTTAATCATTGCATGTAAGAAGTAAAATATACTAATGTAATAAACAGCAAAATTAAAATTTTTTTTTTTTAAACAAAAAGACTTTAGTGTAAGAAATATGGATTGTTCAGTTCATTTTTGAAGAAAGAATATGTCAATGGCAGAAAATTTCATAAAGATTTTCAGTCACCCAAAGTTAATATTGGAAAAATAAAAAAAATCGTCAAATACTTAAATAAAGCAGTACCAGAAGATTTATACTGATATGTTCCATGGAGAAACTTTGGATGGATCATCTTCTGAAGTGTAAGTTCGGAACAGATGGTTGCATTTATGTCTACTGGATGGAGAGGGCAAGTGGCAAGTGAGGATGGAATAAGAATATTGAGATTCTTTTTGGCCTGCTATCTGAATCACTTGTTTCTGAACCTGCACAAAAGAATACAATTGAGTTTGATAAATTTGCTTCTGAAGGAGAAGAAAATATCATTTTGTCAAAATGGGTCATTAATGATTCATTAATGATGAGTTAATTGTTTAATATAGTGTTAACATATATGTTAATGATGTTGAGGGATTCTTATTAAAAAAAACAATATCGGTAGAGTTTTATTGAAGCTTTCAAATAAGATTCTTGAGGAGATCACTCATTATTGTTTTTGGAAGGATCTTTGTGGACGAAAATTTGGTGTATTTACTTGGTGTTTTCCCTCCTTTCTATCAAAACTTCATGCATGATTTATATTGATATTGCTTCAATGAAAATAATTTTGATTTCTTTCAAAAACGAATGTCTACAAGATGTTGATAGCTTTTGGATTGATCTATGAATCAACTACAATTAAACTTTAAAAAGCTAATATATCATTTTCTCTCTTACTTCTTATTCCCCCACATCCTTCCTATCTTCCCAAGTATACATATCTCCTTAGCCTTTTCAAAAACCAAATTATATTTTTCTTAACAAAACATAACTCATATTGACCACACAAAACAAAAAATCATAACTTCTTAACCACTTATCTAATTAACATAAACTTATTATTATTAGTAAACTGAAAATCTCAAACCTCTATCTAGAGGTGCTCACCATTTTCAATTAAAGAAAACTTGGCTGTCTATTGTTATAAATCATCAAGCAAAAATATATTGCAAAGCTCTAAAACTAGGCACGCTACCTTCCTTAGCCTTTCATTAAGCATAAACCTTGCACAACCACTCCACAAACCTCAACATCTCTTAACCAACTTCTGTTATTTGATATTAGATCCATAAAGATTCATATCCTTTATCCTAGACAAGCAAGAAACTCAACAATTCATAGAGATGCCACCATCATTATAAAAAACAAACCTAACTTAAAACCTCTCCACCAAGATTTCCATCCACCAGAAATATTTTTTAAAGAGGTGATCTTCTACTTTAAACAAGACAATATCAAGTGAAGTGCAACATTTATTTTCAATTGTTGTTAAATACCTTTACATTGGTAGCAATTAGGGGTGCAAAGGAGCCAAGCTATCTCAAATAAGACTAACTAACGAGTTGATGAGTCAAGTTTATTGAGCTACATGCTCAAGCTCGAGTTGAAGTTTGTTGAGCATCACTTGAAGGCTCTCGAGTTGGCTCATTCACCCGGCCAACCACTGCTCACATCAACACCTTCTTCGGTGAGCACTCACAATGACTTCATCTCTAATTGCTGGTCAAATTATTGACTTCTCCAATGAGCTCTCGTAGTCGATTTCTTCCTTGACAAGAGCTCATGACCAGCTCATAAAGTTGCCATTATTGTCATGAGCTAAGCTCGAGCTCACCTTTTGAGGTTGAGCTCAAGTTCAAGCTTCGTACTTTATTAGATGAGTCGAGCTCGAGCAATGAGTTGAGCTCAAGCTAGGCATGACTCAAGTTGACTTGTTTACCACCTAGTAAGAACCTATGCTAAAAAACTATAGATACTTGCATGTTATGTCAGCAATTCTAAGACTAATTTGCTAATTCTCAAAATAATGAAGCCATAAAAGCTAAGTTAATCATTTATTAAAGCTCACCTCACTCCCTTTTATACATGAGAGTTATATTATACTGGTGTTATCCACAAAGAAATATTCAATGCAACCTATTGGATTTATTTTTAAAAACATGAAAATTGAAGTTATATTTTCTTATTGTTTACTCTTTATTAAGCAATCCTATGTATAATTTTCTAGCTTATAAAATTAAGTTGTTAACAAATATACAAAGAATCCAAAATATTTGTTCATACACATGCATTTTATTATTACATAAGCATCATTTCTCCACTTCTATATAATCATTTTTGCACAAAAAAATTTGTAAATGATTTGTCTATTTGTAAGATTAAAAGGGCTTAATTTTGTCAAAAAGCTCTAAACTGTAAGTAATAATTATAACTTAAAATATATATGGTCTTATACCTGAAAGTTCTTTTGGTCAACTATTATCCAAATCAAAAAATTCTCTCTTCAATCTTTTCATATTAACATTTCCATATTTTTAGAAGAACATAACAACATATTATATATTAGCATTGCACACTATCTTTTCATATTAACATTTTCCAAAATCTATTGCAAAACCCTAAAATAGTTACACCATCTTCTTTAACCTCTCATTAATCCTAAACCTTGAACAACCACTTCACAAACCTCAAAATCTGTAAACTAGCTCCAATTATTTGATATTAAAGCCAAAAAGATTCATAATTCTACTTTAAAACTTTCCACCAAGATTTCCATCCAACAAAAAATATTTTTTTTCAAGAGGGGAACTTCTATTTCATAAACAAGACAATTCAAATTAAGTGGTAACATTTATTTTTTATTGTTGTTAAATTCTTTTATGTTGTAGGAATTAAGGGTGTAAAGGAGCCAAGGCTAGCTCAAAATACACTCACTAGCCAGCTGGTGAGTCAAGTTTATTGAGCCATGAGCTCTAGCTCAAGTTGAATCTTGTCAGGACTTGGCTTGATGGATCTCAAACTGGCTCATGTCCCAGCATCTAATGACATCAATATCCTCTCCAATGAGCTCTCATGGTGACTTCCAGTCATATTGAAGCCTACACCAATGTGCTCTTGTATTTAATTTCTTTTTTAACTAGAACTCATAAACTAACTCACAAACCTACTAGTGTTGTCACAAGCTAAGCTTGAGCTCAAGTTCAAGCTAGTAATTTGATATATGAGCCAAGCTTGAGTTAACTATAACTCGAGTTCAACTCAACTTGTTTACCCCTCTAGTAAAATTTATGCTAAAAAATTTAGGATATTTTCCTGTTATGTTATCAATTCTAAGATTAATTTACTAGTTCTCCAAATAATGAGATCATAAAAACTAAGGAAACCCTTTCTTAATGCTCACTTCACCCTTTTAACATTGATTGTTTCATATACTATAAGGGTATGATCCACAAAGAAAAATGCAATACAACATATTGGGTGTATTTTTAAAGCATGAAAATTGAAATTATATTTTCTTAATGTTTTCTCTTGATTAAGTAATTTTATGTATAATTTTCTCGCTTATTGATACAAGCTTAAAGACTCCAAAATTTTTGTTCCTACAATGCCAAAGTTAGTGCCATAAGTAAATCAATCTTAAAATCAATTATCAATAACTAGCTTTTTATAAGTATATCATCCTATAATTAGAATGTGTGATGGCTACCTTATATTATTTGTGGATTAAATGTTGCCATTTGTACAAGTGTTAAATATAACAATCTTAACTTGAATATCATTTTGAAAGAAAGGAGTGACAATGTTTTTATTTAATTAGTTTTTATTATAATCTTTTAACTATTTGGGAGGTGAATATGTTAGTTACCATATAATTTAACTTAAAATGCAATTAAAAATAACATTCCAAATTTGCTACTTTATCCATTATTCCTCTCTAAGGAAAGGATAGGAGGGATGCATCAGCTCAGTTGGCAA
Source organism: Cymbidium sinense (assembly GCA_021442155.1). Classification (NCBI taxonomy): domain Eukaryota; kingdom Viridiplantae; phylum Streptophyta; class Magnoliopsida; order Asparagales; family Orchidaceae; genus Cymbidium; species Cymbidium sinense. The sequence goes on from CM038215.1 coordinate 23,287,639, forward strand.
AGGAATTGTTGACCTCCACATAAATCACACAAGTCAAAATGAGTAGGCATGATAAATTTGATGGCTATGAACAATGTACCGCTCAAATCGAGCTAAATACACTTCAACGACCGTCGATATTGCCTAACTAATGTACATTCGTGGAACGGATTACTCCGGGATATTCGGGACATCAAAAACATCCAAAATGGACATTCATATTACATAAATCAATACAAACGTGAAATACACAATTACCTAGGCAAACAAAGGCGACGTACAGATTGAGATGCATAAGAGGCGATGAATTTTACAAAAAAAATTAGAATTAAATTTTATATATATATATATATATATATATCTATATATATATATATAAAATAAAAATGCATGAATGATGATAAAGTGTAATCAAAATATAATTAATTTGATATACATACTAACTTTTGTGATTCAATACAAGTGTATATTTTTATATAGACATTAGAATATTAAACTTTCGATTAACCTTGTAAAGCTGCCACGTAGATATACATATAGTTAAGAATGTGAAATATGTACAGTCACTAAATTACTAAGCATATGATTTGGGTTGTTAGTATTTAGTGGGCTTTTTTTTAAAAAGGACAAATACTTTTTTTTTTTTTGTGGTGGGGGAAGATTACAAATTCAAGGACAAGAGGATACAACTTGGGACGCTATAACAATAAGAATGAAAAAGATAAAAACCAAAAAACCTATACCGACCTTTGGTGAAACGTATATCCCAAAAGAAAAGCAACAAAAGCAAATAATTACAAATCAAAAAAAGGAGACTAAAGGAGTTGAACTCAGCAAACCAATAGGTTAGAAAATCTCACATTGACTCCGTCCAAGGAAATCAAAAACAAAGCATACAGCCAAAAAAAAACCCCAGAAGAAAATTCACTAAAGCAGAAGAAAATACATAGCTCATCCAATCAGAAGAAAGATAGGACTTGACTTCCAGTTGAGTCCGAGGCTAATGCTGGTAAAACATCATAGCTCCAAAAAAAATCAAAAACATGAGGGCCCTCTCAATAGTGAGTCCATATACAATTGAGTATCCCATAGCAGGCTGAGAATAATAACCAAAGTAGCCCAACAAGTATGAGAGAAGGATTCTCCAAGAAAAATGAGAAAAGAAACCCACCAACAACCAACAAGTAAAATGTAAGCAAGTAACATATTAGGAGTGATATAGCGATTGAATGCAATCCAACAAGTTTCCTTATATTCTTCATTTAAAGCTTATATGTCTAATGGCAAAACAAATCTTAGAAATAGTAATGTTAGTAAAAGTTGCCTTTGACTGAAAGATACGAGAATTCCGTTCCAACCAAATGAAGTGAGCCGTAGTAGAAACAGCAAAGAGAAAGAACTTTTTAATAACCTTACAGCTCGCCTGATCTACATGCGATAAGAGTTGATCAAAAGTGTAGCCCATGAGGAAGAAGTTTCCAATAGGGATGCAAGCTTTAAGGACCTCCATAGAAAAAATGCAATCAAAGAAAAGAGGAGAGAGTTTTTCATGTTCAGTGTGGCAGAGAACACAGCAGGGATCAATATTAATGCCTCTTTGAATTAAACGATCCTTAGTTTTCAATCCATGCATAAATATTCTCCAAGCAAAAGTGTCATATTTAAAAGAATGTCCTTTAAACCAAATGTACTTCACCTAACCCGGTTTAGGTAAGCCATTAAAGAGAAAGAGGTGAGTAGATTTGTGGCTATAACAATCTTTAGAAAGCCAAGAGCAGTTGCTAGAACTGTCAACAATAGGAATGCTGGCAATCATAGTAATACAGCTAGCCTAGGTGGGCGAGTTATAAGATAAATTCCAAGAATTGTTGCAAATAATATCAGAAACCTTAGTATGTAAAGGACAATCGAACCAAGAGAACAAAGAACCACCAAAAGTGTGGTAAAGAGAAGATCCTCCAAGGCATGGATCAAAAAAGAAGGAGAGTGAGCTGTAGTTGGTCACTTGAAATGAGAAACAATCTTTAACTCTCCTAGCTGTCGCCTGCAAGAGAAGAAGTGCTAGTGAGATTATCCCAAAAAGAAAATTTCTTTCCTAGAAACCAAGAGGAAAGAAGGGAGTTAGAGTTATAAATCCGCCATATCATTTTAGCTTTACTCATATCATATTAAGGCTGTCCAGAGAAGGAATGCCCAGGCCCCTTAAGAGGATAGGCTTGGCAATTTTAGCCCAAGAGTTGAGAATAAGCTTATTCTCATAACCATTATTATGAAGAAAAGCATTTACCAAACTAGTTATTTCTTTCTTAAGCTTTTAGGCAAGGAAATAAATCTATACCAGTAATGAAAATAATTCCAACAAGTGTAATGTACAAATTGCATTCTTCCAGCAAAGGAAAGGAGATTCCGCTTCCAGCCATTAAACCAATGTGAGAGCTTATCCAGAATTTTAGAACAATCAGAAAGCTTGCATCTGGAATGAGATATAATAACCCCATGATAATCCCAAGAGATAAGTTTATGAGAGAAATTCAGAATATTACTAAAAGTATTAATATTTGAATTAGCCACAGATTTGAAAGAAACTGATAACAGTACTAAAATCCCAAGGGAGAGGACAAATACATGTTAAAGGAGTGAAATAAATGGATGAAGATTACGTAAATTAAAAGAGAGAAAAGAAATCGAACTCTTATCATCATCGGACGTCTCGAAATCCCGAAATTTCTAGGATATTAGTACAAGCTGCCTCCAACCCTCAGAGAGGTCCCATCTTTCATCGTATTGTCCTATTACTTCAACTTCACATGCCGATGGGGTTCTCTCGCCCACGTCTTCCTCTCCTACTACACACCTACCCTCCGGCTCCGAGCCCACTCTCCATCTCCTGCACCTTCCAACAGCTCGTTCTAGATCCCACTCACAGCCCCCACTGCCGGCGAACATCTCGTTGGCAGTCCTAGCTTGCGAATCCCACTCCACGTCGTCGTCACCCTCAAAGTCTCCCGGTCGACAACTTTTCTTGGTACTTCACTTCCCTTCTCAGCTCTCCTGCAATACAGCACCCTCTCACTTCATAACCCAGATTTTCACCGAACTCCTTCACTGAGCTGTTCGATGCCATTCTCCCACTGTCCGTCGGCGAGCTCACCTTACATGACCACCAAGTCGCCGGATCCTTCTCTTTCTTTCCTAAACCGTCTAATTAATATCCATGCAGCACGTTTCACCATCGGTGACGATCCTTCCGGTTGTTTTTCGAGGGCAAAATTTTTAAATTAAGCATCTTTAAAATCTTAATTAATAAAATAAATTTTTAAAAAAAAATTTTAAATAGGCACAATCGCATATTTAATAGGCGACTGGCGCCCATTAAACGGACGACTGGCCTTTAATTTTTTTAAAAAAAAATATTGCGAACCGAGATCGGGACAGAGCTCCTGATCTCGTTTGTTTTCTGCGTTAGGGCACCACCGCAGCTCCAAGCGTATTTTCTTGCCTGCCTCATTCTTGGAAATCGGCCAAGCACGGCAATCAAGCCGCCAACACCGTCAACGCCGCCCGCTCCGACGAATCTGACTGCCCGATCGCCGAAAAAGTTCATTTTTTTTGCTGTTTTTTTTTTAATTTAATGAATAATATGTGAATGTGATTTGTATTTATTATAGTTTATGATGTTATTAGGCAAATGTAATGTAGATTTTAGATATTTTAGGTATTTTTTTAGGGATTTTAGGTATTTGTATGTAAATGTTTAAAGTTTTTTGCTTTTTTTTGTTTTTAAATGGATTACATCAAGGATTAGATTTTTGTGGTATTTGTAATGTAGGTATTTTTTGTGTTGTTTGACTCTTTTTTTGTAAAATGACAAATATGCTAATGAATTGGTTTTAAGCTTTTATCTTTTTTTTATGTTATGGATTTACTTACTATGTATGCAATACATTTGTTAATAGGTTTGATGGAATAGTATAGAGTTTGGAGAACCTAAATATGATATTTGTTGATTTAGAGAAAGCATGTGATAAAGTTTCAAGAGAAGTATTTTGGTGAGTTGTAGAAAATAGAGGAATTAATATTGTGCATATTCAAGTCATTCAGGATATGTATACTAGAGTTGTTACTTGTGTCCAAACACATGGAGCATATACAAGTCATTAAGGATATGTATACTAGCATTTATCTCTTTTCTACTTACAATAAAGTTTCAAGGTATGTGAGATAACAATATATGATATTTTTTTAAGTTATCATTGAGCGTATTATATGAGTAACTAGTTTTAGGTTGATTTCATGCTAATGTGAATTAGATAGTATTTTCTTAGAGATATTTGGGTTTTTTCTTACTCATGAATTTGATTTAAGCAGGTATGCTCTTCAACATTCCTGCCTCCGATACACATATTTGACTCAAATATGAGTTCAAACACTGTATGGTTGGTACTGTATTATGACGGCTAACTTAGTGTTAGTGACGATTTCTTCCCTACATATACTGACGGAAAGAATCGTCCTATATTAATTTCACGCCGAGCTGATTTTAGCAGCATACAAAATCGAATCATGCGGTCACTAAAAATTGATTCGACATGGTTTAGGATTAATCTCATATGTAGATTTCCTGTTGGTGCCAGTTTCATTGCTACACCATTAAATAATGACGAAGTATGTGAGTGAGTCATTAATGTATGACTGTTGTATACGTCAAAATTGAGTTGAAACTAGCGGATGATACCAAATTCATAACTATCTTGAATTTCACCAAGAAGCATATCGTTGGTAGGTTCCATAAACTGATTATCTGAGTAATATTTCTCACTTTAGTCTTACACATTATATTCAAATGCATAGCACTGATGATGGAGATGTATCTGCATCTTCAATGCATGTTCATCGTATTGCCTCGACTTCTGCAAGTATAGGTGAATATCATAGCGATCAGGTGCCTCTTCTACAAAATGAAGATGGCTATTATGAAACAATGCCTAGCAACGAACCGAGATGACGAAGGTGATATTGGAGAACAACAACATCCAAACACCGGAAGCCGATTCTTGAGAGATTACTTAAACAAAACAGTCAATGTTGAAGAACACATGTTCAACAAGAATGACTACATCCAGGCTTGTCAATCAATACAAAAATGGGATGAAGAACTGAACTTTGATGGCCTCCCAACAGATTCTATTTTCCTAAAGGATAATTTCATTCCAGCAGACCTATAAGAAGGAATGTGTTTCCATGACAAGAAGCACCTTAAATTTACTATTCAGGGTTGGTCAATAACAAATAATGTGGAATATGTAACTTCTGATTCTATAAAACACGATTCATTATACTTTGCATTCATAGCAGTCATTCCAGTAGGCCATGTTTGTGGCGTTTACATGCTCGAGCGAGCAAGAGGCTAGGTGGAGCTTGGGTGATTTCCAGGATGACAGGGCTACACATATGTTCACATTCGATATTGAGCAGTGCACCTCGCATTTTATTAGCCACTATATCCAACCAGTCATTAGATGTCTGTTTGATTTGAAACCCAGGAAAATTATAGGTCATATGCAAGCAAAATTTAACATTAAAGTGTCCTACATGAAAGCCTGGGATGCACGCAGAAAGGCTATACAAGCTATATTTGGCAGTTGGGAAGACTCATATTATTTACTGGATCACTTTATGACTGTTGTGTGTGTAGTTATGCCTGATACATCCGGGTCAGAGATACATCTACAGTATACCTCTACTAGATGATTTGAGCTTGTTTAGCAGGTACTCCATTGGAGCAGCTGTATTAGCACACCTATATAGAGAGTTGAATGAGGCAACTAGGCCAAAGTGGATGAACATGGCAGGATGTCTGCATCTACTCCAGGTCTGGTCGTGGGAGCATATACATGTTGGCCGACCCACATTGCAGGTACCCTTTCCAGCAGAGTTGGAGGGTGCGTTAGTTGCAGGTGGAATGAGGGTTACACGAGGAGATGACACGCTCATGTTGAGTGTACTGAGATGAGCTTGATGGTTTCTTTGCAGTCGGTATGAATAAGTTCACATTGGATTCATATTTTTATTGCTCTAATCTTACTTATGACATATAAATTTTAATATAATGTTGTAGGTGGTATGGGAGCCTTACGGCACAGATACGCAGTCAGAGTGATGTCTATTTGACATTTGGCTTTTCGGGTACCATTGATTTGGGAAGAGAATTGAGTGGTACCTCCCAGATCGTGTCCTTAGACAGTTTGGTCTTTCACCTAGGGTCGATGTGGAGCCTATAGATCCTTCATTTCATCACGTCGATGGTCGGGAAGGCGACGATCGGGTATTACCGTGGTTACATAGCAGTGGGAGGCCGGACATTCTTGATTATTGTGGATGCGGTTCCACCTCAGTTGACCCAGATTAGTGACATGAGGTCCGGTCACGGGCCTCGTTGTACATGCTTAGGCTCACCATTCCACCTACCACTTATCCTAGAGCTCCAAGAGATAGGCGATGGTAAGTACGAAAAATTGTATGCTAATCAAATATTTATATGTTATGCGAACTAAATTATATAATTGCCTCTGCAGCAGGAGCATATCTTGGACACACTAGATATTTTCCAGTCTTATTTTGAGAGAGACTTAAACACTAATTTTCAGCATTCCATCAATATATATGAGGAGATAAGCAGAAAACTACAAAAGGACATGCACATATCAGATAACAGTCAGATCTGAGATGATGACGTAGCCTCAGTAGCACCTTCATCTTCGACCACATCGTAGATTTGACGCAGTTCTATCGTCTATACCAGATGTCGGTCCATACAGTTACCCATATGGCACACCAACTCCGTACCCCTATCAGGAAGTCATGTTCAGCCCATTTCAGTCATAGCAGGCAGCAGGCTCACCTATGTACCCTCACCCACCGATGTACATGCCGCATATGCACACAATGTACCCCACTGTCCCCTTTCAGCCAGGATCACCACAGGAGATAGCCGATGTTACACCCCTCGATGATACGGAGGCACCACCGACGACGCGAAGACGGCATCGAGCACCATGTATAGTTGAAATCACAAGATTACTTGGTGATATACATGGGTTATATGTTGTTATATGAGCTTTAATTATAACCTTATTTCATTCCGTACATGCTCACGACATTAAACATTCACTCACACAATATAGAAATCAAGGAGAGCCATTATAATTATTCAATATATTTCTATTGTAGTCTCCTCACTCTATGTAATGCAACATAAAATATAAAAAAAAAAGGTCTCATTTCAAACATTTTGAAAAAGTTGAATCACTTACATTAATACTCTAATATGTAAATGTTTTATTTTTCTAAATTGAATATCACAAGCAAATTTTAGTTAATGCCTAACATGTTTTTAATTCAAATTTGTTATCAAGGAAGTGATAACATGATAATGATAAAGTGAGGTATAAATTCATGCATCTAGTGAAATTGTATTTTTTTTTCTTTTTTCTTTTTTCTTAATGAGGCAAGGGATGAGCTCCACATATTGCTTAATGAGGATGAGCTGGGAGATGCTGCTCTTCTTGTGTTTTTGAGCAAACAAGATCTTCCAATTGCAATGAATGCTGCTGAAATCACTGATAACCTTTGTCTTCGATCCCTTCGTTAGCGACATTGTTACATCCAAAGTACCTGTGCTACTTCTGGCGAGGGACTGTATGAGGGGCTTCATTGGCTCTCTGCCAGTTTTAATAAGAATATTCTCATCTATCAATAATAAAATTCTTCAATCCAAGTGAATCTAAATCTTAAGTTCATAAACGAAGCTTCGTGTTGTATTCTACTTAGTCCAAATAAGCATTTTTTTTTCTCATGTCCTTAATAAAGCCCTAACATATGTTTGACTAGCCTAATCAAATAAAGCCATATTATCGTCAGGTATATATTATGTGGTTCTTTTTTTTTAAACCTTTTTTACTTAGTCATAAGTGCTTTAATTAACTCTTTAAAATCTTTTTAAAAAAATTTCTCTAACTATAGACTATCATTTCATATTAAGCACCTATAGTTTGATATTTACATTTCAAATATTTTATCAATGCATGAAAATGTGCATTTATCTTTAAAAAGATAATAATAGAAGTATTGTCGATGTAATATTAAAGATTTGAGTAATTTGTATATAAAAATAAAGTTTAGCTATTAAATATATAAATAAATAAGAATTATGTGGTATGTATGTAAATGCTCCTTAAGTAAAAAAAAAAAATTTATTTAAGGCAAAAAATTTTAGAAGTTCCAACGATGTTGTATGTAGAGCCGCTGTCAATGACGTGAAATGGTGTCGTTAAGGTAATTGAAAGTTGTACGTATTTGGCGACACGATGTTGAATGATGTTGTATGTAGAGCCGCTGTCAGCTGTCAATGAGGATGTGGACTCGACGCTGAGTTGAACAAGCCATAGAGACAAAATGTCTCAAGTATGTGTTGACCATCTAAGGCATAAAAGCTAATTTTAGGATGCTTTAGCTTCTTCGATGGGGGAGTTCGTAAGAGGATCACCAAGGTTATACATATGTTTTGATATTCTTGCAATGATGCTTAGAAAAACAATGAAGATACTGATTGCGAAGCTTACACACATCCAACCTAAATTTTTGAGATGATCTATACTCTTGAAGAGGGTAAGTCTACAACGAACTATCACTTAGAGCAGACAAACATCCAATTGCAACATTATCTTGATAGTGTAGGTCTGCATCATTCTTTTTTTCATGAAATTAATAATGGATTAATTAATTTTTACACACATATATCTTGTTTTCATGAAAAAAAAAATCTAATTTTATCTTAAAATTAGTTACTTTCGCTAAATTAACACTATATAATACTGAATAAAATATAATAAAAATGATAAAAAAGTAAATGGAATAATGTTAAGGACTTAATCAATCATTACATATATAAAAAAATTATATTTTAAAAAATATCATTCTAATTTTTACTCATGCTAAATGCTCAAAATTCTTATTATTGAGAAAATTTTGATGATTGCATTATAGTTTAGGATAATTTTGTATATATAATTATAAGTATCTAATAAATAAAATTTAAATATATAAGATAATCAGTTTCATTAATAGATATTTTGCAATCGCACTTAATTTAACTTACATAAAACTTAGATCTAAAATAATTTAAAACTATAAGATATAAATCACCTAATCGACGACATAAAGTCAATGATAAATAATTATACTTATATTTAAATTTTATTTATTAGATACTTAAATTATTAATTATATTTTAAATCATACTTATTTTAAAAAATTCCCCTAATTTAAAATTCATTTTTTTTTCTTCTTTCTACTGCAAGGAAAAAAAAAGGCTGAGAGGATGGGGAAAAGAAGAAGAGAAGATACCATGGAACGCTGCCGAGAGCAAAGGCTGTTATAGTGTAGTAGGCCGAAAGCCCCTTGGGTCAATTTGAAGAAGCTTCTCCTTCACCCTCTGTTCCAGGTTGACGATTAAGCCTAAAACTAGCTAGAGAGAGAGGAGAGCAAGGAGAGCTAAATCCATGTGAATGAATGTGACAATTATGTAAACGGAGACGATGAGCTTTGTACCTGATATTTGCTTGTCAATATCAAACCGGTTGGTTAGAGTTTTTATTACTGTTTCGCATGGTTGGAGATAAGGTTTGTAACATCACAAAGTCTGCCTGATATTATAGACAAACAACAGTTTAATGATGGAAAACACTACCTCCCTCTCTCTCTCCCTCTCTCTCTCTCTCTCTATTCCCTCATGTTTTGGGCCAATTACTAGCTTAAAAGAGGCAGTGAAAGAGAAAATTAGCTTTCCTTCATTACTCATTAGTTGTTGATAGATTAAGTATGACAGAGTACTGTCAAACGAGGAACACTTTGGTAAAATTTTATGTTGCAATTAATCAATCAACAACTAATGAGTACTGAAGGAAAGCTCACTGTCTCCTTCACTGCCTCTTTCAAGCAGGTAATTAGCCCAAAACTTGAGGGAAGAGAGAGAGAGAGAGAGAGAGAGAGAGACAGCTAGAGAGCATGTTTTCCATCATTGCTATCGTTAGTCTATAATATCAAGTAGACTTTGTGATGCGAGACAATAATAAAAACTCTAAACAACCTGTTTGATACTGACAAGCCCATAGCTTTTAAGCTCACTTGATAAAGGGTTGTGTATATGATACGTAACTATTTTCTGATATAAGTCTTTAATCACTGTAATTTGCTGATAAACTGTAGCTTGAGTGATTAATTCCTTCTGAATTGAAGTCCGCTCACATGCTCCAATTGGGTCTGTGGTGAGTTGAGTCGTGACGGAGTTAAACCCTTTCAATTGAGTTAACCCAGTAAAGGAAGGAATCGGTTCGAGCTTCGATCCGCTTGGATCTAGCGCCTTTTCTCGCCGTTGGATGGGCTCACTTGGATTGGTCTTTCTTGCCGCTAAGCTTGGATTGCCTTGTGTTATCTTCGCCTTGACTGCTTTCTTGATCACACGCTTTCTTTCTAATTTGAGTGGATTACAGCTGTTAGATCGAGTTCGGCTTGATCTCTGGATGAGATCTGATCCGTGGATTAAAAACGCGCGACGGATCTTGATCGTTGGATGTCGCTGAATTAACCTAACCCGATATTTTGCTTTTGCGCTTGTTTCACCTGCTCGAAGCCAAAAGAACTGAGAGGAAGAGGGCGGCGATGGAGCACTGAGAAGTCGGGTTTATGGCGATGGTTTCCGGTGAGGGAACCCGAGAGGAATCTGAGAAGGAAGAAGAGAAGAAAGGGAAAGGGGGAAAGACTGAGAGCTAAGTTCTTTCTGTAAAATTCTTGATTACCTTTCTTTGGCTTTGGATCCTTATTTATACTTTTCTGTTTATGTTTGGATCTAAGCTCTATGCACCTAACTACTTTCTGCTACAGAATGATTGCTATAATGTTATGGATCTTGCTTCTTCAGTCGGATCGCTGGAGTCAGAACTTTAACTGCTTTTCTTCTGCTCTTTTGGCTTGAATCGTTAGGCTTCTTTACTTTCCGGAAGGTCGTGGAAGTAGTTTCGTTGATTTAGTTTAATCGGCTCATTTCGTTGTTCTTTGATTACATCGCTTTCTATTCATTATATTTACATTCTGTAATAATTTCCTCTCTACATCGCCTTCGTTTCTTTTGTTCTTTTCGTATATTGGATGAGTCGCTTGTAAGGTAATTCTCGTAATCCTATTGTCGTATGTGATAATTTGGTACTTGGTGATTTGGGATCATATCATTACTCACACGACCTTGTCCTCAAGGTCAATTTCAGATGTTTTCTGTCTTTCTTTACTTGAAATTGCAGCTTTATGTTAGAAATCCTTTTGATTAGAAGCTTAATCGTAATTTGGCTCTTATTGGTTAATTGCCCTGTTTGGATCATTCCTTTGAATTTGGACCTTCTCTGGACTTGAGTCTATTTATCGAGTTAAACCACCCTTGGTCTAACCACCGAAGTCAAGAGGTCGTGGAATTTACTGAACTTTCTGCTTGCTTTGATATTTCTTAATTTTGTGGGTCCCGCCGTGTTTTTTCTCGTGATCTAAAACTTCGAACAAGCTTGATTATCCTCTGTCCCTCTTCTGAACTGAATGATTTTACTGATTGTAGTGTAAAGCTTGTCTGAATTGTCTTGAGTCTTGGATTGAAGCTCTCTTTATTAGCCCTTTGTTTCATGTTGTTGTTGAGCTTCCTGTGAGTTATATGGTTTGTCCAACCTATATGTGGCTGTATTATGTGACACTGTTCCATCTTATTTTGGGTTGTCACTGATTGTTGTGCTCACTTGTAATATGGCGATTGATCAGACTGTGGGAAATGTTGTGGCCATCTACTTGAGGTTGGAAGGAATTGTTGTGCCCCATGACTTATCACGGACTATCTTATGCTATATAATTGGGCTATATCCGACTTATCTATCTAGGCTTTCTATGGTCGAATTATTCTAACTTATTTAGCTATTTTATATTTAGACAATTATATTTCTGCCTTAACTGGATTGAATGGTGAAATATGAAGCTCGCTTTCTAAGGGATCTTCTTGCATCCACTGGATTTCAATATCATGTCGTAGTTGGTATTCTTGATCTTCATTGACCATCATAAAGGCACATAAATTGGCTTGACATCTATGCCCTTTGTGGTAGTTTTCTTCACAATAAAAAACATAATCCTTTCTCGCTTTTTTTTTTCTAATCTGTGTTAGCCTCGGATTGTTATTGTTGCTTATTTTGATTGTTGCTTTTTTGGTTGGTGTTTGGGAGAGGGGATCCATTGTAATTGAGGTTGTTTTAGTCGGAGGTTGACGATCTTGTAGTTTCTTGACATCATACATCATCTAGCTTGTCTCCATTACATCCGGGGCATATCTATTTGAATAGGCATTGACACGGTGTGTGTGTGTATGTGGTCTTTGGAGAATAAGATTCATAAAGGGATGCCTCACATACCGCTTTGAGGTTGTTTTTCTAACTGCTTTCTATTGTCACAATCTCTTTAATATTTCATTCAATGCCATAGTGATTGAGGTCATTTGCTGTTCATTGTTGTTCAGTCTGGTAACACATGCTTCAAGTGTTTTGGCATTGTATGTTGTGCTGTCAGCCATTGTTGTAGGAATGAATCAACAAGAGTGGGAAGTCAACGAGAGCACCAATGATACGTAACTATTTTCTGATATAAGTCTTTAATCACTGTAATTTGCTGATAAACTATAGCTTGAGTGATTAATTCCTTCTGAATTGAAGTCCGCTCGCATCGCTCCAATTGGGTTACGTGGTGAGTTGAGTCGTGACGTGAGTTAAACCCTTTCAATTGAGTTAACCCTACCGGTAAAGGAAGGAATCGCTCGGAGCTTCCCGATCCGTTGGATCTAGCCTTTTCTCCGCTTGGATGGGCTCACTTGATTGGTCTTTCTTCCGCTGGAAGCCGTTGGATTGCCTTGTGTTATCTTACGCCTTGGATCTTTCTTGATCACACGCTTTCTCTTCTTTCTAATGAGTGGATTACGTTAGATCGAGTTCGCTTGATCTGGATGAGATCTCGATCCGTGGATTAAAAAACGCACGGATCTTGATCGTTGGATGTCGCTTTGAATTAACCTAACGATATTTTGCTTTTGTTTTCGCTTGTTTCGTGCTCGAGAAGAACGTGAGAGGAAGAGGGCGGATGGAGCACGGAGAAGCTGCTTTCTCCGGTGGCTGGCGATGGTTTCCTGAGGGAACCCAGAGGAATCTGGTGAAGAAGAGAAGAAAGGGAAAGGGGGAAAGACTGAGAGCTAAGTTCTTTCTGTAAAATTCTTGATTACCTTTTCTGTTTGGCTTTGGATCCTTATTTATACTTTTCTCGCTTATGTTTGGATCTGCACTAACTACTTTCTCATATGTGAATGATTGCTATAATCATATGGATCTTGCTTCTTTCAGTGGATCGTTGGAGTAACTCTTTAACCTGCTTTTCTTCGTTTTTGGCGCTTGAATCGTTAGGCTTCTTACTTTCCCGGAAGTAGTAGTTTGATTTAGTTTAATCGCTGCTTCTCGTTGTTCTTTGATTCTCATCGCTTCCTATTCATTATATTTACATTCTCTCTCGCTATCGCCTTCGTTTCTTCTTCTGTTGTATATTGGATGAAGCTTGTGTCCTGTAATCCTATCATTGTGATGTGATACTTACTGATTTGGGATCATATCAGTATAGGTCATCTTCACTAATAAAACAAAACCGATATCAGCTCACTTAAAACTTCTGAAATTTTGACTTCAAATAAAATATTTTACTTTGGTAAAAAAACTTTAACCCAAACGTCAAATTAAAATTTAAGATATTTTTATGGTACAATAAAAAATTATCTTATAAAAAAATGAGAATTATTGCACATTTAAACCATCAAGTGACATCGATCGAAGAACTATATGAATTCTTAATTTTAGTAAAGTTTAATATATGAGGAAGAGAATAATATATTGTATGAATTATTAAATTCAAAATTATATAATCAAGCACTAATATGTCATAAATGCATAAATGTCCAAATTTTAACTAATAAATATTTAATATATCCTAATGTACTTACAAGTAGCTCACATACATGAATCTTTCAACAAAATACATATATTTATTTATTTCATTAGTAGCATCACAATCCATATAAACACTTCCATCAATTTTTCATAAAAGATGTAAGAATAAGTGGCAAATCAACCCTAAATTATCAAATAATCTATTACAAATTATCAAGCAATCATCATAAAATTTATTTTCACACAATTAATAATGCTCAAATAAAAAATATCTCTTGATTTAAACTTAATTGTGTGAAATTTTGGTGAGAAAGAGATAGTGAGATCCATAAACAAATATGGATTCCTAAACCCTAAGCTAAATAATCACAGATCTAACTTAATGCAACAAAAATAGTGTGAGATGCCTAAATGTCAAACAAGTTTCAATAAAATTTAAGCTACAAATTAAAAATAATTTGAGAAACTTCAAATCCACATTGCACGAAATAAAACTTATGAAATCACATAAACAAATGTAGAACAAATTAGAAGTTTTACCTTTGAATCTACAGAGACATCGAAGAAAAATTCTCATCTGTTCAATAATCATTTTGATTATCATTTTATTGATCTTTGATTTAACATTGATTGAACATGCTTTGATTTTTGGTCTTATTTGGATAAATTGAATAAAGTTTTGAGAAGTTATTTAATTATTGAATAAAATTCAATAATTTTGCTTTACACTTTTCATTTAATTATTGAAATTCCTAAATCAAATTTAGACAAACTACCAAGGATGAGAATTTTAATTATTCCAAGCAAGATCAAAATGTTTCAATAAATTAAATCATTGTATGTAAGAATTAAAATATATTAATGTAATAAATAACTAAATTAAAACTAAAAATTGGAAGAACAAAAAAAGATTTCAGTGTAAGAAATATGGATTGTTCAGTTCATTTTTGAGGAAAGAATATATCAATTGCAGAAAATTACATAAAAGACTTTCAATCAACCAGATTTAATAAAGGAAAAGTAGTGAAGAAAATTAAAAAAAAATCACCAAAGACTTAAATAAAGTAATACCAGAAGAATTATACTGAATAGGCTTCATTAAGAAACTTTGGAAGAATCATTTTCTGAAATGTAAGTTCACAACAGTTGGTTGCATGTATGTCTGCTGGATGGAGAGGGCAAGTGGAAAGTGAGGATGGAATAAGAATGAGGAGATTCTCTTTGGCCTGCTATCTGAACCACTTGCCTCTGAGCCTGCACAAAAGTATACAATTGAGTTTGATGAATTTGCTTCTGAAGGAGAAGAAGTTATCATTTTATCAAAATTGATCATTTATGATGAGTTAACTGTATAATATAGTGTCATCATATATGCTAATGATGTTGAAGGATTCATGTTAGATAAACTATAGGTAGAGATTTATTGAGGAAATCACTCATTATTGTTTTTGGAAGGATGATCTTTGAGGAAGAAAATTTGGTGTTTTTCCCTCATTTCTATCAAACTTCATGGATGATTTATGCCTATATATAGATTCAATGAGAAATAATTTTGATTTCTTGCAAGAACTTATGTCTACAAGATGATTGTGTGTTGATGGCTTTTAGATTGACTTGTGAATCAACTACAGTTTGATCTTTATGAAAATTAATATATCATTTTCTCTCTTATTTCTTATCATCCCATATCCCTATTATCTTCCCAAGTATTCATATCCCCTTAGGCTCTTCAAAAACTAAACTATATATCTCTTACTAAAACACAACTCATATACTAAACCACTTATCTAATTAACTAAAAATCACCTTATCTCTATTGTCATAAATCCTCAATCAAAAATCTATTACAAAATCCTAAAATAGTCACACTACCTTTTTAGCCTGTCATTAACTTAAAACCTTGCACAAACACTCCACAAACCTTGAATCTGTTAGGCAACTCCAGTTATCTGATATTAGAGCCATAAAGATTCAAAATCCTATAGCCTTTATCTTAAAAGTGCAAGAAACTCAACAATCCAAAGAGATGCCACCTTCACTATAAGGAACAAATCTACCTTAAAACTTACTCACCAAGCTTTTCATCCAACAAAATTATTTTTTGCGAGAGGAGAACCTCTACTTCATCAACAAGGCAATTTATAATCAAGTGGTAACATTTATTTTCAGTTGTTGTCCTTTACATTGGCAGGCATTAGCGATGTAAGGGCCGAACCAGCTCAAACTAGACTCACTAATGAGCTAGTGTGTCGAGCTTACCGAGCCACAAGCTTGGGCTCGAGTTGAAGATTGTTGAGACTCTAACTGATGGCTCTTGAGCTAGCTCGTTTATATAACCACTAGCTACATCCATGCCTTCTCCAGTGAGCTCTCATGATGACTTCTCCTCTAACTGTTGTTCATGTTAATGCCTTCTCAGGTGAGCTCCTGCAGTTGATTTCTTCTTTGGCTAGAGCTCACGAGATGGCTCACAAACTCATCATTGTTGCCTCAAGCCAAGCTCAAGCACAAGTTCCAAGCTCACAATTTGATAGACAAGCTAAGCTTGAGTTAGGCATGACTCAAGTTCAACTCGACTTACTTACCCCCTAGTAGGAATTTATGCAAAAAAAAAAAAAAATATAAGATATTTGCATGTTATGTTATCAATTCTAAGATTAATTTGCTAGCTCTCCAAATAACAAACTCATAAAAACTAAGTCAATTCTTTCTTAAAGCTCACCATTTATACATGAGAATTTCATATATTATGATGGTGTGATCTATAAAGAAATATTCAATACAACACATTAGGTGTCTTTTAAAGTACGAAAATTGAAATTATATTTCCTTAGTGTTTACACTTGATTAAGCGATTTTATCTATAATTTTCTCGCTTATAAAAATAAGTTGCTAACAAATACTTAAAGACTCCAAAATTGTTATTTATACACTTGCATTTTATTATTGAATAAACATTATTTTCTCCACTTCATTATAATCATTTTTGCAAACAAAATAGAATTTATTCATCTATTTGTAAGATTAGAAGGGTTTGTCAAAAAAAAAAAGACTTGAATTGTCTTAGTAAAAATTGGGGCATAGAGATCCATTCTAATCACCTGAAAGTTCTTTTAGTCAAATATCACTCAAATTAAGTAATTTTTCTCTTCAATCTTTTCATATTTTTAAAAGCACTTCACTACATATTATAAGTTTTCACTAATGCATTCCCTTGAATCACTAAATAAACCCAACATTAAGCCAAATTTGAAACCTCTACATCTCATGGCATGCATGACATTAATAGTTCTTTACTTTTTTAACACAAAATTAAACAATTGGAAGATTTCTTTGATTGACATTATATGGATGACTATTAAAAATTTGATTTTGCAAAATCAAAATTCATTTCTTTTATTTAGTATTTTACTTACCCTGGAGTTCGTAAATACTGTCACTATAGCCAGAAGTTCGAATAATTGAAGTTTATAAAACTACTAAATACAGGCAGTTCAATAGTTATAAAACTAGTGACTTACCAGGAAAAATGTTGCGGCATAATGATATGGCATATGAGAAAACTAAATTAGCATTTCTAAGTCTAACAAATACTCATTAGTTTAAATATTGCAGAAAATTAAAATTACTGGTCCTAGTCTAATAAAATTGAACGTATAAACAAACTTTTGTTCCAGATGGAAACTAGAGGAATAGAAAGCTATGAATGATTTATCTCATCAAGTATAACAAATCAAAAAACAACACTTTCAATTAACGACCTACTAAACATGGAATTCTATGAGTTTCAATTTTATTTTAAAGGTAGAGATGTAAATCAACAGCCTCGATTTGCATCTCTGACTGTAAGTACAAATTCTAATGAGAAAAATAAAAGCGAATAAAACAGCATTTGGACTGAAGCTGATGGCACTTAAGTGGGAGCATAAATCCATTTATATTTCAAAATCTCCAAGTAATAATTTAAAGATAACAGAAAAAAATCAACTCATAATAACAATTTTAACCAAAAGAATAAATGTTTTCAAAATAGCATTGCTGAACATTAGCATCAACAAATATTCTCATCAGAATCTACAGACAATCATTTGGAAGAATAAATGCTTTAGAAAAAAAAAATCTTATAATGCAGAATGCTATATGAGCCTTTTCTTTCTTCATTTCTCATACTGTTTCAATTTTGATGCTTACCTGGCTTTATCTTAAATTTGAGGATGTGAGGTTGTCTCCTTGAAATAAATTTAATGGGATGCTCAGTTGAGTGTCTATGCCGGTCAGTTGCAGAAATTAGCTGAAGAAACTTAAAATCAGATTCCAGCTTTACAACAATTTTAGAAACCAAAAATTAAACTACAGCAGTGTCAATTATTGTGATAAACTTATAAGTGTAAGCAGTTATGCTTGTTTTGACAACACCAGAAAGAGATGACTAACGTATATGCAAACGAAGTCCAGCTATCACAAAAAAGCCAAAAATAAATAAAATTGCATATATTGATTCAAACTCTGAATTTCCTACTTGTAAAACAGCTTGATAATTGACAATAAAAGATAGAATAACTCTAGAAACATGCTGAAATTGAATGACTATAAGATGACTATATTCTAACATCAAATGCATAGGTATAAGTGATACATAATAGAACAACAACAACAAAAAAGCCTTTATCAGATAATGTGGGGTCGGCTACATAAATCCTTCTTCTACATTGTGTTCTATTATGTGTCAAATTCTCATTTAATTTTAATAAACTAAAGTCATTTTTTATACATCTTAACCAAATATTTTAGGTCTACCTCTACCTTTCTTAACATAAGGCAAATTTTTACACATCTACTCTTCTAACTAGGTCATCAGACGGGTGATGCTTTATGTGGCCAAGCCATCTAATGCGACTCTCTCTAATCTTATCTGCCACCGGAGCTACTCCAATCTTTTCCCAAACATATTTATTTTGCATTTTATCTCTAAGGGTAAAGCCACTCATCCACCTGAGTTCTGCAACACTTAACTTAGTCTTATGCTTCTCTTTTACTGGTCAACATTCTGCACCATAAATCATTGCAAGTCTTACCACCATCTCATAAAACTTTTCCTTAAGTTTAAGTAGCACTTTTCTATCACACAACACGCCAGATGCATTCCTCGACTTCAACCATCCAACTTGAATTCTACTAATAACATCCCTATCTATTTCACTATCATTTTGAATAATAGAGCAGAGATATCTAATACGGTCACTCTTTTTAATAACTTGATCACCCAATATGTCAACCTCACCACTAGAACTTCTACAACTAAAATTACACTCCATATATTCAGTTTTAGATCTACTTAAATGAAAATCTTTAGACCCTAAAATTGACCTTCATAATTCAAATTTGGACTCTTATTTCATCCTTAAACTGCTCCTTCTCGTTTCAACACTCATCCATTCCTCTCATCTCATTCACCCATCCTCCTAAAACTGTTATTCATTCTCTATTCCAACTCCTCCAAGAAAGTAAATCCCTCCTGCAAGCATCCCTCTTCATCTTTTCATCTCACAGTAAGGCTCTCTCTCTCTCTCTCTCTCTCTCTCCCCGTGTCAGAGTGTAACCAAAATCCTCTCATATTCATTACTCCCACACATCAGAAGGAATATCAGAAAGACACTATAGTATCAGAGAATACTATAAATCACAGAAAAAAAATCCAACAAAAAAAATTTATTTTTCTTTTCTTTCTCTCTTTTCTATCCCGTCTGCTACAATACCCGCAACACCAACCTCTCATATGATCCAAAACTATGAGTCAAATTGTTTATTATTGTGGTTGGTTGTGGATGTGTAAAGAAATGTGAATGTAGAAGTATATATACATATGTGATTCTTTTGCGGTTTCAAGACAATGCAATGGGTGTAATGGGTGAGATAGTGTTGTGAGACCGCCACAGCTTCAATAAGATACCGAGTAAGCCAAACTAGATGCAGCCCCTTATACCCAAATGTTACCGAAATTTTGAACTTAAAAAAAAAAGGGAGACGGTTTGAATGTGTAGAAATTGCATATATATTTACTTTACGGTGATATCAGCCTCATTACGCTCATCGAGAATAAAGATTAAAATTTGGCGAGTAGCTTCAACACCACCGCACTTCATCGTGGCGGACTGATAGCCAAAATGGCGACTCTATGTGACGATCGGAATCTCAATAAAATCAAAATTTCATCAAATTTTTGTGACTTAAACTAAAAGAAAAAAATGAATTTACAATTAAAGCTCAATAAATATTAATATCATATAAGAGTGAATTGAGTAAAAAATATGAGTTCATTCACTTAATTCATCACCAAAAATGAAGGTTGAGTTTATTGCTTCAAATATTAAAACAAATGAGGATGTTCAAGTCAAATGCAAGTGAAACTTGAGGAGGCTAATACCAAACTCATAAGAGACTTATAATAAATTTGAAGTATAGTTTTAAAAAAAAATGAAACTTTATAGGAGTTAAGGATGAATCCATATTAGTTTTGATAGCTCATATATGAACATGAATGTGACTACCATGCTAGTCAATAAGTATGAATATGGTTAAAGTAATAAAAATTGAGATTACTACGGCTTATTCCAAGTGAACTAAAAATGATTTCAATTGAATATAATTAAATATGGAGAACTTATACAAAGTTTGATAGCTTACTTCTGAGCTAGTTGAAAAGTGCTGAGAAAATTTAAGTGAGATACACAAAGAATTTGATACATAATTAATTATCATGAATATAATTCTTACAATGTGTCACTTTAAATGATCCAAAAGAAAATCTAGTTGGATTTATAATCAAATCACAAGAGACTTATAGTAAGCTTGAAAGCTAGCATTCAAATACAAATGCAATTCGAACCGAGCTTCTAAGAAATGTGCAGAAAACTAAATGGCTTTTCAAGAAGTATGAACATAAAATTCCAATAAATAATTAAGGAGCATTACATTACATATCAAAAAAAAAAAGCAAGTGTTTGAATTCACACAAGCTTATTTGAAAGTGATATGCCAGATCACATAAGAAAGAACAGGAGCTGATGATGATTTACAAAAATTTAAAAGCCTAATATGTGCATAAGTTAAGTAATCAATTTACTTTTATTTAACTTGTTATCAGTTTAAATGTAAGCAAAGATGCAATTTGAATTGCATATATAAAGCTTAAAATCCTCGCCATCGGATTCGCAACACATCGTACAAATGAACAGAAGGCATTAATTAAGGCTTTAATTGAACCCTTGCATATATTATGAAGTAGGATTAAAACTCAAATTCAACCTTAAAATTATGCAAACATTCTTAAATATACATGCCTATTACACTACGCTAAATGCTTGCTTAGTGTTTGAGGATACGCGGGTTTGCCTTGGGACCGTCGAAGTTAACAAAATCTAAAAATTCAATTATTATAAAATTTTTAACTTATTAAAATATCATAGAAGCTAATTCTGTCATATGACGGTAGATCTGATCCTCTATTATTAAGTTAATAGAGCCAATAGGATCTGAAATAATAAATTAAATGATCAAGCAAACTCATAAACCCTAATGATGGCTTTGTTGAATGAAGATTTCAACCGGAGGGAATACTTGACATCAAAATGTGCTTGCAAGCTCAAATTGAATTAATGAAAATCAAGTGTCAATACAAATATAAAATCAGATAAATTACTATGTGTTAAATGTTTAAATAAAATTCAATCTTTAAAAAACTTAAAGTTAAAATTCAATCTTTAAAGAACTTAAAGTTAAAATTCAACCCGTCTTCCGCAATTGTTTGTAGGAGGTGACAAATTAAAAAACCTAATTCAGTCAATGTCAAATCAAATGTATTTATATTCACTCAATCAATCTTATGCCAGCGCGGTGTCTTATGTCGCAGATAGTTTGGCAGCCCACATATAATGTAGTATACAACCGTAGTCCTCATGGTAGTTGACACCAAATGACACCATTATATTAGATAACCCATGCTCCTAATGACTCATAACTTGAGATATGAATCTACACGAGCAAAAAAAGCTCTCTAACTAAGACTTAAGATTGCCTCCTGTACAAACACCACCCCAAGTCTACAAGGATTACTGAGACGCAACCCATGTATAAGGATCCTTCTCGTTAGCCGATCACCTCCTCTACTAAGTAGAGAAGGACCACAATGTACAATGACAAAACCATGAGATCGGGAAGACGCCATCATTCCCCAACCATCCGCTTTAAGTTAAAATGATGAATTTCATAAATCTCAAACTTTATACTCCACATATTGTTACTATATGATATGCATTTAACGATCTAACGACTAACCTTAATCGAAAATTCTATCTCAGTATTTGGAGGATAATTAACTATAATGTTTGCGCCTATAGAAAACCTGGAACCAGATCTAAAATCCTCACAAAATGAAGAAGAAATCTCTGGATAGTGTCTTATCTACTATTCCATTTGCCTTCTAAAAATTTCACCGACACACTTCAATCATATTCTCTTCAATGTGAGAGGTCGGTGGCGAATTTTCGGAGCCCACACTTATCAACAAGAATGTCATTAGAAAAAAGTATACACCAAGGTTCATCCTCCTATAAATGCTTAGCAAAAACATCCATAACTAAAGCAAAAAGATATGGGCTTAAAGCCCATCCTTGAAGTAATTCATCTGAAATGAGAAAATATTTTGTCAATCCTCCTTATGTTTGGACACAAGTAATAGCTCTAGTATACATATCCTTAATGACTTGTATATAACCAATATTAACTCATTTCTTTTCTAGAACTCTCCAAAGGACTTCTCTTTAAACTTTATCATAAGCTTTCTCTAAATCAACAAATATCATATGTAGATCCTCCTTACTTTCTCTATTTTTCTTCATCAACCTCTCAACAAATGTATAGCATCCAAAGTAGATATACCCAGCATGAAACCAAACTGATTTTGAGAAACTTTTGTAACACATCTTAACCTACGCAATTACTCTCTCACATAATTTTAATGTATGACACCATAACTTAATTCCTCTATAACTTGCACACTCTTGTGCATCACCTTTATTCTTAAATATAAGAACCAACAAACTCTTCTTCCAATCATTAGCATCTTTTTAATCTTTAAAATAATATTAAAAAGATTTATAAGACAAGAAATTTCTTAATCTCTTAAGTATTTCCACACTTCTATTAGAATATCATCAAGTCTTATTGTTTTTCCACGATTCATTTTTTTAAAGCTTCTCCAACTTCAAATTTACTAATACGACGATAAAAACAAAATTCTCTATTTTTATTTAGGGTACTAAGATTGCTAAAATCAATTGTATTCTCAAATCATTCATTGAAAAGTTTATCAAAATAACTAATCTACCTATTTTTAGTATCTGTTTCAAAGAAAAGCATTTTATGATTTTCATCTTTAATACACCTCACTTGAACTAGTTCTTTGCTTCTCCTATCTTTTTGCTTACTAATTTATATATACATCTTTCACCTTCTTTGGTATATAATCAATTACTAAAAGCTAAATTTTTACATCACATATTGCTTTCTTATAATCTCTAAAAGTCACTTTACATCTTTCCCAATTCTCAATTTCTATATCTAAATCAAATTTTATAATAATATTTCTTATTTTTTTTTTTTTTCTACACATTTTAACTCCACCATCAACTATTTTTATTAAAATAAGCATTTTCTTTTGATTCTCCAAGCACATTTTTTACAACTTTCTTAATTTCATTTACTAATTTTTTTCACATAATATTAGCTACTTTATGAACATCCTAAATTCTGTCTTGTAGATTATTTTTAAAAATATTTTTATTAGTATTCTTTAACTGCACCCATCTAATCCTAAGATATTAATTCGATTTATTTTTCATATTCTAATCCTTCATCTTAAAATCTAAAACTATTAATCGATGTTGGGTACTTAAACTTTCACTAAGAATAATTTTATAATCTTTACAATCTAAACGATTTATTTTCCTTATCAGAAAATAATTTATCTGTGTTTTACTAGATTCATTCTTATAAATAATAATATGCTCATCTCTTTTCTTAAATAAGATATTAACAACTACAAAATCATAAGCTAAAGCAAAATTTACTATACCATTTTTTTTTTCATTAATACCAAAATCCATAAATCGTAATATTTTTAAAATCTTCTACCACTCTACCAACATGTCCATTTAAATCTCCTCTAATAAATATTTTTTTTTTCAAGAGATATCTTTTATATTAATTCTTCTAAGTCATTCCAAAATTTTTCTTTGAACCTACATTCAAACCTACTTGAGGAGCATAAAAACTTATAATATTGATAATCTTAATATCAACAATAATTTTTAAAACTATAATTCTATCTCCAATCCTATTAATATTTATAATATTATCCTTCAAACTTTTATCTATAATCACAAATACACTATTTCTAATTCGACTCATACCTGATTACTAAAGTTTAAAATCTAAACTATCAATCTCATTGGTCTTTTCTCCAATCCATTTAATTCTTGAATACATAAATATTTATCTTTCTATGAACCATAATATCTATTAATTCTGTAAACCTTAGAAATAGAAAGCAATAATAAAAATGATAAATATTAGCATAACCTCATAAATTAACTATTAATTTGTAACTGTCCAGAAAAATCGCAAATGCATGTAGATGTTAGCATCGTGAAGCCCCGGAAGCTGAACATGAGTAGTGTACACCCAAAACAGTCTAAACTGGGTTTATAGTCTAGTTGGTCAACATGCTTGGCTTAAGACTAGGCTGCTAGCAAAAGAATCGAATTTGAAATTGCCCAATATCAGGCCCAAAAACTATAATTGATTTATCATTGTTGCTTACCATTGTTGTTATATCTTCATCCTATCTCTCTCCAAATCTGGCTAAGACACATCAAAAACAAACCTCTCTCTTCTCTAAACCTCAAAACACAAAACCCTATGTGCTAGACTTGGTTCCCAATGCCTCACAAGCCTCTCAATCTCTGTCAAAACACAACCTCTTTCTCTCTCCAACCCAAGACTCTACAAATAATTATGCTATAGAAAAGGGTTTGGCATCCCATGTACCGTCAATTACATTCTTGAATCCATTATTTTATATATCTTATAGCATAAGGAAATTTCTATGAAAAACCTAAAACCTTCACTTATAAAACTAGTAACCTCAATATCCTAGTAGTTCCTAACTCTTTGCCATCCACCATCCTGAATCAAAAAGTTTCATTACATGTGTGATGTTATCGCTTGCATCCAATTCACAATGGAAACTCATCAAATTGTCATACGTTGTTCTGAGAACAAGCTTGCTGTCTAGTTTTGTTCATGGTTCCTGAATCTCTTAAAAATCGCTTCATTTTATTCATACTGAATTCCTCAGTCAACCATTCTGATGTAAGCTTACAGTCCTGCTACTAGCATTTAAATTTGTACTGCCGTTTGTAGTCCAAGATCATTTGTGATGCTCTCTGTTATATGCTAGATGACGTTTTGAGGCTGCTTTGGCATACTGTTATGCATGATGCTACCTGCTTGCTGCTCACTTGCCTGTATTATGCATAAAAAATCACAATCTGCAATACCTTACTCTGATATAGTAGCTCTTAGTGAGGCTGCTTTGGCATACTATTAAGTGTCAAATTCTTATTTAATTCTAATAAAAAAATATCATTTTTTATGTTATCTAACCAAATCTTTTTAGGTCTACCTCTACATTTCTTAACATAGCTCGAATCTAACATATCTACTCTCATAACTGAGTCATCGAACGGACTACATTTTATATGACCAAACCATCTAAGGTGACTCTTTAATCATATCTACCACTAGAGCTACTCCAACCTTTTCACGTTTCGCATGTTGTCTCTAAAAATGAAAAGCCACTCAACCACCTAACATCCTCATCCCTACAACACTTAATTTTATGCTTCTCTTTTACTGGAACATAAAGCATTGCAAGTCTCACCACCATCTTATAAAATATTCCCTTATGTCTAAGTGATACTTTTCTATCACACAATAGGGCCAACACATTCCTCCACTTCAACCAACCAACTTGAAGTTTACTAACAACTTCCCCATTTATTTCACCATCACTTTGAACAATGAACTCGAGATATCTAAAACGTTCACTGTCTTTTATTGACTTGATCAACAAATATCACAACCCCACCACAAGATCTATAACTAAAATTACAATTCATATATTCAGTTTTAGATCTACTCAAATGAAAGCCTTTAGACTCTCCGGTTGACCTCCATAAATCAAGTTCTCTTGAACTCCCTCTCTAAGCTTATCAATAAGAAGAATATCATAAGCAAAAAACATGCACAAGGGACATCCTAATGTAAATATCTAGTAAGAACAAACATAACTAGAGCAAAAAAGATACGAGTTTAAAGATGATCCTTGATGTAGTCGAACTGAAATAGGGAAATACGTAGTCAATCCTCCTTCTGTTTGAAAACAAGTAATAGCTCCACTATACATATCCTTAATGACTTGAATACAAGCAATATAAACTGCTATTCTAGAGCTCTTCAAAGCACTTCTCTTGAAACTTTATCATATACTTCCTCTAAATCAACAAATATCATACATAGATCCTCCTCTCTATATACTTCTCCATCAAACCTCTCAACAAATATATAGCATCTATAATAAACTTACCTGGAAAGAAACCAAACCAGCATTGAGAAATTTTTGTGTCGTATCATAACCTATGTTCAATTACTCACTCCCATAATTTTAATGTATGGCACATTAACTTAATTCCTCTATAATTTGCACACTCTCGTGGATCACCTTTATTCTTAAAAATAAAAACCAACATATTTTATTCTCCACTCATCTAGCATCTTTTTAATCTTTAAAATAATATTAAAAAAGATTAATAAATCAAGAAATTCCTTGATCTCCTAACTATTTTCACACTTCTATTGGAATATCATCAACTTATACTATTTTTTTTACACTGGCTCCAAAATTGCCACCCACCTCTCAAGAGGTTTGATTTAAATCCATCAAACTTTCAAAAGATGAGATAATAGATGACACTACTGAAATTTCGCCTTATTTGGTGAACTTTAGATCTTTCTGTGTTTCCTCGCAGAACCCATAGTTAATTACTCTCCCAATAAGTGAAAGAGATTCATACGCTAAAAGATATAAAGAATGATAGTTTAACATTTGAGGTTTAAATTTATAAAATTCACCATTATTTAACAAAAGCATATGGTGGAATTATGACATCCCATCTAGATCTTTAATTATCCCATGGATCTGTACTTAATGTTTAATGAATCTAACCAAAGGATCCTTATCAACAACATATGTTACGCCATTCAAGAATCTCGATTAGGTGTTTTGTCAAGAGACTGTTTACCTTAACAAAAGTGTCATCAAATATCTATTCATAACTCAAAGACACATCGAGATACTGCAACCACCGAATATAATATTTTTCATGACAATCACCGATCGAGACTTCTTAAGCATTACGAGTATGCCCAAACCAGGATAGGACAAATACGCCCCATCGCATGAGAGATTATTTGAAATATAATGATTTATTTGACTAAATTTCATTTTGTAGAGTTTTTTTTAATCACATCCCACAAACGATGGTGAATGAATGAATTATATGCTTTAAGTATTTAAATAGAAATTTCATTTAGTTATGATGCTCACTTGAAATTTAGTTTTATGAATTTAAGCTCAAATATCTTTAATGATAATATCCTCCAATCGAGATTTTCACCAACGCCATCATCGATTGAATTGATTTAAATATTTTTTTTAGATAACTCTATTTAGCTCTAACAGAGATCGATCGTCATTAATTAAACATCTCAAATATTTTACCAAAATTTTACAGATTTTCGCGTTTTAACTTTACCTAAATTCAAGACTAAATAGAAGAACCACGGAAGATCCTCAAACACTTAAATCAACATTCAACATGCATGGATTCATGCCGTATTTAAGAATGCCTTAATTAACGCCTTCGCTCGCCAGAAGATGGCGAATCCGTGATTTATTCATTTAAAAGTATGTTTCAAAACCACTTGAATGACATACTTTCAAGAGATATGTAATATTCATACTCATTAATATATTTTATGCATATCTTTCAACATTTAAGTGAAATTGAAAATATCATGCTATTATATTTGCAAGCTCGTAAATTGAAATACTTGAATATTGTATAAAATTGCTTAAAATGAATATAAAAGTTCACTTTACTCAAGTATTTAAGTTATAGATCCAAACGTACATTTTGGTTTTGCATGAAAATTCAACTAATCAAAAACACTTTAATGAATCAATGGAATGTAATATTCAAGTTGATTCCATCTCTTTTTGAAGGTTCCTCATTTAACTTGTTTCTTGTTTTCATAACTCGTTGATTAATAAGACTATTTATTCTCATACCTTATGAATTTCTACATTCTTATAAAACATCCTTAGATATTTCAAGCTTGCGAATAGATCAACCCATGCTATAAATATAGGTACTTCCTCTCTTTTCAATTCAACCTTCAACTCTCCATAGAATTCTCTCATGCGAATGTTTGTTTAAATTAAGTATTACTGCCGAAACTTCAAGTGCTTGAATTGGAGTTATTTATGTTATGATATGCATAGGAAGGTTATTAAAACCTCCATATTCTATCGCCTTCATAGCATATCATTAATGGACTCTTTGAATTCATAATTCATCAATTATTTGATTAAAATTATCATGAGTTATGGTGGAGTCCACATAAAAATTGATTTGTGCATATAAATAGAATGTATTCCCTTCTTCTAAATTCATTGTTTTCATTTGCCTTAATTTTCCCATAGAGATTCTGAAAGTTCAATTGCATTTTAGGTAAGATTTAATATTTTCATTTATCACTTATACTTCAATTTTCCTTTGAGTTTTGATTCAAGCTTATTTATGTCATGGTGTTTTAAATAATTATCATTTAAATTTTAAGTTAATTTTGCTAAAATCAAGAATATTTCAACAAGATTCACGCCATCCCCACGCAGTACAATTTATCTTGACGCCTCTAATGAAATAAGAAATGCGTATTTTACAACATAAATCTCTCTTCGCACCCACTACACCCAAACAAAGGCGTCAAACTGTAAGAAGAACATATAATTTTCACATATTTAAGCCTCTTTTTTTTTCTAAGTCTCAAATTTTAACGAAATTTCGATAACATTTCAAAGATAGAGAGTGACATCTAACATTTACTTGATTTTAATGGAAGGAATAGCATTCATGACATCACAAATCATCAAGCTCCATTTTCTATGCATTAATGATTCAAAACCTATAAAAAGCACAAGCAAAGTATATTTCTTTTACACATTCAAACACCTTCCTTCACCAATAACAACAATAATAATTTGCATGAATTCAACACAAGGATCTAGAGAATTATATTGATTATTCGATTGAATAGGAGGAAATATTGAAAACTGAAGAACTCCATGACGATTCTTTCTGCTGCTTGCAAGAAAGAAAAGATCGCTTTCATAAATGTAATCAAACCTAGAGAGAACCCGCTCGATAATTCTGTTCATTTTCGCACTTATAAAAAGAAAGAGGTTGTTTCACAGGAATAATGAAAATGCCAGATAGAAGAATGCAATGACGATGTTCTTCGATTCTCATGAAAGAAATTTGTAAGAATAAACGCTTAAACCTAAAGAATCTGATGTTGCTTCTCGATTCATTTGCAGGAAAGAAAGATGATTGGGCAGAATATAAACGCCGAAAACTTAAGAACACGATGTTCTTCTCGATTCCGCGAAAAAAGAGTTGTTTCAGAGGAATAGTGAAAAAGCGTCAGAACCTGAGAAGAACTATAATTGTTGCCGATTTTCATCATTTGCAAGGAAAGAAAGAGTTGTTGTTTTAAAATAAAACGTTATAAATCTAGAGAAGAACCCGCCTAATGACTGTTTCTCAATTTTCATCATTGAGAAAAAAAGAGGTTTGCTGGGAATAATGAAAATGTTTAAAACCTGTAGAAGAATCTAATGACGTTGCTTCGATTTTCATCATTGCAAGGAAGGAAAGAGGTTATTGACCGCAGCTCTTGATTGTTGGAAGATGCATTGTTAGTGATTTCTTGACCACTGTCGCTTGAATTCAAATGAGAGTCCCTCGTCCTTGATTCTACTTCCTTTGGAGAAGCATTTGACTTTTCCTTTTTGGGTACCCATCTCATCTTCATATTTTATACGAATGAAATTTTCAATTCCAACTCTATCATAGTTAGAAGGCAGCTCAGCTTCCCAGTAGTCATTTGCCTTATCGTTTCCCATTGATTGGATAAATGCAACTTGCTCCGGAAGCCATGTGTCCAAAGTAACTGATCTTACCTTTGATATGTGTACTCCCAAGCTTCTATAAATTCCAGGGCACTGCATGCAAATGAATATTCCCAGATTCACACTTGCCCATCATGGCTCTTTGGATTTACAATCAGCACATTCCTTGTTCTCTGGCACTCTAAGAAGGCCCTCAAGGATCTTCTTATGTTTGGCGTCGAGCTCCATGGAAACGGAGGCTTTCTCGTCCATGGCTAGAATCAATCGACCTGAGGAGAGAGGATTGCTGGGAGAATGTGAGGACTGACGAGCTGGACGAATTTCTTGATTGGCAAGCTCGGGATATGGCCAGTCGACTGGAAAAATCGAGAAGGCTAGGAGGATTGTCGGATGGGTAGGAATGGGATTCCGGTAAAAGGAACAGTGAGGAGTTTTCGATTTGTGCAGATATGTTCAGCTGGGAGAGAATTCCATAGGATGAAGTTCGGCTAGGAGGCTGAGAAATGAGAGGGAAGGGCTGCTGGTTTCCGGTTGAGACAGGGAGAACTAGTTGAGAAGGCTGATGATCTCTTGGAAGGGATGTTGTGATATTCGATTTTGTGGGAAGAACGGGATTTGGAGTTGTTTGGCTCGCCTTGCTGGGCAGCCTTTGGAACTGATGAGAGAAAGAACGGAGAGAAGAGAAAGAGAGAGTCCCAATATCTGCGGCGGACGGGAGAGGATTGAAAGAGGGGGGAAGAGCGGAGGCTTGAAGGAGCGAGCGAGAGGTTTTGGTGTGTACAGAAAAAAAAAAAATTTTCCAGCCTACCTCCTTGTCTTGGGAGGAAAAATAGGAGAGTAGGAGCCCTAATTACTGATTAATTAGTTTCCTTATATATTTAGCGGGATTTTCAAAATTTGAGCACAATTTCGAATGAAATTAATGAGTATAATCTGATCACTAATCCCTATTTATGCAAAAATTCTGATTTAATCATTTAATAATTAAAATTAAATCGAACTTTGTTTAATTAAATTGGATGTTTGATTTCCACAATATCACGTCAATATTTTTGTGAATCTTGCCAAAATCAAACCCACATAATATGAGTATCGTTTCGAGGTAAATTCGACGTTCCGAATTCAACGGCGTAATCCGTTTCGCTATCGGAGGCCGTTTGATTAAAATTGGCGCCAAATCGAGTCAATTTTGGTTCAAAGTTATCGCCGCTGATCGCCGACATTCGCAAACTCATTCACCGGGCAGCCTCATTTGATAGGTTTCGATGTTTCGACACTAACAACGCGATCAATTTTGCGAACGGAAGTCGTTTGGGCATCGTCGCAGCTTCCTAACCTCGGCGCGAGGATCAGATTTCGACGGCGACCGTTGAATTGCGCAATGTATATTCGATTAATTTCAACGCTCAACGAAACAAGCCCGCTCGTCGATCGGAGATCATTTCGACTAGTTTTGATGACGTTAAGTATATTTCAACTTCGATTTGCGCGTCGTCGCATCCGAAGTCCGTCGAATTCTGATCGTGAGCTCGACTTGATTGATGGAGTATACATATAGGTCAACAACTTCATTTTTTTAAAACTTCTCCAACTTCAATTTCACTAATACAATGATAAAAGTAAAAATCTATATTTTCATTTGTGATATTAAGATTACTGAAACAAAACATATTTTTACAACGTTCATTAGAAAGTTTATAAAAATATCTCATCCACTTATATTGAATATCCTCTCAAAAGAAAAGCAACTTTTTATATTCATCCTTAATACACTTCACTTGAAACTAAATTTTTTACTAATTCTATATTTTTGGTTGGCCAACTTACATCTTTCACTCTCTGTAATATCGAATCTATTATATAAATCTTTAAATGTTCAATTCTTTGCATCACATTTTTTTTTAAATTTCTACAGGTCATTCTATATCTTTCCCAATTCTCTGAGCATTTGCATCTAAGCCAATTTTTATAACAAAACTTCTTATATTTTACAAATAAGAGCTTATCCTTTTGATTCTCCAAACATATTTTTTGAAACTACCTTAATATCAATTGTTATTGTTGCACACATAATATTAGCTTCACCGTGAATATCCCAAATTCTAAGATCAT
This sequence comes from Cymbidium sinense, assembly GCA_021442155.1. Classification (NCBI taxonomy): domain Eukaryota; kingdom Viridiplantae; phylum Streptophyta; class Magnoliopsida; order Asparagales; family Orchidaceae; genus Cymbidium; species Cymbidium sinense. The sequence continues at coordinate 23,320,168 of CM038215.1, forward strand.
ATAGATTATTCTTAAAAATATTTTTTATTAATGTTTTTTAAATACCCCCATCTAATCCTATAACCATGTCTCATACTTCACAATTAAGAAAATTTATAGACTTGTAGGACTATTACAAGCTAATTATTTTCACTAAATAACACATTTATCCACTAAATTAAATTTGGTTTATATCAATACTTTGCAACAAACACTAAACCAACTTTGTTAATGCATTATTTGTTGACCTCAATATAAATTTCACATGTCAGCACAATCAAGTGTAACATAAAAATAGACAACAAACACAACATTATGTTGATCGATCCAGATACTCATTGATGGCTAGAATAGCCTAAGACATCGATTGTCCACAAAATAGATTGTCCTGATTTGTTCAGAACATTGAAATATTAGGAGAGAACGCTTTAAATTGATTTGATGAAAGACAATAAAAGACAAGTGTGACATCCCATAAATTAAAGTTCAAACACTTCAATTGTCATCGAGGTTGCCCAAATAATGCCCATGAAGCAGACTATACCAATGTGTTCGTAGCATCAAAATATACTAAATAAAACTTCCTACAATTGCTTCAACCAAAGAACTATGAATTGATATCTATGATCTGGATCAAAATTGTTTTGATCACTGCCAAAATCACTCAAACAACCTCCTATCACGAAATGAAATTATTTTGCCTTAGTGAAGCTATGTTAACTATTATTCGATACAATTATCATACATATTGAGGTCGTGGATAAAATATTAAGAGTGAAACAAAGTTCTGCAGCTCCATATCAATCTAGTTTACACAAAATCGCATGAAGCAGCTGGCAAATAAAATCAATTAGAAATGCAATTTGTTGTTGGTGATGAAGTATTAGTCAGGTTATAATCATATAGATGTACTTAATTAACTTATCTTCTTTTATAAAGCTTATAGAATATTTCAAGTCAATAAAAAGCAGGCATCATAGTATATAAAATTGAACTACCAAAATAGCTAAAATTCTTTCAAGTTTTTATGTATCCCACCCTAAATTATTTTGGGAAGACTCAAAATTACATCCAGCAACATTATCCGCACAGAACCTTTGGCTAAGCCATTACCATTGTTTCAATAACACATGGTTATAAAATAAAATAAATCATTTCTACAAATTTCAGTGCAAAGGGGTGGATTGTTAGGCAAAGATGTAGATGATTTACAATCATCATATCCTAATTTGGTCTTGTGGACAAGATCAAATTTTTTTATGATAAGGGTCATGATGTGATATCACAATCCTAAGCGAGCCTATATCAAGGTGAGCCACGAGTAATTTGTTGAACACTCATTTTATTTATAGCCCTAAACTTGATATTTTTAATTTTTGCATATGATTTTATAAAGTGAAAACCTTAGATATGAGGTTCTCCACAAAAAGCCATTGATGTTTCCATCATAAAAGGTAGAATCATAATGGATATAGGCACAACTTAAGAGGTTGACTTTAAAAATAGACACAAAAAAGTACTAAACATCCCAATTATAGTAGCATATCAATGGCCAAAATTGGATCTTCTACAGCTGATGAAGATGGAGTTTCTATCTAATCAGTTGTTAATGTAAACCGTGCACATGCTTTTATGTCAGTAAGCCTAAAATGCATATATTCTTTGCAGGTTTAAATACATATACTCTTAAAAAATACTTAAGTTTATTTTGTTATTATTTGTAAGATCGCCACTACTTATGAAGAATTCTAATGCTGCGCCACAAAGAACTTATTCATGGGATAAATAAGGCAAAGAAAATGATCCATGAAATACATAGCAATATAATAAACAGTATTTTTTTTATTCTCATTCATATAATGAGGCTATTTTTACAACATATGTGGTGATAATATACAACCTATTGAAATATTTAATGATCATTTATAAAATTATGATTGAAATTAGATAAATAATTAAAATTATAAGTTTTGATACAACTATTTGACACATTAATAATAATAATAATAATAATAATAATAATAATAAATTCATTCAAGTGATGGCATACAGTAATATGAAATATTCTTTCCAAATTAATTTTATATTACTTGAGGAGAAATTAAGAGTTAAACAAATATATAACATATAGCCAAGATAAAATAGACAGCATATATATTAGATAGATGTGACTAGCCCCTGTTTTCATAGCTTCCACCCTTAAAACGAAAATACTTTCTCTTTCCTCAAAGAACACAAAAATACAAGTTCAAAGAACCTCATGTTGAAATTGAGCCCTCTTTATATTAGGTTTCAAAAATGGCCAAAATTCTCTCTTTATCCACTACAATATAGTACATACAAACATATATATATGACCATAAAAAATTCTATCATTTTTATCCTTTCTTTATCTTAGTAAATATCAACTCCATTTTAAAAATTGTATGTAGTAGAGCATTGCCTTTCATTTCCCTACTTATATGCTGTCCACATGTGAGGGGGGATAATTTCACCGACCACCCTCTTTTTTTGCTTGGGTCGATTCAACCTAAACTAAAGTAGTTCAAGTCCTACTAATCCTGGTTCCATTATCTTTAGTTTAGAGTTTGATTTATTTAATATAAATAGGTCCTTATGTGCATTAGGGTTTAGTTTGTAGTTTGTTGTTAGAGATTGTATTTCTGCTTTTCCTCCTTTTAGAGATGATTTTTTTATTCGAACAAGTGGTATACTATACGTTAGTTGAATTGAGACATTGCATCCATATTCTAGCATTCCCAAATTGGATTGGCTATTGTTTTCCATCCATACTACTATTTTCCCACTCTGAATGTTGTTTTCCTTGCACCCGAAACTGGCAATCCAACATACAGGATAATCCCAGACTTTAACTGGTTCTGATTCTCCCATCCTTGTGCCTGCTTCCCAAAGTTGTGCGGTCATTGTCTGGTAACAAAACCTGCTACAGGAAGGTTACAATCCTCCTCCCCCCACCCACCCTTACATTCAAGCCTAGTTCCCACCTATAGCAGCTGATTACAACAAACCACTCCAATTCAGGTTTCCTTCTTCTCCTAGCTTATGTTTTTATCTTTTACACTTTACCGTCTAATCAAGAACGATCTCATTTGGTATCAAAGATAGAGCTATTCTAGATCTATCTTGAGTACACTTTTCCCCTCCAAACCTATTCCACCCAACCCAAATTCCTTCTAAAATCCCTCCCAAATTTTTTTGGCCAGCTCATACACCAACTCAAATTTATCCAAACCTAAACCTGAAAGCCTATTTGGAGAAAAACTAAAACCACCAAAAAGAAACAATCAAAGAGAAGACCAAGAACTTACAATGTAAGAAATGAAACGAGAAATCCTACAACTACAATTTTGGCTCACTGAATTTAAAAGGAGATAATAAGGGGAAGTTAACTATAGCTGCAATAGTGGCCCACCTGAAAAAGAAGATAAAGAAACCTTTACTAAGAGGTATCTAGTGATGAAGAACTGACGTCGCATCGATTTGGCATTGAATATTGAAGGAGAAACAATTGTGAAAATTGACTTGCCAAAATTTGAAGATCGTAAAGATCCAGAAGTTCATTGAGTGACTTCAAACAGTTGAAATGAATTTTTGACTACAAAGGCATTCCCCATGGTAAGAGGGTGGGTCAAGTTAGTGATCATTAAGCTCAAGAAAGCACTTTTTATGGTGAAAAAAATATGAAGTGTATATGTCAACACAAGGTGAAAAACAAAATCACAACTTGGATCAAGGTGAAAAAAGAATTGCAACAAAAGTGCATATTAGCATACTACGGAAAAGGTTTTTTTTTTTTTTAAGCTCTATAATTTTAGCTGACCCCACCTAGTGGGATTAAGGCTTGTTGTTGTTGTTGTTGTTGTGAAGCTCTATAATTTGCAACAACAGGATATGTCAATGCAGAATGATACAATAGTATTTGAATAACTCATGTTGAAGTATGAGTTGATGAAGCTCAAAGAAATATCATAACGCATTACTTGGGAGGCTTAAAACCATCCATCAGTAGCATGGTGCAATTGCATCATTATTGGTCCATGTTGGATGTACAAACACTTCACTAAAGGTAGAAAAGCAACATATGAACATCAGGACCACTCCTCCATTCAAGTAAAATTCTACCATGGGATCAAGTAGCAAGAACATATACGAGTGTAAAACCAAACCAACAGGAGGTGAAATTAGCATCAAATGAAAACAAGAGTTATTAGACTAGTTCTATAAATACTCTTCCTTGAAGAAGAACTTTAAGTGCCATAGGTATGATCACATCATCTTCAATTGCCCAAATAGAGGAGTGAGTTCTTCACTAAGCAAGGCCCAGTTAAAGAGGTAGATACTTGAGATTTAGGAGATGACAAACATGAGGATGAGTACCAAACACTAGTAGATAGGGGAGAAATGGTTATGGTTCGGTGAGTTTAAAGAGAGCAACAATGGCTTAGGCATAGCACCTTACACACCTGATGCACTATGAAGGGAAAGGTATGCACCATTTTCATTAATAGAAGCAATTGTGGAATAATGTCTCTACGTTGGTGGTAAAAAACTTAACCTCTCCACATAAAGGCACTCCCAGCCATACTCCATCGCCTGGTTGAACAAAAAAAATGAGATTTGCCTTGGTAAAAATTGTTTGGTGGAATTCTCTGTTGGAGACAAACTGCAGGAACAAGTGTAGTGTGATGTCATGTCTATAGATGCTTGCCACATCATTTTAGACAAATCTTGGTAGTACGACAGGAGACCAATTCATGATGGGTTCAAGAACACCTATGCATTCACAAAGAATAGGAAGAGCATTGTACTCCTACCAGCTAGAGTTGGTGTCTCGAGCGACTTTACTGCAGGCCATGAGGAGACACCTATGGCAATAGCACTGGCAGTGATAGAGGGGACTGAGAATTAATGGCCAATACTAGAGGCAATGCAACCACTATTGAAAGAGTTCCATGACATAGTGATTGATAACCTGTCAGCCAAGTTACCACCCTTGAGAGATATACAGCACGATATTAATCTTATCTTAGGATCAATCCTCACCAACCAACTTGCCTATATGAAGTGGCTGACAGAACACAAGGAGCTATAAAGATAAATCTAGGACTTGATGATCACAAGATTGGTGTGAGAGAGCACTAGTCCATGTGTTGTTCATATGCACATTGATAGCAAAGTTGTGAACAAGATCACCATCAACTGCAAGTTTTCCACTCTACAATTAGATGACTTTGTTGGATCAGCAGTATGAGAATAGATCTTTGTAGTGGCTATCATCAGATTTGAATAAGACCAGGGAATAAGAAAAAGACTTCTTTTATGATAAGATATAGGCTATTTGAGTGAACAGTCGTGCCTTTTAAATTCTCTAATGCCTCGAGCACTTTCATGAGATTGATAATCTAGGTTTTCCAAGTCTTTATTGGGAGGTTTTTGTCGGTGCATTTTGATGATATTCTGATCAACAGTCATTCGATGTAGAATCATTTGGAGTATTTGAGACAAGTCTTTGAAATCCTTAGGAAGGATCACTTGTATGGGCATCCCAAAAAAGTGTCAATTCCCAACTTATCAAGTATATTTGTTAAGGTCTCTTGTCTCAATTGTCAAAAATAGAGATGGGAACAACTAAAGTAAAAGCTGTTATGAATACGCCCAAAGCACAATCCTTCATATAAATTTTCTAGTTCCATAGACTAACCTCATTATGCAAGAGGTTGATTAGAAATTTCAGATCTATAAAACCCTATTGACTAAGATCATCAAAACAAACAAATTATCATGGTCTAAGGAAGCACAAACAAATTTTGACATATTGAATTGGCGAGTGACAGACTCACATTCTAACTCTTCTTAATGTTAATCAAGTATTCGAAGCAGAGTGTGATATGTCTAATATGCAGATAATAGCTATGCTAAGATATAGAGGACATCCTATTGCCTTTTTCAAAGTGACTGACTCAAAACAAAGTACTCCACATATCATAGAATTTTTTGTTATTCTGAGAGCCCTTAGTCATTGGAGTTATTATTTATTGTTCAATGAATTCATTCTATTCACTAATCATGAGACATTAAAGTTCGAGAACAGTAAGAATAAGTTGAAGGGTAGACATGCATTATGGGTGGAGTTCGTCTCATCTTTTCACTTTGTGCCCAACCATAACGTAACAAGTCAAAACAAAGTGGCTGATACTCTGAGTCACCTTTATATGTTAATCACCACCTCACAGTCGAACTTTGTTGGGTTTGGAGTATCAAAAACCTCTACAATACAACTGAAGACTTTCAAAAAGTATGGAACAGATGTTAGAAGAGACCTTATAAGTAATACCAGAGAGCAAATGAATGTCTCTTCTTTCAAAATAGACTATGTATTCCTAGGTGTTCGCTCAAGAGAATATTCTATAGGAATGTCACAATAAAAGATTAGTAGGGCACTTCGGTAGAGATAAAACTCTTTCACTACAACAACAACAACAAACCTTTAACCCACTAAGTGGGGTCGGCTAAATGAATCCTTCGTCTCCATTGTGTCTTATTATGTCAAATTCTCATTTAATTCAAATATACTAAGGTCATTTTTATACATCTTAACCAAGTCTTTTAAGTCTACCTCTACCTTTCTTAACATAAGGCAAATCTAATGCATATACTCTCCTAACGTCATCAGACGGCTAACGCTTTATGTGGCCAAACCATCTAAGGCACTCTCTAATCTTATTCGCCACTGGAGCTACTCTAACTTTCAACATACTCATTTCGATTTTATCTCTAAGAGTAAAGCCACTCATCCACCTGAGCATCCTTATCTCGTAACACTTAACTTAGTCTTATGCTTCTTTTATTGGCCAACATTGCACTATAAATCATTTAGGTCTTACCACCATCTTATAAAATTTTTCTTAAGTTTAAGTGGAACTTTTCTATCACACAATATGCCAGATACATTCCTCCACTTCAACTAATAACATCTCCATCTATTTCACCATCATTTTGAACAATAGAGCCTAAATATCTGAATCGCTCACTCTTATTAATGACTTGTTCACCTAATGAACACTACCACTAGAATTTCTACAACTAAAATTACACTCCATATATTCAATTTTAGATCTACTAAAAAACCTTTAGACTCTAATGTTGACCTCCATAATTCAAGTTTCTCTTGGACTCCTCTAGTCTTATCAACAAGAAAAATGTCATCAAAAAAGCATACACCAAGGTACATCTTCCTATAAATGCTAGTAAGAACATCCATAACTAAAGCAAAAAAAGATAAGGGCTTAAAGATGATCCTTGATGTAATCCAACCAAATAGGAAAATATTTTGTCAATCCTCCTTGTGTTTGGACACAATGCTCTAGTATACATATCCTTAATAACTTGAATATAACCAATATTAACTCATTTCTATTCTAGAACTCTCCAAAGAACATCTCTTGAAACTTTATCATAAGCTTTCTATAAATTAATAAATATCATATGTATATCCTCCTTACATTCTCTATACTTCTCCATCAAACCTCTTAACAAATGTATAGCATCCATAGTAGATCTACCTGGCATGAAATCAAACTGATTGGGAGAAACTTGTGTATCACATCGTAACCTATGCTCAATTACTCTCTCTCATAATTTTAATGTGACACATAACTTAATTCCTATAATTTGCACACTTGTGCATCACCTTTATTCTTAAATATAAAACCAACAAATTCTTTCTCCACTCATCTTCCATCTTTTAGTCTTTAAAATAATATTAAAAGATTTGTAAGCCAAGAAATTCCTCGATCTCCTAAACATTTCACTTCTATTGAAATATCATCGGATCCTACTGTTTTCCACATTTCATTTTCTTTAAAGCTTCTAACTTTAGATTTACTATCGACGATAAAATAAAATTCTCTATTTTGTTTAGATTAGCTACAATCAATCATACTTTCAAATCCTTCAGAAAGTTTATCAAAATACCTCATCCACCTATTTTCAATATCTTTTCTAAGAAAGACTTTATTATTTTCATCCTTAATACACCTAACTCAAGTAAGTCTTTACTTCTCCTATCTCTTGCTAACTTATACATACATCTTTCACCTTTTAATATCTAATCTATTATATAAATCACAAACTAAATTTTTTACATCATATATCGCTTTCTTAAAATCTCTACGCCAATTTTATATCTTTCCCAACTCTCAAATTTTTTACATCTAAACCAAGTGTTATAACAATCTTCTTATTTCTTATCTTCGCACACTCGACTCTACCACTAACTATTTTATTAATTTTTCCTTTTGATTCTCCAAGACATTTTAACAACTGCTTAATTTCACTCTATTTTTTCCACATAACCCTTATGAACATCCCAAATTCTAAGCTCAGAATTGTTCTTAAAAAAATTTTATTTTATTTAAGGCTTCTCATCCAATCACATAATAATTTGATTTATTTTTCCTCTTACAATTTTTCATCTTAAAATCTAAAACTAACAATCGACGTTATGATTCTTAAACTTCTTTGAATGACCAATCTTTACAATCTAAACGATCTACTTTTCTTATCAAAAATAATAAATCTGTTTTACTAGATCCATTTTTATAAGTAATAATATGTTCATCTTTTTTCTTAAATAAAGAATTAACAACAACAAAAACATAAGAAGAAAATCTAATATAATCCTACCTTCTTCATTAATCACTCCAAATCTATAATCACCAATACTTTTAAAATCTTCTACCACTCTACCAACACGTTTCATTTAAATCTCCTCCAATAATACTTTTTCTCAAGAGGTATCTTTTGTATTAATCCTCTAATTCATTCCAATATTTTTTTGAACTTACATCCAAACCTACTGAGGAGCATAAACACTTATAACATTGATAATCTTAGTATCAATAATAATCTTTAAAGCTATAATTTTATCTCCACATCTATTAATATTTATAACATTATCCTTCAAATTTTTATCTATAATCACACATACACTATTTCTATTTCGACTTCTACCTGAATACCAAAGTTTAAAATCTAAACCATCAATCTCCTTAGCCTTCTTCCCAACCCATTTAGTTTCTTGAACACATAAAATATTTATCTTTCTATGAACCATAATATCTAATAATTTCTTTAATTTACTTGTAAGAGTACCAATATTCCAAGATCCTAACCTAATTCTAGTTTCAACTAACCTTTTGCATCCATCCATATAATGAACCCCGCTAACACCGCACTCGCTTATTTAACCCTTGCACATTTTTCACTATATTCAAGCCATACACGCCGCCTGGACACCCCTAGCATTAACACAATGATTTAAAGAATTCATGTCATGATTATTTCGACAAGTTTTATGCTGGCTGTCGACTACCTATCGCAACCCTCCACTTTTCACATTCAAACTTGAGACCGGGGCAAAGGTAGATAAAACTCTTTCACTAGTGAAAAATAATTTCTTTTGACACGGATTTATTAGGGATGTTAAAAGACACATCAAGTAGAGCAGAGAGTGTCATATTGCCAAGACTCTATGATAGAATATAAGCTTATACACTCCTCCAAATGCCAAAGTCATTTTGGTTAGATGTGAACATGGATTTCATTGCAAAACTACCACAGACAGCAAAACAAGATTTGTTATGGTGGCAATGGATTACTTCTCCAAGATGGCATATTTCATACCCTACACAAAACAATGGATGCCTCATGTATAGCTGATATTTACTTAAAGAAGATGGTCCAACTTCATGGTGTGCCAAAGACTATCACCTTAAATCGAGATGTGAAATTTTTTAGCTGCTTTTTAAGACTCAACATCCCACTCACAAATTGATATTGATAAACAGATGGAGGTGGTGAACCACAATTTGGGAAACCTCCTTAGATATTTTATGAGAGAAAATATCAAATAGTGATTTAATTCTTCCTCAAGTTAAGTTTGCGTACAATAGATTTTCAAGATACACTCCCTTTAAGATTGTTTATGACAAAAATTCACACTTTTGGAGTCCTTAGTCATTGGAGTCATTATTTATTGTTCAATGAGTTTATTCTATTCATTGATCATGAGACATTAAAGTTCGAGAACAATAAGAATAAGCTGAAGGGTAGACATACATTATGGGTGGAGTTCCTCTCATCTTTTCACTTTATGCCCAAGCATAAGGTAAGAAGTCAAAGTAAAGTGGCTTCTGCTCTGAGTCACCATTATATGTTAATCACTACCTTGCAGTCAAATGTTCTTGGATTTGGAGTATCAAAAAAGCTCTACGATATAGCTGAAGACTTTCAAAAAGTATGGAGCAGATGTCAGAAAAGACCTTATGAGCAATACCACGGAGCAGATGAATGTCTCTTCTTTCAAAATAGACTATGTATTCCTAGGTGTTCGCTCAAGAGAATATTCTATAGAAATGTCACAATAAAAGATTGGTAGGGCACTTTGGTAGAGATAAGACTCTTTCACTAGCGAAAAATAATTTCTTTTGACAAAGATTTATTAGGGATGTTAACAGACACATCAAGTGGAGTAGAGAGTGTCATATTGCCATGACTCTATGATAGAATATAAGCTTATACACTCCCCTCCCAATGCCAAAGTCACTCTAATTAGATGTGAACATGGATTTCATTGCAAAACTACCACGAACATAGCAAAACAAGGATTTTGTTATGGTGGTAATGGATTACTTCTCCAACATAGCATATTTCATAACTTACCACAAAACGATGGATGCCTCATGTATAGCTGATATTTACTTAAAGAAGATGGTCCAACTTCATGGTGTGCCAAAGACCATTACCTTAAATCGAGATGTGAAATTTTTTAGCTGCTTTTTAAGATTGGGGAAACTTGGGTACAAAATTTTAGTTTAGCTCAACATCCCACTCACAGATTGATATTGATAAACAAATGGAGGTGGCGAACCACAATTTGGGAAACCTCCTTAGATATTTTATGAGAAAAAATATCATACATTGATTTAATTCTTCCTCATGTTAAGTTCGCGTACAATAGATCTTCAAGATACACCTTTAAAATTGTTTATGGCAAAAATTCACACTTTTGGAGTCCTTAGTCATTGGAGTCATTATTTATTGTTCAATGAATTCATTCTATTCACTGATCATGAGACATTAAAATTCGAGAACAATAGAATAAACTGAAGGATAGACATGCATTATGGGTGGAGTTCCTCTCATCTTTTCACTTTGTGCCCAAGCATAAGGTAAGAAGTCAAAACAAAGTGGCTTTTGCTCTGAGTCATCGTTATATGTTAATCACTATCTTGCAGTCGAATGATGTTGGGTTTGGAGTATCAAAAAACCTCTACGATACATGTGAAGACTTTCAAAAAGTATGGAGCAGATGTTTGAAGAGACCTTATGAGCAATAGCACAAAGAAGATGAATGTTTCTTCTTTCAAAATAGACAATGTATTCCTAGGTGTTCGCTCAGGATAATATTCTATAGGAATGTCACAATAAAAATTGATAGGGAACTTTGGTAGAGATAAGACACTTTCACTAGTGAAAAATAATTTCTTTTGACACAGATTTATTAAGAATGTTAATAGACACATCAAGTAGAGAAACGAGTGTCATATTGCCAAGACTCTATGATAGAATATAAGCTTATACACTCCACTCCCAATGCCAAAGTCACTCTAGTTAGATGTGAACATGGATTTGCAAAACTACCACGGACACAACAAAACAAGGATTTGTTATAGTGGTAGTGGGTTACTTCTCCAAGATGGCATATTTCATACCCTACCACAAAATGATGGATGCCTCATGTATAGTTGATATTTATTTAAAGAAGATGGTCCAATTTCATGGTGTGCCAAAGACTATCACCTTAAATCGAGATGTGAAATTTTTTAGCTACTTTTGAAGACTCTTTGGGAACTTTAATTTAGCTCAACATCTCACTAACATATTGATATTGATAAACAGATGGAGGTGGTGAACCATAATTTGGGAAACCTCCTTAGATGTTTTATTAGAGAAAATATCAAACAGTGATTTTATTCTTCCTCAAGTTAAGTTCGCATACAATAGATCTTCAAGATACACTCCCTTAAAGATTGTTTATGACAAAAATTCACACTTTTGGAGTCAGTAACATCTTCCCTACCATTGAGCTTAACACTAATATAAAGGTTAGAGTCAAAAAAATACATTAAGTTAAAGGAGCAAGTACAAAAAGATTGCTAAGCAAAACTTTAGGTACTAGAAGCAAACAAATAAATCCAAGAAAGCTATGACCTTCAAAAAAGGGGACTTGGTGTGGATTAGGCAGAAGGTGAGGTTTCTTGCATGCGCAATTGGGAAGCTCAAGCCAAGAGCTGTTGGTTCATCTAGATTGTCAAACGGATCAACAATAATGCCAATAAGGTTGACTTGCCTGATGATTACAACATTTAGTCACCTTCAATGTAGCTAATCTATCATCATATTATAAAGATTCAAAAGCTCTAGTGGATGAAGATAGTGCCTCCCCAACCAGTGGAGAATGACACGGGTGTCTGTGCATGAGGGGACCAGTTCACATTGACCCTCCCCCCAACCCCCCGCGCGCACTTTTTTTTTTTTTTTTTTGTTGCGTGGGTCGGTTCAATTTGAACATAGGTCAGATCAAGCCCTATTAATCTTGGTTCAATTATCTTTAGTTTAATTTTTAGTTTATTTAATATAAATAGGTCTTTATGTGTATTAGGATTTTGTTTTGTAGTTTATTATAAGAGATGATATTTCTCTAATTTTCCTCCTTTATGGAGATAGATTTTCAATTTGAACTAGTGGTGTAATTATATCTTCGTTGAATTGAGAAATTGTATCCATTTTCCAACATCGTGAAACCGATCTGTTTACTATTTTCCATCCAGACTATTTTTTTCCCACTTTGAAACCTGCCCCTGAAGTTGGCAATCTAGCATATCAAATCATCCTAGACTTCTTCCAAGTTGCTTATGCCTCCCCAAGAGTTGTGCTGCCACTGTTTGGGAACAAAACCACTGCATGAAGGGTACAATTCCTCCTTTCTGCACCGACGAACCCTCACATTCAAGCCCAACTCCTACCTACAACAACCGATTCCAACAAACCACACAAATTTCAGGTTTCCTTCTTCCCTTATAGCTCGTTTTTTACATTTTAACCTTCTTGTCTAATCAAGAATGGTGTCATATGCTCACCTTGCTTATAGATTCAAAATGTCAATGAAAATTTCTTTTGAGGATGAATATAAAGTATATAGATAAGATGTATACTAGTATTATTATTTTCAGAAATTTTTATCCTGATAAATATCAACATTTTTTAAATCTTAGAAGTCATCATATGAAATAGAGGACATAAAATGCACTAACAAAATAGGTGCATGTGAAAGGAAAAAAGAAGTAAAAGGTCTAAAACAATGGTAATATGGATAGAAGTTTCATAGAAAGAGTCCTGTAACCTAGATTTAATCTCATATAGCACTCTATAACAATGAATAAAAGAAAGATAACAAGAGTTGACCATAAACATTTGAGTCAAGCCTAAACGTTGAATAAGAATAATGTTTTCAATCAAAAGTTACTTGGCATCTTTACGAATTGTGATTGATCTCCAATGATCTGATGCAAAAAAAATGTACAATCTTCTACATGATCACCTTCTATGTTTCCTCACAAGCATTGTTGAATAATAGATAGGTAGACTGGAATTATGGAAGTATTTAGAGGTACTTGTTTTCTACATTTCTTATTCTAATTTATGTTGACATCATTCCGTTTAGTTCCAATGAGGACAAAAAGGCAAACAAATAAATAGGTTAATTCTCTGAAAAGAAGAACATCCTTCAGACTGATTTTCAAACATGTGAATATATGACCAAGACTTTCTCAGCAATGAATGCTCAAGAATAAATATGAAAGCTTGTAATTAAAACCAAAAACTGATTTTTAAAGGTCTTCTTAAAAATTACATACTAGAGGCCAGACTTCACAACTCAGAATTAATATAATCTGAAATTTGAGTATTAATGTTAATCCAAACATATAGTTGACGCAGATTATATTAGTAAATCTTCAAGAACCTGTCACTCAAGGAACTTGAGTTAATGGTCTGTTTCAGACCTTCTCGTCATACCGAAATAGTGACAGATCAAAGTACGGTGAAGGGCTTTGGGACTGGCATGTGCAAGGCAATGACGTCAACATCTTCTTCATGAACTGTCAGGGATAATAATAAGGGTCAACAGTGTCTATTACTATATGTTCTGATGATGTAATTGGTTCAAAGTTATGCAAATCACATCTCTAGCATAAAAAATTCTACTTGAACACAACTTGCAAGACAGCATATTTCTGAAAAAACAATCGAGCATAGTCAGTTCAAAATATTTTTACACATTTATTTCTCTGAAAATGAGTTCCTGGAATTCTTCACTTGGGTTTTACTTATATGACGATTCTTTATTTATAATCAAATCTTGTATTTCAGTACCATGTCAGGAAGTAACATCCACAACCACCATACAATGAAGGATGCATATGATCATATGCTTTAAGAGGTTGACTTTTCATTGCAAAGGTCATCTTCCTCATATACCCATGACGTGACAAAGGCTTGACAAAGAGGCAATTCATCCAATTCCTTCATGATCCTTTTTTTCCTATAGTTTGACATTAATCCACATGCCGCACCAAAAGTTTGTTATGAATCATAAGATAATGCTCTATATGTAGCATTATGCTAAAAATATTTCTTCCATAGGTTCACTTTTCAGACATTATTATCATCTAATAGACTTCAAGTAACATATCCATCAAAAAATCTGTTGTCTTGATTTTTAAAGAAATTACAAAAAAGAAAAAAAAAACTCTGAAAGGAGTAATCAGATGAATGAACCAAAATACCAGACGCCTATATAGTCTTCTATCACAATCTGTTGGCTTGATTTTTACATGAAAATAACAAAAGGATGAACCTATGCTAAGTCCCTCGTATGAAAAATATGAACGAAGTGATCAAATGAGTAAACAAAAATACACGACACGCACTTACAATCATCATCATTATTAGCCTCAACGTATTTATTTGGGTTTGCAGATTATAACAATTGTCGAAACAGCTTGTCTAAGAGATTGATGTGGGATCCAAAAATTTGTACCAAACTCTCATGAGAGAAGTCTTTGTTTTGCATTCATGTGGGGATTTAAGCAATGTGAGTGTCCTTACTCAACAATTTTGGCATTCCGGGCGCATCTGCGGAGTCCATATAGTGAAGAGATGATGTTGAGCAACATTCATGGCAGCCATGGCAATTTGAGCCCAATTCACATAATGTCGTGTCTATAATCCATCATTTTTGTCAGGCTCAATCAACTCAATTATGAAAGATTTTTTTTAGTAGATTTTAATGTCTTGGATGCATCAGCATAGCCCATTCAACAAACGAATGATGCTCGACAAGTTTTGACAATGATTGAGGCAATCTAAACCTAAATTATCTGATATCACATCACCATCGTCTTTCAACAAATCAATCGAGAGGATCCTCTTTTGATGATTTCAATGCTAACAAAGTCCATTCTACAAACGAGTAATGTTTCAAGTGATATTAGGTAAGTTTCTTCTCCCTTCCTCATTGTGCGACATTTAGGTGATTTTGACATTTCGATCTTATTGATGAAGTCTGTCAGGTTAATCGATGACATTTGAGCAACTTCGATTGCAATTGAATTATTTCAAACTCGATTTACAGAAAGTCACTATCTCTGTTTGTCAATTTCACAATGTATTTTTTGGATTCAAAATATGGAGATCAATAATTGAGTTTAAAGCTCTAACGCACACCACTCTTCATCGTGGAACATCCAGGAGAAGCAAATGTCTGGTTTGACCTTGACTTAATAGATAGTCAGATAAGTGTCAAGCCATCTATGGAACATGTTTACAGGAAGGTGCATATTAAATAGTATAAATATGTAGGTCATCCCTAAATTATAGTCTTATCTAAGCTAAGCCAACTGCCAATAGTTAGAGTTTGATACTAACATAAGGAGAACAAAGCACTAATGATGAGGTCATTATCCTCTCAATGTTGTTGCCAACAAGAAAGACACTACCAAAAGAGGATCCCCAAACAAATTAGTGGTACAAGAAGAGATGTTCCGATTTGAGTGTCCCTCCACTCAAGGAAGGAGAAGGTGATTCAACCTTGCATGAACCAACTATAAAAAGTAAAATTAAGTAATTACCTAAGGTCATTCAAATAGTATAGTTCATTAAGATGCTGACTATCACATAGTATCACTAGATTCACTCAAGCATATTGGATAAAGGCATTATATTAATGATGAAGTCATCAATTGTTAAAAATTTGCTAAAATTAACTAACTTTTGAAAATTCTCTTTCAACACCGGGAGAAATAATTAACTATAGAAGCTTATACCTATATGAAACCTAGAGCCATATCTAGAGTTCTTAAAAAATGATGGCATAATCTCTAGATTGTCTTACCTACATTACCATCTATCTTCTAAAAATTTGGCCAGCATAAATCTAAACTCTCTTTATCGAGAGGTTGGACACAAATTTTTATGGCCCACATAGAGTCACTTATTAATTGAGATTGTACACCATAAGAAATGATGTAGACTGAGTTAAAATTGGAAATGAAAAATTCCGCATTTTACATCTCCAAACAAGCAGAATAATAGTGAAGGGGTGAGTTAGAGTAACTTATCTCATTTTTCTCTCAAAATACTATAATATACCTGGATCTATGTATAATTTTTCTAGAGATAAAAGATCTCAAAGTAAAAAAGTATAAACATGAAATTTATTGCTTTCTTGAAAGTAGGTGGAATGAAGTCAATCATGTATCTTCTAGCATAAGTCCTGAAATATGAAAATTAAGGCAACTGAAAGTTCAAATACTTTAAGAAACCAAGAACAATAAAATTTGATATCATATGAAAACTTGACAATGTTGCTATTATCGAGAGCAAATGTATCTAAACAATAGAGTTTGTCATGAGAGCCAATAGGTTGCAAAGGGGCCTCAACTAAAGGTAATAATAATTGCCATTAAACTTGAGATGACATTGATAGTTGAAGAGGATTTTGAGTATTGAGATACTATGATGAAGTGATGACATTACAAGAGAAATAAAAGAAAGCCATATAATTATAGAATAAACTCAAATCATGGAGAATAAGGGATGCAAGAAAAGGCCGTGCCCCAATGTCAATGAGAAATTTTTGGTTGGTTATAGCAGTAAGCAAAGCACATATGTGAGAGCTAAGTGCTGTTATTGTGGTCACAAGGCACATGGTTGTGAGCAAAAGAAAGTATAGGAATTGCAGGCGTGGAATCGCAAGCGAGTGTGAGCACTAAGCATTCTCATGTAGTGTGCAGTGAAAGTACAGGGTTGAGATTAAGTAGTGAACATAAAATTAGGATAGACTAGCAAGTACAAGGTGTGGGGCTCAAGAGCAAGAACCAAGGGCACATGATTAAAAAGATTGCGAAGGGTGGCACAGGATTGGAATCAAAATGAAATGATGATGGATAGGATAATGTTTTCCTTCGTTAGATACCAAGTTGAGAGAACAAGGCTTCTATGTGTCTTATTCACTAGAGATCCCATAATTATGACACGGGAACAAGTATAATAGTTTAGAGTACATTCAAATAAACATACATCACTCTCCAAATATATAGTAGCATTCAAAATCCTCAAGTAATCCCTTTCTAAGAGATTTCATGATATATCTGAGTATGGGAAAACCAGCCTTCAAATGCATCTGCTTTGGAGTTTGCATAGCATCCAAAACAAAGAGAAATCAAGCATAGTGATAGTTTTTAACTTACTGATTTATCTCATAAAACTCCTAAAATCTTAATTTTATCATATGCCATCCCTTCCCAATCCCACTAATGTCATTCCCCTCATAGCTATCATGCCCACATTGCTAGAGCTTAAACCCTTGATACTCTCATGCCCTCAACATGCTCTACTACTACTTTACAAGGCATAAAATTTTGTCTTATTCACCAAAGATCCTCTTATTTATAATGAAATGAATACAAATAAACATACATCACTCTCGAAATATAGAGTATTTTCTTATTTTGATGTTTTTATATGTTTAACATAGTCAATACGCACACTCATTCTTTATAGCACTTAAATCTACTACAATAATCTAATTTTTAGTTGCTCTAGTATAAAATTCAATGTATCCGTGATGGTTATAACTCTAATGATCTATTGTTTGTCATAAATCCTTAGTAGTTGAGCTGCAACCATCTTCATCTCCTAACAACTAAACATATTGTCCTTTTATCACCACTCCATCGATGAACATGATATGGGCACCAAAAATTCAAACCTTGTTCTTATGTGAGAGTTATGAATTTAAGTAAATTTTTTAAGATAGATTAAGAGTCTATTTGGAGCAGCTATAGTTTTTTGAAAAGTTGATTGTAAAGCTGTTGTAGAAAAAGCAATTTTTTAAAAAGTTGTTGTATATGTTACAAAAAAAAATTCTTTTTGAAAAATTTAAACAGCAATTTTCTGATAGCCACCACACCCTAACTGCTCGATTCTCAAAAGCAATTTTTCACCACAAAACTTTTTGAAAACAACCAAAAGGTAAACATTAATCAGATATTTACTACTATTTTTTCAAAACAAAACAAATGAAAGCCAAATACACCCTAAATTCCTATAAGGTATTACCAAAAGTTTGGCCCTAATTTTACAATAAATTTATAATCCAATTCCAAGTTTCTTCTAGATGCAAGCATTTGTGGCTAATTATCTCTTCCAGTGATGAGAGAAAACTTTCAATTAAGACAAATAGCACCACTTTGATTAAGATTGAGAAAATTTATCACTATTAGCTTAATACAAATAAAAAGTAAAATGCTAACAAACCAAATAAGATCCTATGATTCACTCATCCAGAATTGTCATGGGCTTTGGCCTACTTAGTCAAAAAAAAGGATAGTTAACCCAACCTAACCAAAAGATCCTTGTTAGCAACAATGATTGTATTGCTTAAGTTGCCTTATAAACTTAAAGCAAATGTTTATCTAAGGAGCTAAGTTTAAGTCAACCTTAACTAACAAAAGATTTTATGTCTCATCAAATACACCATATGATTCACAGCTCACGGAATTGAACCATTGAAGAACTTTTCAACTTTAGTGATAGGCATAATTTAATGATGACATTTTTCAATAAACCACAGATCAATGGGTCTTGGTCATAACCATGCAAGTATGGTCTGACCTACTCAAAAATGCATATCATGTCCTTATTAGTTTGAGATCATTAAGAGTGAATATAAAAATATGTTTAATATATCTCTTTAAGAACTTAAGTTATATTAAGTTTATCACCCTTATCAAACTAAAGTAAATAAAAAATGTATGGTTTCCAAAAGCTTGGGTAATAGATTTCACTTGAATAATGTTTGATTGTACAACTTTTTGATTTTTTGTATTTTTCATGGGAAATATGATACAAAGTAATTTGTTTTGAAATATGGTGGATTTTGGTGATAGAATCCACTCTAATTGAGATTTTTAATCAACACAATCATCATCGAGAAATAACTATTTGATGCATTTGTATTTGAAATTGGAAAGCTTGATTTTTGAAAATTAACCCCTTCAATTGCAATATCCAAAGCTATACCCATCATACGAGTGGATTACTTTTTTAAAAAAGTCCTTGCAATTTGGAAATTTGCATTTTAAAAATAGGCCCCTCGAATTATGATGTGTAATGGACATGCCCATCATAGTAGTATTTGAACTTATTATACTTTGTTGCTTTGAACTTTATCAACTCTAACCACTTGCTTCTAGATCGATTAACAAGTTCAGATTATTTGAATTTCTTTAACTATTCATGGCTTTAAAAAAATTATAGACTATGTCCATATTAAAGGATCAGATCAATGAATTAACACTTTTGATTGCACTTTGTACGTACAGCATCAAGAGTTTTCAATTTAAAAATGAAATTTCTTTATTAAAAGTTTGAAAAGCCATATATAAACATAAAACAAAATAACTTAATGAATTTCATGATCGAGCCTTTAATTCTCAATCTTATAATGATAAATTTTCATTGAATTAAACTTAGAGCACGAGTTTAAAATCATTCTTTTAATCATATTTGCTTTTGAATTTACCGTGGAAGTCTTGTCAACTCCACTACTTAATGGACTTTTCAAGTGAGCTTCTGACCAATAGCAAGGCAGCCACTTAAGAACATCATGCAACAACCTAATGATAGTTTGAGTTTCAGGAAAGGTTTTGAATTTTAAAATAATTCCTGATTTTAAAAATGGATGCACAACCCTCGAAGTGAGGAAATTTGAATTTGACTTTCATTTTTAAATCCACATAGCATTCTAATCTTTAGATTTAGACACTAGAGCACATGTCACAGTACATGTGTACAACTCTACTCTTAGTGACTTGTAGTGTTGTACACTCTTCTTTTAAAAAAAAAGGTTACCAATGATGTGCAACAGTAGACAAATTCATCCCATTTAGAGATCTTTTTTCAAACCCAAATCAAATCACTCATAACAACATATTGTTCGAGATGGGAGTGGGACGCTTTTAACAATTAATGTGCTTTAAAGGCATGTGCGCATCTTCTAAAGTACTTCGACAACCTAAATTGTGTAATAAGTTGAACCATTTTGTTTGATTTGAAAATGCACAACCATTTAAGATATGTGATGAGCTACTATGGCAATCGCTCATGTGAGTTTACTGTCATTAAACAATGCATGACTTTCATTTTGAGTTTATTAACACTCACATATTATTCGCTTACGTGTGTTGGTTTGCAAATCAAATTGCAATCATTGTGAGTTAATGTGCATCTAAGATAATATTAGCTCATTTGCAATTAGCCATTGTTTTGCTCAAATGGACACCACAAGGAAGCTCTCTCCCACTTATAAATAGAAGTTCTGCCTATGTTCATTTCTACATCCTATTCTAAGCATAGTGTGTCATTTAGTGTTCAATAGCTGCAATTATTTTATTCTTGCTCATTGGTGAGCTATTAAATTCTCAATAAGTCAAGTTTGAGCTTAATTTTTTGATCTTGAGAAGTAACAAGCATTACACTTGGGTATTTATTTTGCCACATTTAAAAAAAATTCCTCGTCTACTTTTTTTTTTTTTTTTTTTTTTTTTTTTGAGCTAATGTCCATATTTTTGTTGACCTTGTTCTTTTTTAAGTCTCATTCACATAAATTTTTGGAGGAACTCCAACATCTCTCCTGCTAAGAGGGTATTGGGAGAATGTCACCCCACCTCTACAATTATTGAATTGAATTTGAGAGTGATCAGTCTGTAATTTTCGTGTCGAGAATAGTAGATAAGACACTACCAGAGATTTCCTCATTTGGTGAGGACTTAAATCTGTTTGTTTCCATAACCCCTATAGTTAATTACCCCTCTCAATAAGAGAGAGAACTTTCAATTCGCTACCATTAGACGCAATGCGTATCAGATAAGAAGATCATATGAATTTAATATTATGAAATTCATCATTTCATTTTAAACCGATGAATAATGACATACCCGATCTAGATCCCATGTCATTATCCCAAAATACGCCCTGCCTACTTAGTCGGTGAGAATACCCAACCTACGAAAGATCCTCATCACATGGTTACGCCGTCAAGAAATCAAATTGGTGGTGTTTGTCTGGAGACAGCTTAAGTCTACCTAGGATTGTTTGTCTATCAAGTATAACCTATGATTCACAACTCAAAGAGTCATTAAGGAGCATACAAGTTACTTGATCGTAATATAATGAATATTGAAACCACCCCGAGGACTGATCAGAATCGCCGACCAGGAGCCTACCTACGTTTATACCGAGGACACAAGTCACGCCCCATTAGCGAGATTGATTGAGATGAACATAACGTAACACTTAATGAGACGCTCCTTCGTAACTAGAGCTTAATTTGTCAACAAACAGCTTTAATGTGAATATATTGAGTTTTATTTAAATTTTAATTATAGAATTTCATTTAAGTATCACTTTAATTTGATTTGAAAAATTCATTAATAATGAAGAACATAGATCCTCCAACTCGCTTTTTAGCTAATAAAGGATTAGATCTACTATCACCTGACAAAATCAATTTCTCAGATATTTCACTGATTTAAAACTCTTATTATAGATTTTAGGTTAACGATACCCCAAGACTAAACCGAAGCAACCCACACAACATCCTTACATTTGAATTTAAGCATTCAAAGATAAGATGAGACATGCGAGTGTATAGTAATTTTAGATAATTTTATATTTGAATTATGATTGATTTTCATTTAATTATAACTTTAAGATACGCTTTTGATATCAAAATTTGCACAAATTCTACGTCCGAACATACGGCAGATTGAAATAGATTTCAACTAATTAATGATTTCATTGATTTTGAAAATCATAAAAAAATGAAATTCTTAATTTTTTATTGAAGGAAGCCTGTGATTTTATAGATTTTGATTTAAAGATCGCTCGTCTGCCACAGAATTACAAATTACAGAAGGCATTTTGATTTAGATTGTAGTTTAAAATATTACTGCACTTCTTACTAGTTGAGTTTTTTGTAATTCTCCAATTTGATTATGTCAATCTACATCACTTTAGAAAAGATGTTAGATATGTATTATTTTATTTACCTTCATATATTAACCAAAGATAATGATCACCTTCATATTCATATAAGAGTTATTAAACCCAATTTGGATTCTATCCTTAACTTCATATCAAATTTTATAGGATTTAAGTTTATTGTCAGTTTGTAATGAGTTTAGTATTAGTCTCCCCAAGTTTCAATTAAGGCTTGTTTAATTTTGAGGAATTTACAAGAGAACTCACATTAATTTAAGCCATAGAGAATCGCTATTAGAGTTTGTGAGTTTAATATTAGCTTCCCCAAATTTTATTTGCATTTTAAATGAGTGTTCTATTCTTTCCAAAATTTTATTTAAGTGTTCCCCCCCTATTTCTCTGATTTAGCATTTATCTTCATATTTATCATATATTATTTAATTTGACTTAAGTTTAGGTAATTTTCATTTGAATTTGTTTAAGTTTTGAATTTTAGTCTAAATTTTGCAACCTCTCGATCATCCCCGCAGGAGAAGAGTGTATTTTGGCTTTCAGATGCCTCATGAAATGAAGCAAGGTTCATGACAATATTTTATCTCGTCGACTTTGAGAACGACATCTAACAGATGACTTGTGACGCCTTCGCGTGGAAGAAAGTTTTACGACACCAGCCGGATTTTCATCTCGCCGCACCTCTTGAGCACGACGAGGCATTCAAATCTGCAAAGAAACACAAGAATATATATATCCACATTCACGATCCCACGTGCTACTCATTTTTAAACTGAATGACGGCAGGGAACAAAGGTATGGTGAAGAGAAGAACCTCTGATGGTGTTCTCTCACAGAGAATTTGAAGAGGTAATGCGAGAATGCGACACCGAAAACCGAAAGAACTGCCTTGACGCTTCACCCGACAAGCAGAAAGATTGAAGGAGATATGAGGAGGGCTGAAAAGAAGAAGAACCCGCTTGATGGTGTTGCTCCGATTGGAAGAAGAGAAGGTCAGCGGAATAAGGTTCAGTATGACTTATGAGGAGCCGAGGTGCTGGTTTCTGGAAGAAAGGCTGGATGAAGAAGGTCAAGGCAGTGGCTTCATTCATGGAGAGAAGGCTAAATGAGCTACTCTTACTGCATTTTTTAATTTAAGCATAAGGCGACTTTGTCGATGATTTTAGTTACAAAAAATGATAGATTTGTAGTGGTTTTGAACAAACACATTATCTTTTTTTTATAATTTTCTTCTCTTTTTAAGAGATTTCGATTTTTTTTTCCTCCTCCTTTATTAATTTTTTATCTAGTTTTCATTTATCCATACACACCTTACTGCATTTTTTCCTTTAGGCATGAGGCGACTTTATTGATGATGATTGTTGCAACGAATGATAGATTTGTGGTGGTTTCAATACACTTATAATCTATTTTTTATTATTTTCTTCTCTTTTTAAAAGCTTTCTATTTTCTCTTTTTTTTTTTCCTTATTAATTTTTTATCTTTTTTTTTTCTTCATCCACACGATCACACACATGAAGGAGAGGAGAAGATAGTCGGAGATGGAGGAGGTCATCGACATTTAAGAGTTCACCAATGAGTGGAATAGTCAATGATGAGTTGATGAGTGGTGAAAGATTGAAGGAGCTATAGCTTGGAGATTCAAGGAAAAGGTAGCGGCAAAGACAGTGCTATTGAGAATGGCAATTGAGAGAGGTCAGTCACTAACGAGGATGGGAGGGAGTGGCAACCTAAGAGAAAGCTCAAGTAGCATTGGATGACAAAAGGAATAGAGATGCGAGCAAGTGGCTAGCATTGGTTTAATCGGAAGAAGGAGCTATAGGTCGTAAATGATGTGTGTAGATGTGGATGTAGAGGTGGTGAGGGGCTCATAAGATTAGTGGTTGCGAGGTGGGTTGAGATGAATGAAAACTTGCGAATGAGGGATTGAGAGAGGTTAGAGGTTAGAGGTTAGAGATTGGGAGAAAGAGGATGAGGGTTGAACCACTTAAGGGAGCATGAGTTAATCTATCCAAAGAGAAGAGAGGGGGAAAGACAGAGTTGGGTGTTTTTTTTTTCATTAAAAGATTTTTTATATACCACTGACAGTCTGACACCGTACTGGGAGTAAGTTTATGAAGCTGGGAACAAAAATGGGAGTGTTGAGTACATTTGAGAAGCGAGGAAAGGCATGGGTGCCGAATTTGAATAATTTAAAAAAAAAAATCAAATATATATCAGTGTGTGGCTATGTTTTTAAATCTAATTGAGCATATATATAATTATTCAAATTAATTTTAATTAATGTTACACTACTTTTAATTTGATTATATTTTTAATAATAATTTGTGTGCATTCACTTCCACTCATGAGATTTCTTGACACTTCCACATGCCAATTTTATTTTGCTCTTAGCAAGCAGGTTGATTTTCAATTTTTCTTGTTCGGGACTGACCAAAATGGGTATCATTCCTAAAATATTGTGACATTCTAGATGCGTCAATGCAGTCCGTCTTGTGAAATGGCCAATGTTTTAGTATTACTGATGTATGAAAACACTTCAAGCCAGATTTAAGTAATAATGGATCCATTGTCATTGATTTTTTATTAAATTTAAACAAGTCGAATATATATTGTTTTTAGTTATATATGTAGGTTAATAGACACATATACATAAAAATGACAGCCACCCATTTATAAATCCAAAAAAGGGCACTTCAGAGAAGGTCCAAAAAGGTGTTAATATGTATAATTGGAAAATTTTACTTCAATGTACAGAAACAATGACAAGAAACATTCAACCAGCTGAGTTATCTCCAAATATGTGCATAAGAACAAAAAAGGGGGAGAAAAAAAATAGAACTCCATTTACAAATGTATAAGAAATTTATTCAGTAAATTGAAAGTATTACCTGTAAAAAACTGCTTGCTTTATTTTTTATGGCACACAATTGATCAAGAGCATAGATATTATTTGAGTGAGAAGAGATAAAATTTGCATGCAAAGAGGTTCTTGAAGACGCATTAAAATGATCGCAAAACTGCTCAAATAAATAGAAGAGCTCCTCTGTAGAATTCTGCAAAATGAATACAGGGTATAAATGGAAAGCACGGTACAGTTTTTTTAAAAAACACTAAATTATTGATGTGACCTGAAAGAACGCAATAATTTCAGTTGTTTCCATGTTGTACACAGCAAAAAATGACGGATGTTGGTCGGTGGTACGGGAAACCTAATAAGCACACAAATTTAATCAACTCAATTCTAATAACAATCAAATGAATGAATATCATAAAACATGTGAGAATCTTGAACTAAGAATGCAAGATTTACAAATCAAAGATGCGTACATATAAGTGCTTACCCCTCCATCTACACTACCAAACTTGATCAAGAGATGATAACGATCCAAAAACTGTACCTATTCAAAGAATTGAAATGGTAAATCATTCCGGTAGCACATCCTCAAATATTAAAAGAATAACAAAATAACCAATGGAGACAAAAATGGAGAATAATTGCAATTAGAAATATTTAATCCATGGCTTTAGATAGCATCTTAACCACAAGTTAATGTTTTAACAAAAACAACAGACAATTGTTTAAGAAATAGTAACAAGGGATAGTCTCAAATCTTTTTAACTATTCATATTATAGTAACTAGAAATGTAAAAGAGCAGATGAGTACCTTCCACATGATTAGGTCAATGTAATCTTGAAAATGAAAATAGAACTTTTTCTTCAGATGTTGAATCCTCTACAACAAGAAAGTACTATCATTAATATACCAGTGGATATGGGAATGACTAAATGACTAAATGACTAAATCAAATAACGGTGATGATAACTTCCTAAAAGAGGACATTGTTTGCAATAGGGGCTTCCATATAAACATCCCCACAGTTCTAGCATGCTTAAGATAATGATACCTCAATTCATGTACCATCATATTTTGAAGAATTCAAATGGAAGATCTTGAGAATTGTAGGTCACAATGATTCAAAAAAGACTAAATGTGCTGCCCAAAACTAGAAAAACTGTGATTTAAATATATTAGAGGGGGAATTAGCACAACCAACTACTCTGAACGCCTGAACTAATAGAGAAAGCATAACAAAAGATTTATAGTCAATATTCTATTTGCATGTCAACAATTTTGCTCTTAGTGCCAATAAATCAATAGCCAACAACAACAACAACAACAAGCCTTCATGGGTCGATTACAATAATCCTTCTTCTCCATTGTGTCATATAAAGTGTCAAATTATCATTTAATTCTAAAAAATAAGATCATTTTTATACTACCTAATTAAGTCTTCTTAGGTCTGCCAAACCTTTATTAACATAAGTCAAATCTAGTACATCTCCTCACTCGATCATCAGACGACCTATATTTTGTGTGACCAAATCATCTAAGGCGACTCTCTAATCTTATCTACCACATGAGTTACTCCAACTTTTTCATGTATATATTCACTTCGTATTTTGTCTCTAAGTGTAAAGCCACTCATCCACCTGAGCATCCTCATATCTGCAACATTTAACTTAATTTTATGCTGCTCTTATATCAGCCACATATTATGCCAAAAATCATTGCAAGTCTTACCATCATCTTACAAAATTTTCTCTAAAATCTAACTGGTACCTTTCTATCGCACAACAAGCTAGATGCATTTCTCTACTTCAATCAACCAACTTGAATTCTACTAATAACATTTCCATCTATTTCACCATTATTTTGAACAATCAACCTGAGATATCTAAATCATTCACTCTTTTTAAATCACTTGATCACCCAATGTCACAACCCCAAACCACAAGATCTTTTACAACTAAAATTGCATTCCATATATTTGATTTCAGATCTACTTAAACAAAAGTCTATAGATTTTAAGGTTATCTCCACAACTCCAGTTTCTCTTGGACTTCCTCTCTAGTCTTATCAACAACATAAATATTATAAGAAATAAGCATACACCAAGGTACATCATCCTGTAAATGTCTAGTAAGAACATTCATAACTAAAGAAAAAAGATATTGGCTTAAAGTCAATCCTTGATGTAATCCAACTGAAATAGAAAAAGACTTGGTCAATCCTCCATTCCTCCTTAAGTTTAAACACAAGTAATAGCTCCAATATGCATGTCTTTGATGATTGGAATGCAAGCAATATTAACTCCTATTCTAGAGCACTCCAAAGCACTTATGTTCAAACTTTATCATATGCTTTATCTAAATCAACAAATATCATATGTAGATCCTCCTCTCTATATACTTTCTCCATCAAACCTCTCAACAAATGTATAGGATCCATAGTAGACCTACCTAACATGAAATCAAACTGATTTTGAGAAATTTTTATTTCACATCGTAACCTATGTTCAATTACTCTCTCTCATAATTTTAATATATAACACATTAACTTAGTTCCTCTATAATTTGCACTCTTGTGCATCACCTCTCCACTCATATGACATATTTAAAATAATATTAAAAAAAATTAGTAAGTCAAGATATTCTTTGATCTCTAAAGCATTTCCACACTTATATTGAAATATCATAAGTTCCTACTATATTTTCACACTTTATTTTCTTTAAAACCTCTTCAACTTCGATTTTACTAATAGAACGATAAAAAAAATTCTCTATCTTTATTTAGAGTACTGAAGTCACTAAAATTAATTGTATTCGCACAACCTTCATTGAAAAGTTCATCAAAATAATTCATTCACATATGTCCAATATTCTCTGCTAAAAAAAATACTTTATAATTTTCAACATTAACGCACCTCACTTGAACTAAATCTTTACTTTTTCTATCTCTTTTAACTTGGCTAACTTATACATACATCTTTTACCATCTTTAGTATTCAATCTATTATATAAATTACAAAAAGCTAAATTCTTTACATCAAATATTACTTTCTTAAAATTCCTACATCACACTTTATATCTTTTTCAATTCTCCAAATTGTGGGATCCGAAAATTCAGACATCTTTCTAAAAGGAAAAGATTGTTTGTGATAATTTCGAAGCAGATGAATAGTAGATAAAGACACTACCAGAGATTTCGCTCATTTGTGAGAACTTTTATACTGATTCGTGTTTCCTATAAAGCAGTTCTTTAATTACCTCCCAATCTTGACAAGCAATTAAATTTAATCGTTAAAGAACGAGATATAATCAGAATGAAAGTTTAGAACTTAAATTTATTATTTTAACTTAAAACTTTTGTGGGAACGACGACGCCTGATCATCCTAGTCTTATCCGCCGTCGATCCGGCCCGCTTTCCGGAGGTCCGACCCAATCGACCGGGATCCTCACAAGAATATTACATGCCGCAAAGCTCAGACTGGAGTTTGTCTGGGGGACAAATATAAGTCGAAATGACATAGGCTTTTGCCCAACCAAATACATTCTACATTTCATGCAAAGAGAAAATTTTAACATACGCTGCGACCGTAATTTAATGTGCATATAAATAACCACCCGGGGCCTCAGAAGCCATTTATGTATATCAGCAAGAAACCACGCGACAGAGACATCGCCACGCCCCTACGCAGGAATATTTGAGTGTGAAGGTATATGATTTAATTGACATCTTGAGCAAAAGTTTTCTTAATTTGTCACCCAAGAAAACAATCATGGAGGGTGGATTTATTTTATTCATTTTTAGTTTTAATTTAAATAATTAATTTCATTTCATTTTTTTATTTCTCTTTTTTTTGTATTATTTTCAATTTGATCATTTTATGATTGATTTTAGATTCAATATATGATCATTTATCATTAAAATTTTAATTATACTTACCCTTCTCATCATGCGCTTATTAATTGATAATGTCATGAGGATATTTTTCATCATCTCAAGTATAATCCTTCAAAACCTTTCCACTCTAACATGAGACGGCCGATTTTCTTCTTGAGGATTTAATTTTAAGTCGATTCTTCATTCGTATAACGTAATTACTTCTCGATATTATTAATTAAATTTTATAATATCAAATTTTTATTAACTAACGCCCAAGCACCCAAACCGGATTATATAAAGACTGTTTTGATTTGACTTAGATACTCCAACATGGATAATGACATTCTTTGAAATTATGGACATTAAGATGTCTAATGTTGAAGTCGTCAAATTTTGATTTTGAGTTTTGTTAACGACGTCAGACACCAAACCGAAGTAAGATTCGTTTTTTTTATTTGACTTGATTGTAAAAGACGAAGTTTTAATACGGATTTTAGTTAACGACCCACAAGACCAAACCGGAGGAATAGACTGTTTTGGAAAATATGGTATGTATATTATTTGGCCAAGCCCCTTTAAGTCACAAATCAAAGTAAATAAATAAATCATTTGGAAGCCCATGTAATCATATGTAGAATTTAAAGTGAAAGATTTGTGTCAAGATCACCTCCTAGTAACAAAATCAGAAACATAAGAAAAATAATTGATTGAAGCCCATACGATCATAAAAAGTAAGGTAACGGGCAAAATGTTTACAATTTGATTTAATAAATTTCTCTCCCTACGCTAAAAAACCAAGAAGATAAAATGAAATTGATATATATGATCATAAAGTAGCGAATTTAAAATAAAGCAGTCATTGCCAAGATCACCTTATGTAACAAAATCAAGAAGATAAATTGATTTGGAGGCATATAATCATAAGTAGGTAATGCCTAAAATAGTTTTGATTGATTCGTTCTCAAGATCACCTCCTTATGTAATAAAATCGCAGCATTTGAAAATAATTGATTTATACCATACGATCATAAGTAAGAATTTTAAAATAGATTCATGAGCCCAAGATCACCTCCTTATGTAACAAAAATCAGAAACATAAAATAATTGATTTGGAGTCTATATGATCATATACCATACCCATTTATTTCTCTTAAAAGGAAAGGGAATATAAAAATACGAATAGATGATATTTCATTTAAGCAGTTTGGATTAATTAAATCCACCTCCTCACACGCAAACTCATGGCAAGTGGGGACACAAACTCATTAAATTTATTAAATATGGCAAAGACTTTATTTTCTTTTTTTTTTAAAGAAAGGGATAAGGATGCACAAGCATGTCCATGCATATGACGCATACAAGTTTATGATCACCTGGGATGCTCCTCAGCGTAATTTATTTACACCTTATGTGTCAAGAGATGATAAACCAGATGAAAAGAGGAGCTAAAAATCTATAAATAATGAATTCTCATAAAATCCTTACACACTTCCTACTCATTTCTTTCCCTTGATTTCATGAGTTTGAGTTCTCAAGCTTGTAAGAGAGTCCATAAAGACTGTGTTTTACCCTTCTCCTTCCTTTAACAATTTTTTTTTTTTTTGCCATGTATAATCATGCATGTGTAGATCAATGTAAAATGATGGAGTAAAAGATAACACGTTAAACATGTATTTAAGCATGTGTTCTAAGATTAATAAAGATATCAAGCTATAGGTATTAGAACCAACATCAACAAATACATGTCACAAGTACAAAGATCCATTTGTATTCTATTTCACACTTCATACACATGTTGCATGTAAGACAAAGATTCAATATTCACCAAACTAAGCATAATAAATATTTAAATATACGACATTTAAAAGTGAAAGAAACACATAAAGATATGCACATAAAAATACTTAAGCATTTTTTACCTTTCCCTTTTTTAAAAAAAAAATTTTCAGCCTCCTGGCCATCCCCACTTAAGCTGAGACTAAGCCTTCCACCACGCCAAGAAAGGTGTGTAGGTGTCAAGACACCCTACTAAAATGATTACCACCACGCAAGAAAAGGCGCATGGGTTAGATAATATACGAAGCTTTACCTCAATCCTTATCTCCGCTATCAAGCTTTACAAATTTAACTCCCCAAGAGTTCCAGAGATCGAGTCACCACCACGCCAAAAGATGCATGGGTGGTGTGTCGTGAGACAGCTAAACTGATAACCAAAGATTGCTAATATGATCACATATGCAAGTATGCAAAGAATGAAGCTCATGAGATAAAGAAATGGTATAACCAAATCCCTTGCTTAATTTGATTTCAACTTGCATATGATGGCATGATACATATAATTCCTTTATATGAAATAAATTGAATCAAAGTAGATGAAATTCATGGAGAATAGCATCATATCTCATCGCCTAATTGATTTTTCCCTGATAAGAGTTTAATTTTATATTCATCAAATAATATATTACCGATTTCCAGATAGAATATTTTCAGCCCAACATTCCCCTTGATAAAGTAGTTTCCAAAGAAGCACCACACTCACCTACTAGTAAAACAATGCAATTCCTTCTATATAAAAAAGAAATTTCAGCAAGCCTCATGCCTCTAGATAACAAGCTAATAGTTTTCCCTCCATAAAAAATATTTTCAGATGTATCACATTTCTGATGGCCATTTCATAAATTTCCCAATATCTCAAACCCATTTCCAAAGCAAGTGAGATCTAGAACAAATCCTCCAAATAGAAATTTCAGCCAACACATGCTTGTACTTTCAGATAACAAAATGAAACATGGGTTTAGGCCATACAACATCCCAAACCCTTTTCCAAAGAAGCTTGAGAGATCTAGGCAATATAGCTTTCCAAACAAATTTAAAGCAACCTGGGATAACGTAATCTCATAGATAACAAAATCAAACATAAGGTTTAGGCCATACAACATCCCAAACCCTTTAAAGAAGCAAGTGAGATCTGCAAATAAAGCTTTCCAAACAGAAATTTCAAGAACTATGCATGTAATCTCATGATAACAAAAGCAAACATGGTCATACAACATCCCAAACCCCTTCCAGAAGTATCATGAATTTAAGCACAAAATAAAGCTCACTTTGCCAAGCCCTAATTTTCAGAATACCCAAATGCACAAAAAGAAAATTAGGGTTGGAGAGAAACGACCTGGAGGTGTCGATTTACTAAAAGAGAGAGGGAGAAGGAGGAGTTTCAAGAGTCGAGCCGAATGAGCGAGGGCTCGGCTATGGGAGAAGCAGAGAGAGGTCGCGGGCGCTACTGGGAGAAGCCGAGAGAGACGAGGGCTCGAGGAAGTGCCGAAGAGGGGAATGCCGAGAGTCAAAGGCCACCGAGAGAGGGAGAGTCAATCAGAGCTCGCGTGAGGGAGCCGAGAGATGCCAAGAGCAGAAACCGAGAGGAGCTCCGCTTACTGAGAAGAGGAGAATAGAGTCTGATGCTGCTGAGAGATGCCGAACGAGAGTCAATCATGCCAAGAGGGAGCTGTGGAGCCGAGAGATGCGTGAGCTTCGCGAGGGAGCCGAGATGCCGAGAGGGAAGAGGAGCGGCGCCACTGGAGAAGTCAAGAGGATGCCGAGAGTTGGCCAGAGAGAGGGAGCGGAGCTTCGGCGTACTGAGAAGCCGAGAGAGACGAGGGCTCGTGCGTTTACGGGAGAAGCCGAAGAGGATGCCGAGAGCAGGAAACCAGAGAGATCGTTAAAAAAATGAGGGTCAACGCAGGATAACCCTCGCTTGCTCTTTGAG
This sequence comes from Cymbidium sinense, assembly GCA_021442155.1. Lineage (NCBI taxonomy): Eukaryota > Viridiplantae > Streptophyta > Magnoliopsida > Asparagales > Orchidaceae > Cymbidium > Cymbidium sinense. The sequence goes on from CM038215.1 coordinate 23,353,346, forward strand.
ATCGCTGAACCACGCAACCCCTTTTTTTTTTTTTCTTTTATTTAGTTGGCACATCTCGATTGGTTGAGTGGCTGGATTGTAGGAATTAATGCGTGATTAAGAGATAATTACGATTAAGTCGCTTAATCATTTTAATTCATTTTATTACTTTTGACAAACCCCAGCAACAAATCAATTTAAGTTGTTTCGCTTGTCAACGAATGCGCTGATCAATTCATCGGCGTCGCTTAAATAATCGCTAGGTAAATTCAAGTCACCAGGCCGTCATAAATTAATCGACCCTCAAGATACTTTGCCATTCGACCGCAAGATGTCGTTTGATAGTTTCGACATTTCTACGACGACATTTATTTTGAACGGAGGTTGTTTACGCCGTCGGCTTCGACTTCGAGCATTTCAGATAATTTGATTTTAATTATCCTATCGATCCTTAATTGATTCAAAATTTTCGATTAATATTTCAGCATAATCGTCAATTAAAACGAATTTGATCTCGGTCACGATTTGGGATTTTAAAATCCACCTTATTTATTTAATTTCAACTGGCACATAGTTGTAGGTCAACACAAATTTTTATATCTAAATCAATTTCAATGACAAAACTTCTTATTTTTGATCTTTTCTTACACATTTTGACTCAGCTATCAATAATTTTTTTCTTAAAAGCAGCTTTTCCTTTTCATCCTCTAAACATATTTTTTTATAGCTTACTTGATCTTATTTGCTATAGTTTCTCACATAGCATTAGTTTTCTCATTAATATTCCAAATCCTAAAATATTATAGTTTACTTTTAAAAATATTTTTATTAGTATTCTTTAAGTACCCCCGTCTAATCCTAGAATAATGATTCGATTTATTTTTGATCTTCCAACTCTTCATCTTAAAACCAAAACTAGTAGTCGATATTAGGTATTTAAACTTTCAACTTAAATGGCTTTACAATCTTTACAATATAAACGATATATTTTTCTTAATCAATCTGTATTTTAATAGGTCTATTCTAATAAGTGATATGCTCATATCTTTTCTTAAATAAGCTATTAGTAATTATAACATTATAAATTTATAATCTAAAGCAAAATCTAATATGATTATACATTCTTCATTAGTCACTCAAAACTCATAGCCACTATGAATGTATATAAAATCTTCAACCACTCTACCAACATATTCATTTAAATTTCATTCAATAAATACTCTTTCTTCAAGAGAGATTATTTTCATTAATCCCTCTAAGTTATTCTAAAACATTTCTTTTGAGCATACATCCAAACCTACCTAAATAGCATAAACACTAATAACATTAATAATCTTAACATCAATAATAATCTTCAAAGTTATAATTTCATCTCTATTCTTATTAATTTTCACAACATTATACTTCAAACTCTCATCTATAATCACACCAATATTATTTTTAGTACAACTCATACCTAAATCTAAAGTTTAAAACTTAAACTATCAATCTCCTTAGCCTTCTCCCCAACCCATTTAGTTTTTTAATATATAAAATATTTTTTTATGAACAATAATATCAATTAATTCTATTAATTTACCCGTAAGAATACCTATATTACAAATTTTTATCATAATTTTAATTTCATGAACTAACTTATTCGCATATATCCATCAATAATGTGAGAACCCTTGCTTATTTAATATTGCACCCATCCATCTGCTTGCATTTTCATGTATTCGACCATATAAAGAACGTATGAGCAAAAATATAGCTATTTATGCAATGTTAGCTAAAATTTTCACGCTGAGCGTCTTAAGCGGATCTACCAATTTTTTTGGGTAAAGTTACCAAATTAAGAAAAGTCCATGACTTCTTGCTAGATGAAATTGTTGGCATGTTAGATGAAGTAGTAGGCTTACCTAGTTAAATTCATTATGAGTTTCTTATAATTATGACAAATTCATCTTGATTCCACCGTGTTGCCTTGGAGTAAATGGCCATCTTTAAGATCTTCGAGATATTTAGATGTATATTTAATTCTTTGATTCTCTAATATCATTAGAAGTTACTTGCAAAAATAACATAAAAAAATTCTTTGTTATGCCAAGGACTTTTTTTGGATTCATCATATTTACCTAGCATAGCTTGTCAGAGCATCCATCGTCAAGCAAGAGAGACCTCTCGATGTATGTAGACATAGCAATATTATGCACGTATACAAGCGTTTAAGAGTTTTCATTGCTAACTAGCTCTACTTTGCACCTCGTTCAAAAGACAGACATGAAGAAAATAACCTTCAACTAAAAGGTGGCAAGTGAGGGCCTTGATTAAAAAAACTCTCATCCTAACTTGGTTTTAAGTTAATTATCAATATCTTAAAATTAGTAGAAAAGATTTTATCCTATAAGCATACCACAATCATATGATTCCCAAATAAATTACACTCCATATTAACAAAAGAAGCAGCATCACACAGAGCAGTAAAAAAACTTTATAAGTAAACAAAATAGTGTGTTATAATGGCTATAAAAAAACAAGGTACAATTTAGCACAGATGGGCGACAATTAAATAAACCCATATAATAAAAAAAGCAGTCGGAGTCCACAATCCAGAATTCAGAACTTATGCAAGAACCAGTAAGTTACAAGCATAAATGATCCCTCTGTTCCTAACCCTTGTCATCCGGTTCATCATGTACACCTAGATTGCCCAGTTCTAAAGCATTGTTGGATCATCTTAGATGCTCCAAGTATTATGTGATAATAAAATGCTCTTGAATCTATATCTAAAAAGGCACTCAATCCAGAATTTTTACTTGTATCATGTTGTACATACAAAGCCATTTTAGACTCAAAAGTGCATTAAAATAATTGAAAAGTATTAAGTGGGCCATCACAACATAATAAAAAGTATGATAAAAAATTAAATAAAATATCACATCAGTAATATTTTTATTTAGCACAAATGCCTAAGCTAGCTAGCTCTTTTTTTATGATGATTTGGCACATGCCCACTATAAAAATAAAAGAATATTGGTCGTACCTGTAAGAGAAATATCCATATCATAGTGCAAAAGAAAGTAGCATACTAACTCTAAATAAGTAACACAGAGTTATAAGACATGCATCAAAAGCATCATCTAATAAAAGGTAGACATTATTACACCCAAACCTTCAACAAAACAGCTAAGGGGGTGTAATCTATCACTGCACTTAAATGAGCATAAAATTCTCAGTGTAAAAAAGTTCAACTCATATGATTGTGATGTGACTGCTAACCTAGCTCATCTTAGGGAACTAAGGCCAACTATCTTAACATTGTATTTTTAAGTTAACTTTACAATTAAATACTGATTGAGTCTAAAGAGATTTGAAAATAAAAGGTTTTTAAAACATTGTTCCGACCTATGGCTTAAATACTCAAGTTAATTTTAAAAAATAAATTAAGGTATCATGCCCTATGTTGTTTTGTATAGCTGAACAATCATGTGAGGTCGGATTATGATACAATAATTGTTATTATCAAATGATTGTCACCACATAATGATAATCAGGCCATAATGAATTGGTTAACTTGTAAAAACTAAATGGATCATTCCCTATTAATTTGTATTGACTAACCTTATGCATATCCAAAAGTAATAATATAAATGGAGATAATTAGGACCATCAACTATAAGAGTCAGGATTCAAGTATTTGAGTAGGATACAAACACTTAAAATATAAAAAGATTACAAACATTCAAAAAAAACTCATAATATCTCAAATGTAAGACTAGTCGAAGTAGAGACTATATATCTAAAAATAAAAATAAAAATAATTTGGGCACAAGTGTATACTTAAAACCAAAAGGTATTCAACCACAATATCTGAATGAATAATAAAATGACTTAGTCAAAAGTGCATGACTATGTTATGACAAAACTCAACCAAAATGGTATGGCTAAGCTCTAAGAGTTCGTAAAATGAAGTTTCTAAATAAAACTGAAAGGATCATGCTAGGAGTGATTTTGTCAAGAGAGCATAATTAAATCAAGAACAAACCGAGTCAAAAGAGCATTGCTAGGTTTAAGGTGAATTTGGTCAAAAGAACATAACCAAAAATAGAATAGTATAACTAAAAGAGCATGAAAACAGTAAGGATGAATTTAGTCAAAAGAAGAATGACCAGCCTTGGGTATTTTTGAGCTAAAAGAGCATGGCTAAGAGGGTAAGAAGTATAGTTAAGAAGGGCATGACTATATTAGAAATTAATTAAGCTAAACGAATATGATCAACCATAGAAGATTCTAAGTCAAAAAAGTATGAATGTAGAGATAAGAAATTTATTTAGAAAGTATAACAACATGAAGAATATACTTGTAAATATACTATGACTAAGTTCAAAGGAAACCTACCTATGAGTGTCTACCAAAGCTAACAATCAAGTCAAAATATCAATCAAACTGACATGCTTATAAGTGATGCAAATACAACAGACCAATATGGCATCTAAAAGTATATCAATAGGGATATGACATAGTGTAGGCCTGAAAGAGCTAGAATAGACCAACCTAAAATGTTGTGATATCCTAAGATGTGTAGTCCCTTACTAGCTAACCTACAAATAGTGGCAAGTTAATTAGTGTGCTTAGAAGGAATACAAGGCTTGACTCATATCCTAAGAGTCAACTTAAGACAAGTGAAACAATTGGCCAAAAAAACCAATTTGAACTTTTAATATTGTTCTAAGGCTTCAGAACAATCAATTTAAAATGGATTAATTAGGCATCTATTACATCATTTCTATTGTATTAAGACCCAATACAAAGGATTAGCTATAAATAAAGTAATCAAACAATTGGTTTAGGTTCATATAACAAAAATTGGGTCCATATTAAGTTAAGTTAGGGTTCAAAAAGATCTTGGCTACTCCAATGGTCGACTAAGATCAACTCACCTATGATTTGGTGATCTAAACCCTATAAAAGAGATTTGGTCAAGTGATTGAACTATTTAGTTTGAAATCACCAACTAAGTCAAGTACAAAGATGTTTTAGGGCTAGGGTCATAGGTCAAATCTTAGCAATTAAACTCAACATATCTCATAGTCAATTACCATGCACAAGCATGCAACTAAACTATTAACCTCCATAAATGATTCACAAGTCAAATTAACCATGAAATTTAAAATAAATAATTAACGAGAGGAACATCGCATGAATCGGGTTTAAAATACCCTAATCGCGATAAGATTCGACCAAGTTCATCTCAATTTGAAAATTCGGCTTCGTAATGCGTCTAAACTATCAAAATTAATTAAATGAAATATCAGACCATATTAATAATCGATTAATTAATTAAAATTAATTTTTAATGAAATTATGTGCATATCGAAGTCGGCAGGCCCTGACGATGTCCAAACGAGTCCCTTTTCCCTTGTTCGGGTGCAAGAGAGCCATCTCCTTCTTCCTTCCGTCGTAAGCCGAAAGCAGAGAAGCTCTTCCTTCCCTCTCTTCTTCTTCCCCCTTTCAACCGGATTTCCAGGTTGTTTCTATTCAACCCTAAGTTCCTTTCTTGCTTTGTGGGTTAACTTGATTTTGCTTAAAGTCTATTGTGATTATGAAATCAAAGAGAAGTTGTGAGCATATATAGTGTTTAATGTTAATTTGAGGTCGCTTTTGACTGTTGAAATTTCATCGCTTTGATTTTGTGCTTTGATTAAGTGATCCCCCCCTTTACTTTTCTCCCTCTTTCCTTACCCCTCTTCCCTATGCTTTTACTTTTTTGTTATGTGCTTGGATTGGCTCACTTTCTGGCCTACTTCCTCACAACATAATTTCAGTCAGGGTAAAATAGAGAGGGTTGCACGTTTGGTAGAGCTTAAAGCATGTATGGCTGGTTATATTAGTTAAATTCTGCTTATATCTTGCTATCAAAGGAATATTTTCTTATTGTGTTTAGAAGAAAGAAAAGAGGAATGAGAGTTTCAGATTTTTACATAAAGGATTTAAAGTAATCTTTATAACCTCTTTACTTGAAAATTTCTGTTTTACTCTCCCGTCGATAGTGGCTTTGTTGTTAGATTAGGATAATACATGGAGTTAATATATATTTTTTAATTTCCTCCTAAGATTTGGTGCAGCTGTTTTATTGATTAGTACAATACAAGTTAGATACAACTTGGGTTATGCTACCAAATCAATAGCCTCTAAAATAAAAAGAGAAATGAGGCGGCTTATAGGTGAAACCTAAGGTTGGCATGTTGATTTGTAAGTTTTCAATGATTGAAAGTAATATCTTATTATGTCAAGTTGAAGTTGAATTAAACTTTCCTACGCATTATATTCTGATTTTTGATATTATGCGATTTCCAACATTTAACTAATGTTAAAGTGGGAAGCATGAAGAATTTTGAGATAAGTATAAGCCAAAGCATGCATTTTCTATGGTTGAATAGCATTGGTTTTGGGTTTTATTTGAACATTGTGTAATATGCCACTTTCGAATAGCTATCGTGTTGTATGAAATGAGACTTCATATGAGTGAGATATGATATTGCTTTCTTCATGTTACTAAGAGCTGAAATTTATTTACTAAGAGACACAATTGAGTGAGATAAGATATGTATATTGCTTTATTCATGCAAAATCACCCATATCTTGTTATTCTCATTTTTATGTCATCATGGGATGAAGCTGAAATGAATTTTAAGCTTGTGAGGTTCAATGTTATTATCTTCTAATGTCTCATGCGGCATTTAACTTGCTACTTCATTTATGCAGATTAAAAGGGAATGAAAGGGAGGGTAAAGATTTCTTGAGGACTCTTTACTTTTGTTTTGCCTATTTCATATTTTCAACATGATGAAATTTGTTTATGTCTTGCTATCAATTATGTGCTATTTCATTTGTTGGGTTTAAGGCAAGCAAAAGAGAATGGAATTTCAACTTAACTTCATTTGAATATAAACTTTGTTTACTGTTCTTACTTTAATGCCTCTTTGAGCTTATGTGAGCTGAAATGGTGATAAAATTTTTAAATTTATGAAATTCTCATATTTGTAGAGTATAATATTGCTTTCTTTTTAGTGCAAAGACTTGAATTTTAACTATGGTCTACCATATGATTCTCATTTCATTTGCCGGATTTGAAGAAAGCAATGGTACTTTGATGTTTAATATCAAAAATAATGAAATGTGGCTCATGTCTATTGGGAATTCATATTATAGTTTGCTGTTTGGTGTATTTGAAGGAGTAAATTTGGAGTAAAAGGTGAATACAACCATGATATGATAGCATAACTCCATTTATATCCTAAGTGTATCATTTCAATGCATATGTAAAAGTAAAATTGCAAAGAAATATTAAAGTTATTAAGTACCCGTTCACATTGTTCCAATGCGGCGGAAAAAGTTATTATAAGTACATATTGTTCCAACGCGAAAGAATCACGCGATAAGACTGCTCACATTGTTCCAACGCGAGAAAATTTGTGATAAGATGCTCACATTGTTCCAACGCGACGAAATCATATAAGATTGCCACGCGTTGTTCCAACGCAAAAGAAAATATTTTGATATGGGTTACGCTCTCGGCGTATGGCAAATAAACGTTCTACTCATTGACCACCACGACTTTCTGCTGAAGGAAGGTCTCCGGCGTACCTATACGACGGGGAGGCCAAAATTTTGCTAAACAAAAAAATGTGTGTGTAAATGCCTAAGTTCTTAAAAAAGAAAGCATGTGTATATTTTCATTCACGCTAAATTTCAATATATTGAACCATCATATCATGCTAAATTATAATATGTTCGCTCATGCTTAGTTCAATTGTTATTTGAATTTTCATATCATGTGACAACCGCTTAAAATTCAAATTCTTTTGCTTAAATCGATTATACTACACGAGAGAGAAATGTGACATCCAATGCATTGTATGACTTAAACTTTACTTTATTGTCAAGTATGTTTTTATATACTATATGAGGAGTTATTTGAAAATAAGACACTATATGTGTCATATGACTTAAATCTTGTCTTATTACCAAGCATATATTTATGACATGATTATCTCCCCTTTGCCTAAGTCATGAAATAGGGTTGAGATAAAAAAATAAGTATAGATAATTGCTTAATCAAGTTTAAAATTTCAGATTTGTGATTACAAATTTAGTATAGATATTCCATGTCTCATTTGCTTATCTTGCAGTAATCTTTATATGCTTATGAATAATTGGAAATGGAAAGGAAAGTATCTTATGATTGCATGACTTAAGTCTTGTTTTATTATCAAATATCCACTCATATGAAGTAATGATGAATAAATTTAAAACATCAAGTTAGATATGACTTACCAATTGATGTGATATGAATTAAAAGTAAGCCCAATTATTGGTGATCTCTTCCTTTGAAAGGTGGGTGAGCTCCGTTAAAAGCCTAGACTTGTAATATGTCTTGTGAGAAATGGGAGAGTAAAGTTTTCATTTTATGAGTAACTAAAAGAAGAATGACAAAAGAAATAAAATCTTCCTTAGATTCATGCTTATTTTATAAGTAATTAAGAAAAGAATGACAAAGAAAATAAAAGATTTTCCTTCTCCATTTTAATGGCAAGAAGAAAAACTATAAAGATTAATGAGATGACATAAATCTTATTTATCCATTTTTGGCCTCACTTGTATTTTAATATACATAAGGGGTTTAAATGTGATCATCATGTATATGTGTGTTGTGACATCCTGTCACGACCCGGCCCGGGAGCTTGGAATACCAAGACGAGATCAGACGGTCAAACGGATAAAAGAAAAAAACTTTCATAACACTTTCAAACTTAAATAAAATCTTCAATCACACAAGAGCCACTACAATTCACTAATGATTTAATAATTTGTCACATATATAACATAGTTCGTATGCATATAATTTAACGTAATTTAACATAACGGCGTAATTATCTATCGAAATCTCTGGCGATCGTAACTCTCCTTCTATCGGTCATTTAATTAGGATGGTTCTTGAAAAAAAATTAAACAATTAACTGATATAAAATTCAAATTAGATTGATTATGTTATTCTATAATAAACAAAAGGTAGAACAGTATACATGTTAATTTTATTATCACATATACATAAAAAAATTTGCTTCAAACATATGAGGGTAAGTATACATAAGCGTTTGTGACTTTTACATTTATCACCCGTCTTGGGTCACCGTCTAAACCTTTACCAAAAATTATTTATCATTACTCATCCAAAGGACAAGTGGTTTCTTTTGCCATTTAGATTACTTTTTTTCATTATTTTGTGCGATACATTCGCGTCCCTATCATAAAGGATGACTTAACTTTCAACATACACATTCATGGATATGGTTATACTGATTATGCGTATTAATTCATAACTAAATCGCTTAACTTTATAAAATGATGAAAGTGATATGATCTAACATTCAGTTATTATCCAACGTGAAGATCTGACTACATTACGGTTTATGAAGAAACAAGAAAATAAATCATGGCTGCGGTCAGGAAAAGTCATAATCATATAAACATCGTTTCGTCACGAAATTAAATATTTTTTTTAAAGCGTAATAACATAATTACTCACTTTAACTTGCAGTTTTCTCTTGAATCTCCTTTCCTTTAATGCTTCCTTCCTTAATTGAAATTCTTATAAAATAAAATATTGATTTAGATCAATATTAGAAAGTGATGTATTTTATTTTTTTTTATTCATTTCTTATATATGATACTTATGTATAACTTTTATTGATTAACGCATTTCAATATTCATTATTTCTTTTATAAATCAAGTTAAATTAATAATTAGTAATAATAATGATAATAATCATATTTTTCTTACTTTCCTATCAATTATTTAAATGACTTAAATATTCTTTTATTCGATTTTTTAATAAGAAAATAATTTTGTATTATTATAAATTATAATAAATGTTATATTTATGTACATTTATTAGCTAAATATCAAGTTAATACTTAAGTTATATTTTGCATATAGCATAAAAATTTTAAATAATTAAATTTAATTTGTATTATACTTAAGGAAAGGTAAAATTAAGCTCTCAATCTATTAATATAATTATTATTTTCTTCGTTCATTTCATTAAGTTTCAAATGGTTTATTTCATTTATAAGTTCTCATAAATTTAATATTTTCATTTATTATTTTTCTTAAGATGATTCTTGAAATGATCTTTAAATGATATCGTAAACTTGGATTTAATTTATGCCACACATTCCTAAATTAAATTATTTGCTGAAATCGATAAACCCTAAGTTAAAAATTTGAAATAATATTAAAATCAAAGATAATAACATAATCAGATTTTTAATTAACATATAATTATATAAATTATTTCAAACTTGACTTAGGGTTTCTTATATTACATAAAGGTGACTAATTCAAAGGAAAATTTTCAATTTACAATAAATAAACTTACCTTATGTTATAAGTCATCGGTTTTGCCCTAAACCCAACCCGTCAGCTTCTCACGCATGCACGGTTCGGCTCTCCTTTCCTCCAGTTCGCACGCTCGGCTCCCTCGTCGTCGGACGAGAACTCCGTCGACGGCGTGACAATGGAGCCTCACTATCTTAGCACGGATGCACAAGGGCCGCCGCTTCTCCTTCTTCTCCCTCGGTCGTCGACGCACGGAAGGTTCAAGCACTGTGAGTCTTCACTTCTTCTCCCTTCCTCTCTCCCTCTCTCGTGTGTTTGGGGTTGGTTGACAGCCAGAAACCCTTTTCAATTCTTCTCTACTGCTAAGTCGGTTGGATTTTTCTTTTTCTTTTTTTTTCGGTTATTTCACATCCCATCTTCTTTCATTTTGACATGTAGCATATACTATGAAGAAAAATCATAAATATTCAGCTCTGTGTGAACATTTGAACAAAACAAGTCTACGCATGTCTTATGACAATGTTCTATTGCTTAAATCCATATTTGATCTGTGACATTCCTCTAAATTTCATGAGAACTTTAAATAGAACATATACTACACTTGATGCTTAGCAAGTGTTTAAAACAAAAAGGAGGGGGTCGAGAGCGAGTTTTACAAAGATAGATACACTTGATTTATGCCAACTAGATATCTCATATTCTCTAGTATGAATATATGTTTGATCGCTTAGCTAGATATCTCATATTTTCTAGTATGTATACATGTTAGATCATTTAGAAGAAAAGCCTACTTGATTTGCAACCAAACACTTTATGTACTTTAGTACAGATACGCATTTGATCATTCAGAATAAATGTTCATTTGGTTTGCAACAAATATTTGAAAATGTTGAATTCATATTTTTGCAAGAACAAATCTTCACTTGTTTTGCGACAAATGCCTATATGAATCAAAACTCTTGTGTTTTATAAAGCAGATATACATTGGATTTGCGATCCCTTCTAAGTATTAAAACATAGATGTGACATGTAGGTCATACTAAATATAATTACTTCAACTTAGATATCTTAATATTTTAAAAGAATAGATACTGGTATATATGTTGAAGTATCTATTAAATCAAATATCTAGAAAGGTATCCAAGTCAAATGCAAGCAAAAAGAATTAGATATATATTTCCCGGTTTGGTCTTTTATGATAGGGTTAACTTAAAATCTAATCTTTATTATAACATTTCAATTTAATATAATCTGAATTACGTAATAAAATGATAAAAAATAAATCTATCGATCATTATTAATGTATCTTTTGAGATCGATCTCAAGAAAATCTCAAACATATTGATCAGAGTTAACAATATTTAAAGAACAATAGATCTTGAAATAATTAATCTCAGATCTTGAAATAATTAGATCGATCCTCTGCAGAAGATAGTCGAGTTAAGTCTATTTTGGTTTGGTCTTGTAGGGCCGTTAACTCAAAAATGTCACACCAAAACTTGCAATTTGGCATCTTGACTTCAATTACATCTTAAGAAAGCAGATACTCGTATGTATGATGAAGTGTTCAGTCGACTTAAGAAAATATAAGTCATATACCAAATGAAGATACTACACTTCCGATTTAGTCTTGGATGGTCCCGGTTAACAAAATCCATATCAAAACTTTACTGAATATATCATGCCAAACATAATTACTTCAACTTAAACATCTAAATGTTCATACAACATTTTAAAAGAGCAGATACTCGCATGTATGTTTAAGTATTCATTAGATCAAACATCTAAAAAAATATGCAAGTCATGTGCAAAACGAAAGAACAGATATTTACACCCCGGTTTGGTCTTAGGACCGGGTCCGAGTTAACAAAACTTAAAAATCTAATGATGTTATTATAAGAATTTCAATTTAATAAAATTTGAGAAACTAATTCTATCATAAAAATGACAAATAATAAATCTGTTGACACTTCTCAAATTCATACTCCTAAAAGAAAAATCTCAAACCCAATCCTCTACGCTCAAGCTAGAGTTGACAAGGTTTAGAGGATTACAAATTTGGGAACTTTGTATTTAGATCTGATCCTTTGCAAGGAAGCAGCCAGAGTTGATCAAGTCTACTACATTCAAAAGATTATCATTATTATGGTTTAAATGATCAATGATCATATATTCAAATTTAAATCAACCATAAAATAATCAAAATTAAAATAAATATATATATAATGATAAAATATAAATTAAATAAAATTAATTATTTAAATTTAAAATTAAAATCAATTCACCCCTCCGCAACTGTTTGTTTGGGGGTGACAAATTAAGAAAAATTTTGCTCACAAAGAGCAAATGTCAAATCAAATCATGCTATTTTCATACTCAAATAATCTTAAGCCGTGGGGCGTGGCTCGTGTCTCTGTCGCGTAATTTTGCAAAAATTACACATAAATGGCGATTTATGAGCTATCTTGGTTATGGCGATATGCGCATCTAAATTACAGTGCAGTATATTCAATGGCTTTGCTCTTTGAAGCGTGAAATATAGAATGTGTTTGATTGAGCAAAAATCCTCTAGTAATGTTGACTTATATTTGTCCTTGACAAACTCCACCCTACTGAGGGCATCTTGGGACGTAACCCGTGTATTGCTTATAAGGATCCCGGTCGTTGAGTCTACCTCTCTAACTAGCGGACAAGGGGCCATGGCGGAAATGATGAACCATAGGATCTAGACACGTCGCTCCCCAAAAAGTTTAAAATTAAAATGATAAATTTCATAATTTTCAAACTCCACTCACTGCTATTATATACTCGTTATTTAACGATTCATCGAAATCAGTCTCTCTCGGATTGGGAGGGGTAATTAACTATGGAGATTGCGTCATAGGAAACCCGGAAGATCCCCAAAATGAGTCGAAATCTCTAGGTAGTATCTTATCTACTATTCATTTGTCTTCTGAAATTTTCACCGACACTTAACACGCTCTTTTCATCAAAAGTCGATGGCGAATTTTCAGATCCCACAGATTTAGTGATCTAAACCCTATAAAAGAGATTTGGACAAGTGATTGAACTATTTAGTTTGAAATCACCAACTAAGTCAAGTACAAAGATGTGTTAGGACTAGGATCATAGGTCAAATCTTAGCAATTAAGCTCAACATATCTCATAGTCAATTACCATGTACAAGCATGCAACTAAACCAATGAGAAAAATAGAGGATGATTGGACCACCAATTGAGTTCAGTGTGACTAATTGGAGTTAAGTCTAGAATCGTGTCTACTCTATGGTTAAATGGAGTCAAACCAATTGATTAAAAAAAAGATATAATTTAGAATTGAATGATTGAGAGATGGATTCCTCCTATGATCCATGCTAAGTTTAACAAAATTCTCATAATCATCGCCAAATCATATCCCAGTCAACTTGAGTTAAGGGCAGAATAAAAATCTAAAATACCTAAAACTAAAATTATGATAAAATTTAGATTGAATTGAAAAGAAAAAAAAATAGATTGAAGCAAATCAAAAATGAGCTAATATCCTAATCAACTATGAATGAATGAGATTGACAATGTTAAACCTAATCTCAATTTGAAGAGCAACTTGAAGTAGTCAAACCATCATAATAAAATGTTGAAATTTTTTATGCCAAAAAATTGAAACATGCTAAGCACATTTCAAAATCCCTCATTGGGTTAAACAAACTTATTTAGGCTAAATTTTATTAATCGAATGTGAATTTTTTTTCTCTATTAAACATTATTTGACTTTTGCCTAAATTTTCTTTGTGTGATCTATAATGGTCAAAGTTCTAGACGAGATTCCTCCTCCATCAAAATTTGACTAATCCCCGTACCAAAATTAGAAAAAATTTTAGAGATACTTTTGACTCAAATTTCAGACCCCCATTAAATAAAAAACAATGAATTATAAGGGAGGAGTCAATAGTATTAAAGATCACATAAAGTGTTGTTTGAGGCTATAAGATGGACAGGCTTGAAGACGACTTGAAGTTACAATCCAAAGTAAATGATCATTTGTGTGATAGACTCAAGTTACTTAGTCGAACAAACATTTGTCGAATATGCGGAGAAAGCCAATACTAACTTGGAATGGAAAACCAATGAAAAGGTAAGAGATTTGAAGCATATGAAATATGAATTATGAATTGTTTGCATAAAAAAAAAGAGTTTCAGGAAATCACATGCCAAGGCTAAAGTGCAGCAAGAGGGACTTGTAAGTTTGATCTCGCATAATTAGGAACAAAATGCTAAGCAAGAAAATTTTGTGAAATTGCAAATAGAAAATCAAGAATACTTGCAATTATCAATACTGTGTTTGCATATTATGATATAACTAAATTAAACTTTTGCTTTTTGTTGATATTTAAAAAATAATTGGAGTGAAAGCCAATTCTTGTGTAGATATATTAATTGTCAAAACTAACGGACTTTTGAACATCAAATCAATATAATTGGATGTCGAGTTCCTTAAGTGTTAAGTGGTAAATTCTAATATCGAATTATAAATGACAATAAAACCAAAACAAATAAAAACATTTACTAGATCATCCATCATTTTTAAGAACCTTTTAACAAATAGTAGTAGCCATTGATGCTTAACATCAATCTTCATAATTGTAAGTCTCTTCTTGTATAAAGAGAATAACTGAACGAATAATTGACTATAACTCATTATTTTGTTTTAGTTGATCATCATATTGTGCCTACCAAATATTTAACATCCATTAGTCATTGATGTCTGACAACCAACACTCGATTCCACCTTCCTAGTTATCAGCCTCCCCTTTATATGGAGAACTTATAAGTAGACCACAAACTATCGCTTGATGACTAATGTTCCCAATTGACCATAATCTAATACTTGCCAATGTCCAATATTTATTAGTCATCAACTTCCAACGATTACCTTCCTAATTGTGTCATTCTCCCCTCACATACAGACGGCGATCTAACAGACAAATATTCATCGTCTATGTGCCATCTCTCCTAATCAACCATCATTCGAATCCTAATAGCCAATATCAATCAACCACTAACATCGGATGCATGTCTTCCCAGTCATCGATCTCACCTCTCTAAGGAGAACGATCGAGTAGACCATGGAACACCAATATATGTCAAATATTCTCGATCCACTGATGTTGCTAATGTTTGATGCCTGTTAACCACACACATTAGATATCCAACTTCTTAGTCATTAGTCTCTAGTCTTATAAGAAAATAATCAAACCGACCAATGGTCATCACCTAATGTCCAACATTCTTAGTAGATTATCATCCAACACTTGCAAATGTTTAATGTTTTTTATACTAAATAAATTTCACGAATTTGGCCATTGAAACCCTCAATAAAATGATGGTGGAGTATTGGCAAATAAGAGAACTCTCCCTCTTCTTGTTGTCTAATGGATATTCAATTTGTTGTTGCTCAATTGGTCGATGTTGTCTAGGTTGTTGGAAGTGTGACTTTTTTGAGCTCGGCATCTTTGGCAACTATGACATTCTCTTAGAAACTATAATAAATTTCCCCCCACAAAAAAGATGCTTTAGGCCACTCAATCAACAGGTGGAAAATTCATTATAATATTCCTCAACATTGATATAACTACTACAAAGATTAAAACAAATCAGCCAATGTCTTTGGTTATTGCAATATGAGAAAGGTATTTCCCACATTCCTTGTATAAGTGTCACTTGAGCCACTACCAGCCCAAAGTGTAATAACCACAGAAAAAAAAAATATTTATTTTCCAAACCGATGCCATGGTTAACCGCGAGTAGTTGAATCAGTTCGGTTTGGTTTGGTTTGCAGAAATTGATTTCCAACATGAGAGAAAGAGAGAGAGAGAGAGAAGAGTTGGGACAAACCGCACTCTACCTTGCGTGTGTGCCCTAGTCGAGCGATACGACATCACTGTCGTTGACACCAAGCTCTCGAGCCGTCGTTGTCGAGACCAAGTCACTGCATCCTCTCGTAGGCATGCAGGAAGAAAGGCAGGTTAGGGCCTGCAGCGTCGTGTCCAAGAGTCGTGAAGCGTCGCGAGCGGGAGTGATCAACGGGTCTTAGGGCAAACCGAGAAACCTTATAACATAAAGTAAATTTTAGTTATTATGAATTGAAATTTTACTTTTGATTTAATTGCAAAATCAAAAATCCTAAGTCGGTTTTCAAATAATGATTATTAAATTATTAAGGATTGATACGAAGGGAAGAGATTCAATGAAAATAGAAGAATTTAGCAAATTTATAAGTATGATTTTATGATTTTAATTTTACTTAGTCTATGTTTAATCATGTCAAAAATCATGTTGACTAATCATGATTATAAAAAAAAAAACTTAAATAATTAACTAAGAAATTAAAAAGAAAGTAAATAGAACTTCTTACAAATAATTATATTACATGCATATTAGCAGAACCATAACTTAAATTTAATAATGAATAAAATGAATATAATAATTGATAAAATAATTAAATAAATGAAAATATTTTAGACATAAATAGCAATCATTTAAATAAAAATGAGAAAATTGTATAGAAAATTTAATGTCTCTAATGAACTAGTGTAGAAATACAATTATAAATTTATACATAAGAGAAATAGTTATGTTTCAATAATGCATACACTTAGATAGTTATGAGTATTGATCAAATCAATATATTTATTTTATAGTACTCAAATTAAGAAAAAAATTTTAAGGAAAAGAGATTCAAGAAGAAGCTTCACACTAAAATAGATAACTATGTTATTCCATTAATGATAAAAATTTATTTATTTTTCATATGATGAAATGCATTAGTACATAATTATAAATGGTCTTCGTATTTAAATTGTGATTTATTTTCTCATCTTCTTCATATTTAATGAATAGTCTGAATGTTAGATCACATTATTACTTATGTTATTGTATAGAATTAACTGATTGTCTGATTTGAGCTAATATTGATAGTTCCATAAATTCTATATTATAAATGTATATGCTAGAAAATGGAGTTCACCCCTTTATGATACTGGCTGCAGACGCAATGTACTGTCAAATAAAGGTAAATGAAAATGATTACTTGTCCTTTGGAAGAGTTTTGAAAAAAGTTTTCTTCTGGAAAAAGTTTTAGACGATAACTCCTGAAATGATTGATAAATTAGAAATAAATTTCTAAGAAATGTTTATTTTCATTTACCTCTTATGTGTTTGATGGTTTAAACACTTTTTATATAATGTTTATAATTATAGTAGATCGGTCATACATATTATTTTTTTTATTTTCTTATTTTACTATAGTGTATAATTTATCCACTGATAATATTATTCAATTGTAATTTATTTTATATTTTTTTCAGATAATCTTCATAACAAAATGAAAAATAAAATGGAGGAATATATTTACAGTCGTAGAGAAACTTCAAGAGATAAGTACTATATTAATTTATGTTTTAGATTGTGTTTTTATATGACTTCAGTTGATGGACAATTTATGTAGACAAATCTGTTATATGTGATTTGAATTTGTAATGGCTCTTCTATGATTTAAAAATATTATGTAGTTTATATTCTACTATATGTGTTTAAGTAAAAAAAATTTATTTTATTATTTTGTCCGACCGTCCGTTCCCGTCTTGATATTCCAAGCTTCCGGGCCGAGTCGTGACACAAAGTCCTTCGCATCCAGCATTTTCTTATGAAATCTCACATTAACATTTAATAAGGACTCATCTAGATCCTGCTTCATCTAACATTTTCTTATGAAATCTCACATTTCTTATGAAATCTCACCTATTAGTTCTTTAGCGATTTTTTTGCACTACCAAATTGAATTATAAACATTCTTCCAAACTCAGCAAGGAACAAGATGTTATTAATCCCAATTGAAAACATAAGTATCATCTGAGAGGTGATTCTATAAAAATTGTACAGAATAAGCGACACTTTAGAGTGTCATCTATATCCAATAAGGATGTGGCCGACTCATAATAGGTTGTGAGATCAGTAGAGTTTCTTCCCCTTAGCATTAAAATTAAGAAACTTTTTTCATTAGTTTTCCCTCAGCAAACTCCCTTGAGAATGCATTTGTTAATTATGGCTTTGATTTGTCAACCTACCAAGAAGTTCACTCCTCGTTGTCTGGGCGGTATGTTTCATCTACTGTTGTAGTTAAAGTTAGCACCCCAACACTTGAAGGTCTACTTTAGTTAATTGAATCAAGCAATCCCTCCAATTCTTCCACTCTTGGATTAGTAGGGAATGCACTCCAACTCACCTTAAATTGTTCTTACAATCCTCTCTTCCATCTCTGTCAATTGCCTAGTAATCACAAAATGTGATTGCTCCAAACAACCCTTTGTGTTGTCACTCTGCTTTTTGAAATGTTTTCTTTTAGTTATTGAAATCAATCTATGCTCATTGCACCTTTAAGGATGATGAATTCAAATTTGTTTGTGGATAATATCAAAAGCATGCTTGCAAGCATCATAGATACATAACCTAAAATAAAAAGAGAGAATCTAAAGAGAAAAGTTCTAGGATTTTATTAAAGGTTTCAAAGTAAAGAAATTATAGGACCAAAAACTGTCCCTTAAGCCTCCCCTCTAACCTTTAATTATAGGTTCAAACCTAAGGTTTTGGTTTTATAAAGAAAGCTTTAGAAAATAATAAATATATTACAAAATTACATTCCAATTATAGGTGTGTGGTCAAACATATGACAAAAGAATTGTTACCTAATGTGAACAAAGCAATCTACGCAAAGTTAGATAGCTCATCATCTGGCCAAGCAGAGTTACCACCTAGGTCAAGCTAATCCATTAGTCTTCTGGCTAAAGCTACATATTGCTAACTTGGTCAAGCAAAGTCATCGACTCATTAGATGAAATTGTTAGCTTGTTAGAAGAAATTGCTGGCTCATCCAGACAAATTCACAAGGATTTTCCGTGATTATGGAGAATTCATCAGCTTGATTCCATCAAGTTGCCTCAAACTAAACTATAATATTTATAATATTTAACACATTTAAATGTACATTAAAGTTAGACTAAAACTTGATTTGAGATATAATAGCTAATTTCATTAAAAATATTACTATAGAAGTTCTACGATAAACTAGAAATAGATTGAACATAACTAAAACTTGATAGTAAAGTGAGGAGATATTTTTAAGGAGATGAAATGTGTCTTTACAAACTGAAGAAAAAAATAATATTAAGACAATGCTAAATTAATGGATCAAGACATATAAGCCAAGCAAAGGCGAGAGTCTTTGTTATTTGTATAAAAATAGTAAAGAGAAAATAGATGTACAAAATATCTAAAATAAAAGAAGAGATATATAGAATTAGATATAATCAGATGCTATGAGGATTAAGATAATAAGATCTTAATAAGAATAAGGCATAACATGGATAGATATGTTATTTTACTAGATAATTTACAAATAGTTTTAAAAGAATATTTTTAAAAGAGCAAATAAAACTATATATAAAATATGTATATACAATGAAACAAAAAGAGAAATTGAGATAGCTTTGAAGAAACTGAGTAAAAGTAAATCATTAGGTTTACATAAGAAATTTATAAGGATTTGGAGAATTGTAGGAGGAATTGTTGTAGTTTGGTCAAGTCCTTTTGTTGAAATCCTAATACTAAGGTAATGCCCAGTGATTAAAGTGAAAATATTTTGGTACCATTGTTTAAGAAAAAAAATGGAGTTCAGTATTTCAATTATTATTGGGGATGTCACTAATAAGTTATAAAATAAAGTTATATGAGCATATGTTACAATCATATTAGAGCACCTTTTCAATGGATGTGTTATGATACAAGCTTACATAACAATCTAGTAATGTACACAGTGCACATTTGAATCAAAAGAAATCAAGATTCCCTAGGCCTAAGTCACTCATAATAGACGCAATTTAATCTGGACTCAAAGGCTTCATCTCCATTGCAACAAGTGAGTGGCACTAACAAGAGGATGGAAAATTGCAGAGTTTTAATGAACTTAGCTAAATGATAAGAGTAATACTTTTGAGTATGTGATAGATCCAAAATGGACTTAGGCGGTTTGGGATGTATGTTAAGAGGAAAAGATGAGCCAAGATAAGTGGATTGAAGGAATGTAAAAGTTAGCAAAGAAAATGGGTAGACCTAAAAGAAGTATGGCTATGAGTTGTGCAAATGGACTTGCAGAATATAGTTTAGCACCATAGTTTGCACTAAGTGAAAATAAATGGAGATAAAAATGATTAAAAGCTAACACCAAAAAATATGGATTAGTTTGATGACAATGACAATGGTAAAAATGTATATTAGCTTTATAAATGCATCAATCATAAAAGTGCCTGGATGAGATAAAATATTGTAAAAATCTAAATTTGTTGATATAGTAAATTATACATAAAGTATAATCTATGGAAGCATGAGATATAATACATATAAATACAAAAACGTGCCTATCCAGTATCCACATGTGCATAAAAAAATGAATTCACGCATATAAAAAAATAAAGAGTTAGTCCACTAGCCTTCCAATAAGTAGACAACTTTAATACAAATGTATTCTGTCCTTCTTTTACAAAGACTAAATGGAATGACAAAGTTAGTTTAATATAAACAGTCTATCACAGCTGAATGCACTAACTTAGGAGAAAAGTGCTTATGGGGACACCAGAGAAGAATTTCCCCTACAACATCATAATTGAGAATTAACACCTGTCATATCAATTTATAACATAGTAGGACAATCAAATTCATAATATATTAAAGTGATTTAATATCCATGAATCAAACTCATTAGAGTATCACCCAAAAAATAGATTATATAAATCAATAATACATAAATATTGTGGTATGTAAGTTCTAAAACTACATTTGTACATTTTGAAGGTGTGGTTTACAATATTTATTACAATTTTAAAAATTATTATTAAAATATTGTCCCATTTCAACAAGAAGCTTGGTACAGTAAAACATATAAATAAAATATAATGAAATTTGATTAATATGGCTTCTTCTGTTGAATCTCAACTGAATTGTCTTCATCTTATAGTTGAAAGCATTACCATTGAAAACTAATCACGCCAAAAATCAAGCATTATTGATTTGCATCACATATATGAGAACATTAATGTTGCTAAGGAAATACAACGTTCCATATAAAAATACTAGGAGATTTGATAAGATATGGAATCTGTTTTTTTTTTTTCAAGACAATTTAGTTAGGAGACGAAGAACATGCAAAATCTAGATGGCATACCAATGCTTGATCTGTTTCCTCATTCCAATGCTTGCGAAAAATATAAGAAAGCAACCGCTGCTTGATACCACTAAGGAAAATTTGTCCCTCTGTAACCTGATGATATCATGCTATCCAGAGTTAGCGGATTCTTCATAAGTTGACAGTGGCTAAAAATTAAAAAGGCATCAAAAACAGAAAGGATTTGCATGTGCATGTCATGCATGCATGAAAAAGGGAGCAAGAAATAGAGAGAGATGGAGAAGACAAAAGAAGCTAAGCTTCCAGGCTAAATTTAACCATTAACACAAATGCGGGAAGAACAGAAAGGTTTCAGCTACGAAATTAAAATGAACAACAAAAAGTTTGTTTCATTAAAGAGAATTCCACAATATGACTATGTAACATTGGATCTCATTGAGTTATACCGAATATAAAGGATCTATACGAAATCCTGAAGTACTTCAAGCATATGTGATATAGTAACAAAAGTTAGGTTGCAGAAATTATCTTTTAGGTTATAGCTTCTGGCCCTGCTTTAATCCTTAAATATTTTTATTACAACTACAAAAATGATGAAAGGTTACCTGACTATGTGAACCAAGAAATAACTCATCATCTTCAAGGCAAAATTTGCCTACCATCCTTACATCTACAAGGTTTCCAGAATCCCTAATCTGCACAATGTGTATTGCCTGGTAACGCAGTGACATAAAACACAACAGATCCTCGTGCAAGAATACACCCATATTGTGGGTTAAATTGATGAAGTCATTGCAGAAGACCTTCTCATCCAATACAAAACCATCTTCTAACCTGATGTTTAAGCATAGGAATCGCATCAACAAATTTCTGTGCTTCCAGCTCAAAAAAATTAAAAAATAAGCAAAAATGAACAAATTTCTAAGGGTAGGAAATCTTTGAAATAGGATAGTCTCACTTATGGGTGATGATAAAGAAACAAAATGCTATCTTAAGCCAATACCTAACAAGATGAAACACAATTCTTTCTATACATGGAACTCCATTGATTGCGCCAACAATAGCAGGCACTTCGTGAGTTGGTGGAGTTGAAGTTGCAAATAAGCCAAATTCCAAACCCTCCAGATACAGAAAGAAGTCTTTGCAAATAAACTCATTATTTGTTGCAAGTGATACAGTGTAGAGTTGGGTGAAGAAGCTGTCAAACCTCTTTGCTCTCTGGGACAGAGTATCAGAATCGCAATCCTCACCTTTGTATGAAAAGGATAACCATGTAGGCCTGTAAACTATCAGTTCCTGGTGATTTCTGCTGAAACTTATTAAATACTTCCCATCATCAGTAAATTTGCGGAATGAATTATCCGGACAATCAATGTCATATATGGTAAAACTAGGGACAATATTCTCATAAAACTGCCTAACAGAATTAACCTGCAGCATTTAAAAAAAAAAAAAACTTATTCAAAAATAGCATTGATGTTTAAGATTAATGTAATATGTATACAAAACAAACAAGAAAGTTTCACGATTAGCCCAACATGATGGAGTTAAGGTTCCATTACATTCAAAAAACATAAACAACGCATTCCTAGTAGCTTTAAATAATGACTATAACAACTTCTCAAACTATCCAACTAATAGTAAAAAAATAGTTGTGAACATGATGGACAACAGATGCACTCACCCCATGACCTGGAGAAACCGTTAAATAATAGTTATGTGAGCATGAGATTGTTTCAGGTTCTGTAGAATAAAACTTTACAACTTTAAATATCATAGTAGACTGAATAACAAAAAGACAGATCGGTTTAATCAAATAACTAAGAATGTTTTGTCAAAAAACCAACCATTTGACAGGACTTTACTCTGTTTACAACATCTTAAATAATAAATATAACGATATGTGAAACTTATAAAGGATTTTATATCTAAAAAGTATTATGCCAGAATTCAGCTAGTCAACAAGTGGTCTCCACAATAACTCATAAGCGCATTATCAATTTCCATGGAATACATAAATAAGAAAGGATTCACTCTAATAACATCGTGTCTTGCAATGATAACAAGTGTGGGAACCATAAAATCTCCATTGATAAGGAACAATTTTAGACAAAAAAGCATGAATCCCACAAAGCCCCAAAAGGAATGAACTAAAGCCAAAATTAAATTTGTATGACCAAATCAATGCTTAAATGAGCTCAAAATGGCATTACGAACCCCCACACAAACTCCCAGATAGATCTAAACTAGCATGATGACTTAACCAAGTCAATCTGATTTGTCATGTTGGATGCATGTCCGCACTTAAGGTTCTGGGGAAGGCTGGTAGCCAGTACCACCCCCCTCATTATCAAGTGGCCACTCTAATGGCCCCAAGGACTTTTTACTCAAATTACTATATCTCTAACACTATTTTTAAGTTGCTTGCCTCTAAATGCTATTAGCATGAAATGAAAGAATTCGAAAACAAATTTCACAAACATTGATGCCTATTTTGGCTTGATCAAAATAAAGCAATGACAAACCTTCTTGAAATTAATCTCGTCAATCTGTTTCATAACCTTTAATCCATCACCATCATTTTGATCAAGTGGTTACTACCAACAACATCGTATGCTAGAATCATTGATTAGAGATCTTATCAATGGTGATCACTAACTAATTGCAGCATTTTAGCCAACTGAAATGATCAATTAAGGCCATTTCACTCAAATTTACCTTAAATTCCTTCCTGTTGCGTACAAATTTAATTAGAATCATGTTTTAATTTTGGTCAAATCAAAATTTTGAACTCGAATGAAAATCTAATATTTAGTGAATATTCATGATTTTGAGAAAAAATGAATCGGCTTGTAGTCCTAAGCACATGTCCACATTAATGTCCAATGAGTTTCTACATGCTAAAGTTTTAGCTCAAATCATAATTTATTACCTATCTTCTGAGTGAATCAAAATCATGCATAATCTACATAATATATAATTTAACCATGGAATAAAAACATCCAAGAATAAATAAAAATTATTGGGATGCAAAGCACAGACCTTAAGGCACCTTATTAGAACCAAAATAAAACCATTTTTGATTTGGTTTCACTAAACTAGTGACTGCAGGAGCTTAGAATAGAATGACAATCCCAAAAACAAACTCTACAAGGCTGAGATGAGTCAATAATCAATTGATTTAGACAAATCAGGGACCAAGCCATCCTAGTTTAAACCTACCTAATCAAATTTTGAGTAGGTAGCGATTATTGTTGCTATTACTTTCACTATCAAAAAAAAGCACTCTAATACAGACAACTGGCATGCCCTCATTCATGTGATTAAAAGCCTAAATCTTCTTTAAATTACTATGCATACACGCTCAACTATTTTATGAGACCTTAACTTTAAATGCTCCATTCAATGAAAAGAACATTTCAAAATAGACATCAGGACATTGATGCATTCTTTGACAAATCACAATGAAGGGGCAATAAACCTTCTAAAGATATGTTCACAACAATCTGTTGCATGATGCTCTAAACCATGACCACCACTATGAAACTAACATTGCCACAAACAATATAGTATCTCGCAAGAAATTGCCATCAGTTAGTTAAATCAGAGAGGGTTGGCAAACTAGTCAAGATGAAGGATCCAAATCAACATAATTTTTATGATAGTATGGCTTCAATATCATCAACATTTTTGGGATAGGCATAAAATTTGAAATGGATGTACCCAAATTAGCCCTCAAAATATATTGACCAAAAACCAATCTACTTGAAGAAATTATCTGCATGTTGCAAGTCATACCACTCATTTCTAATGTCTAATTTAGTTTGCTAAATATGTGATAATCACTCATTGCAAACACCAATAATGTACTACAATGCATTATTATTTAAAATGTTATAGATAATAAAATATTGCTTAGAAATATGTAAGCAATGTGTCATTGCTTGTGCCAATGCCACAAAAAAAATGTTGTCATTAGTGTTTGCATCACATAGAAATGATATCAATCATGTCCTTGTCCAATTCTACCGCACCTAAACACATTGTATGCAATTGCAATCACTTGCGACCCAAGATGTCTGACTCATCTTTTTAATAGCTTCATACAAATATTGAACGTAGTACCCTCAAATTGCTCAAAAATAAATAAACTATTGTACTTGCATAATAGAGTTTCTCATTTAGGCTATACCTTATAAGTTTTTCTCTTCAGATTATTCTAAGAAAAGATAACTTAACTCTTTAAATATGTGTGTGAACAAAGTTAATAAGTTAAGATGAACATAATTTTCTTATATCATCTTTATCATAATTTCTTTTGAAATGCAACAAAAAAAACAAAAGGTCTTTCAAAGAGGTTAACAAACTAAAAGCTATACTTTTTTATAATAATAATTAGTAGGTATTAAAGCCAACAAAAGAATATACAGAATAGCAAAGATAAGACAGAATATCTGAGAATAGATCAAGTTAAATCTAGTATAAGCAAAAGGACCTTAAGTTCCATTTAGTGACATTGTCTTGTGTTATGTAGCATTGTTGTGAGCTTTGGAAATCTCACCCAAATCTCTTATGAGTAACAAAGGTGATTTATCAAGAGACAAATTAATAGCAAATAAAATAATACATACATAAAGATTTTACTCTCAGTGGGAGCTTTATAATCCTAATCCAATACTTTCCATTAGTGCAAGCCCCGGTGGTTAACTATCCATCATGATAACAAGAGAGTACTTTTGATTTAGGATTGTCACAAGGCTCTATGTTAAGTTTAATGATGTGTTGACTTCTCATTTCAGTTCGATTTGTTGTGATATTTTTACATCAAACTACCACTCTCCTATTCAAAAGATAGGAGGCGTAAAAGGTGGTAACCTTATCAATTTCCCATGATTTCATTATCTAGAGGCTACATGGACCTTCATCTTTAGAAGGTATGGGTGTTTTTTGAGTCTTTGACCTAAATATCTTTCTTAGCAATTACAATTTAGCCCATCCAAGATATCCCCGTTGCCTTGGGATGGAAGATATTGCCAATGTGGTCAAGTTTGCAACAAAATTCAGCTAATGGAGGAATTCCCTATCAAATGTGTTAAATGGATCACAAAAAAGAGAGATCAACTATGTTTAGTTTGGCATGCATACATACATACATACATACATACATGCATACATGCACACACATATATACATACATATATCATTTTTGTCCATGTATTTTATTATTAAAAGTCATAAATATACTTTTAAACTTTGAACAACACATTTTAAAGTTTATGTCACTTAAAAGACTTGTTATAAAAATCAAAAATCTTTTCATCCAATTGGAGTCATCATCAAAAAAAATTGTGATCAATTGATTGCCATCGACTTTGGTTTTCAGTCATGCTTAGTCTCACTATGTTTGATATTGAATGAGAAGAACATGAAAATATATATATATATATATATATATATAGAGAGAGAGAGAGAGAAAGAACTTGTTAACAAACTCAAGTTCATTCGTGTTCAACTTTATAGTTAACCAATCAAGCCGAACAATGCACCAACTAAATTTATTAATAATTAAACTAATTTATTGTCCAAATATCGAATTAATGATCAATTAACCCAATTTATCTAATTAGCTTAGTGAACATATTATTAGTTAAACATTAAAAAATTAACTTTATCAATTTTTAATTAATAAATTATCATATTTTAATGCTTTATTTGCAACTATAAACTAATTAGGAAGCAAGGCAATTAATATTTTTCATAAGTAGAAAAACTTGAATAAAAAAGCCGACACATCCTCATTAAAAATTTTTTATCTTTCATAACATTGAGCTATGGATGACATCTGTTAAGCCACTCTAGATAAAATGCCTACACTTGATTTTGATACCCAAAAAAAAACAAAACTGGCAACAAAAATCTTTAGCAAATGTAGCATTAAATAAAATAAAGATATCAAGAAAACATGCCAATATTATTTTGTGAAATTATTACATGCTAGTTTTAGTAGAGAAATATTTTTAAAGGAGCATATTAACCTAAAGCATGAAATATATTATGGATTAATTCAAAAATGTGTAGTTGAGTTAACTCTAGAGAATATGCATAAAGAGAAAGCCTTAGATGCAAATGAGACGAACCTAAAGATTGGTAAATATTAAGAGATATTGGGATAGTCTTATTAAAAAATAGTTTCAAAACTTCAAAAACTAGAAGGATGTTGTAGAATAAGTATTTTGGTACCAATATCTAACAACAAAGAAAATGTTTAGGATTGTCACAATCATAAGGGAATCAAATTTATGATTCATACAATCAATTCATGGGAAAGGATCATGAAATATAAACTTAAAAAAGTATGTTATTATTGGATAATCGATTTGGATTTATGCAAAGAAGATCTATTACGAAAATGACTTCTATGACAATACAACTTACAAAAAGTAAAATAAATTGCATATAATTTGTATTTAACTTGAGAAGACATATCATCGAGTACCATGTGAACTAATTTGGTGTACATTAAGAAAAAAAATTGTGTTTCAAATATATGTTGAAGTTCAAATTCATGTATTATTAAAGCATTAACTAACATTAAAAGTTCTAGATTGGACATAACTTTTCAATCCATTAGGATATATTGAGAATCAAAATTAAGTGTGTACTTTTTTATATTAATTATGTAGAGAGTTAGAAAAGATAATCAAAATATGGTATCATAGTGTATGTATTTGTAGATAACACTTATAGAGACTTGCAAGCATGTTTCAGAAAAGTACAATTAGAAGAGTTATGTTATATGGATTCAAGTGATCCAGTATAAGAAAGGTAATGATAACTAAGTTGCAAGTGGCACAAATTGGAAGGAAGATTAAGAATAAGAGATGTGACTAGAGGAGTAACACCTATAAAAGATTGTGTAGTACAAAATTGACTTATATATTGGCAAATGTACAATAGAGGGCAGAAGATGCATGAAGTAGAAAACATATAAAGATAGTATGGAAAGGGTAGATCAACTGTAACATGAATAGAATTGCAAGAAAATTTACCCAAATATATGTTTGAACTAAAGAACAACTCAACAAGAACAGATAGGAAACCCAATATCCTATCACATAAGGTAACCATCGTCAAAATTAACCTTGAGTTACAACTACTAGAGCAAAACGGTACTCATTTCTAGATTGTTATCTACAGCATTGATCCCCGAGTTAAAAGGAAAGCAGTTAAACTCAACATAGCGTCCTCTAAGCCACTAATCACCACGCATCGATAAGCAACTACTTTATCTAGCTTACTCATCATTACACACCATTAATCATCATGTTAAGCAATTAAGCATAATTTACTCCCTCAAACTTCTACCATCAAGGCATACAATCCAAGCAGAGACACCAAAGAATAAAACCAGAAACCACACTCCGCCTAGCGTGAGTTGCAATCTCTGAATGATTGTGCCAGGTAATGACAAACAGATTTCAGCCAACTATCCAAAACAGAAACTTGACGTTGTGTGTGCGAGCATGAGAGAGGGAGAGAAAGAGAGTACACTGGCGCTGGGACGGGGTTGGACGATTTGGCGCTCGAAGACCCTCGCGGTGACGTTGAAGCTCTTAAACATCAGGGATGGCGTAAGAGCAGAGCGCGCGCCCAAATGGGGAAAAACGATGACTCGCGGTGCCTCGCCGGCATCCTACCAACCGAGGGGATTTTGAGGCGGTGGTGATGATGGCACTCACACTCGAGCCCGAGTTTGCTCTTCTCCTCCCTGCCAGCTTCTGAGATTTTTCCCTGGCTTAGCCTTTTCTGGAAAAGAGTTTATTTAATGGCCTCGAGTTAGGGGTTTTAGGCCTCTCTAGCCTATGAGGTCACCAGCCGAGCACGTTACACAACCTAAACGTCTCGAAATCTTTGTGAATATTTTAATTTAAAAAAAATATATATTTAAGAATATATATGTATATATAATACTTAAAATTAAATATTTATAAAAATAATATTTAAATATTTAATATTACTTCAAAAATATTACAATTATTCACTTTTTAAAGTGAAATTCATCATTTCATGTATAAAAAAAAAGTTATACTTTTAAATATCAAATTTTATATATTAGATATGTAAATATATAAGAATTATGTGTTATATATATAAATTATTTTATTTAAAATTTAAAAAATATACAAAAAAAATTAGTTCATACTAGATATTTTGATTATGAATAAATAGTAAATACTCTCCCTAAATACTTATAAGATATTACAATCATAAGAGTCTCTTATCCTTTATCTTCTCATCATCTTCTTCATTTCAAGAGATTATAGAACGAACATTTTTGGGTATGTCAAAATTTCACAATGATAGATAGCTTTTACTTAATGTATTTAAAACTTAGTGATGTTTTCATTTTGTATTTTAAGATTTGAAAACAAACTTCACACTATTATAAAGCCTAAACTCCTTAGCTACTGTACTTTAGTTTACATGATAGTTATGTTAAAACTATCTTTCAATGACATTTGCTATTTGAATGATGATTAAATTACCATGGAATAATCTTGATAATGTTTAAACCGTAATTGAAATTTATTGATCATTTTCAAAAATTATTGATTCATTTGTTTAGTCTTTCTGACATCTTCAAGCACGTTTCTGAAATATTTGAACCAGTTTTGCGCAATGATTGTGTTCAATGTGTGTGTGTGTGTGTGAATACTTATTCAAATTTGCATTTACATGAGCCCCATTTGTTCTCCGTTTTGGCTGTGAGAGATTAATGAGAAAAATGAAGAGAAATCGTTAGTTTAGAGCATAGTACTGACACTACAAATATTGATCGTAATTGTGCTTTGTGATTCATATATATATAATGCATTGAATATTATTGTAGAGTTTTTTTTTTTTTTGTAACTTATTCAACTATTAATTCTTAGCCCTCTTTTATATGTGGGGTGGATCTAAAGGAAAGGAAAGAGGAAGAATCAAGCAAGTTGATGAGAAATAAAAGTTAAAGGTTCTCAATTATAGGTAGATATTTTACTATATTATAAGTATATTTTTAGAGACATATTGATATTATGTTTGATGGATAAAGAGTTGTGAATCATGATTATTATATACATACTTTTTATTACATCATTTTTTGATATAAAATGAAATGATTCTCATGATTTTTTTACAATATAGTTATATTTATAATGCATTAGCGTCTCTTTATTATTATAAATAATAGATAAAAAAAACCCTTTTAAATAGTCCTCAAGTAGTGTTTGTTACTTTATACCCAATATGATATGGTCACACAATATAGGGTTATATTGATTTGAGTCATGACACTTTTAGATTTTTTTTTTTTTTTTTATGATGATCTTATAACTGTATTCAATGCTTTTGCCTTTTTGAGTTTGTGTTGAATTTGGCAGGGGAATGTACATAAGTATGGGATCTTCCTCTGCGATGATGAATCCTTGATAGGCCTTCCTCGATCATCCATACATTTGTAGATGGTGGAGTATTGCAACTATCAAAAGATTTTATGATGGATGCTTACACCATTTGTAGATGGTGGTTTAAATATAGATCATCCATACATTTAAGTATGAGTAGAGAAGATATCAAGAGTTAGACCTAACAAGCATAGGATCCTATGTATTATGCAATATTTAATGTCTCGAAACTAGTGAATTGAATGCAAGGTAAACCATAATGAATGACATTATATTCTCAATGTGAATAATCTTAATGAAAATTTAAAATGATTAAATTATTAATTTATATTTGTTATAGCACATATAAACAAATTTTTTGTGCATGAAATGCTAAGGATAATATCATATAATTAAATGAATGATGAGTTACATTGTGTAAGTCAGAAAACATTATAAAAAAACTATACATTACATTATTTTTAACTTGATGTGATCAGTAAGATGTCATATATCAAATAATTCAAGCCTGAAGATAAAATCCAAGTCATATTCTATGTCATATAGAGATAAAACTCATCACCTATTTTAGTAAAAGATGAATTAACTATGGCAAAGTGAGAATCTAAAATTGCATCATGCATGTGTACCTCAGAAGGCATTGATGCAATATTGTCTCTTCCATTATAATCACAAGTGGCTACAATTACCCTCATTATCAATTACAATATCACTATCACCCTTATCATGATGTTCAGAAACATTAAAGCCTTAATATCCTTTTGTTTTTAAGAGCGAATACCTCTTAAGCTAGTTATATAATCAACGAGATTGAGCATAACTATCTATAACATAATAAATTTATTTACTTAACTTCTTAGTGACTCAATGGTTTCAACTTTTGATAATATTAGCTCTTCGACTTTGTTAGAGATTTAAATGGTGATCATACTTTCAACCATTGATTAAAAAATATATATGTTTTATATCCACCGAGAAAGAGTAGTTGAATGTTATGTTATTGGGCTATGTATTTGTGGTGCTTATGTTACTAAAGAGATGTTATATTATTAATATAATGTTTAATTTACTAGGGGACTAATAATAAATATTGCCTAATCCGTATTTTAATGAACTTTTTCTTGTAAATTGCTATTATAATTGACTTTCAAATTGCTTAATCTCCCCTTAAAAATCCCTGGAATCACCTTTATTGCCCTCTCTTTATAGATCTCAATTTTTAGAGTTATATAGAGAACATAGAAAGAAAAAAAATGAAGGGAGAGAGGCTAGTTCCATCTAAAGCATTGAATTTAACATATTTGACATATAAACTTAAAATTTTGGGGGATTTATATACATACCACGTCAAACATACCTATTTACATATTTAACACCCAAACTCACTATTTTACACATTTAACAACTAAATTATTTTAACACAAATGCCACTTTCCTCTTCTCAAAACTCTCCAGAACTATTCGTTCTTTCCGACAAAGACGACGCGCGCCAGCCTCATGACCAAGCGTCTTCCTCCGGTTCTTTCTAACGACCTTGAAGCTCATCCGTTAAGCAGAAGTTTATTCATCCGAGAGACCTCCTTGCCTTCTCCATTCTCCAGGTTTCCCGCCTTCATCCGCGATAAGTAATTAGATAACCTTTTTCACTTTTCTTCTCATCAATTTCGACTTTCTCTTTTCAGGCCGTTATTTCCACCTTTTTCCTTGTGACTTCGGATTACAGAAGGCTTGTGAACTCTTTTTCTCGTTGGTAGCTTATTCTATTTGATAGTTCTCTAATCTCATTTTTCAGGTTTTTTTTTTGCAAGTTAAAATCATCTATTTTAAGCTTCCCGGAGACCTTGATGCTATTGGTTTTTTTTTTTTTGTAACTATTCTTTTTTTTTTTTTTGCAAGTGTTCGGTCATTTCTTATAGAGTCAACAACAGGGAATGAGCTTCTATAATTCTTAATTTGATGCTATATATAATTCTTAATATATGAATTGTCTAAAGATTTTTTTCTAAAATATCAGGAATGAGCTCGAGTCAATCGTCAACAACAGGGAATGTGCTCCAAAACAATCAAGTGAGATGCAGTTGTAACTTACAATGTATTATATACACTACTCAAAGAGGACGAATACTGGGAAAAATTTTTATCGATGCCCTCGTAACAAAACACAAGATGATTGTGGTTTTTTCAATTGGGTAGATGAAATTGAACCTTCAATACGTGATGTGCTTCGTCTGTTAAGAGCTCATGATGAGATGATCAGAATGAAGATCGAGCTCATGTTAACTCTTATGAAATTTTTTGTTGGAGTTGTTGTTATTGTTCTACTATACTTTTTGGTTGTTTATCATAATATGTGTGGGTGAAGTGTGTTGTGCTAAGAAGTCTTAATATGTATGAGCGATGTGTGGTTTAGATCGATCGTCGTAATGTCAAAGTTGTCAATGTACCCCTGAATTTTAGTTATTATAACATTCAACTCTATCGTTGTGTTTGAGTATCACTTTGCGGCTTGTTAGTACTTGTAATTTCTAAAATAATGGAATTCTAGTTAGTACTTGTGCTAAGAATCCTTGTTTAGCACAATGAATGCATTTCACACTTTAGAAATAAGCTTCATCCCAAAAAAATAATGAAATTAAGTCGTAGTCATTTTATAAAAGGGCAAAATTCTCATTAAATCAAAGTATCCAATTAAATCAAAGGATATTTTAAAGACAATAATAATAATAAGACAACTGTTGTTGGAAGAAACTTAACAGTTGCTAAGAAAATGTTGCAAGTCTTATGAGTCATTGATAGAATCTAGAACTTTAGATACTTCAGACTTGAGCTCATTGCTTCATGCAATGTCTCACTAACAATGCCCAAACACGAAAGACATATTGTAGCTAAGTACAATTCACACAACAAAAGAAAATGCTTGCTTGAAGGGGAATCCCATATAAGGGAATTTTATTGCTCATAAAAAAAAGGTTACAAGATCCTTAGGGTTAAACTCAGTCTCGCCAAAGAGCTATAACTAAAGAGTAAATCCCTATCTAAGTACAACTCACATAGCAAAAGCAAAGACAATATCCCAAATAACCCAAATAAAGAGTAAAACACATAGGCACCAACCATATGTCCGCCAACGGCAGTAGGAGGAGAATTGATGAGATTTTGCATCCAAAAGAAAATGTTTGCTTGAAACCTGCATAAAGAGAAAAGAACTCTGCAAACAACTAGGAGGCCAGTTAGTACCCATAAAATAGGAGTTAAATATAAGGGGGCAACAAACAAATCATTAGTTTAATCAGGAGAAAGTTGGATGGGCTCCATGCATCTCTCAAGCAGAATTTATTTGTTCATGATCCCACAAGCAGAAGATTTAATTATACGACTAAAATTTAAAATTAAAATTTCCATTTTTCCTAAAAAAAATCCTTCACACCACCAAATTAGGGTTGACAAGCTAGCTTTTCAGTAACAGAACAAATCAAATAGAGACTTCACTTCAGGTATTCCCACTTTACAGCAAACACATAACTAGTAAGTAAGAAGGAAGGAGACATGACACCAATCAGCAGGCAGCCTCCCAGATGAAAGACAAAATGTGAATCCTCCAACAACCCATTTCGTATAGAACTAACATTTTTTGGGAATATACTCCACACAGCAAGCAGCCTCAAAATCCCAACCGAAAGGAAAGCATATACATCACCAACGAGGCATATATTGCCAACATCTATCAGTAAAAAGGAACCATCCCAGTCTCGCATTGAATAACGCAACAACCACCAGCATCACATAATCATAAAATAAAATAAAGCGAATCCAAACCAAAAGGAGGGATTACGGCTCAGAAAAATGCAAATCCTCATAAAATGCAAGTTCTAGATGATTTCAGATAGTATCACCATAGTCGATGTAATATTAAAATGCAAATCCTTATAAAATGCAAATCCTCATAGTATGGTTATGCAAGTTCTGGATGATTTAAGATAGTATCACCATAGATAAAGTAATAGCCAATGGTGATAAACTACTGGGAAAAATAGCCGAGGCCACCATAGCAGCAATTCAGATTAAACAATAAGAATGAGGGAAGATTTCTCCCTAGAAAAGGAAAACAAACTACCAAGATGTTTAAGTAACCTCATCCAATCAGAAGATGAAGCAAAATGTAAATCCTTCATAAAATTCTCAATTCACTATTTTCACATTTAAGTCTGCATCATGATAACCATGCCTCATAGTATGCTTATGCAAGTTCTCGATGATTTAAGATAGTATCACCAAAGATAAAGTAATAATAAAAGTCAAATAGGCCTTATCATGCACATGCAACTTGTCAACCACTACTCGGTATGATAACTGATTTCTTGCAATTGATCAAAGTGAGTTCGTTCTTTCCTGAAAAAAAATTGCAATAAGTTGATATATATTTACATGATATAAGAAATCTGGTATCAAAACACTGAAATCCGGTATCAAATTTTTCATACCCTTGGCTTACCATAAAGCTCATTATCAAAGTGTATTGCAATACGAAACTGATTATATAAAATTAGAAAATAATGCACAGATGTATAACGTTGATAATAGCAAGATTTATATAAAATGAAAATGTGAAGAACAAAAGCTCCGTGACTAAGTCATAGAGTCTATAGTATCAAAAACTAAAAGTAGTCACATCGAAAATAGTTCCCAAAAAATTGTCAATCTAAGTTGTTGTTTTTCAAATTTCTTCCATTCTAATTGGTAACTTGGCTCAGGTTGTACTATCAACAATGGTGCTCATGGAGGTACTCATACTTGTTTCTTAACCTACTTGATTTAACGGATTCTTCCATATAGTTCTGTGGTGTCCCCATAGGCCACACCTGCTACATTTATGAACATTTCGTATTTTTTGGCTATTTTTTTCTAAAAAGTTCTTGAACCTATTCTTTTTTGGTTTCTCACGTGACCTCAAAGTTTTGGGAGCCTGAATATAATATTCACTGTCCAAAGTTTTCCATTAATCTTCCCTAGAAGAGTTGTTATTGCTCCTTCGTATGTCATTCGATACCTACAATTAGTAAAATTTGCTTAACATACAAGAAACAAATAAGTACACAATTAGAATATTAAAGTCATACCTATTAACATGATAAATATCATCAATATATGTATGCCACAGAGGGTGCTCCCTACTCCCTACAACGGCAACTACATGAATGCAAGGTAACCCACTCATCTGCCATTGTTTACAAGTGCAACTTTTATTTTTGAGATCTATTTCATGTCTATCATAACGCCCCTCTACCTCAACCCTCTGTGATGTTGATTGTCTGATGATAAAGTACTCCTTTTGAGTTGTAATTTCTCTGATGTACTCCTCAATATGGGGAACTAACTCACTCTATCTTGCTTGAGTCAATTTTTCTATCCTCTTTGTTCCATGATCATTCCTCTAATCATGTCAACAAGATCTACATGGTTTATCCCTCACCAATCCAAGAATTGAAGGACTCGCCATATTGTTTGTATATAACAATTCTTTATTTCAACTGAAAATATATTTTTAGACCACTAATAAGGCAATGCATGTAAGTATAAATAAATTTGTGAGCTAATATTATATATTTCAAAGAACTTTAGAATTAAACTCATGCTCTATGTATGTATTCGCAGACCACACAAGGCTCAAATTTATGACTATCGTGACGGAAAATATTTTTAAGGTTCTTCCACGTGATGACGGATACAAACCCTATGCTCTGCATTAGGAAACACGAGTTTGATTGCTTCACCTAGTCCTTTCTCCATATTTGATATGAATGCTAGTGGATATAACTCGTAGCTAAGAATTTCAAATAAGTGTTCTATAAACCATTGCCACGTGCCTTAGACTCAGTTTCTACCACTGCAAATGCTAGGGTAAACAACCCATTATCGCCATCAAGGGAGTTTGCAGATAGCAACACCCCTAAGTACTTTGATTTTAAGTGACAAGCATCAAGCCCTACTAGATGTCTGCACCCTACAAGAAAACCATCAATGCAAATCTTGAAGCTCACATATAAACGCCTGAACGACCAATCACCCCTATCATAAGTGTAAATGATGCAAGAACCGGGGTTTC
Organism: Cymbidium sinense; assembly: GCA_021442155.1. Classification (NCBI taxonomy): domain Eukaryota; kingdom Viridiplantae; phylum Streptophyta; class Magnoliopsida; order Asparagales; family Orchidaceae; genus Cymbidium; species Cymbidium sinense. The sequence continues at coordinate 23,390,490 of CM038215.1, forward strand.
TATCAATAAGCTCTGCGACAAGTGAAGGCACTAATTTGTAATTATCATCGATTGACCCAAATGCAATGCTTCGAGCTACTTCTCTAGATAGCCATAATTTCATGTATGGTAGTGATAATCCAAAAGTCGACTCTAAACTATTTTGATATGTTTTGGAGGAATATTTGATTGCTTCTGCACAATATCTTGTATCTCTTGGGCAACCCAAGTTGAAGTTGCCAATTTATTCCCAGCTCTATTAATACATGTACATGTATGTACTATAGTATATTTCTTAACCTCAAATGTCTGGCCATCAGCATAAAGTGATGCTCTAATTCTCCATGGACAATCTTTGTATAAGCAAGTAGCTATAACATGGGTTTTATTGCTAGCTTTGATCTTAATCCCAAAATTATTTATAATTGCAGTGGTCCGTAGTGCTTGTTTGAAAGTTATTGAATCTTAAAAACATGCACCGACTGTTAAAGCTTTTATATCATTAACTTCATCGAGTAGAGTGTTAGAAGTATCAATAATGTTGGGATAGGAATGATTGCACTCAAGCATTTCACTATGAAAATAAACATCTCTATCTTCTGACAATGTGTTATTTGCATTATCATTGTCTGTTGCAACCACCACCTCAACCTTGATACTTGCAAAATACTCCTCAATCATTTGCAAAACTTCAACGTCACTTTCAATAAGTCTATATTCATTTGGAGATGTCCCAAAAATATGATAGTATAACTTAAATCCATATCCTAGTAACCATGGGCAAATTCCTTCCACATTCTCTTTAAGCATAATAAAATTGAGGTCTTTCTCAAGCTTAACGCCTTTGTTTTCCTTCATATTTACTTCTATTTATTTTCTTGACTTCAACCCACACCAAATTTGAAGATTACATGTATTGACTCATATCTGCTTTTAAATTAAATTTTAGCCATCTTCCTCGGTAGGATAAGTAGAAAATAATTATCAAGATTCGATGTTAACCAAAATCCAATATAATTAACAGAGAAAACATTGTTTCGGTAGAGTAAGTATAAAATTGATTATTTTTGCCATAATTCAAATGAAAGAAAACATTTTTAAAATATTGGAATTAGGAGATGAAAGTCTTTGGTTATGCTAATCAATTTTTGTTTACGACCAAATTGTAAAACCCCCCGAGCAAATTAACATTTTTTAAGAGAAAACCGCAATACAATGTCTCTGTTTTCCACTTTCATTTTTTTCTTTTTTGTTATGCAATCCCTACTACAACTACACAATAAAAGCATAGGTTCAATAAGCATTATCGACCTTTGAGATAAACTGAATGTTGCAAGAAGAAGATCGCACCTTTGAGATAAACAAATAGTTACTGCGTCTTGTCCGAAAGCTTAAAATAGACAATTTTAACTTGCAAAAAAAAAAGAAAAACCTTAAAAATGAGATTAGGGAACTATCAAACAGAATAAGCTACCAACGAGAAAAAAAGTTCACAAGCCTTCTGTAATCCAAAGTCACAAGAAAAAAAGTGGAAATAACGGCTAGAAAAGAGAAAGTAGGGAACTATCAAATAGAATAAGCTACCAACGAGAAAAAGAGTTCACAAGCCTTTTGTAATCCGAAGTCACAAGGAAAAAGGTGGAAATAACGGTCAGAAAAGAGAGTCGAAATTGATGAGAAGAAAAGTGGAAAATGTTATCTAATTACTTATCGCGGATGAAGGCGGGAAGCCTGGAGGATGGAGAAGGCAAGGAGGTCTCTCAAATGGCACATAAGAAACTTCGCGCACTGTTGCTAACGGATGAGCTTCACGTGCTGTTAGAAAGAATCGGAGGGAAGATGGCTTGGTCACGGAGGCGAAGTGCGTGCTGTCGGGAAAGAACGAATGGTTACGGAGAGTTTTGAGAAGACAGAAAGTGAAAAACGTGGTATGTATGTAAATCCCCCTAAAATTTTACATTTATAGCGCCATCATTAAAACACCCTCACCCCATTATAGCATTGTTTGCCTTATTACCGTTCACTGGAGACATGTACATATGGAGGCTCTTCACTCGTCGGAGAAGATACTGAAGAGGGTTCAATGGTGAGATGCTCAGATCATTTTATAGCATCACGATGATCATCCACAACTTCATCCCTTTAAACTTCTACATCGCTTCTACCGCCTTTCTCTCCTGTCATACCTTCATGCCCCTCATCATATTTAGATCCCGACGGCAACCTCTCCAGCTTGCACATCCACAAAAGCTAAAGTCCCCACCTTTGTATATTAGTAACACTAGCTTTCAACCGATCTCACCATTTCACTAGATTCTCACCCTCAACTCGAAAACTCCAACCATTTATTGACTTTGTAAATGCTCAAATGCTCACGACCCATATTCTGACTCTAACTATATCAAGCACCAAGTCACCTTGCTCATATAAACATGAACCCCACTTCCAAAACTTGGCTCATCCCATTAAATTCATAAATTCGTATAAGAAAATAAAAGCAAGTAGTATCCTTGACTACAATCAATGCATTCTTGCAAAACAAAAATATCCCTTTAATCGAGCACAATCTAACAAAAAAATGCTAAAAAAAGCTAAAAAAAATGAACAAATTCAACTGAAGAACAAAACTCCAAGCAGTCTCCAAAAAAAATTTAGGGTTTTTACATACATACCACTCAAAACTATACATATTATCTTGATATGACACTGAAAACTCTACTAGTCAAAGCACGAATCTTGATGTCAAAAGCATGTTGATCCTCGTTGAAACGGTCGAGATCAAGCACTTAAAATATTCTTAAACTCGGGATGTAAGTTAAATCTAAATAACTCAAACATGGAGTGTTTATAATAAATTGAGCGTCGACGAGCCTGGATCTAGAGCCCAATATCTCATAATTGACTTCATTTGAGCATTCAAATACACAAAATACATCATATGATCAAGGAAATCATCATGACCGATGGAGATGTGAGTGGTTCAATTTTGCATGTATTTACAGACGCACCTCCACCTATAAATAGCCCCTCATTTCTCATAGGGGGGGCCAAGCAAGAGAGAGAGAGCTCAAAGCTTGAAAATCCTCCAAGCACCTGATACCACCACTTGTCAACCACGCCGGCTTGCCGTCACGCCACCGCTGATCCGCCGCCAACCTCGCCGGTTCCATCACGAAGCATTCATCGCCGGGCCATCGCTCTCGTTGTTCACATTCATACCACTTCAGAATTATTACCAATTAACGTGACTACATAGTTGTTCCTTTCATATACAATTCTATAACCCGATCGGGAAGATTTTGTACTCAAGATACATAGTGAAGCTTTTACCTTGGTTTTTCCTCTTTCGAGATTTTCCACGTAAAATTCGAATTTATTATTAATTCTTCAAACATTGTGTGTTGACTCGGATAAAGCTAAGATAAACTTTTACTCACTAAGATTTTCTAGACGCAACAGCTTTGGCGCCGTCAGGAAAAGAACCATTCAATCACAATTCTGTGAACACCCTCGTTATCCAACAAGCGCAATACTGTAATGGAGCCTCCCGCCCAACTCCCTCACTAAATCAATCTCGAACCAAGGACACTTTCTCACTCCCCCGATAGCGCGGACTATAAGGCGAATGGGAATCTCTTTAGAAGATCAGAATGGAAGAGTGTCAAAATGAGATGATCCAACTTTAGAGGAACACAACAATACTCAAGGCAAACACATCTCCCCAAGATCGATCGTTAGCATGGGAGGTCAAAATGCTAATCTTCTTGAAGAAGTTCCTCCAAGATATATGATCATCTCCTCGACAAAGTTCTACCCATCCATCACGCGTACCAGACCGCTAATCCACCAATTATTGCTGGTAGCTTGACACATTCTCGTCTTGTTGACCCCACTCATCATGTTATACATGCAGAATTACGACGCTTAATGCAAGATAAATTTCACCTTCAAGACAGAATCATCTTCCCTCTCACCGCTATGAGGAATCTCACCTTTAAAAGCTATTCTTCAACATCCTATTCTCGGTTTCAAGCTTTCGAAAGCATTGATTCTTATGATGGGGCAATGACCCACATGAACACATCGACCATTACGTGACTATCATGCATATCCAACGAAGCTCACACACCGCTTTGTCGTCTTTCCCGATCCTCGGGCAAGTCGCACTTGGTTCTACTCCCTTCCAAGAATCCATCCATTTGATTAACTCGCCAAGATTTTGTGGAACAATTCATTGCAAATGAGGATCATTAAAGATTCCTCCCATCTCTGCATTCAAATGAGGGTGAATCACGAATACTTCCAGGTTCTCCTAGAAGCTCACCCAAATACACCAGTAGACTCTAAACTATTAAGAGGAGTTTTCCTTGAGGACTCACCGACCTTTTACTCACACTAATAGACACGTCCCGCTCATATACTTGTTCATCGTGTGGAAGCAATCACCGATGAGGCCATTAATGCCCATCGAAATAATTTGAACAATCTACGTGAAAACGTAAGAGCCCCCGGAATGCGGACCATCCCCATCAAAAGAAGCAACAAGTACGTGATCTCCTCCGCCCCCATATCAACGACGGAACCCACCAAAAAAAGGAATACACGCGAACACATCTCGTTAACCTCGATTATTCGAGATGAAGAAAATATCAAGTGGCCACATCCACTAAAAAAAAACCAAATTCGTGAAATCATGAGCAATATTCACTTCCATCAAGTCATGGACATACTATCGAGGCATGCAAACAACTCAAAGAAGAAATCGAGGCTCATTCAACAGGATATCTACGAGATTTAGAAGAATCAATAATCAAATAAACATACCTCCAACTGGGGCAACCGGACAATCATCACGTAAATAATAAAAAATAATCATCAAATAAGAAATTGAAATAATCGCAGAGGACCAATACTATCTAATCAAGTTCTCATTACCACTAAAGAGCCGAGTTAAAGAAGTCTCGTATTGATCATTCCATCACTTTTAATGACTCGACTTAGAAGGAGTCCATGTTCCTCATCAAGATCCACTTGTCATCAACAGGATGGACCCATGCTATAATGTTAAGAGAATTTTGACAAAGTTCTATTGATGTCTTATTTTACTCACATTTTAGCATGCCGAAAAGCTCCAACCCGCAGACCATTATGGTTTGATAATCGCCTGCAGTAGAGGGACAATCACCCTTCCTGTGTCCTTGGTGAATTTCTCGACAAGTGACTCATTCCAATTCATGGTGGTCAAGTCGATTCACATATAACGCTATCTTGGAAGGCCCTCCAATCAATTTTGATCCAATCACTTTAGATCTCATCTTAAGATGTTTCCAACCCGTGGAGTTGGGGTCTGTGGAAATCGATACCAATCATGCTACCTCGCAAGCTCAACCATATCTTTCTCGGACCTTCAACATCAAGATTTTAATTTTGAGATGAAGAAGTACCCCAAAGCTTCAAGACTTTCTCTTGTGCATTATCGATGACCAACCATTACAAACAAGGTAAGTTGGATCTCTGCCTCGACTAACAAAGGAAAATACATAGACTTCTTGCAAATCAAGACATCTTCGCTTGAGTCCAATGATGGGTCGAATTTAATGTGATCATGCACTCAAGATCGATCCACATTCAAACCGATCATCCAAGAAGTTTTGCACTGACCTCCGCTATTGAGAAAGAAGTTAACAAGCTTCAGAAGTGGGATTCATACGAGGTACATTACCCTACATGGCTAGCAAATGTTGTCATGGTTAAGAAAACAAATGAACATGGAGAATGTGTATTGATTACACGACCTTAAAGCTTGCCCGAAAGATAGTTTTCCTCTTCCTCGAATTGATCAATTGGTTGATGCTACATCCGACATCAAATGCTCGCTTTTGATGCTTACTCGTTACAACAAAATAAAAATGGACCCAACGGATGAAGAAGCTACAACATTTCAAACATATAAAGGTTTATATCATACCAAGTTATGCCGTTGGGTTAAAAATGCCGGTGCTATTTATCAACGCTTATGAATAAGGTTTTAAAGACTATAGGCGCACAATGGAGGTATATGTGGATGACATATTAAGAAAGCTTGAAAGAATCACATCATATTTCTGACTTAGAAATATTCTTTAACCTTCTTCGACGTTATAACATGCGACTCAACTCGACCAAATGTGCTTTTGGGTTACGCCGAAAATTTCTTGATTTATGGTAACCCACCGGATGTGAGGCCAACCCCGAGAAAATCAAAGCTCTCAAAGATATGACTCCTCCAAGAATATTAAGGAAGTTCAACGCTTTGAATGGACGAATTGTCGTTATCCCGCTTCCGCCTGGGATAGATACTTGTCATTCTTTAAAATATTAAAGGGAGCTAAAAATAATAATTTTCAATGGATCGATGAATGACTTTGCTTGAGCAACTAAAGGAGTATTTAGCATCTCCACCCTACTATCCAAGCCTATTCAAGGAGAGATGTTATACTTATATCTCGCGCCTCTTCCCACGATAAGCTCGCTTTAGTGCAAGAAAATGGGATACAACAACCAATTTACTATGTCAAGAAATTCTCAATATAGAAAGTCGTTATCCACTTGCATAAGGTGGCTCGCTTTAGTTTTTCAGCAAAAAAATTATCCCATACTTCCAAGCTCATACTATCTCTTACACTCATTTACCATTAAGGGCCATCCTACGTAAATCAAAAAAGCATCCGGGAGGTTAATTAAATGGTCTATAATTGAGAATTTGATATAAATTTTCTTCTACCGCTATAAAGTCTCAAGTACTGCAGACTTTATAGGAATGCACCCAACTCTGAGGAGTTATCTACACGCCTTTCGCCTCCCTCAATGGACCCTCTATGTTGATGGAGCTTGAAATACTGTAGAATCTTACTTATTTCCCCATAATACAGAGTATGGACTTCGCCTAAAATTTCTCGAACAATAATATATGAATATGAGGCTCATCGTGGTTGAGACTCCATTAATTTGAAGCTCAAGACTTAGTGATCCATCGACTCCTTGTCACCTCCCGAGAAAACTTTAATACTCATAATCCTCACGCAAAATCTCCACTTGGTGAAATCTCTTCTTGCCCATTTCAAGACACATCAAATCATTCACATATCCGCGAGAGAAGAATACTGAGTCATTCTCGCTAAGCTTGCTACATCCGCTACTGAGATCTATTTAAGAGAAAGCATGTTGAAGAAATATATTTTCCTAGATCCGGGTGGGTAATTCAAGCAATTAATGAGATAAAGGAACATTCATGGATGGCCCCCCCATCTTTCTACAAGAAGGAACCTTCAAGACCCAACTTCAACTCGTCTCAAGACAAGCTTCAAACTTTACTATTATCTGAGGTGAACTATACAAACAAGCTTTCTGACCTGCACTCAAATGCCTCTCACCTTCGAGGCCGACATGCATTAAGAGAGGTTCACTGTGGATATGTGGAGAACACCTGAGGAAGGGCTAGCCCTTAAAATTATAAGTGCAAGGGTTCTATTGGCCTACATGAAACAAGATGCCTTGAGTTCATAAAAAAATGTGCAAGTTATCGTGCACTCTAACCTCTCCTCACATGCCGATAAGAGCTCTCATCCCTTCAAAGCCCGTGGTTTTGCCTGGGAATTGATATCATGGGACCTTTTCGAAGATCGTATAACGAAAGTTTATCATTTTAGCCGACTACTTCACTAAATGGGTAAACTCCGCTAAAATCACGAGGCAAATGCTAAATAATTTATTTGAAAAATATAGTATGTCGATTCTCTTCCTACAAAGATCATCACCGACAATGGAACCCAATTTACGAAAAGTCTTTACGCCCTTGCAAAGATCTTCACATTCAGCACGTAGCACATCCTCAAACTAATGCATCAAGCTACCAACAGACTATACTCAAAGGACTAAAACACGCCTTGAGAAGGGCAATGGGTTGATGAGCTTTCTAATGTTCTTTGGGCTTACCACTACATCGCGGCACTCGACCGGTGAGATACCATATAACTTGTGTTTCAACAGCTATTATACCAAGATAGGGTTCCAAGTCCAAGAGTTCAATTATTCGATCATGATGTAATGAAGAAAAACTCCAACAACACCTGGACCTACTCCCCGAAACTCGTGACATGGCCCTACTTCGGATTGCTTCCTATCACCAAAGGGTAGCTCGTCACTTCAACAGAAGAGTAAAACCTCATCCCATATCTGTCGGTGACTTGGTCTTGCAAAGTCTCGAAGCTGCAGGCAAAGACCCTCAACGCAATAAACTCTCACCTCTTTGGGATGACCCATATGTGGTTATAGCTATGGTAAAGCCAGGAACATTCAAGCTCAAGGATCCAGAGGGAAAAACTTTACCTCAAACTTGGAACACTGAGAATCTCCAAAATATTATCGAATTCTTACCGCATAATTATTTCTCGCTTATCATTTCCTCTTCATGTAGCATCCCACTTAGTGGAATAAAGACTTGTTGTTGTTGTTGTCATTCCTCTTAAAACTCATATCCGTGTTAAAATCGCCTCTTGTATCACCAACTTATCGAGTAATGAATTTATAGCTTTTTCTTTCAAGCTTGTTGCATTCATGGACAATCTCCTTCATTTAATCCTCCCACTTGAGAAATGCAACTCATGTTGTATCTCCGGCATGATCAATCCCACGGGACTTGATCTGACCTCTTCCATACGTAAGAAGTCAAGTAACGCTTTTAATACCTAGATAGGTAGAAAAGTCCTTGGTGGACATCCCACGCCTCTTCCATACGTAAGATGTCAAATAATATTTGACTAATATCTAGATAGGCCAAAAGGTGTGGACTCTCCATCATCCAAGTGTAGGTCGTCAATAATATTCACCAATCATCCGATAAGTAAAAAAACAAGAGTATATCACCTAAAAATAAAAAAAATAAAATTCTACAAAGACCAACATGATGACATAAGAAATAATCAATATTCTAATACAAAATAATACATAGATAAAAAAAAATACACCCTCAAGTGATGCTACATGATATCAACATCCTCCTCACCACTGGGAGATGCTCCCTGAACTCACTCGAACTCCTTCATCTCCTCAATCTTGCGAAGGGTCTTCGATGCTTGGGAGATAGATCCTCAATACTAGCTCGATTTTACTAGCGGATTCCTTTAGGAACCTCGGATGAAGCCCTCCTCTAAACATTGGTGCTCCAAGTCCTTCACTTCAACATCAAGAATATGATTATGAGCTTCTGGATATGGTCATCGATAATGTCGCGATAAGCTGGAGTTCTTAAAGTCTTCCACGCCTTCAAGGAGATTTTTGCTTCGACATTATAAGCTCCTTCTCGAAAGATGATCTTGTAATGCCTTCTTCTCCGCTCAAGAGCTTTCTTCCTCCGCAAGTGCCTTTAGTCTTTCTCTTTTCTCGGAAGTCTCCTCACCTCAATCACTCATCACGTGCGCTCCACCTCCTAAAGTCGAGAGAAAGAGAAGTCGACATGTTCGCTCCTCTACACCCTGTCATCCATCCAAAGTCGCCACTTCTTTGGACTTAACACTCATATTTTCTCATACTCGCTTGTAGATTTACCTTCACAAATTCAAGATTCCACTGCCTGACACCCAAATGAGCCATCAACCCTAATATTTGAGTTACCTATATATATATAAAAAAAACATCACGAACATTACACAAAGAAGGAAGAAAAGAAGAAAAGGAGGAGGAAGAAAAGACAACGTACTAATTCATCCGCTCGTTGACGTCCAGTACATATGTGTTTTAACACCTCTTCAGGAATCTGCTGCTTCAAGAAATGAACTCCCCCATTATGAGTTGAAACAACTAAACTCTCAGAGGCTAACTGGGGCAACATCTTCTCAGAGATAACGAGTCACACATGTCTTTTTTTTTCTTTAAAGAAGAAACATTGCTACCACCGTGGTTTCACGGGCTTGAAATAACCCTGAATACGAGGAGACTTTCATCACCTTTTACTTGACCTCTTCAATGGAAGAATGAGATCTCCCCGCCGATGGAAAGACCAACCTTGAACATTCTATCTTCAATATATATTTGCTAATGTAACGTAACTCATGTTGTAAGCTCTCGCATTAGGAATATTAGAGTTATTAAGATCTCATTCTCAATCATCATTGGATCCGAAGGTCATTCAATCTTCCACATCTCTCAGGGAGGCCCCACTCATTTTTCACAAAAAAGAATCCATTAGACCAATTTCTAGATGGATCTCGTGCTGAAAATTCTACCCAATTCTTTATAGCCCGACAAGAAACACATCCCTGAGCATCACATGTGAATTTGCACATTTGACACAAATATTTGATGTTCAAAGTAACACCACGCTTCTAAAAGAAGTCAAACCGATGATCACTAGAGCTCAAAATGAAAATTATGACAAAGCTACACCACATATTTTAAAGATCTCAACTCGAGCCAAAGGGAATCGCACCCGCATCTAAGAATCATCTCAAACAAGAAAGTATCCGGCGAGGTGAACGAGCTCGCCGATTTTTGGCAACAATAGCCACCAACTCGTTAGGGAAGTAAAATTTCGGAACACCATTACACTATCGATGTAACAGTGGATAGTATATCGTCTGTAGCTGTCACGCTATAGGTTTTCTTCCGGCCATCACCCTGTAAAAATACATAATAAATGAACAAAGACGGAGAGAAATGACAAAAAAATTGAGAATTTTTATGAAGCAACTCACTCACCTCAATACTTGGGCATATCCTTTCCCGATTCTGTCGTTCATGGATAGCTTGGGATAAAATTTTTCGCTGACGATCTGACAAAAAGAATGCACATACATTGGAGATCAAAAAAAAAAAGAGGAGAGAATTTATTCCCCTCTAATGATGCTCTGAAATTACCTGCCAAACTTTCTAAGTCATTTGAACGATGGTTCATAACTAACACTTCCTCGCCATCTTGGCGGTTATCAACTATTGAACCATCCATTGAAGTTGCAAGAGATCCAATTTCCTACAATAAAAAGTAGAACTACGCATTGCCTCCAAACCTAGTCGGTCGACAAGGCCGCTGACGCTCTTGAGGGAAAACCAACGAACCGGGCCTCGATCGCTTCCAAACCCTCGGTCGACGAGGCGGTGACGCTTTGAGGGAAACCAAATAACGACGATACCACAAACTCGATCGCTTCCAAACCCCGGTCCGACGCCGTTGATGCCTCTTCGAGGGAAAACCGAACAACGACGATATTGTATTCGATCGCTTCTAAACCCTTCGGCCGACGAGAGGCAAGACACCTTTCGAGGGAAAATAACGACGATACGGCCTTGATCGCTTCCAAACCCGGCCGATCCGACGAGGTTGATGCCTCTTCGAGAGAAAACCGAACAACGACGTATACCGCAGCCTTGATCGCTTCAAACCCGGCCCCGACGAGGTGGCGACGCTTTCGGAAAACCCAACAACGTGATACCACGCCTTGATCTCCTCCAAACCCCGGCCCGCGGCCGGTGACGCCTCTTCGAGGAAAATCAAAATAACGACGTATACCGCGGGCCTTGATCTCCTCCAAACCACCTTCTCTCAAGAAGAAGAGAAGTTGCCTTCTCTCTTGGCCCTAGGGGGGTTTTTATAGATTCACTATAGGAGGAAAGAGAGAATAATTAAATAAAAAAAACCCTCTCTTCATTATGACATTTAAAAAAAAAATCTCTCTTCATTATGACATTTAATTAGAAAAAAAATCTCTCTTCATTATGACATTTAATTAGAAAAAAATCCTCTCTTCATTATGACATTTAAAAAAAAACATCTCTTCATTATGACATTTAATTAGAAAAAAAAAATCCTCTCTTCATTATGACATTTAATTAGGAAAAAAAAAACCCTCTCTTCATTATGACATTAAAAAAAAAAAAAAAAACCTCTTTTCATTATGACATTTAATTAGAAAAAAAAAAAACCTCTCTTCATTATGACATTTATTTAAAAAAAAAAAAACCTTCTACTCATTATGACATTTAATTATATAAAAAAAAAATCAGATATTTTTGGATGAATTAGGATAATATCATCCAAAAATAGAACCGATATGATATGACAAAATCTACTAGTAAGCACGAATCTTGATGTCAAAGCATGTTGATTGAAACTGGTGAGATCAAACACTTAAAATATTCTTTAAACTTGATGTCGCTTAAATCTCTAAATAACTCTCAAACATGAGTGTTTATAGTCAAATCGAAGGCCTCGACGGGATCTAACAGCCCAAGATTTCATAATTACTACATTTGAGCATTCAAATACACAAAATACATCATATGATCAAGGGAATCATCCAGCCCATATGGAGTGGTGATTTTGTATGTATTTACAGACGCCACCTCCACCTATAAATAAATTCTCATTTCATATATGGGGCAAGCAAAGAGGAGAGAGAGCTCTAAAGCTTGAAAATCCTCCAAGCAATCGCCACCACTGACGTCCAACCACCGCCTGCCACTGCCGCCACCGCCAGATCCTCGCCGCCAACCTCTCGCCTGTTTCCATCATGACGACTTCATCGCACCACTATTCCTCGTTGTTTCCCATCATCTCCTACCACTAATGCTACCACCGAATATAACTACATAATGTTCCTTTCATATACAATCAGTAACCTCGATCGGAAGATTTTGTACTCAGATACATAGTGGAAGTTTTTACTGCGTGATTTTTCTCTCTTTTCGAGTTTTTCACGTTAAAATTCTGAGTTGTCACTTTAAATACCTCTAGTGCCGGATTTCACAAGGCTAAGAATTTTCACTCTATCAGAATGTTTTCTAGACGAACATATCTATTTAACATTCTGGCGTTTACGTTCAATTTTAAATAATTGTATCTATTTCAATACAGCAAATAATTTTCACTCTGTCAAGAACCGATTTTCTAGCACGCAACATATCTATTTAACACAAGAAATATAAATATTATTTGCACACCACTCTAAACTACTGCCTTTATTCTAAATACCATTTCGTCAAGTTGGCGGACGGCAGCGCCTATTTGGCGAGCATTTATATTCCCTCTCCCGCTCATTCATACTCTTCTATCGTCTTCCTGAGTATCCACCTCGACACCATTATCAGCTTGCCACAAAAAGGTTTGACTTTTAGGTGAAATTCGTTGCAGGCCTCTTCATTATTTCGATGTCGCCTTGCCTCACCGAACGTTTTTTGTTTTCCTTCTATGCAAAGAAAACACATTTTGTCTTGTGAACTAAACAAATAATATATATATCATTTTTTAATATGCAATAGCAATATTTCTGGCTGATTCCTTTTCTTAACTAGAAAAAAAGGCACAACAACAAATAAAAAAAAAAAGTATAACAATGCTATTATAGATATTGCCTTCTCACGTTTAAAGGCACAAAATTTCCTTTCTGAATATCATGAGAGAACGGTGTCTCCATCTAACAAAAGTCAACTACTTAACTTTAACTCATAAAAGGCACCAAAAATATTACGATTCCCATAAAAATGATGAATATGTTTGTAATTTAAAATCGAAACTGTAAAGAAGAATAAAAGCTGCTATAATTAGAGCATACAAATGAAACTCCAATAGAGAATAAAATTAAAAATTATACATATAGCAGGTTGCCAAAATTATTAAGGCAACAAGAAAAAAAATCAATATTGCATTGTCTAGTAGTATTGTGCTTTCCAAAAAGTGAATCAAAGATTCTCTTATTGCTGCAAAATATAAAATTATGTATTTCATTATTTACATGATATTATTTTTTTCTATAGAAGTGAAAAATCAGAATAAAAAGAAATATGATGGTGGAAAATAGAAGTCTTCGAAGCTTGACAAAGATTTACTTGGTGTATTTGTGCTTAGAGAAAATGTTATATTAATTTGCCCTTAGTTGAGTGATCATGATTTTGAATTGCATTATCATATTTATGGGATGTCATATTTATAGGATGTCACCTAAAGAATACAAGCTTATTAGTAGTGATGATGATTTGATAGAAGCATTCCATAATTACAATAAAAATCACTCTATTGAAGTTGTGGTTTTTAATACATGATGAACTTCAAGATGATGGTGCATTGTGTTCAATAAATACACAAATTAGGAATGAGGTGAGAGTTGATCCATTAAATGATAGATTCCTGAGTAGTGAAACACGACAAGGTGGTGCTCTATCATTGGGTTTATGTTTTAAAGATGCTATGAACTTTAAGCAAGTGCTTCATAGTGAAGCAATCATAAAAAATTTGGGTTGAAGTTCAAAGCGAGTGATAAAACTCGAGTAAAAGCTACTTGTGCATACCAAGGATGCCCATGGAGAATAAGAGCAGCTGTGTGTGCTGATGGTCCTACGTTCAACTGCAAGTACACATTTATGCCTAGGGGTCAATCGAGCTAGAAATAAATAGGCAACATCCAATTGGGTGGTTCACCAAATAGAGGATATTGTGAAGAAGAATCCCGATATACCAGCTGATCAACAACAGCTTAAAAAATGCTTACGGATTATCATTGCCTTATATGCAGTTGTGGCGATCTAAAGAACTAGCTCGAGATCTTGTATTTGGATTAATTGATGAGAATTATAAGTGGGTGTCGACACTTCAATCAGAGCTCATTAGTAGAAATCCAGGTTCGATATCACATATGTATATGACATGATTGATAATTCATTCATGAGATTTTATGTAAGCTTTAGGGTTTGTATTGGTGGATTTTTGGCTAGGTGTAGGCCTCTAATAGGCTTAGATGCATGCCACCTGAAATTAAAATTTTGGGGTGCTACTATTTGCAAACTCTCTAAATGACAATAATGGTCTTTTTACAATTACTTTTGTCATGGTTGAGATTGAATCGAAGAAGACATGAGAGTGGTTCCTGACAAATTTAGTTGAGTTATTTGCATACGAGGTAGATTCCTTAGGCTTTTATTTTAGATATGGAAAAAGGTTTGTGTGAGGCCATTAAGCTATCTTTTTAAATGCAGAGCACAGGATATGTATAAGGCATTTATGAAAAATTTTGAAAAAAATGTTCTACTACACAGTCATAAGCTAAAAAATTTAGTGTGGACAGCTACTAATGCATATACAAAATATGAGTTTGAAAAAAGAAGAAAGAAATATTTAATATCAGCCCTCAAATACACTCTTATTTAGTGTCACTACCATATAAGTGGTATAAACTAGAATTTATAGTTGATATAAAAAATCACTATAATACAAATAATATGGCAGAATCATTTAATTCATGGATTGGAGAAGTTTGGAGAAAACCTGTTGTGGATCTGGTGGACATGCTAAGAGGTATGCATATGGAACAACGAGCGAAGAGAAAGATTACCTCTACCAATCGGAGGTCACACTTAGTGCCATTTGTTAAAAAATACATTAGAGAAATCAACATGAGAAAATTTTTATTATCAGGCATTCTACACCATTTAAGATAGAGATTGAAGGACATCATGGAAGGAAAGAAGTAGATATAATAAAAAAGAATGCACTTGTAATTTTTGGTAAGTAACCGGATTACCTTGTATCCATGCAGTTACATTATTTACTGGGGATTAAAAGCACCCATTGTGGCACTCTTATGTCGATGAGCACTACCATGTTTTAAGGTAATTGCAAGTTTAATATTTCAATTACATACTTATTACTTTTAACCAAAGCTAATAGTAACTTATTCTCTTACTCTAATAGATATCAGATGGCTTATGAAGGTGCAATAACTACCCTTCCTAGAAAAGAATAGTGGACTTTGTTGATGTTGGTGTAGATATTGGAGTACCAAACACATTACAGCCTAGAGGTCGACTCAAAAAAAGAAGAATAAAAGATTTTCTAGAATGCAAAAAATTATAGAACAAAAAGTGTTCAAAAATATGGAAGGTGCGGCCTATGGGATCACCATCGGAACACATGCAAAAATCCCATAAGTCAATTTTCAAACTCAATGCCCCCAATTGAAGCAAGTGTAGGCTCAAACAATGTTTATGACGCT
This sequence comes from Cymbidium sinense, assembly GCA_021442155.1. Lineage (NCBI taxonomy): Eukaryota > Viridiplantae > Streptophyta > Magnoliopsida > Asparagales > Orchidaceae > Cymbidium > Cymbidium sinense. The sequence goes on from CM038215.1 coordinate 23,406,485, forward strand.
GGAATGCGAGCAAAACTTCCCATTATACGTGATAGAGACGAAAATGAAATACAAGATTGTGATGTAACTTTTGATCAGTAAAATGTGATTTTGAGTTTTATATTTTTTGTTGTTTTGATGCATCTCATATATGAACATTTACAGGAAAAAAGGTTTGCATTTTTGTTGTTGTTCTAATTTGTTGTTTTGTAAAAGCTTAAATGAGCATATGAATGAACTATAAATTCAATTATTTTGGTTATGAGAGGTGTTTACCATCTAATTGTTTTTGTTTTTTCAACTCGGAATGAAATTTTTTGTGGTAGTTTCAGAAATGGGATTTTAATGTTGAAATTTAACTATTTTATTGTACATATTGCATGTTTATTCATACTAATATAAAGTAGATTTATAAACTACAGGTTTATTCAACATTATATCTACAAATCCTATCGGTTTCAATTAGATCTATAAATGAACTCATTAGTAGATGGCTAAAATTATGAACCAACTTTTACAAAAACCGAACACTATTGCAAAAACTATAAACCAAGCAATAATCATAAGTTTAATTTATAGCAACTCATATTTGAGTGACCTAAACTTTACTAAAACTATTTTCTCATAAATCACTCTTCTAGGATAATTCATGTCGGATGACAAATGCTCAATTTTGTCAATCCATTTGAAATAGTTGCAATCATTTGTTGTTATGTTTCGGGGACACCGATAGAATCTTCATCCATGATTTTCACATCTACGGGATGTAAATACTGTACATTCTAAGTTGCAGTGATAAAAAATTGGATGCTCTTGATTGCTCATCGATGCAGTTGACTTGAACTCATTTCTCCACAAACACAATTTCTGAAATATGAACATATACAAAGTTATCCAATTCAGGATAAGTCACTACATAAATTTGATAAACATTCAAAATATTTAGTGTGCACATAAGTGCAACATATAGGTCCCAAAATAATAATAATAATAATAATTTGCGCACATAAGTAAAAAAAAAAAAAAAAAACCAACCAACAAATCTAAAAATGGATCTATGTCAAGATCTAATCGTAAAAATATTATGAAAAAGCCACCATCTTTAGATCTCGCATGAAAAAACTTAAAAATGAGAGAGGAAGTTTCTGCCTCACGTCAAAATAGTTGTGGGAAGTTATTGCGACACTAGCACAAGTCAGCGAGAGAGTATGATTTGCATAGAGAGGTTTCATCTTCTAGTTTTGACGGAATGATATTTTGGGGCTGTTTGGTTCCGAGTAATTACCATGTAATGTAATCCAAATACGTGCAATTCTTACTTTTCCGGTTTGCAGAATGTAATTACCGTAAAATTTTACTGATTTGCTTTCCTTTCCCATTATTTTTTGTAGAAACTAAATACGCCAAACAAAGATTAAATTCACGGCTGAGGAGGAGCCGGAAAAATATTTTTTTTTCTTTTGGGAGCTTTTAACGCCTGGGAAAACATTTTTTTTCTTTTTAATTTTTTTTTCAATTCCTGAATCTGTGTTAATTTTAACTTTAATTAAAATATATTATTATAGCTTAATTAAGATTTAATAAATATAATTATGTTTATTCAAATTGATGATAAATAATTAATGATAAATCAAAAAAATTAAAATAATTATTAAATTTTAGTTTATTTAGTAAAAAAATAATTAATGAGTAAACTATTTATTAAAGAAAAATTATTTAATAAATAAATATTAAATCATAACTTGACGATTAATTTATTTAATAAAAATTCCTATTAATTAATTAATGTTTAATATAGTAATAAAATTATATATATATATATATATATATATATATATATATATATATATATATATATATTAAATTTGGGTCATTATATTAATATAAAATGATAATATTCAAATTTTATTTATTTATAATACTAATTATTAATATCTTAGAAAATTTGTAAATTAATTAATAATTAAATATTCAAATACATCAGATTTGTATTTGATTTTATTTATTTTTAGTCAAGAAAAAAAAATTTTATTTATAATTTATTTATAGTTTATTTGATTATATTTATTTTTTAAATACTTTAATTAGTGAATAAATTCTATAATTAATTTACATATAATAAAAGATTCGTAATACAAATATTTACTTTACATTCATCCAACCAAACAAAAAAAATTTATATATTTATTTTACACACAACCAAACAACAATAAAAGATTCGAATTCATCAGATTCACTTACATCGTATTTTCTTTTACATCAGATTCTAAATAAGAACCAAACAAATTCCTTTAATAATGTTAATAGAGTGATATATAAATAATATTTATATTTTATGTGTTAAATAGATAATATGTATAATTTTGAGTGACATGTATGCAAAAAGCCCATAAGAGAACGCCTAAAATTTCCGTTACTCTTTTCCTCGTAGGTTACATAAAGTGGCTGCCGGTACTTTCTTCATAGAATCATAGTTGCCGTTGACGGTCTAAATCCGGCACTGGAGGTTTCTCCCCTCTCCATCCCGATCTGTGGTTTCGCTCAGATCTTCCAGCGACCTGGTAAGACTCGCAGATCCGAATCCCTCTCAACTGCCCTGTAAAGCTTCTTCTTTCACCGAAGGATCTTATCTAGAAAGAAAGGGAGAATCGGAGAGACTACTGTCTCCTATTTTTCTTTTGTCCATCGAGCTCTGCGAAGAATGGGGGAAAACCCCGCGGCTTCGCGCTATGTGAAGCTAACGAAGGAGCACGATACGCCGATCGAGGAGATCCATCCGGGAGAGCTTAATCAACCTGTTAGAGTTCCTCAGGTCTGCAATTTTGTTTTTTTTCCCTTGCCATGTGACCTTTATGTGCCGATGTTTTATTTTATTAATTTTTTTTTTACCTGAGATTTGTTCAGCTTCTTGAATTGGGATCTTTACCATCTCATGTTTGGTGTCTTAACACTCTCTTTGTGTTTAGATGATGAATGCCGATTTGAAATAGAGATGTTGTTTTCGTATTTTTGTTTGATTGGAACCTTTTAGTTTAGATTTTATTTTAGAATTAATTTGTGATGTTGGAGCAGTTGGAAGTTCGTAAGTGTAATGAATGCGGGCAGCCGCTGCCGCAAAGCTATGAACCTCCAGCGGACGAACCCTGGACAACTGGAATCTTTGGTTGTGCCGAGGACTCTGATAGCTGTAAGAAATTCCCTCACTTTTGCGATTTTGTTAGTAATTGAAGCTCTGTAGCTTATTTTCTCTTTTGGATATTATCATGTAATGTTTAGTTGAGTGATATTAGATCTGATATCTCATATTGTCATGTGGAACTGTAAAAAATTAAATTAGATCTTACAGTGGCATAGTGTCATATGGGGCTCTAACCCCTCTGAATTAGCAGAGTTAGTCATGAATTTTTTTTTAAAAAAATAGAAGGTTATATTGTTCATTAAGGCATCAGGAATTCTTTTTAGCTGCTTGATTTTAAGAAATCTGATGACTCATAACTCTGATTTATATAAGAAAATTTTGAAGCAGAGTGTTTATTCTCACATTTGTGTCCTTAATGGCTTCAAGGACTACTAGTAAAACACTTCCAAAGAAATTTTCTTATACCTAAAGGAGGATTGATGAATTTCTTTATATAATCCAATACAATTACAAAAAAAAAAATATTGGCATTTAGGCCTAAGCTGGTTGTATATGTTAATTTGTTTTAAGATGAAGAATTGAGTTAGTCAATTTGTATTTTGGGGGATTTCTTGTCCTATATACAGATGGAGATGATAAATCTGCCTTACTTCTTTGCAACTATTCTTTCTTCCTTGTAGCACTAAACTTATTCTTAGCTGACATGAGTGTTTCTTGACCCTTTCTCTATCCAATGGTTATAATATCAATCATATACTTATCAATGGAGCCATGATTCTTCATTTATTTCTATCGTGTCAATTTCACCATTAATAAATTTGCAATGAGACTGAAAGTGGCAGATTGTACATGCAGAATAGGTTGTCTAAAATTGACAATCTGTAGTTTTTGATGAAAATTTCATAGAGATGTTTTAGATATTCAAAATTGGTATGCCTTTGATAGTAAAAACCTTAGATTGAAAACTTTTTTTAACTAGATGCCAATGCAAGTTTTGCTGCCCAGTAAATGTCCATACAACTAGGCTATTAGAATTTAAACATATAATGGATCCTTCTTATATTGTTTATCCAAGAAGTACAAAACATCATTTAAATTTTAACATTTTTGTCAGACATAAGATTGAACAATTCAAGAAGCTTTAAGGAAAAGTGTTAAAGTCACAATAATTTGATCCTGAGATGTTCTGTATTAAATATTTCTGGTTTATTGTGTTTAGGGGAGGTTTTCTTGGCCTTGAGAGGTCAAGCAGTCAATGTTTGGTATACTCCATGTGCGAGGATACATTCATATGCCATCTAAGCAATTTAATAGCTGCAGGCTTAGCAAGCCTAACTCCACTTTGATTCTTCTTTGAATAAAACATTTTAATAACTTAATGTGAGGCACCAAAAACAGTTTGTAGTCTGAACTAATCAATGATTCCCAGTTTTTACGAACTAACGTCTACATTTTATGCTTATTCTGTTTACTTATTTATGTCTGTTTCTTCACATTGGACTATTGCGTACTTTTTTGTAATATTTAAAATTCTATATCATTTGAGGCGTGACATAATTTGGGAAAATTCTGCAATAAATATGTTAATATCTATTGGTAGCATTTGTAATACTAGTATTGCTTTAGATATGTTTGTTGAACCTAGATGTACTTTTATAGTATTTCTGTTTATACTTAGGTGAATTTACAAAAAATAGTGAGTTTGTGTCATACTGGAGCAGACTTGAACTCAATCTGTAACTCTATTTATATTATGCTCAACTATATGCATAATGTCTCCACGTGGACTGTTTCTTAAAAGAGCAAAAATATCAAAATTTTATTTAAATTTTTTTTTAATGCCGATGTTCCCTTGCATCCTAATTTCCATGACTGTTGTATTGGCATTCTTATCGAGCATATTGTCCTGTCAAAGGGCTAAAATTGTGGACCTGTTTCATGTTAGCCCAAGAACTATGTCATACTCTTTAATGCTCATTAAATTATATTTACATTGAGTTCCAATTGTGAAATCCTAATTTATAAATTTTGTTAAGGGTTATCGGTAAATTAAAAGAAACTTATGCTGTTAGGTTTAATAGTTCACAAATTCTAATTCCCCTAGCGAGGAACTAAAGAACTGAATTTCTTTTGAGCTTTTGTCATATATTTTGTAATTTTAATTAACTTTTTATATTTTTTTTGCATCATATCATTTGTTGTTGAAATTTCTTCAGGCATTTTCTTATTGGATATGTTGGATGTCTAACATCTGAGCAGTGTTATTGAAGGCCCTAGGCATTTAGGCACAAGGCTTGTTCGCCTTATAGGTAGACACAATTATCAAGGCAAGCTTAGACTAGCATCTTAAGTTAAGACGTCACACATTGAGACTAGCATCTTAAGTTAAGACGTCACACATTGAGACTAGCATCATGTATTGACTTAAAACATAGGTGCTAAAACTTCAAATGTAAAAGTGAATTAGTCTTTTTTTTTTTTTCTTAAAGATAATTTGTCATGAGTTACTGTGAAAAAGACATCAAAAGTTGGATACACAAGAGCACATGCTAGAAAATAAGTTAGATAAAATGTAGTTTCAAGAGATTTAAGTTTTAGAGTAGTAAATCTTGGAGATGGAAAAGGTTGTATGCGAGATGATAATTGGGAGAGAGAAAGGACTAGAAATCTAGTGATAGAAAAGAAAGCATCAATGGTGATAAAGATGGAATAAATGACAATGAATTTTACATTATCCTTAAATTATACATTTTACAAATTTATGTATCTTGTCATAGATTGTTTAGGATAATCTATATACCTAGAGTTTTAAATATTGAATAAAATGGAAATTGAAAATTCAAAGGTTTTCTCTGTTTAGTAATTGTGATAACTCTCACTTACCTCTAGATAAAAATACAACAACAACAACAACAAGCCTTTATTCTACTAGGTGGGGTTGGCTTCATGAATTCTTCTTCTCCATTATGTCCTATTAAGTGTCAAATTCTAATTTAATTTTAATAAAATAGGATCTCTTTTTATACTACCTAACTAAATCTTTTTAGGCTTATCCCTATCTTTCTTAACATAAGTCAAATATAATAGATCCACTCTTCTAATTGGGTCATCAGATGACCACCATTTATGCGGCCATACCATCTAAGGCAACTTCCTCAAATCTTATTTACCACTAGAGCTTCTCCAACTTTTTCACGTATATATTCATTTCGCATTTTGTCTTAAAGTTTAGAGCCACTTATCCACCTAAGCATCATTATATTTGCAACACTTTAACTTAATTTTATACTTCTCTTTTAGTGGCCAACATTCTACTTCATAAATCATTGCAAGTCTTATCACCATTTTAGGTAGTCGACAATCAGCTTAAAATTTATCAAAAAATCATAACATGAATTGGATAAAAATTCTAATCAAACTTTAATTATTTATTTTTTAATCTCTCCGCTCAAGCAAGCACCATACCGCCTTGAGACCATCTAATGTTTTTGACAGCATTGCATCTAAAATGAATTTACTTCATATTGTTGGTCACAATTTGCAATTTATGGCAGAGTTACAAAGTAATTAGATGTTTACATCTGGATGTCATTAAAATAGGATATAGATTTTTAAAAAAATTTATTATATGGAGAATCCAGGAAATCAGGCATCAAATAACACGACACATCATTGCACTGTCAGTGAATTTGTTAACTCCAAAGCTGCATGTTTAGCGGTATATAAGTTGCATTCCTTTAATTCACTCGCGATTCAAAGAACAATTGTCTACAGAATTTATTCATCCTGTATTTTGTATTAGAGAAGAATATTTTAACCATATGTGAATGCTCATGCTCACTCCTGGAAAAGGAAATAAACAAATAATTTTATCTGGATGGTATGTTTCTTGGTCATTCCTTTTCATGAATACTTGGTTAAACTCAGTAGTTGCTTATTGTAATATTCGGTCAAGTCTAGGTCAATTGCTTGCTTCTTTTATTATTTTATATGTTTCAAATTTTTTTTCAATTAAATTTATCCTTAACTGGCATTGTATTTTAACCTCATCATGGAAACATTTTCTTGAACTAAAAACAGCAGTTTGGCATGAGTGCTACTGAAATTGTGTTTTGATAGGTTGGACTGGTTTGTTTTGTCCGTGCGTACTGTTTGGTCGTAATGTGGAGGGGATCAAAGAAGATATTTCATGGAAACAGCCATGCATATTGCATGCTATCTGCGTCGAAGGTGGTATTGCACTTGCAGCTGCTACAGCAATGTTCCATGGTGTAGATCCTAGGACTTCATTTCTCATAGGAGAAGGACTATTGTTTGGCTGGTGGATGTGCGGTATATACACGGGTATATTTCGACAGTCTTTGCAGAAGAAATATCATCTCAAGGTATTGCTCTCTCTCTCTGTTTCTCTCTCTCAACCACTGCTACCTGCATTGAATGAACAGCAGTTACAGTTCTGTTGACTAAGTATGATGTTCATAGGAAATGTTTTGGACATGTGATGGAGAAATCATGAATCCATGATAATTTTCTGGTTGTAAATTCTAAATGATTGTTGTTGGAATAATTCAATTAACTGTAGAATTCCAGCAAATTTGCCATTGCAAGTCTCAATTGGTGGATGAGAGAAGATGAAAGTTGATGTGAGGTTGATATATGATCAAGAAACTTGCAGTAAATCTAATGAAATAAATCTAATTTTGATTTTTTGTAGTGTTAGAACATTCCTTAAGGTGATGTGCATTATCTAACTCGATTGTGCGAGAAAAGTAGGCTAAGTGTGTATTAGGATGTCATCCCTTAGTGTTTGGAGAAACATGATTTTGGTGACAAGTAAGCAAAGGTTGATTGGGTCAAAATTATGATTGGATTTGCTATATGTAATTTTGAAGCTTTAAATGAAAGATGAGAGCACTGATAGACACAATGATCAGAAGAAGAATTAGTTATTTACGAAATAACTAAATAGATAAAGAAAATAAATTCAAGGATTTTGCAGAATGTTTTTAAGCTAGTATATAGTGGGAGTGGAAATGTTAAAATCTGGAATGAATTTCGATAGTAATGAATATAGAATTGAAAGATAAAGTTATTAAAATGAATAGTTGTAGTGATAGGGTGATTATCATTAAGATATATTTTTAGGTGATGTTATGATAGATGTGATTAGTGTTAATGCTCCTTAATTTTGATAAGAAGATAGTTTAAAAACTAATTTTGTGAAGAGATGAATGAATTTTTACAACAGACTTAAGAAAGAAAGAATATTTATGAGGTGATTTAAATGGACGCAAGGCTTCCAGTATAATTGTTTATAACGGGATTCATTGTGGGTATAGAGTAAAAGATAAAAATTCAACTGGAGAAGTTTTACTTAATTTTATGGTAACCTATGATATTGCAATAGAGAAAACATACTTTAAGAAATAAAAAGATTATTTAACTACTTATAAAATTGGAGTCACTAAGTCGTAAATAGACTTTATTTTTGCTTAAATGGAAAGACTGTTAATTAGGGGAAGCTTGTAAGGTGATTATAGGAGAGAGTTTTATAACACAAAATTAAATAGTTATGATATATATATTTTTTAGTATAGAAAATAATAAACAAATAAATGTGCTAAGCAAATATTAATATTTTTAGATTGGTTATAAACACAGGCACATTAGAATTCTTTAACCATGATAAAACTATAGTGGGATAATTGGCTAGTTTCTATTAAGAAGATTGATGTAAAAATTTTAGGAGAATATTGATGATTTATATGCTAAACTTGGTGCTAAATAGGAGAAAATAGTATTGATAGAATAATTAAGATAAGAGAAGAGGTCTAGGTAGATGCATTGACCGATAAGAACGTATTCATTATTATATATATAGATTGATATATGAAGCATTATATATATGTATAAAGATCGATATATTAAGCAATATAAATCTCATTGCTAGCTAAGCTAAATGTGAAAAAAAAAGAGAATTTTAAGATAGATGCATGGCAAAATAAGAAATGATGACTTAAGAAGTAATGATATTATAGGAATGATTTGAATGATATATATTGATAATGAGATGATTGAAATTAGATTTAAATACTTTAAACAATATTACGAAGGATGAAAATTTGAAGTTAGAGAAGCTTTAAAGAAAATGAAATGTGGAAAAACAGTAAGACCTGGTGATATTCCAATAAAAGTGTGAAAATGTTTAAGAGATCAAGAAATTTCTTGACTTACAAATCTTTTTAATGTTATTTTAAAACTAAAAGGAGGATGAGTGAAGAAAGAGTTTGTTGGTTCCTATATTTAAGAATAAGGTGATGCACAAGATGCAAATTATAGAGGAATTAAGTTAATGTGTCATTCATTAAAATTATGGGAGAGAGTAATTGAGCGTAGGTTAAGATGTGATACACAAGTTTCTCACAATCACTTCGGTTTCATGCCAGGTAGATCTACTATGGATGCTATACATCTATTAAGAGGTTTGATGGAGAAGTATAAAGAAAGTAAGGAGGATTTATATATGGTATTTATTGATTTAGAGAAAGCATATGATAAAGTTTCAAGAGATGTTCTTTGGAGAGTTCTATAAAAGAAAGGAGTTAATATTGGTTATATTCAAGATATCAGGTCATTAAGGATATGTATACTAGAGCTGTTACTTGTGTCCGAACACAAGGAGTATTAACAAAATATTTTCCTATTTCAGTTGGATTACATCAAGGATCAACTTTAAGCCCTTATCTTTTATGCTTTAGTTATGGATGTTCATACTAGGCATTTATAGGAAAGATGTACCTTGGTGTATGCTTTTTGCTGATGACATTCTTCTTATTGATAAGACTAGAGAGGGAGTCCAAGAGAAACTTGAATTATGGAGGTCAACCTTAGAGTCTAAAGGTTTTCGTTTAAGTGGATCTAAAATTGAATATATGAATTGCAATTTTAGTTATAGAAGTTCTAGTGGTAGTGTTGTGACATTGATGAACAAGTCATTAAAAGAGTGAGATCTGATATTTAGCTATTGTTCAAAATGATGGTGAAATAGATGTAGATGTTATTAGTAGAATTCAAGTTGGATTGTTGAAGTGGAGGAACATATTTTGTGATAGAAAAGTCAGCTTAAATTTAAGAAAAAATTTTATAAGATGGTAAGACGCAATGATTTATATGCAAAATGTTAGCCAAGAAAAGACTAAGTTAAGTGTTGTAGATGAGGATGCTCGGTGGATGAGTGACTTTACTCTTAGAGATAAAATGCAAAATGAGTATTCTGAAAAGTTGGAGTAGCTCAGCAGATAAGATTAGAGAGAGTCGCCTTAGATGGTTTGGCCACACATAAAGCATTGGTCAATGACCGTTAGGAGAGTAGATGATTAGATTGCTTTACTGTTAAGAAAGAGAGTAGACCTAAAAGACTTGGTTAAGATGTAAAAAAAATGACCTTAGTATACTTGAATTAAATGAGAATTTGACATAATAACACAAGGAGCGATTCATGTAAATGACCCCACTTAGTGGGATTAAGGCTTGTTGTTGTTGTTGTACAGATGATGAAAATACAATTAGTGTTAGAAAATTAGGTTGAAGAATTTGTAGATTTAAGGTGACATGTGGAAGTCATTCAAAATAATCTATAAAAAAATTATGTAACATCTAGACAACAATCAATAGGAACCAAATTAAAAATGATTATTGATAAATCCCATCCTAAATAGTTGAGATAAGATTGCATTTCATTGCAATATTTTTTGGACCATAACATTTTTCCTCCAAGCAAACATGTCACCAAAGGAAAACAACTTTACTCAGCAAATTACAATATATTTTTTCATATTACAGCACACATGTCCCATCCTTCTATTTTGCAAGATAAATTTGCCCTTGCAAAATAAAATCATAGTATTACCTTTTCAAAATGAAAATTCTGCTGTAATATAACATATGAAAAATAATCATCATATCATTCAAATCTTCGTTATTTACACATCCAACAACATCATAACCCCCGCCCCCCCTAAAAAAAAAAAAAACTTGTTGAGAATTTATAAATAAATAAGATTTCATCAATTTTATATATATATATATATATACATTTTTGAATATAAAAACATATTTTTATATTCATACTCTTGACATATTTATGACTCTGGTGTTGGGCAGAACTCTCCATGTGACCCATGCATGACCCATTGCTGCTTCCACTTGTGCGCAAACTGTCAGGAGCACAGAGAGATGAAGGCTCGTCTCTCTGAGAGCACTGTTACTCCGATGACTGTCGTCAATCCACCTGCTGTTCAAGAGATGACTGCAAATCAGAATCAGGTGGAATCTGGAGCTTCTGCTAATGTCACTGGTGGTTCTCAGAATCAGCATACTACTTTGGAGATGCAGGCTTTGTAAGAATGATTATTATTAGGGTTTTTCTTTTTTTCTATTATTTTTTACAGATTGAGAGAAAGGATTTGTTTTGTTTTTGAAATAGAACTGCTTACTTGATCAGTTGATACATTTGATTTTTATTTTTTTTTAACATATGTCCATCTATAAATTTCATTTCTAGTTTCTCTATTGATTATATGTTAAACAATAGTATTTGAAATGGATAATTTATGCTGAATGCTTTTTCTTAGGAAGATTTAACAGACATATCACACAATTCTTATGCATTTATATATCCAGTAAGACATTTATTCATCTAATATTTTTTTATACTTAAAAAATTAAATTTCATTTTAAAAAAATGAATAATGATAATATTTTTATATGATATTAAAAGTTAAAGTGTTATATATATAAAACTTAAATTTTAAATATTAAATATATAAATACATAAAAATTGTGTGAAATATATTTAAATCTTAGAGTTATTATGGAAAAAAATTGGTGCAGGGTGTTTGATTTGTTTTAAGATAAATATAATACAACATTTAATTTGACTTTTTATATATTTATATATTTAACATTTAAATTTTTATAACATTTTAGCAAGATAACATCATGAAAATGCATATTTTACTTCAAATAAATTAATATAAATAATATTTTTATTTTGATATTAAAAGCCTAAATATTATATAAATAAAAATGCAAATTTAGGCATTAAATATATAAACAGATAATTCAATTTTATAATTAATTGGACATTCTTTGCACAAAAAAAGAAAACCGAAGTGCACAGAATCATCATGCAAATATTAAATTTGCACACTGTTTGCCAACCAAAAAAAAAAGTTTAATTTTTGCATTTTATCTAAATACCACAGTCAACGATTAATATGAAAAATAAATAAATAAACATATATATATATATATATATATACTTTCAATAATCAGATAACACCTCAGCGATTGTTACAAAACGGCCTTCTTCAATGGAGAGCTGTCCCGCAACACCAATCGCCACAGAGAGCAGACCGTCATGCAGGTCAACAGCTAGAGAACCATCTGAACCTTCCTGAGCTTTAACAGCAGCTAATAAATTCAGGTGCTCCAGATAACTAGATCCATGATGCAGACCTTCATACCTGTTTAACAATAATAATAATATTATTATTAATTGAAAATAATTTTTTAAAAAATTTAAATATTAATATTTATTGCGTAATTAACTAATATGTGAAGGTTAAGGCAGAATGCAAGCTAAATATAGGAATAATAATGAAGAGTGTTAAAAAAAAAGGAAAATTTATATGCATAGTAACACAATTCTTATGCATTTACATATTTAACACTCAAAATTTGATATTTATAAATATAATATTTTTTTCTATGCAAGAAAAGGTGCATTTTACTTCAAAAAAATTGAATGTTATGCTATTTTTGATATAATTTTATAAATTTAGATGTTATGTATGTAAACATATTAGTTTATGTGTCAGGTATGTAAATATATAAGAATTGTGTGTCATGCATGTAAATGCCTCTAAAAAAATCATGTTGAGATAGTAGTTGCTTTCAATGGTTTAATAATCTTACTGATTATAGGCCACATAATTAGTTACTGTTGACCTTAAAATAACTCTAAAGCAGGAGTGACTTGAGCAAAGAAAGCAGTTTTATATCTCTTGTCAGGAACTCTATAGAAGAAACTAGGCTAGGTTTTAAAGAATGAATACAATTAAGGCTTCATTTGGGAGGGCTTTTTTAATGCATTTTGCTTTTGAGAGAGTGAATTTTTAATTTTGATACCCGTTTGAACTGCGTTTTAACTCCATTCAATGAAAGTTCGTAGCTTTTCAAAAAAAAAACAAAAGACAAATAAATTTTTCGGAAAATCTTTTAAACTACTTTTCAATCAAAAGCAGCCAAACTAAGCTAAGAGGGAGGAAGGGCGTGGCGTCCATCATCCAACAAGTTGATAGGTAATAACTAGATCTTTTGTATAGTGAGGAAGATTTGTAAATCATTTTTTAGGTTAAATTCATTGTCATTTTATGGGTGTCAATTTGTTCGATTGATAAGGACCATAGATAATAAAATTTCACCTTACAGACTTTAGTGGGGAGAAAAATGATCATATCATTCTTGTGTCCCATTGTTAAATCACAAAACTATCGACCAAATAATTCAAGCATCTCATGAATAAACGAAAACCAAACATGACAATAACATTATATGGTGATAAGATGCTAAGCATTCTTGGCTAAATGAATACTACATTGGTGCAACAACTAATAGCGATATGAGTGTCTTTTTCTTTTACATTTGGATTTGACATAACATGTATGACCTAGCTCTATAGAGCAATATGTTGGGAAATCAACTAAGGGTTTAGGAAAAAAATTATGCAAGGCACCTTATCCTAGTAGTTGTGAGTTTCAAGAAAGTTGGGTTCAAGCCAGAGACATTGTGTGAGTTGTAGAATTAAATTTGTTCAAATGTAACTAAGGGATTATTTGAGATTACTTTTATTTTTTATATTTTGTTTATATTTTGATTCAAAATAAAATATATTTGGTGATAATAATTATTTTTGAAAACACAAAAAATATTTAAAAGTTGTTTTCAGTACATTTAAAAATAATATTATTTATTTTTAAAAACAAAAAATAAAATGCTTAAAAAATACATTAAGGAAACATGCTTTCAAAAATAATATGAAAATAAAAATAAAAAACACAAAACAAAATTGATCCCAAACAGACAAACATAACGCAATTGGTGATAAACAAGAAAGGGCAAACTTCTCTTTTGTTAACACCCAAATGAAATTATGGAATCCCCTCTTCCTTATCATTCTAGCGAGGGCAAAACTTCAAATTATTCTATGAACTCGCTATCTACCACGAGATTTTTCATAAACTGTTGGTACATGTAAAATCCAGACACCCACAAACATACAACTTCAAGATTCATTTGATAATATGATGTTGTGTTGATAGTCTCATATGAAATGAAGACAAAAATATTTTCATAGTGAAGTGCAAGCATCAATAATTTTTGTAGCACAACACACATCGAAATGTTTTTGATAAGGAAAAAATAAAAAAACAAACATTACCAATAAAGCTTGTAGTTTAGAAGAATTGTCAAGAAAGCTGAAGGTTACTGATATGACCCTAAAAATTTCTCTAAATAAAGACGAATCTGACGAAAGTTGTTTTAATCAAATTGAAACTGGTTGAGATCAAGACTTAAAATATCATTGAAAATTTTGAGACATCGCTTAAATTTCTAAAAGCTCTCAAACATGGAGTGTTTATAGTCAAATTGAGGCTCGACGAGCTTCAAGCCAAAGATCTCAATTCGACTTTATTTGAGCATTCAAATACACAAAATACATCATATGATCAAGGGAATCATCACGAGCCGTCCATGGAGAGGAGTGGTTCGGATTTTGTGTATTTACAGAGACACTCCTCCACCTATAAAATTTCATTCCTCATATGAGGGGAGGCCAAGGAAGAAGGAGGTCAAAAGAGAGAGCTCTAAAGATCCTCCAAGCACAATCGCCGCCACTGACGGTTGCCAACCACCGCCACGCCACCGCCGATCGCCGTCGTCACCATCATTGCCATCATCACCACCACTATCGTCCATCGCCAACATCGTCAACTTTGTCGCCAATGTCCGTCAACTTTGTCCAACATCATCGCCCATTTCATATATACACTCGTAATCCCAGACGGGATCAAGATTACTCAATGTATACATAGGAAGCTTTTATCGGCTAGCCCCGCGGATTTTTCACTCTTTTGAGGTTTTCCACGAAAAATTGAGTTTTATTGTCGCTTCTTTAAATACTGTGTGACTCCCAAAGAAGCTAAGCAGAACTTTTACTCTACCGAAGGTTTTCTAGACGCAACAGCTTTAGCCATCGTGGGAAGTCGATTCCATTATTTCATCTTATGATACCAAGTTTCAATAAGATCAAAACCACCATCGAGGTGGAGCATTTCAAGCTTTTAAAGAGCGCAGAAGAATGAAGATTCACCAAACTTTGTTCCTTCAGATTCTGTCGGGAACTGGGGGGCAACTCTCAATCTCAGAAGATCACCCATGCTAAGCATCTAATCGATTTCCATCCCAAGAAACAAGTCAAAATTGGAGGATATTTCAACATCGAGAAGAGATATAGTTTAGAATTATGTTTTTCCAATCGATACTCATGGAAAACGAGACCGGTTAAGGAGCAACTTTGGCTACAACCACAAATAGATGTTTTAATCGACCTCTTCCATACAGTTAACGCCATCGAGCAAAGACTAAAAAAACAACCTGATGGGTCAAAATGTTCGTGGACTTCCACACCTTCTTCCATATAAAGTTAACGCCATCGAGCAAAGACTCGACAAACAACCAGATAGTCAAAAGGTCTGGGACTACCACCTCTTCCATACAAGTTAACGCCATCGTAACACTCGACAAACAACCTGATGGTCAAAATCCTCGGATTAATTCAACCTCTTCCATACAAGTTAACGCCATCGAAAGCAAAGACTCGACAAACAACCTAGATGGGTCAAAAGTCCTTGTGGAATTCCTACGACCTCTTCCACACAAGTTAACGCCATCGAGCAAAGACTCGACAAACAACCTGTGATAGTCAAGGTCCGTGGACTTCCCACAACCTCTTCCATACAGTTAACGCCATCTAACACTCGACAAACAACCTGATAGTCAAAAATCATCAACGGATTCATTCAACCTCTTCCATAAAAGTTAACGCCATCGAAGTCACACTCGACAAACAACCTCGATAGTCAAAATCGATTCAATTCAACCTCTTCCATACAGTTAACATCATCTGCAACACCGACAAACAACCTTGATGGGTCAAATCCTCGGACTAATTCAACCTCTTCCACACGTGTTAACGCCATCTGCAACACTGACAAACAACCTGATTGGTCAAAATCCTCGGACTAATTCAACCTCTTCCATACGTTAACGCCATCGTCACACTCGACAAACAACCTCGATATAAAAAATCTCAATTCAATTCAACCTCTTCCATACAAAGCAACATCATCGGTAACACTGACAAACAACCTTGATGTCAAATTTCAAATTTATCTACAACCTCTTCCATTTGTTAACGCCATCGCAACACTCGACAAACAACCTGATGTCAAAATCCGCCAATTCAATTCAACCTCTTCCATACAGTTAACGCCATCGTCACACTCGACAAACAACCTTGATAAAAAATCCTGATAATTCAACCTCTTCCATACGTGTTAACGCCATCGCAATACTCGACAAACAACCTGGATGGGTCAAAATCTTTAGCAATTCAATTCAACCTCTTCCATACGGTTAACGCCATCGAAGTCACACTCGACAAACAACCTTGATATAAAAATCCTTAATGATTCAATTCAACCTCTTCCATACAAGTTAACATCATCGTAACACTGACAAACAACCTCGAATGGTCAAATCTCGCCGATTCAATTCAACCTCTTCACACATGTTAACGCCATCGCAACACTAAAACAACTTGATGGGTCAAAATCCTCCCGGATTCTAATTCAACCTCTTCCATAGTTAACGCCATCGAAGTCACACTCGACAAACAACCTCGGATAGTCAAAATCCTCGGATTCAATTCAACCTCTTCCATACAAGTTAACATCATCGCAACACTTGACAAACAACCTGGATGGTCAAATCCTCGGATTCAATTCAACCTCTTCCACAGTTAACGCATCGTAACACTCTAACAAACAACCTCGATGGGTCAAAATCCTCGGATTCAATTCAACCTCTTCCAGTTAACATCGAAGTCACACTCGACAAACAACCTTGATAGTCAAAAATCCTCGGATTCAATTCAACCTCTTCCATACAAAGTTAACATCATCGGTAACACTTGACAAACAATCTTGATAAAATCCTCGGATTCAATTCAACCTCTTCCATGTGTTAACGCCATCGGTAACACTCGACAAACAACCTCGATGGTCAAAATCTCACGGATTCAATTCAACCTCTTCCATACTGTTAACATCGAGTCACACTGACAAACAACCTCTGATATCAAAATCCTAGCGGATAATTCAACCTCTTCCATACAGTTAACATCATCGTAACACTCGACAAACAACCCTGGATGTCAAATCCTCACGATCTAATTCTCTTCCACACAGTGTAACGCCATCTAACACGACAAACAACCTCGATGGATCAAAATCTCGCGATCTAATTCAACCATATAAGTTAACTTCATCGAGTCACACTCGACAAACAACCTTGATAGCTTCAAAATCCTACGGATCTAATAACCTCTTCCATACAGTTAACGCTATAGCCACTCGCAAACAACCCTGATAGTTAAAATCACCATTGTTGCCGCACGGTCATCGCCGCTAATACGCTGCCGCCGCCACCAATCGCTTCTACCGCACCATTATATTGGCTACTACTTTACCGCTGCCATTACCACTATCGCTGACACTTCTGATTATTCCATCCTCCGCCGGCTACACTATCGTTGATCATCCTACCATCATTGACTATTACTGCTGACAACTTGCTGTTGCATTGCCGACCACCTGCTACCGCTAACTATCTTCATTGCTGCTGACATTCTGCTGGCACTTGCCTTATCACATTGCTGCCGGCTATCAGTTAATTACTGACGTTGGCTGCTGGTAATTGCTGCTATTGCGGCTGAGAACTCGCTGCCACTAACCATCAGAATGGTTATCTGCTTATCACTGGCCATTTACATCTATCGCTGGCATCTACTTATCGATGCCGCACTGCCATTACTGTTTCCTCGCCGCTCATTACCATTAATCGCCGACCGCTATCCACCGCCATGGCTGCCATCGCTGCCGACCATCGTCGCACCGCACCACCATCGTTGCCGGTTATCTCGCTGACCATCGCCGCCGCCATCGTCGAGATCGCTGCCAACCCCGCCTCGGTTATCGCTCGATCGCTTCCAACCCGGCCGGGTCCATGGATACCAAAGCCTCTTTCGAGGGAAAATCGAGCCTCGATGAACTACGGGTCTTGATCGCCAGAACTCTGCCGGTCCGACGCGATAGCCAACGCTTCTTTCGAGAGAAAACCGAGCTCGCCATGAACCATCTTGATCGCTCCAAACCCGGCCAACGCCTCTTTCGAGAAAACCGAGTCGCCAGATGAACATGTGTCTTGATCGCTTCCAAACCGGTCCGACAGGACATCAACGCTTCTTTCGAGGGAAACCTGAGCACCGATGAACTACGCCTTGATTGCCTCCAAACCCGGCTCCGACAAGACAACGCTTCTTCGAGGGAAAACCGAGCTCGCCGTATGAACTACGCCCTGATCCCTAAACCCGGCCAACCGACAAGGATATAACTCTTTCGAGGGAAAACCGAGCTCAGATGAACCACGGTCTTGATCGCTTCCAAACCCTCCCGACAAGTGCGGCCAACGCCTTTCGAGGGAAACCGAGCTCGCCAGATGAACTACGGGTCTTGATGCCTCCAAACCCGGCCGGTCCGACAGCGACATAACGCTTCGGGAACGAGCTCACAGATGAACTACTGCCTTCACCAAACGACCTTTCTCGAAGAAGAGAATGTTTCTCCTCGCCCTGGGGTTTTATAGACCCTTCTAGGCAAAAGGGTAAAATCGCTAAACCGCTGAAACCGCCTCAAAAAACCATCATTCGCTGGCCATTCGCGTACAGACACCCGCTACCGTTACCTGGCCGCGAATCAAATTTACGGCGCTTAATCGCTCGCTGGCCGCAACCGCCATTACGGTCGCGAATCGCCTGCCGCTCAAGATCTGCCCCGGGTCATGCGAATCTCCGAACGTACGCTGGCCTTGGCTGACCTGCTGACCGCCAAATTGCTCAAATTTCGCCACGCCGACTACCGACCCGCTTCCCCTGCTCTTCCCATCGCCTGGCCAAGGAATTCGGACCATGATCGAGCCACGCTGACCAGATCCGCCCGGCCATGCTGAGCCTGCTCGGCCGTTCACTACGGCCAATCGCTTCGCCATTGGCGCTGCTCACAAGGCGCCATGGCGCTTCAAGACGACGCCATGCCAGCTTGGCCGCCATGAAGTTCATTCGACCCGGATGGGTCCAGACTCAAAATTCGCACTACGATAATTACATGATGCATTTCGTGACGTCAGAGTCATAATATTGTGCTTCTATGAAGACTGTTCTCTCAAAATGTATAATTAATGGATCCTCAAATTTTTTTGAAGAATTTGCTATTTTCAAGATATATATATTTTGATGATTGAGATCGCCATCCAAAATAGAGGCAACCGATATGACTCAAAATTCCTCTAAAGACGAATCTTGATGCCAAAGCAAGCTAATCAAATTGAAACTCGAGATCAAGCACTTAAAATATCATTAAACTTTGAGACGCTTAAATTTCTAAAAGCTCAAACATGGAGTGTTTATAATCAAATCGAGATCTCGACGAAATGGCCCAACAAGCCAAAGATCTTGCAATGACTTTATTTGAGCATTCAAATACACAAAATACATCATATGATCAAGGGAATCATCATGAGCCGTCCGAGGAGTGGTTCGATTTTGCATTTATGTGAGACGCCACTCCTCCAATCTATAAATAGCCTCATTCCTCATACGAGGCAAGGAGAAGGGAGGTCAAGCAAGAGAGATGAGTGAGCTCTAAAGATTCTCCAAGCACAATCATACCACTGACGTCAACCCCACCGCCGCCACCGCCATTGCCACGATCCGCCGCCAACCATTTCTTGGCTATCATCACCACTACCATCGCTTCCATCGCCACATATCGCCGTCAACATCGCCAACTGTCATCAACGCCGCCGTAACTTTGCCAACATCATCGCCCATTTCATATAATTTGTAATCCCAGACGGAAGATCTTGTACTGAAAATGATACATAAAGTTTTTTTACGCCAGCCTTTTCTTTTTGAGGTTTTCCACGTAAAAAATTCGGAGTTTTACTCGCTTCTTTAAATACCTAGACTCTAAAGAAACTGTAAGAACTTTTACTCTACCGCAACTGGTTTTCTAGCACGCAACAGTTACTATGTGATATAATCAAAGATTCCTATGTGTGGACATCTAAAACACAGCATAACATGCATTTGACGCTTTGGAAGAAATTGAGATCAATTAGAATGTCTGAAGACAGATTAACTGACTCTAAATAACAATAACAACAAGCTTTTATCCCTACGGGGTTGACTATACGAATTCTTCTTCTCCGTTATGTCCGGTAAGTGTTAAATTCTCATTTAATTCTAATAAAATAAAATAATTTTTTATATTTTCTATGTAGTTTTAGGTCTCATTCGACCTTTATTAAAAAGACAGAGTAACTGACTCTCCTTTTCTAAAAAATAACCAGGTTTATTGGAACTTCTTTTGATACTTAATAATGCATAATGTCACTTCGCTGATATATATGACAGGCAAAGAAGATATTTGTAGCTCATAAATTGGGCAGTATTTAGCATATGGAGATTCAGAGGGATGCTGGATTGAAAGTTTTGCTCTAAGCGATGGATGAATATTGACTTCAAATTCAAAAATCAGGAAATAAGGCAGATTTTCAGCTGGTTTGCTGTTAAAGTTGATTCTCTTGAGACCATATTCATTACTTTTGATAATGTATAAATATGCAGACCAATTAACACAGATTAATTATGCATAGTGTTTACAAAAGAAAAGAGTTCATAGTATATATACTTTATCCGTTTGTCCTGAGCTTCTAATGTTTTTACTCCAGGTCTCCCACCTGATCTGCTTCCAACTCGCACAATACCTTCAGGAACAAATGCCTCTCCCTAAGTACAAGGGTCAATAGTCAGAATAAAATAATACTTGAAATGCAGTCCAAATTATGCATAAAGATGAAATTATAAAGAGATAGGTCCACAAAGGCTTTGAGCTAAAGATCTTAATCATTAAATCCCTGATATAATTGTTTTATCTAAAGAAGCATATAAGGAAATTAGAAAAAATCAACTGGCAGAGAAGGGCAAATATCATTTTAAAACTCACACAAATAACTGTCTTTATCATTCTCAATGTTATCTTACTACATTTATTATAATAACTATAAACTTTCTTATTGCTACCCATAGTTAATAGTTCATTCGTCCAGGAAAAATTCAAGGCATGAAACTACAGTCATGCATGTGTAGCTGCAACTAGGATGAAATCTAGTTCTTCTGAATAGAAGTAATTGAAACAGCTCTGAACTTTACGGTTTGCTGTGTATTTCATAATCTCAAGTTAAAAACTGCACCAAAAAAAGACAATTACAGGTTGACGAGCACTGTTGTCGCTATGGCGACATTTTGACACAAGTTTAAAACTATTCGCCAATGCCTTATTCTCTACTGGGTTTCCCCTTCTGTTGGTCTCCACTAGTCGTTGATGATCAATAGCCTTCTCCAATGCTGATGCCGGTGTGGATTGATGTCACTATTAAACTCGTTCCCTAGGAAGTCATCTTCTTTCTCAACGTGGTTTGATAATCTAGGATAATCTCCACTCTTAAATCCAAGACAAGTAGGGTTTAAAATTTTATAGGGATCATCCAAATTCTAGATAATTTTAGAATTTTCTAGAAGCTTCCAAAATCCCTGGGAACCTAAAAAAATAAAGCTACGAAGAGGAGAAGCTTCCAACATCAAATTGCATCAAAAATCAAGCCTAAACATGAATGAAAATTATTAGGAAGATGATTTATTAGATTATTTCTAATGCATTTAATTTAAATGTTTGTTAGGATGTTATAATATACAGAATAATTTCTTACTTTAGTGCAATTAGATGAGAATTGAATTTAAACTTATTTAAATTTGAATTTAGCTCCTATATTTCCATAAAAAGAGACGTTTAGAATATTATTTTCAAGCTTGAAGCAAAAAACTTCTCGTAGATAAATTTACGGGCTCCGAAAATTCGCCACCAACCTCTCAATTAAGAGATTTTGATTTATGTCAACCAAATTTTAGAGATAAACAAGAATAAGACACTACTCAGATTTCGTCTCATTTCATGGGATTTTAGATCTGGTTTTCTATAAAACACCCATAGTTAATTACCTCTCCCACCGAGAGAGAACTTTCGATAAATGTATCGCGAAAATGCGAATAGAGCAGAGAACATATGGAGTATAAAATTGTGAATTTGTGAAATTTATCATTTTAACTTAAAGCGATGGTTGGGGAATGATGACGCGCCCGATCAAGATCCTATGGTTCATCTTATTGTCGATCCATAATCTACTTATAAAAAGTAATGATAACCGGACAAGAATCCTTGTGCCATGAGTTGCTGCCCAAGAGAACCTGGATGTGGCGTTGTCAGGAGGGTTTACTCATCAAGTGCACTATTGCTCACAACTCAAAGGACAAAGCCATTTAGAAGCATACAAGCTGATTGTAATATAATGGTGTTCTTTACAAGAAACCAGGCGACTCTCATAACCATATCATACGTAGAGCTATCACAAACCACGGACAAAAAAACAATGTCACATTTTACTAGACGAGATTGACAAGAGGAACATAATTGTGTACTAATTTAATATCACTTTCTAAGCTACAATTTTCTTAATTTGTCACATCCGATAAATAGTTGCGGAAGGTGGGTTGAGTGGGATTTGCTTTAAGTATTTAAGGATTGAATTTCATTTAGGCACTTATAACTTAATAGCATATTAAAATTTTGCTTTAAATTAATACTTGATTTAAAAAATTCAAATTAAATTGATCTGAAATTGCAAATGCATTTTAATGACGATATCCCCTCCGGTTGAAATCTCCATTCAATACAGGCATCATCAGGATGTTGATCATTCATTTTGTTATTTCAGATTCTATCGACTCTATTAATTTAATAATGTATGATCGATCTAAATTTATATTTAATTTTTAATTTAAGATTATCAATATAAATATCTTAAATATTTTGATAATGACGAACATCCGCTAATATCTTCAATCAACTATTATTGTGAGTTAGGTCGTTATCTGTGACGTAATGCTTTTCAAAGATTTTTTCAAGTGGAGAAAGCTATAACAATATCATTAGGTTTTGTAATTACCAAATCATGCATTCAACCGAATCAACCCGCAAAGATCCCATAATTGGGATTCATGCATTCAGTATAATGTCAAGGCCCATGCGAGTGCTTCAATTTAAGTGTTCATATAAACTTTCAAATAATTTAATGTATTTTGATACCAATGATTTGATATGAATTTTGAAGAACTTGAATTCAATTAAAAGTTTATCTTATGATACATGCATATCAAATTAAATTCATCTGGATATTTACATGAATTTTAAAAGCATCCAAGTTGAATTTAGTAAATACCTTATGAAGCATGTGAGGTTTATTTAGAACTGAAATTAATGCCTTCTGTTTGCTTCTAATTTTGTGTTGCAGATTCGGTGACGTTTAAAGACTTTTTCAAATTTCATTTAGTCATCCGAAATAAAATTGATTTATTTGCAATCAGGCAATGGCTAATTAGATTTCTAAACTTCGATGAAACTTAATTTCAAATCTATTTGATCACTTACAATTACCTTATATAAATTAGAATGTAATCAAATTGTTTATTGAAGAGTTCAACTTAAACTCACTAGCGAGCACATAGACTGTTTGTAGGTAAACACTTAAATATTATGTAAGCCTTCATATGCTTATTAGCAAGTTACCAAGTTCAGTGCGCTTTTTGATCAAACTCAATTGATGTTTAAAGGCTAATTTTCAAGCCTTATCACAGATCCCTTTATGTGCATAGAATGAGTCTCATTTAATTCATTCAATATGATGTATTGCCGAATCACATACACATTATTCAATAGACTATAAAGTTCTTTGCAAATTTCATTTAAATTCTTCTGATTCATTCGATGAATCATAAAGTGATTGGGTCATCCATTAAAAGATCATACTTTGTATTCATTAGTAAGCCACCAAGTCAAGCTCTCATCTTACAGGCCAACTTATAAGATATAATGTCAATTTATTTTCTAGTTTATTTCCATTTGACCTTGCCTAAAATTGAGCTTTCAGATTCAATCTAACTTTATTGAGATTATCTACAAGCCTAATTTGACCTTACATTTTAAGTTGTACTTCAATTCTATTATAAACTTCCAATAACCTGATTACGCATTCAATTAGATTTGTCTTTATATTGCACTAAAATGAGAGATTTGCAAAGTCATATTCGCGCTCACTCAGTCCATCTCTTAAGCCCACTCAAATCTGAATCTTATGAATGTTTTTTGTCTCCAAGCTTTATGGTCCAAAATTCAATTTAAAGTCATCATTAATTTTTTATTTTTGAGCTCAACAGTTATAATTAGATCAATTTATTTTGAGTTTATATTTTACTCGAAGCATATTATGTCAATTTTGTCTCAAATCCATTTTATCTATAATATAAAATTCAATTTAGTATCAATTTAAGTTTAGGGAACTTGAATAGTGCTATTTATTTTGATTGAGTTTTATTGCAAGCATAGGTTTTCAGACAAAATTTTGACAAGATTGACATCATCCCACATCGGATATATATTATTTAAGTATAATTCCCACCATGCCAAGAAAAGATAATGTATGAAGTAGAACATCGCAACGACCACTACATGAAAGACATTTATGAGTCTCTAAAGATACATGAAAACACAAATTTCGCCATGCCAAGAAAGATGTGTACGGGTACTTATATACCTGCAATATCAGTTTGAATATTAATTTTAACTTTGTAGTTGAATTTATATTAAGCTGTTTAGGCCCTCAATCGATATGAAATTTGACAAGATTAATAACATCATGTCGCTCGGTCAGAGGCTACTTTGATTGCCCACCATGCCAAGAAAGACATGTATGGGTGATGTAAATACTACGGCCGTATGCGTCATCCCACCATATCAAGAAAAATATGTAGGAGTCTTTGAAGTACATGCATATAACATAGATTTCCCCCTCACGTCAAGAAAGAAGTGTACGGATACTTATATACCTGCAAGTAAACATAACTTTCCCCGTCACATCAAGAAAGACGTCTACGTGTATTTAAGATTTCAGCATCCATGACAATTTCATTTTTATATATGCAAATACAAGTAAAACTACTCCATCACAGCATGATTTCTATTATTGTTTCAATCGCCTCTTACCTTTTGAGTACACCAAACAACGAATGACAACGCCCAATAAACTCACACTCCACCTTATTGTTTTCATGCCATAAGTCAAAGAAAGAATTCTAAAGACAACGTGATTGAATGGAAATGAAAATACAAGCTCTTGATTTTTTTATATCCTCCCCAAACCCGGTGGATGAAACAACAAGTGGATAGTTGAATTTCAATGATGATTTTTTTTTTGGACAGCAAGGTGATTTTCTTTCTAAAACATACAAACTCATAAATCCCTTTATCCTCTCCTCCACCATTCAACTACAGGTTAAGTATGACAAATACACATTTAGCAAACATCAAAAATGACGATCTCAATTCCTGCAGAATATGAAAGCTTGCCGTCATTTTATCATAGTATTAGAATAAGGTGGTCATTCAACAATAAATTGAGGGATGAGTATAAATTAAGAGCTTAATATGAGCTCTGAAAATTCGTTATCGATCTCTCGCAATGAAGAGAGTGTTTAAGTGTCAGTGAAATTTCAGAAGGCAGATGGAATAGTAGATAAGACACTATCCAGAGATTTCACCCTCATTTTATACTTGGATTTGGTTCGAGGTATGTAAAACACCTATAGATTACCCCTCCCAATACCGAGAGCACTTTCACTTAAGCCGACATCTAAACAACGAGCATAGTAGAAAAGTGGAGTTTAGAATGTTATGATTTATTATTTAATTTAAAACTTATGGGAGAACGCGATGTCATCTAGATCCCATGATGTCTTCCGCTATCCATTCCACTTAGTCGAGGAGATACGACCTAATGACAAAAGGATCTTTCAAGAACTACGTTACATCATCCAAGTTTCTCAGAATTGGTAGTTTGTAAGACAAATATGTCAATCTAACATTTTCAATTAAAAACCCATTTTATACCATAGCTCAAAGAACAAAACCGCTGAAACATACGGTCTGTGATCGTAATTTCGTGGTCATTTTATTGCCCACCCGATCAGAGCTTGTGAATCACATTTATAGCCATTGCAACAAAATTATGCGGACAGAGAACACGAGTCATGTCCTTACGGGCTTAATATTATTTGAGTTGAAAATAATTATGTATTTGATTTGACATTTTCATACAAAAAATTTTCTTAATTGTCACCACAAACAAATAAGAGGTGGATGGTTTTAACTTTAAATTTAAATAATTAATTTCATTTAATTTTCTTTTATTTGAATATTTGATCATTTAATAATTGATTTATATTTGAATATGTTATTGATCATTTAAAACATAATAATGATGGTCTTTTGAATGTAGTAAACCTTGTCAACTTTGTCGCTTCCTGTAAGACGCCTAAATTCATCATTATAATCTTCTAAATCTTATCAACTCTAAAGATGTATGACGCCACTTTCCTGAGTCAACTCAAAAAGTGTTAATAGATTTATCTTTTGTCATTTAATGACATAATTAGCTTATCATATTTTATTAAATTGAAAATATTATAATATTATCATTAAATTTTTGGTTTTGTTAACCCGGACCCAATCCTAAGACCCAACCGGAGTGTAGATATCTGTTCTTTTATTTTTGCATATGACTTGCATATTTCTCTAGATGTTTGATTTGGTGGACACTTCAACGTACATACAAGTATCTATTCTTTTAAAATGTTGTATGAACATTAAGATGTCTAAGTTAAAATAATTATGTTTGACATGACATACGTGTCAAATTACAAATATAAATTTTGATATATGTTTTTTACCCAATCTAAGCATCAAACCAATATGTAATTATTTGTTCATTTTTGTATATGACTTGCATATTTTCCTAAGTATTTGACTTAATGAGCACTTCAACATACAAATATTTGTTCTTTAAAATAATGTATGAACATTAAGATATTTAAATTGAAGTAATTATGTTTGATATGACAGATGATACCCACACCAAGATGACTTTTACGCAGTAATCAATCTAACGTAAATGTATCAGATTTGACTGACGGACACAAATTCCACCAACACGCTCAACCGGCTACGCGAACGAAAGTAAAAGGATCTAATCAAATCATCACTAAACTATTTGCAATTCATATACTACTTAACTTAATTCATATCACATTTACCTAAGATAAAATCTTTAAGAAATAAATACGTAGAAAAAAAGACATTTAATTTCAGACGCACAAAAAGCCTTTAAGCCTTCCCAAAACTATACAATTCAAAACAGACTAAATTTTCTACCCACCGCCTTTTCCGAAATTTTCAATCCAGAAGATCATAAGCTAAAGTTTGAGACAAGAATGCTAAAACAAACTCAAGATAAAGACAAGAAACAATCGCGCATATAATGAATTTACAAAGCAAAATCAGAAATCAGATCGCAGAATGTAACATCAGAATGAACAATACGTCAGAAAGGCCGTAGAACGTAGAATATAACGTAACAATACGTCAGGTATTTCAGAGACATACCGATCAATGTCGCAATAATTTTCATTAAATCATTTCCAGCTTCGCTCTATATCAAATCATTTTCTAAATGCCATTTATAATCAGATAGTTTTGACTTTCATTCATAAGCTCACCCTACCTACTAAAGTCAGGTAGTGCAGGCGTAACCATACTCTACATACCTAATACCGACACCAAATATTTAACGACCAACCTCAATGCGAGTCGGGATACTAAGATCCCCTAATCACGCTCATCTCGTAACTTTAACTATCTCAAGATTTCAGAATATACCTCTTCCTATCACAATTTTCCGACATTTCCTGCTTATCACATTATCGATTTAACATGTTTTCAAACATTTCTATACGCCAAATGAAATCAATAACTAAATGACATATCAGAATCATTAATCATGTAGGCCAAGTAATAAACATTTATTTCATTCAATACGACAAAATATCTACGTAAATATCTACGTATTCATACTATTTATAATAAGTCGTAAACATGATACATAAGATAAAACTGAATTTAAATTAAGAATTATGTCTCACCTCTGTTTGTCGTTGATGTGCTCGATTCTCCTCGAAGACAAACCTATAATGAAATAACTCTTCTAATACTTCTAATACACAAACTCATAATTAACTTAACTCGCATCTAAATCTACCTAAATTGACTCCTCATGCTTTACCTGAAAGTAATTAATTCTAACGCCAATATTAATTACCGCTTCAATCAATAAACTAAAATTAACAAACACCGCCAATCCAAATCACTAATAATTCTACCACTCACCTAAAAAACGGTTCTAACTCCTCAATCACGATTTCAACGCCGGGTCAAACAAAGAAAAAGAGATAGTGAAAAGAAATTAAGAACTTACAAAATTCCTAAGTTTCCGATCGGCGCAGAATCAACCGAAGCCGACGGTTTCACGAGCCGAGCCGACGGTTCATGGATTTCCAAACTGACGATTCCAACTCGATGGCATACTCCATACGCTGCCGACGAAAGGCCATAGTGCTTCCACCGAAAAGCGGACGGGAAGTTCGCGAAGCCTGAATCGCGCGCACACTGAGGTGATCAGGCCGACCGGCGGCAAGAGCGCTTCGCGTTTCAGGTCACGGAGGCGTCGTCGGCCGGTGGAACGAAAGCGAGACTCCGCATGCGGAAGGAACGCTGAAGGACCGAGGTCAGCAGGGAAGGAAATGAAATAGTGGAACGGTCGATCTCCCATACGCTGGCCGAAGGTTTTAATCCCACGCGGCAAAAGTGGATTTGCATCACGCTACAAGAATCTTAAAGCTTAAACAATAATTAAAATAAATTAAGAATAAATGTATTACAATTTCCTCTTAAACAAAAAATTTCCTCAAATTTCTTCAATCATTCAAACATGAAGGAAACTGTCTCATCTCTTTCAACCTCCCAAGTAAATTTCTTTGAATTGGTTTCCATTTAATTTTAACATAGAAATTTGTCTGTTTCGTAATCTCTTCACATCAAATTCCAAAATCTTTTCTGGCTCCAATGCATAAGTCAAATGTTGTATTTCAAACTTTGTATATGGAAATCTTCCTCGATTCAGGATCCATTTTCTCAACATTGAAATGTGAAAGACGCGTGCTAATTCAATGGGTAGCGCAGTCTGTAGTTCATATTACCAATTTTCAATGATTTCAAAAGGTCCATGTATCTGCAATTTACCTCCTCTGACTACAAATCTAATTCCTTTCATAGTTTGACTTTCAAAATACAAATTCTCCAATTTGAAATTCTACATGATGCTTTTAAGTCGTAATACTTCGGCCGACGATCCGAAAGCAATCTATCTATTAATCTGATTTTCTCAGTTGATCAACCAACTCTGACCTAACAATGCCTTTTCTCCCACTTCACCCAACTTAATGGAGTTCTACACCATACAACGCTTCATACTATCTCAATACTGGGATTGGTATTATTATTGTAAGCAAACTCGATCATGGAATATGATCTTCCCAGCCTACCTCTAAAATCTAAAACACATAACCTCAACAAATCTTCTGTGACTGAATTGTTCTTTCCATCGTTCATCTGGCCTGAGGATGAAAAGTCGCATTCTCCCAAGCCTGCCTCTCTCAATTCCCCATAATCTGACAATTTATCAATCAATCTCTGTTTAAGAAATGAGTCGACTTGGTCAATCTATCCACAACAACCCAAATACTATCACGACTCGCTTTATCTAGAAATCCCATAACAAAATCCATGTAATTTCTTCCCACTTCCACTCCAGATAGTAATGATGAATAATCCACCGCCTTTGATGCCGCTTTAACTATCTGACAGATTGACATTGTATATTCTATATCTTTCTTCATACCACCACCAAAATGCTACTTTTAAATCTTTATACATTTTGAACTACCGGATGAATAAGATATCCCTCGATGAGCCTCGTAAAATTTCTTGTCTCAATTCCTCGATCACCGTACCTATAATGTAAATTCTTCCAATAACACCCTCTCGCATCTACAAGAAAATTTTGCTTCGACCTGATTTGTTCAATAAATTTCGATATCCACGATCCGCCTGTGCTGATCTATCAAAGTTGATCATGCCAATCGAGATAATGCCCAAGATCACCGAATTTTCTAACTTTTAACCGTAGAGCTCTAATTCGATCAACTCGACTTTGAGTAATAACCCAACCGGCATTTCCTGGACTATGACTTAATGCATCGCCACTACACATTTTACCTGACAATATCAATATCTAAATCATAATTTTAATAAACTCAAGCCATCTTCTTGTCTAGATTCAATTCTTGTGTAAAGATATATTTAAGACTGACGATCAAGAAAATTTCGCATTTCACCCATACAAGTAATGCCTCCAAATTTTAAGAGCAAAACCACAAACCGCTAATTCTGATCATGCACGGATAATTTCTTTCGGATTTTAATTGCTCAAGATAAGTAATTACTCTTCTTCGACAAGACACAACCCAAACCTTTAAAGATGCATCACTAAATATTGAATCCTCACCCTCGATGGAATATAAACCGGGCAAGGGTCAAACGCTTTTCAATTCTTGAAAACTCGCCACATTCACCGTCATCGAATTTGACATCCTTTCTCAATAAGGATGAGGATTGCAATATACGAGAAAATCTCGACAAACTTCAGAACCTCTAACTAAAACCGAACTTCAGAATATTCTTTGTGCAATTCCATTCTAAAATTATTTTACTTTTGAGATCAACAAACTCTTCGCCGAGCACGTGACCTAAATGCAACGCTATGCATCCAAAATTCACATTTTCAATCGTAATATCATCAATAAAGACATAACAAATGTCACCCACCAAGGCCAAAACACGATTCATTAAGTCCATAAAGATCAGAAGATTAGTAAACCAAACCATAACAAAGAATTCATAATGTCCATACTGGTTCCAAAAGTCGCTTTTAAAATATCGATCTTTAACTCTAACCTGATGATATCCGATCTCAGATCAATTCTGGAAAATACAGCTCCCTCCAACTGATCAAATAAATCATCAATCCTCGTAGGATACTTGTTCGATCACTTTATTTAACTCCTGTAATCAACACACAATCGTGAATATCCTTTTTCTTAACAAATAATACCGGTGCACTCCACCTGTGAGTCCTAATAAATCCTTTCATTCGCCAATTCTCGAATGACACTTCACTCGCAATTCTTGTGAGCCATCCTGTAGCGAGATTTATGTAAGTTGTACCGTACATCAATCCCAAACTCTACTTTCGTGTGGCAACCCCTAATTCCTGAAACACATCGTGAAATTCAAACAACTGAATATTTTTCACCAAACACCTCCTTATTCAACACATCTAATTTGGCTAAATACAATTTCACCGCTTAAATATTTACTCAACTTCACCGCACTAATCAAAGAAGACGATTCTTATCACAAGAAAAATAAAATGATTTTTCACCGCGCATAAAATTTCACTCTCCTCTTCCAAAGATTCAATTGCAAAATATTTGATCAACCAATCCATACCTAAGATAACGCCAAAATGTCGATTGGTAAGATAATTACTTTTGTAGAAAGTGTTTATCTTGAATGTTAATGCCAACAACACATTTCCTATTAAGATTCAAACTATCGCAAGCATTACCACATTCAATATGTGTATGAAATAAATAGATCAACTGGTAAACTAAAAAAAGAATCGAAATGAACGAATGCTAAGCACCTAATCAAATGTAATCAACCCAAATGATCTCAAATTTTAAGCATACCCGACACCACTTCATTTGATTCCTTCGCTTCATGGAGTGATAAGAAAACTCGCTTTACCTGGAGGGTTTTCGCTCAAGTTTCCTTTTTCTTGAATTGGTTTCCCAAAAAATTGTGTGTTACCGCTTCTGCTAAAAAATTTTCTTTGTTGACCCCCGTCTCGATAATTGTATGGCTTTATGTCCTTCTTCTCTATTAGGCTTAGACGATGTCCAACCCGACCACATCTCAGAATATCTCCTGATCCATACATCACCAAAATGTCGCTTTTCACACTTATCACAAATAAGTTTCTCTAACTGAATTTGTTTCTGTCTGTCATCAAACTTAAATTTCATAGAATTGCCTTCTTTCAAAGCTTTTGCTTTCTCAGAATCCCATCGTTGTTTAAAATTCAACTCATTTTCAATTCTTCTACTTTCAACTAACACCGAGAACTCATCGATATCAAAGATTCAAAGGCTGCTCTTAATTGATCTCGATCTAGAATACATTTCTCTTCCGCAGATCGATATAATGCGGAGATATCTAAAGATAAGTGACCCGCTTCATATCAGATTATAGTTTGAGTTGATTGAAAATTTGTCTTGTAAAGCAGCCGGCCGATAGGAATAAACCAATGAATACTTTGACAAACTCATCCCATTTGATCTGAGTAATGGGTATCATTTCAAATCTTTCCTCACCGAGCTCGCCACCACCTTTTCTCGCTCTCCCTTCTAATACAAAAGTACTAATACTACTTTCTATTTTCAAATCATCCCATCCAAAATTTTTCCAATTTTAAGCAATCTTCTCCACTATAGATCACGCTCAATGCATTTAACGTTGAAATATCTCAAATGTTGGCTCTTCAACCATACTCGACTGCGCCTGCAGATTTTTCCATGAGGCTACTTTATCAACAACCTGAAATCAACAACTACCCTCAATTCATCGATCTACCTTCACCACTTGCTGGTTGATTTCACTCATTATAATTATCTTCGCAGTATTCTGGTTTCAGATTTAGTCTGTAGGATCACCCTCTAACCTTTCTGCATTTCTTCGAAATTAATCTCAAATTAAAAAAAAAAGTATTTATATGACATATTTATTAAATATCATACATGCATGAAATTAAAGAACATATGATTCCTAACCCAAACTTAATCGCCCTATACCATCAATTCAACTCTAAATCCAAATCATGCTTCCATTCCTATCAATCTTTTGCTCATTCTCAACCTTATGCTCGATATTACTTTCGTCACACCCCGCACCCCTTATGCTGTGGTCACTGTGTAATAAGATGACTCGATTGGACACAGATTCACCAACACGCTCCAACCTGCTATCAAGTGAATCAGTGCATTTATCTAATCAAATCATCACTAAACTATTCAAATTCATATACTAATTAACTCATATCACAATTACTAAAGATAAAATCTTTAAATAAATACAGAAAGAAAAAGACATTTAATTTCAGACGCCTAAAAAGCTTTAAGCTTCCCAAAACTATATAATTAACAAAACACTTTCTACCCAAATTGCCTTTTCCTCGAATTTTCAATAGAAGATCATAAGCTAAAAGTAACAGACAAGAATGCTAAAACAAGCTCAAGATAAAGATAAAGAACAATCGCATATAATGAAATTTACAAAGTAAACAGAGTAATCAGTCATAAAGAATGTAATATCAGAATCAACAATACGTCAGAAAATGTAGAACGAAGAATATAACAATAATATACGTAGTGCATATCAGATCAACGTCAGCAATAATTTTCATTAAATCATTTCAGCTTCGCCTATATCAAATCATTTTCTAAATGTTATTTATAATCAGATGCGCTGACTTTCATTCATAAGAATCACCCTACCGTCATAAAAAAAGTAGCAGGCCGTAACCATACTCTACATACCTAATGTACCGACACCCTAACGACTAACCCCAACCTCAAATGTGAGTCGGGGATACTAAGATCCCCTAATCACGCCATCTCGTCGAACTTTGCTATCTCAAGGCAGACATTCAGAATAGCTTCCTATCACAATTTTCCCGACATTTCTCGCTTATCACATGATTTAACAGTTTCAAACATTTACGCCAAAATGAAATCAATGCCAACTACCGACATATCAGAATCATTAATCTACGCAAGTAATAAACATTTCTATTTCAGATTCAATATGACGTAAATATCTACATATCATTCATACTATTTATACGTGTAAACAGCAAGATACAGAATAAACAATTTAAATTAAGAATTATGTCTCACCTCGCCGTTTGCGCTGTCGGACGCTCCGACCTCCTCGAAGCATACACAACCTATAATAAATAACTCTTCTCAATACTTCTAATACATTTAAACTCATAATTAACTTAACTCGCATCTCAATCTTTAAAATTGATATCTCCTCATAGTTACCTGAGTAACTTCTAACGCCAATATTAATTACCTGCTTCAATCAATAAATTAAAATTAACAAACACTGTCAATCCAAATCCCACTCAATAATTCTACCACTCACCTAGCAGCCAAAACGGTTGAACTCCTCAATCACGATTTCAACGCCAAAGGGCTACAAAAGAAAAGGACAGGAAAGAAATTAAGAACTTACAAAATTCCTTAAGCTTTCCGACGGCCAGAACAGAATCCCGAACCGATGATCGGTTCATGAGTGAAGACGGTTCACGGATTTCAAACCGAAGCGGCACGGATTTCAACCCGTATGCCTTTACCTTACGGACGGCCGGCGTTCCAAGCGATGAAGGCCATAATCTGCTTCCACCGAAAAGGGCGTGACTGGGAAGGCGCCGCTCAACGAATGCCGACGCCACGGGAGGTGACATCACCGCCGCGCTGGCGGCAAGAGTGGCGGTTTCTGCGTCAGGCTCGCCGTCGTCGGGCCGAGAGAACGGAAAGCGAGACTCGCTGCGGAAGGAACTGAAGGCCGAGGCGTGAGGGGAAGGAAATGAAATAGGAATGGGTCGATCCAAATGGCGTCGAAGGCTTTAATCCCGCTGCTTACGCGGCAAAAGTGGATTTATCTAATGCTACAAGAACGACGTTAATTAGCTTAAACAATAATTAGGAATAAATTAAGAATAAACTAATTAGGTATTACATGTGTCAAATTGCAAGTATATATTTTGATAGCAATTATAGATTTTCACGCCTAAAATAATAAATCAAGTATAGCTCTATTTTATAAAATATGAGAATTTTGATTCATTTAAACACTTGCTATGAATAAAGTGGAGATCTGTTCTTGTAAAGATAAGAGTTTAATTTTCTCAAATACTTATCAGAAACCAAATGAGCATCATTCCGAATGATCAAGCATGTATCATCTGAGAAGATAGAAGCGTTTACTAAAAAAAAACTATGCTCCTTACACTGATTGGCATCAAGGTGCCATCCTCATTCATGGGTCCTGGTTTTCTTTCTGATGAAGTCAATGCTTTAGCAAAACCATTTAAATTTGTAATGTTTGAGAACTTTCATTTTGGTATACCTCAAATGAAAGAGATTAAGAAATTCTTTTCTAACCTAAGGCTTCTTGGTTCATTTATTCTTGATCTTATTGATGCGGATATGATGTCAATTTGCTTCTAAAGGAAAACTACACCCATCACTTCTCCATACACTCATACTATATTAAGTTTTGACATGAGGCTTTTAAAGTGAACTACTAATTTTGGTTATGTACCCAAAAGAAAAAAAAAAAAAAAACTCCTACCATGCATGTTTGAATTTCATTTCAACTTATTAGGATCTACCTTATAAATCATGTTATTATTTAGGTTCAATATTTATGGTGAATGTGGAGAAAATGAGTTCAAATATTACTAAGTATGTGAAAAGAATTTGGACTGAAATGAGAAGAATGAAAATTGGCTAACAGCCCAATGAGAGATTCTCAATGTGCTTGCAAAATTCATCACCATGAGACTTGTTTTGTTCTTCATCCAGAGTTGAAGAAATCTAACATAAGTTTGGCTAGAGGTAGGAGAGATGTACAATCTGAAGTACTTCATCCATACTTGAAGAAACCTGATTCTAGGAGATGCTGGGGTAAAGATGTTTACTTTATGAGCCTACCAACTCTTATGTGTTTTATCATTGATTTGATGATTATAAAATTTGTGTAATGTCATCTAATGATTTGTTAAACGTTTGCTTGCAGGTTAATCTTTTTTGAGCAGTTATGAAAATGATGTGTTCCACCAAGATAATTAGTCACTTGAAGACAAGTTTAACAGTGAATTCAAGAAAACTAAAGCGCAGATTCAAGCTCCAAGGTTTCAGATAGCTTAGTGTAGCTGTCCATTAATTTTCATTGTAATATTGTCTGAGTTTGATTTAACAAATTGATCCAAGGGCGATGAATACTTAATTAAATTATTTCAACATCTTTATTTAAAAGTTTACAAAAAATCATGTTAAGTAATTACAATTAAACATAATTATTTTTAAAATATCTAACACCACATTATAGGGTATTAGACTTCCATGGATGTCTATAGTCCTAGTTTTCATAGAATTTTAATGTACCGAAAGATTGTATATATGATTCTCAATTGCACATACAATTTATGATCATATTAACAATTGTTGATCACAAATAAGAACTGATGTGACACTAGATGTTGACTAGTTGTTAAAAAATCATTGCAAAGTAGATTTGGTGCAGCCTTAAGTTAGAAAAGGCCTTTTGAAATTATAGATATGCTGGTAAACCATACATGTGATCGTAACAAAATTTATTAGAACTATATTGATCGTACATACAAGTGAGGATCATACATATTATCATCCAGTTGGCAACTTTTCTATTTTTGCGTTGCAAATCACCCTGGGATTCACTTCTAATAATTGGGAGGCGTTGTAGACTGTTGGGGAGCTTATAAACACCCCCTTTCCTTCACTTCCCCCTAAGACCCTACTGAATAATAATCTAATTCTAAGAAGCAAATAAAGAAGTTCATAGAATGCAACCGACCTTCCCAATATCACCAACAACAGAGATTTCTTGTTCATTTTTACTCCCCTCTGCGAACATACAAAGATCAAGCAGGCCACGAGAACCATTATTGAATTCTACAATCACGTATGCATTGTCAATGATATCTGGAACCTGCGTCAAACACTGGACTGTGAATATTCTGAAGACCATATGAAAATTTTAATGAAATATGACATAAATTTCTATAAAAAAGAAAAGTAAAAAAATATTAAAATTAGAAGCTTCCATGTCATCTCAGAAAACTAATAGAGTATTATCTAAGTTGTCTCTGCATATTGAAAAACTCGGAAATATGGATAAAAATGATATCGGATAGAATAATACTTCGGAGAAGCTAAACAATAATGCATATAATAGAAGGTTGAAACTTCATTTTTTCAAAATCTTCAAATTCAAAGCAGAATACAAAAACATAAATAGTATCAGCACAGCTTGAGTCCTGTTTAACTAAAAATTATGCGTGAGGTCTTGTATCTCACCAGAATTAGTTTCAATCAACTTGGATATACGGCACATCAATTGGCCGATCCACCCTTACAACTATTGAGAGCTTCAAACTATCTTATTTTGCATTCTTCTAGGTTTTAGCCTAAACTCCAACCCTAGGCACCATCCCTAACATTTCCATAAACCTAGAAACTATCTGACAAGTGACAAGTTTCCAATGCCGTCTATCATCATCCCTCCTCTTCACCCAACATCGAACCCCAAATTGTTTCCCTTTGGGTTTTGACCTTTCACCATAAACCCAAGCTTTCCCCAAGCCCTCCACTAGCCTCCATGGCCTTCCCTACAAGGCCCACAAATCTATATTAGACATCTCCACATCTCTCAGCTACACCCAAATCAAGCCACGCCCAAGCCAATCTCCATATGCCTCCAAATAAATCCCTCCACGCAGCACCTTGCAGATATCCAACCCTAACTGCCACCAAAGGTCGCTTCGTATCATCACCATCCATCTCAAACAACAAGAGTGCCTTCCATACATAATTACTTGATCATTAATAAAGTGAATACATTACATCTTAAAAAGCTTAAAAAACATGTTGAAGAGCAAAATAAAAATTATCTACAATGATGTGATTGGAATCATTTGCAATGGTGAATTTGATTATCATAACTGAGCTTCTAGATAGTTTGTTCATCTTAGGGTGAAACTACAAAAGCAGAGATATCTGTTCAGAGAATGAAATAAACAACAATAGTTGCAGCAAGCACAGGGTTTCAGGTCACTCATCTAAATGTTTTAGTCTGATGCCCACAATTAGTTCCCTTTCATTTATTAGTAATAGATGACCTATGATATGGAAGACATCAGATCTTGATGTACACTGCAGGAAAGCACAACTGAATCCATGGCATATTGCACAATCAGCAAAATAATTATGCTGAAATTTTGATGGCATACTTCCCCACATCACTAGCTTTTCTTGCTTTTAACAGACATTGTAAAATATTATAACACATGCCATCAATTTTAAGTCTAGTAGTGACATGCAGGATTTACTTAACAACGACCAACAACGAATGTTTATTACAGGAAAAACTAGTCTACAGATCTATACAATATATGGGTAATAATTAATTCATTTCACCTTTCCATCATATATTTCATCCTTGTGATTGACATCAATAGACCCCGAAGCCATAACACGAACTGGATTTGCAGCTGCAAATAGCCTCATCAAATCAAAAAAGTGGCAACATTTCTCAACCAAAGTTCCACCGCTGTTAGAATTAAATCTGTTCCAATTGTTGACCTGTATTATTCTTGTATAAGAAGGCTAGAAGAACTAGCATTATCAAGAAAGACATGTCATAAACTAAACAACCAGAACTTTAGAAAAGGTCAAAAAAATAAACTGAAGAAACTCATGAGCCTGGGATGAAAAAGGAAGATACATGCATGGATCATGACAGACTCTAGTTGAGCTCAGAACAGGCACAGGGAATGGATCAACTTAACCTTGTAACTTATTCTATGAAAAGAATTTTTGTATTTCAATCATCACTGAACAAATGTTTTGCGTCAAAATATACACATATAATGGTGCATTGCTTGCATAGACCTAAATCAATGTGCTATTTTCAAGCTTCTATCAGGCCGAGGAATATCTGTAATCCAGGAGTTTTGTTTCACTCATTTTGATCTTGTTTACCATCATAAGACACATTGACCTGATGAATAATGCATTTTACACATATAAGTCAACTGTACCTTAACCAAAAAAGGGAATCGATGTTCACGAATTGACACCATTTTTACTTGCCCAAGTGTTCCACTTTGAACTATCTCGATAAGTTTAGCTACTGGAGGCATATACCTGTACTCCAAGCCAACTTGAACTAATATCTCTGGCCTTTTCGCAGCTGCTTCCACAACCTACAATAGAAAGTAGCATCACATCTAAGAACACTTAGTCCATCCATGGATGATAAGCAAGTCAGACAGGGAAAGCAAAGATAAATACGAAGATAACTATACTAAATAAGCATCATAACCAAAACGGGCACTTTAAACATGCACCATAGAAACATTAATTTAATTGTTTTCTAACTTATTGATGATCATGGTGCCACATTTAAAGTTATAAAGAGGTACTACAAGTTAATGGTGAAACTCAAGCGACTTTTACCATTTATGTAAATAAGAAAATGAGAGTCGATTGAATAGTGTATCAGTAACAACGTATATATCATAGAAATATACCATTCAAATTAAAGACTAGAGTGGTATACCAATAAATTCATACATTCAGAGTTGCATGCCAT
The DNA here is from genome assembly GCA_021442155.1 of Cymbidium sinense. NCBI lineage: Eukaryota > Viridiplantae > Streptophyta > Magnoliopsida > Asparagales > Orchidaceae > Cymbidium > Cymbidium sinense. The sequence continues at coordinate 23,446,730 of CM038215.1, forward strand.
AACAAATCATATATAAAAATGTTTAATTGATCGATAAAAAAAGTAAGCAATTAATAAATCATAAATAACCTTTTTTTCCAACAACAAAAAAAAAATCACCTTTTTGCAATCCTGCACAGTAGTGCAAAGAGGCTTTTCTACCAATACATGATGAGGCCTCGGATGTTTGATAATATCCATAAGAATCTCAAAATGGGTCATGTTCGGAGATGACACGAACCACATCGCACAGCCCACTGTCAAGCAACTCCTCGGTGTCCCTTAAACACCTAAAACACTTTTCTCCAATCAGACATCAGATTACTTAAAATAGCCACCAAAAAAAGTTATAAACAATCCAAGATCCAATACGTAGTCCAGTGAGCAGCTTAGAAGTACGATCAGGAAAAAAAAAACTGATTTCTAATCTTAGTACCAGGAGAGGAGGGAGCTGCAAGGAAATAGAAAGGTCGACTGCGAGGTCGAGGGAAGGAGGATGGGGATCGGCGACGGCGGTGAGAACGGCGCCCTCGCTGCGGAGGTGGGAGAGATTAACCATGTTCCCTCCCCATCATTCCCACGCCGACGACGCCGTACCTCACCAATGTCTCCATCTATCCAACGGCGGAGAAGCAAATAGTCCGGTAGAAAAGGCTGTTCAGGCCACAAAATCCAGATCGGAAGAATCTTAATCAGCAATCTCCGAGAAAATGTGGTTTCTAGTGAGGAAGAAGGAGCTCGAATGACTTTCTCAGCAGCGGGAAATTACTATCAGCGGATGAGGCATTTACATGCATACCACATAATTATTTTTATAATATTTTTATATTTAATAACTAAATTTAATATTTATATACATAACAATTAAATATTTAACATCATATAAAAATATTATTATTATTATCTTTTTAAAATATAATAAAATTACTCATATAAAGATAAAATATTAAAATTCAAAATATTAGATATATAAATACATACAAATTATTTGATATGCATATATAAACATTCTTTGAAAATAAAGATTTATGTCAAATTAATTAATTATAAAAAATATTAATTTAGTTATATATTATATAGTATAATTTTAAATATATATATATATAATTTTTTTATGCCAATTTATAATTTTTTGCTTGAAAAAAAGTCTATATTTAAGACTAAAAACATTTTATTAATATTAATATGTACAAATTTATGTAAATTTATGTGTGTGTACATATACAAAATAAAATAATATTAATATAGGACAACTCATTTTATGTACAATTATTATGTTAGAAAATAGATATTCATAGGTGCATACAAGTTAAATGATTCATTTTATTTGTTTCCACACTTATGTGCATGTGCTAATTTACAAAAATAAGTGAAATCTAATGATGTAGATTAAGTGTATATGAATCTTATTTTAATGTGGGCATTAAGACTCTTAACATGATTTATTTATAAGTTTTTTCGAGCTATTTGAGAGCTTTAAGTTGATAATATAGAAGATAATGACTTCCAACATTTTAGGAAATAAATATCTTCTTCTATTATGATCGAATGTTTATTTTATCAATTAAGGACATTAGATTAGCAATATATTTTATAGATTAGTGGACTCATTAGAGGTTGATGATTGATCGACATGATAACTCATTAGACATAGGTAGACTAAAGTAAATTTTAATAGAGGATGCACCATTTGATCAATTTGTTGATTGGTGATAACTTGAATGTGCATTTAAAGTAGATTCTACTAGAATTATTAGGTTTTAAGTGGAGGCTATGCTAGGGTTGAGTAGTGTATCAAGAATACAACTAGTTGGAGATAAATACATATTGATAAATGTATTGTTAGAGCAACTCACTAAGGATTATAACAATTTAATTAATAAAAATGGTCACATGTAGTTAAGGCCAATGCCCCCATTAACTCAAACCTAAAACTTACCATTCAAATTCATTACTTTATTAGAGGCATTTACATACATACAAGACGATTCATATGTATTTACATATATAAGACCTAAATTTTAATATTTACATAAACAATAAATAAATCTTTAATACAATAAACCCGCCAAAGTGATATATTTTATGAAGATGATATCATTTTACAAATTATCATTTTAAAATACAATACATACAATATCATACAACAGATTCATATATTTATCACTTTGAGATCACTTGACAAATTTTCTATCACATCAAAAATATCCCTATCACTAGTTTTGAAAGTGGAACATTTTTTATGCATAGAAAAAATCTTAGATATATAAATACACAAAAATTGTGTGGTATTCATATAAATTTTCTTTTTTTAAAATAATAACCTACCATCAAACTATTCAAGTCGAGACCATTGCCACATCCCCATTTGATTGTCATTCATCGGCATTGGCCGCAGCTCATCGCCGTCCACCACCGCTAGGGAGGCTCTAATCTTAAAAAAATGTTAGCAAGACAACCAAAAATTGCTACTTTATAATTTGATATCAATCCCTCAAAGCTGCTAAAAGATAAAAGCAAACTAACAAAGTGACAATTTGAGATTATAAAACTGTGTAAACAGAGTATCTGCACAAAGTATTTATCAGAAACAATTTACAGGACAGAAGAGGTTGTTTGCTACCAAAACAACATTACATTCAGCCATCAGATGCAAATTCAAGTTAGAGCACTTTGCAGCAAACTAAAGAAGTAAGGTTTGTTCTTTGCTCAAACGATTAACTATAACAGATGCAGCAGAACTGAAAGCTCTTCAAGGAACAACTCTTTAGAGGATGGCAACACTCAAGTAATCTCCAATCTTCAAAGTAAAAACAAAAAAAATTAACCAAATATATATATTTGCTTCCATAAAAACTAAATATTAGGAAAATATTATAGTGTTTTACCTGAAAACTGAGTTCATCCAATGTCTTGGCATCATCAATTCGCCTCCCATTTCCAAAAGAATAGGTCATTCCCACCTTATATGTGCAATAGGGCAAGCAGAAAAATTAGTAATCTTTAAGATATGAAGCACTTTTTATGACCGTTAGATTTGAATCATTTGGTAGAAGTTTTAAATTTTAAAAGACAAGCACAGTAGAGCAAAGAAATAGAAAAAAGGGAAAAGGACAACTGCGTCTATTAAGTAAAGAAGAATTAACAGTTTGGGTGTCAGAAAGTGAAGCATATCTGTGAAACTAACAAACGAATTCAAAATTATGCACCCACTCACAAACTTTCAGAAGACAAGCAATTAAATATAGTAGCCAAAATGCGTGTTCATCAATTTCCCAAATTTTGAGTCCTCAATGATTCAATTTTTTTAGTAATTTTCACTTCATTAAACATTATACTAATTTTTTTAAAATAAATTGTTACATATTAGCTTGTATTTAGAATTTTAAAAGAAGTTCCCACAATTTCAAAATTATTAAGCACAACTAAAGCTTAAAAAATATTATAATATCTTAATTATCTAAACAACACAAGTTATAAATGATCAATGGTGGATAAGAATAATTTATAATATATATAATAAATCTAAAATGACTCATTGGATTACATGTGTGCATAAAATTAATATAATTTCATAAATTAATGTCTCAAGACTCCTTAAGACACAAATTCAAGTAAATAATAAAAAAAATAATAGGACAAAATAAATCCAAAGAAAAACATTATGAAAGACTTGGAAAATCAATACACTGCGCTTCAAGAGCATTCAATATACACAAGTGACAAATGAGTACTCAAAAAATAATTGGTCTAAGGCTTATAATGACGACAATGAGCATGATAGGTAGACTTAAAATGATTTTTTATATAAACTAAATAATCAAAAGATCCTAGACTTTTTTAGTGTATTGACTTTAGTCTAAACTTTTTCATATGCTCAACTTAGTCCCTCAACAAATCAAAATCAATTTGATCTTACAAATAGGTTTACCAATTCTTTAAATGAAAATTAAAGGGAAGTTTTACATGAGAGAATTTTGAACACTTTTTAAGATCAATCTCATTAGTTTAAGCTGAAACTAAGTGGTAAAATTGATCCTAAAAATTTTCTAAATACCTTCACGAAAAGTTTCCATCCATCAATTTCTATCCAAAAGAAAATGACAGTTGACGGTAGGACCAAATGTGTTCAACTTTGATGAATTGAGAAACTAAATTGAATACTTCAAAAAAAGTCAAGAAAATTAAGATAAAATTAAGATAAAATTAAGAAAATTAAGAAAATTAAGAAAAATTAAGTGTTAAGTTAGGTGTTGCAAAAATAAAATTAAGTGTTGCAAAGATGAGAATGCTCTGGTGGTTGAATGGCTTTACTCTTAGAGATAAAATGCGAAATGAATATATTCGTGAAAAAGGATGGAGTAGATCAAATGGCAGATAAGATGAGAAAGATTCGCCAGTCATCCGATGACCCAGTTAGAGAGTAGATGTATTAGATTTGTCTTATGTTAAAAAAAGTAGAGGTAGAATTAAAAAGACTTGGTTAGAATGTATAAAAAATGACCTTAGTTTATTAGAATAAAATGAGAATTTAATACTTAATAGAACACAACAGAGAAGAAGGATTCATGTAGCTGACCCCACATATTAGGATAAAAGCTTGTTATTGCCGTTGTCGTTGTTATTGTTGTTTTACAATTAAATGTGACAGTCTTCAGAAAGTACATGATAGACAAAAGTATTCAGAGTTGAGAATGCTAGTTTCAGAGCTAAGTTTAATGATTTATCATCTATTCTTCTCTAGCATTACTTCTAGATGTCCACATGCTTCACATTCATATTGCAAATCAAATGTGCATGCGAGTTCATCTCATAGAAAATGAGATAATAAATTTATAGTCCTTTATGTATGTTTTCCACAA